>RXPK01000276.1:3344677-3961024 GCA_004143645.1 Protaetia brevitarsis
TCGTGTTACGAAAATAGAGGGATGTAATGCCGCCCCTTAAACGACATATTGCGAATCAGAATGGCCACCCTAGTGGTCAAACTGTTGATTTGGTTCGTCCGCAAATACATATCAAAATACTTATTCCTAGAATACTACCGAACTTATACATAATTTCCCCAGTACTGCAAACCGTTCAGCAATGATACAGAACAGATTCTACCAAATGTTGCTGCCAGTATTAAACTGAATTTTTATAAGTATCATCACAAATTTAAATTAGAATTGAAATATAGTTTATTTTTAGGTAGATTTACGAGGAATACATTCCAACAAGGACGATTCTATCGTACATCCGTAGTACTTCAAGATCACGGAGGATGGCCTCGATTCAGGACCGGCACATAACTCGGGAAAAATCGTATGAAGAAAAATTACCCAAAATAATAGGTAATTTGGATATATTAATATTTAAATTAAAATTATTTTAGGTGTAATTGGAATAAAATCGATTTTTCAAATAGCTGTGAATTTTAAACGAAGAAATTGAGACCTCTGCTCTGACTCAGGTTTGCTAATGAATGGTTCCAATTGAAACTTTAACCGACTAAAAGCGATTGTCTTCGACAAGAAGTAACAACTGTCGCAGAATGTCCGTATTAACGAAATGAAGGGAATATATTTGTTTAATACATGAGAAATACCATATGACCGAATGGACTGTCGAATGTTTAAAACGAAATAAAATAAATAATTATTGCAAAATTCTCGAATCACCTTACAATTAAAAATAATAAAGGTAGTGTCTCTGGATCATAAGAAAAATACATTTAAAATTTTTAAACACTATTACTATGTAAAATTACAATCTTAAAATCATTACTGTACACAAAGAAGTAGGCAATATTTATACACATAGAATTGACAGAACCCATTTCAGCAATTTTCAATGTTTTCTGTTGACAGATCAATGCAATTGACTGCAATGCATCTAAAAACATTATTAGACCTAAATTTAAATGAAATAATACAATGTAAAAAATGTTACCATCATTGATTGAACTGAAATTAATTTGATCTGTCAAAATATAATCTGTTATAAAAAATACCATTCAAATTCTAATATTCATTTCGAAGTGTGAGGTATATCACTGCTGATCATCCTTATTTCCTGAAGGGAATATTCTGGAGGAAAATGCCTTGAAGGACTTGCCAAATGCAGAGATTTTCTGCATCACCTGGACATCGTCTGGCTGTTTGCTGCTACATTTTATATCCTTTTCTTATTATATCTAATTAGTTTTAAGAAATAACTAAGTAAAATAGTAACTTTACATTTAAATAGTATCAAGTATACACTCCATTACAATATATATATAGTCGATCCTAATCACTACATTTCAGTTTGTATCAATACTTTTTATCTTTATATAACTGTAATTTTGCAGTGCATTACTTTATTTTGTGTCCTTTTGGGTCTGTACCAGTTGGACACCAATAGACATTATTATTATTATTATTATAATTTTGTTATAGGTACATCCACATACAGCTTTTATTAAAATAGGTGTCTGACAGGTTTTTGTAGTAAATTTTTTTGCATATCTGAATTCAGTATAAAAAAATGTTGTCTTAAGTATAATTTATATTTAACTTTCAAGTATACTTAATAGGTGTGTTCGTTTTGGCACCAGCGCCCAGGCAGACAAAGCAGACCGTAGTATTTCTGATCGATTTGAATGACACACAACGAACAGAATAAAAAGTTCCCACTACCAAGGACCTCCTTGTATTTGTGTTCCAACTCAAATTACTTCATTCGTTGTTAATTTTAACATCAATACACCAGTAATTGCGAGTAAATTAATTATTTATAGCCAAGGTTAACAGGTTTCTCCTTTAAACCCACATGATCCATCTATCCCTGGACCATTTTTACTACTTCCTCGCCCGACTTCAACACGAAGGCAAAGCGGCCACCCCAGAACATTAACTAATTCCCGCGAACGCAAACGTAATAAAATCGAAATTTCCAATTCCTTTCGTTTCGGAGGAATTTCCCGTTTCCAAGTCGGAGAGAGGCCATTCTTCCTCCACATCCTTCCACTTTTGCCACTACTTCTCTATACTTCTTCTTCCACTTCTTCTTCTTCTTCTTCTTTTAAACGTTTTACTTAGAAAGTTAGAGCGATCTGCCAGGGCGGTTCTCGCAATTTTATCAGCCCCGTTCCATTTCCTGTTTCCGGCGTTTTCTCCAAACCCGGACCGGGTATCCGGTTTTAAAGTCGACCCGGAGTTTCCACGATTCGGAATCACTGTGCTGCGCCGCGTTCGGTGCGGGCGTAGGGGCTCGTACCGTCGCGTCGGGCACGGAACCAATCGGGAGATCGGTTAATTACCGTAACTTACCGCTCACGCTATCTATCACCACTATATTAGAGTCCGGGAAACTGACCGGGAGAAAGTTTCGACGTTATCTTTTCCGCCGAAAATGGCGGAGAAAGGATGAGACGATAAATTCGTTTCAGCGAACAAACCGCTCTCTTTAGAACTATGTACGTGCTATCGTTTGCTTTTAGATAAAATTACGTGAGGCGATCGTTAGTTTATGTGACGTTTATTGAGTTACTGCAAAAGAAAAAGAAAATGGCTCATCGTTAGTGAAGATAGTTAAAGTTTGAAAGAGTACCTAGACAAACAAAAATATGTGAAATAGCAACACTTGCCCCAATGGTTTCATAGTATGATAACGACTTTAAGTTATATTTTGTTAGGAAAAAACAATGAATAAAAACTTGTGATGTGAATCACAAAAAAGGAAATATTATTTGGATTCTAATACATTTTACCGACTTTAATAAATAAATTATATATGAATAACTAATAAATTTTAGCGGGACCCTATTTAAGGTATAAAACGAGTTATTTCTTTTTAATACTCAGTCAAAATTTAATATTTCTCAGATGTATTGAATACGATACCCAGAAAAATATAATAAATTGGCGCCCAACGTGGGGCCGACAAAAACATAGATATTTCTAAAAGTATTCTAAATATTATTGTAAGTTTTTCTCTAGAATAATGATGCATGTATTATATATAATACAACAGAGAAGAAAAATTATAGTAGTTATAAAAGTGAAGAAAAGTAAACGAATAGGGATACCATACAGATTACAAGAAGAAGGCGCAAGTGATGCATATATTTCCAATGAGAAGTCACGTCTGAAGAAAGGAATAAGAAGAAAGATTTTCTTGATATAGAAGGGTTGATCGAGCGGAGCATAGATGTCCGTTGTTAGTTGAAAATATGGTCACAGGCGGGTAAACTCATGCTCATAGAGCACCATTCCTAATATGTAAGGCACCTCCTTCAAAGTGATTTGGTTACATTTGCCTTAACGCGATAGATGGTTCTTTGTATGTTTATTATCAAATATTTCGTTTATATACGCAGTAACATACCCAAGTAGCACATTTATTACGGATGTATCAATTACGTGATCCATCCGTAACTACTACCAAAATGGGGAACAAATATTAGGTTCTAATTACGTTATGGCGACGTTATCGGAACTTTTATAGGACGTAATGGTTACGTAGTCATAACATGGCGAATGGTAGCTTTCACGTAAATGGAACGTTCTGAAAAAGTAATTTTTACTTTATATAGCATTACAATTCATTGTTACTGTTCATTTTTCTTCTTTATACCTTTTTATAACATATTCACTCTATCTATTGTTGGAATGAAAAAAAAATTAGTCCATGTGTATATAAAATAAATATATGTGTTAGACCAATTATTGAATCGTGAATTTGAATAGTGAAAATGACGACATAAAGTTAAAAACGCATGTGATAGCTCTTAAAAATATGCACAAATGCTATGAAGTTTAATTGATTTTATTCAGCATGTAGGTCAAGAAATGTATGTACTGCTGTGTACTGATTGTAATAAATGAACTTGCAAAATGAATTTTAAAATGAAAAAGAGAAATAAAATTAGCTAGCTCAACGGATAAAATTTTAAATTGAACAAAAGAACTATTAACCTCAGAGTTACCCTCGCGAATTAAAACTTGAATCTAACCACGAAAAGTAAAATGTGAGTGAATGGAATCAGACTTTCTTAATTAAAAAGATGTAAAGGTATAAAAATAAAAATAAAATAACAGAAGTTTTAACACAACGAAGATGCTAATTAACAATCAAATTTATTTTTCAAAAAGGGTTAAATTACAACTTGTGCAGAAAAAACCGTGAACTAAAGGTTCTGGCCTAAAATAAAAACTGCACTTGATTCTAAATTAAACTAGGACAATGCTATTTCCTATGCAAAGCAAAAGATTTGTTTGTTCAGGAAGCTAATCCAAAATCTTTCAATTTCAATCCACGTGGTTTCAAATTAAAATAAACTTCTGGACAATTACTATAAATTTACACAAAAGAAAAAACTAAAAGCAAGAACAATGCTTCTACTCGCCCAACCGAGGTGATTGATAAATAAAAATGAATCAGCAAAAAGAAAAACGGAAAAATTAACTCTTTAAACTATAATAAGAGAATAAAAACTAAAATGTATCTTCCCGAACAAAAATAATAAATTATCTTATATCTATAATGTGCACACTTCAATATATTAACAATTATTACAAAATGAGTTCCTTGATTGGCTATATTAAATTAAATCAAAAATGTTGAATTTACCAAATCAAAATGGATAACAAAATCGCAACAAAGATTGAAAAATACGTCTACTCACGTCAATAGTCGAACAAGGAACTCTCTGACAAATCTCTACAACTGTTTTTCTTACAAAAATCCCTCTCTCAAACTCATAGAACGCAGTCGTAATACAATGCGACGACAATTGAATAGAATAGGCGTTAAAACAGTACATGCAAACAACAGACATTTAAATGAATGGAATTAAATTTAAAAAACTTAACACTTAAATAAATCATACAATAAACTCTTTAACTAAAATTTAAACAAAACAAAAATTATTGTGAAAATTCTCGGAACATTGAAATCACGGCTGAACGGAGTAAACATAACAACAAAGCTATGCAACTTAAAATACACTCAGCGGTAACGCGGGTAGTCTAACTATAGCAGTACGTTACTCTGTTCTTATTATTATTAACTAAAAATATGAATAGTAAAATTGAAAATTTGCATTTGGGTTGGGTTAGAATCTTGTTTATTTTATATAATGTTCCATGGCAATTGTATTGTAATGGAGCATCCATTTTGTTTCACTTGGCATTTACCTCTTCATCGTATTCAAAGTAATATAGACTAGAAGTGTATAACTCTGAAGTGATATTTACTAGATGGTAACAGTTAATACTATCCTTTATCGTAAATATTACGTGACCATTCCCTATCAAATCTTCTTTCAAGTTGTATATGTTACTATAACGTAATTAAATTCAAGTCCCATTATATAACTTCAATATAATGGGACTTGAAAGTAACTGAATTCACTTTCAAGTTCCGTGTGCAACTTTTAGCTTCTTTATAACCTCAAAGTTACATTAACTAGTGATTGACCTATATAGCGACGGCACAATACTAGTGCAACACGTTCAAATTCAATTCAAATTTCTTTCTTGACGTGGCATTCATCTTATGGAGACCACGTTTATATTAAAGTATGTAAAAATATTTAGGTAGATATTCACTAGAGTTTAACGGACGAGATGGAGAGTTTCCGTTTACAAGACGCAGAAATAGAAAATAAGATGACGTTGTGAGGAACAGTAGGAAAATGTGGTTTTTAATTTAATTGAGGTGATAAATTTTCTTTTATAAGTTTTTGTATTTGTGTCATAATTTTGATAAACCAGAGATAAAATATGCATGCATAATAAAAACAAAAAGATGAAATCCGCATAGTGTGTTTTAACATTATTATTAGAAATAATGGGTAATAGTTCTGCTCAGCGCGGTGGACAAGGTTTCAATGCATATCTCGGGAAATTGTACCTGTTATACGTCACCGAGATCTCAGCGAGCCTCGATGACGTACGTGAAGTGTATCGAAGCCTCAATAAGCTAGCTTGCATTAAATTTTAGTACCCACTACGGTTATGTTGCACCTAGCAAAACCACTGCTTATCTAAATACCTGTAAACTCTGCTACTTTATAGTTAAATTTTCTATGAAGTTGTATATATTTGGAATGGTTACTTTATGGTGGTAGTCAAATGTAACTTTTTGGTTAGAGCTACATGTAGTCGCCCTAGGATTACGTAATTGTAACACAGAAAAATGTCTATAACTTTGGGAAGTAATATCTACGTGTAGTTCACCTCAGTTCTACCGAATATATTGCTAGAGGGTCATGATAACAATAAAGTCAGATGTTGGTAGCATATGTTAGTAACGCCTACTTTTAATCTGTAACTATGTGCACGAATTAACACAAGTAAGAATGACGTAATAATCACTATTTTATTAGCACCGTAAAGTAATAAATCTTAAAGTAATTTATTTGGTGGCCACACACACTAGGGCCCTCTGTGAGCAATCCCGTGATCTAAGAGGTGGCGCCAACTGCCGTCACAGCGAGAAATGCAAATTTCAAATTTAAAAATAGGCACCCGCGCGCTACAATACTTTAAATTTTGTTTTTGAATGCATTATTAACTAATGCATTATGGTTGTTAGTTCCCACTATCGACAATTTAAAGAAAATGCGTTTCGAATTATGATTAATTTGTCTGTTATCACACATTCAATAGACAGGTACTTCGCAAAATATCTTTCCACTTACAAAGCAACGCTAAAACAGAATTTCACCCCAAAGACTTTCGGCAATTACTACCAAACAAATCTAATTAGTCACGTGTCGTAGGCCCGATTGTGTCCTACAACATAATTCTTCTGCATCATATTTTATCGTCGCCTCCGATCAGATAGGAACTCGCCGTTGCGGAAACGAACTCCGAACAACGGTCCTCGGCGACAAAGGCGATTATTCCGAAGAGCGCAATAATTCCGCCGGGCGACAAAAGATAAGGGAAGAACGCCGGATGCCTGATTTGTGTTCACGGGACCGACGACGCTGACGATAGCGGTGTGGCTCCCTTTTAAAATTTATTTTCCGCGCGTCCCTTCTGTTGTGCCGCTCCGCCGTTGTATTCGGCGTCGAAGTGTTCGATCTCGAAGAGAGGCGGCTCTTAAGCAGATACTGGTCCTTGAAAAACGCATTATTACTTTCGCTATTCTCTCTTCTTACCGTTGGGAAGCGGTGGAGCGGTGGATTCCCTTTCCCTGGCTGGTTTTTTGTTATTTTTAATGTAAGCAGAACCTTTGTAATAGCTCATTGTCAGTGTACTATATTGGAATTTCTAATTTACGCTTGAATGTTTAATTTGAAATGTTTTCTGGAAATCGAAGATGACTTACGATTATAAAGAACTGTAATGTTATTAAACACATTGTTTGGGTAACTGAACGATAACATCAACTTGCATATGTATCTACATACATGCTGTAAGCCTCTCCTACTCAACTCACTGAGTTCAGTGTTTCTGCTGATGATGATAGCTTTACTATCGAAACGTACGTCCACTTTAGTACAGTTTGTGGTAAGGGGTTTAGGAGAAGTTTACAGCATTACCAGTACCACAGTTTGGAGTATTTTTGTTATCTACATACATATTACTGTGTACTGAAGGTACCAAAGAAAATGCAAAAAGAAAAGTAAAAATGAAAATTCAATTAACTAGCTCAGCGGATATAAATAAAAAGGGCACAAAAGAACAATTAAACTCAGGGTTACCCTCGCGAATTAAAACTAATCACGAAAAGTAAATTGTGGGTGAAAGAAATCTGACTTTCTTTAATTCCCCAAAAATTGAAAAGGTTTAATTGAAAATAAAAGAACAGAATTTAGAATGAAGTTAATAACAATCAATAAATTTATTTTTGCAATTAGTGCCGTAACCATACCATTTATTCCACTAGTGCCGTAATAGGGTCTATTACAGCACTAGTTGCGTAATAGAAATGAAACATTTAAGCAGATTTATTTTAAGTTGGTCACATTGCAACAGAAATGGAGATGTCAATATGACATTTTGTAAGCAAGTTTGAGGTTATTATATTAAAATTCATTGTAAGATTTGATATTTTTAATTAATCTTTGAAATAGTACAACTATTATAAACATTTATATTAACGTTTGAATTATCTTTCGAAGTGATAGTGATACCGTGTGCAGTAGAAACATTCTGTTGAAAATTATCGTTCTCTGCAATAGTGATATTGCTTCTGTTGGAGTACTCAAACTGTGAACCATTCCCAGAAGTTCCAGGTAGATTCACATTATTTTCCTGTGCAAACATATTTCCAACATCAATTTTATTTTTCATAGAAGAGGCAACGTAACCTTCAGCAACAGCCGTGCTTTTCCAGCCACCTAATCGTTTATAGTTAAATATCACCTCCAGTATTTGCTATATGTGTCGCACTGATCTTCTAAAACAATGTCCTGTATAAAGATGAGGATCTGGTAAATGAAGAAAACTGGCAATTTGTTTAGGAACATTTCCCATTGTGTTAATACCGATAGGGCTATTAATTAAGCAGCCATGACGATAAGTTAGAAAAAAACGTTTGTGAGTAACTATTTTAGGCCGCAGATTATTATATTTTTTATAAGTTCGATGCAGTTTACATCAGTCACTGCGAACATTCTGGGTACATTGTTTTTTTGTTTTAGGTATGTTGACTATAATAGAATCGGAATTGTATTGAAGATCTTCACACATATATTAATTAATTCTTCTCGCCTACAGGCTCCATTATATCCTATTATCAAATAACCTAGAATATAAAGAATTTACAAAAAAGTAACGAAATAAAATCAACACTAACCTTATAGCTAAGATATTTTTATCATCGGCTTGTTTTCAAAAATCTATGATATTTCTTCTTCCTAAAATTTTAGATTTTTTTGTTTGATAACCTTTTAGATAGCCGTTTTAATAAATGCTTGAAGTTCATATATTTTGATATATCCACATTTCTATGTACATTTAAACACGATCTTAACATCGAATAAATCGACCATAATGATGACGATTTTATATCTTTTACGTAGCATTTCAAAATAAGCAAGTAAGACGTTCTCAGAAATATGAAGAATTTCCTTTTCTTTGCACCATTTTTCAAAATTTTTGTATCGCTTTTGATACATAGTGTACGATTTCTCCGGAAGTAAATTATTAATGGTTTTTCAGCAATTTGCCGTATTTCAGGCGGAGTGCATGAAAAAGTTGTAAAACTCATATTAAATATTATAATATAGTTACTTTAGTAATGTAATATATAACAATTTCAAAAATGTGTCAATTTTAAATTAACTTGTCAATTATAAATCTTGTGCAAACCAAGGTGACAACTGGTGACAACCGCCACAAAATTTCCCTAGATTATCAAATTTTTTCTCGTTTGCTTTTACAAAAAGAGAAATTTTTAAAACTAATTGCAAAAAATAGCATAAAAGACACGTTTCATTTGACATTAAAGCACTCATTCAGTTAAGAAACTCGTTTCTTAAACTCTGAATTCGTACTTTGAAACGTCAAAATGAAACTTGTCTTTTAATATACTATATTATATAAAAAAAAAACATTTGTTAAATACAATTACGCAGAAAAAAAAAACCTTGGACTGAGAGTCCTGACTTAAATCAAAAAACTGCTTGAGATTCTAATTTACAAAAGGACAATGCAAATCGTTTAACACACAAAAGACAAAACAGTTCAGGAAGATAATCCTTTTTATACCAATCAATCCACGTGGTTTCAAAAATTAATACAAACTAAATTAAACGTGGACAATTCAAGTGAATTTACACCAGAAAATTTAAATACAAGCATAATGCTTCTATTCACCCAACCCGATGTGATTAATCAACAATTACAAATCAGCAAAATTAAAAAACGAAAAATTAACGCTTTACTCTGTAAACTTAATATATCTTCCTGCACGAAAAAAAAATAATAACCGATCTTATACCTAAATTGTGTACACAACATATAATATATTTTATTATTAAAAACGAGTTTCTTGATGGACGAAATAACAAAAAACGCGAATATCCAAATCTTTAAATCATAAGTATTAACAAAATGGCAGCAATGAAATTAAAAATACATGTACTTACTCGCTCGTCAATCGAGAAACTGGTTCTTACATTGCTAAACAGTCGCATACATATAAAATTCTACAGCTGCGTGCGCTGCAACGCACAAAGATCATAGAAGAACTCCTCAAAGAAGGACATTGAACAACATGAGCAAATAAAAATACAAAGAGTGAAAACAATTTCAACTGAACATTTGAATACTAAATTAAACAATTAAATCAATAACTAACTCTTATACAAAATAAAACATTAATTTCTAAGAAAATTTGCTCGAAACATTGATAAAGACAGATCGTAGTACATATAATAACACTGAATTTACGAAAACCGGGGTGCCATACCACAGCAATATGTATCTACATAGTTTTGCTCAGTCAGTAGAGAATATTATCTAAGGTTCTGTATTCACATGTAAGAGAACTCCATATTTACAAAGGAAAATATAGAAAATATTATGTAGTGACAAATTTTAAAACCTTATTAAATTACAATGAAAAGTAACAATAATTAACATAACTTAGTGAAAAGAGCTTCCGCTGTTTTTGGCCTATTAGTTGTATCAATATTTTGAATAGAAGTCTTCAGGTAGGAGCGTTGATTGGATTTATTAAGATTTAATACATTTTTTTGATAATCGTTTAAATTTTTCGTGCCGCTAGATAAAACGAACTTACCATCATTTTCAAATGTATTGTTGTGGAAAATTACAATGTTTTGATATTAATAATATGTAAATTATTTCTAATCAATGATAAAAGGATTTACTAAGTTTTTGTTTTATTATTTTAAATAGTTAGTGACTCTTTATTCCTGCTTGAAAGAAAATGTCACTATTACCTATTTAAATAAGTAATACAATTATATATTTTATCTTGTTACAGTGCTTAAAACATATTCAAAATATAAATTATTTTAGCAATTCTTACTTTTTAATGAAAGCCTGAACGGAGTTATTTGAGTGCTGCAGAAATATAAATAAACAGCTACACATATGACGCCGCCAATGCGGGGAATATTGCGAAAACATAGCTGCGTTGTGGTTCGTGTCGAACAAACAAGTTATGTATATACGCGTCATCACTGTGCATTGAAATATTTCACGTGATTTACGGGCGCATGTGGTTTTTATACATAGGTGTGTTTTTTTTACTCGGTCAAAACTACCAGAGGATTTATACGGGCAATCGAGTGCCTTTCTATCAACACCCGTATGTGTGTGTGTTCGTTCGGAATGGAAATCGCCTTGCTTTATTCATTACACTAGTCGGTGTTAGTGTCATGTTCTGCCGTGATTACATCCGATTTGGCGAGCTTTCTACTAAGAAACTAGGTGTCGCCCCAATTAAATTAGTACGTTCTTTCTGTTTGGAATGTGTAAAGTATAAATAATAGAGTTAATTAATAAACATCGCCCTTACTACAAAAAAAATATATATGTAGTAAATAATAATTTGTGTATTTTCAAGTCACTTCTATTTTTTTTTTTTTCTGATAAATACATGGCAAATTCAAAGAGAATAGATTTTAGCAGTGAAAATAAGCTCTCTTTAATAATACCATATTCATTACCATAATACCATCACGCTATCAATAATGCTATCTATTGTAGTTTACAACAAAGCATTCTATTGTGCAAGAATTGCTCCAGTTAAACCAGCAATAGATAAATCCCTAGCGCTCGGATTAGTTGTATGGCACATAATTCAAACGTATTCGACGATATTTAGATGAAGATATTATTATTCCTCTTAATAGTTCAAATAAGTTTTAATTATTACATGGATACCTCAGGCGATCTAAACACAGTTTATCCCTAGATCCTTTAAGATGGAAAACATTTTAGTGGTGATGTACACTTTTTCCAACTAATGTGATATTTCTATTCAGAATAGATTTAGATATCTATCTCTCAATGATATTTAATTGATATATAATTTCTAAATTAAGCTGTCGTTTTTTAGAATAATATTGGAACAATTAAGTAAAGGGAAATCGAGATTGAACACTGTATCTATATTGCAATAAAATACATAATAACAACAATACAACGTTATTTAAAGGAATATCTTACTCTCTGGATCGTTAAAAGTGTTCGAATAACGATGATGGATAGAATCACTGAACTTATTTAGCGCCTTTCATATTGCGACATTTTACATTGTGACAATTTAATGAGCGAAGTTAGCTACATACAAATTTCATACATTAAATGAATTTTCTTGACATTTAGCGACATTGGCGTGCGTGTTGTAGTATCTTTCGATTATTTATCTTATAATTTTTTTCAAAATCGTTTATATTTACATCTAATATCACCAACAATAGTTATTTCTGAATACTGTAAGAAAATAAGGAATTTATCTGTGGTAATAGCTCAACAAACAGGTAAAAATCATATTAACATTAAGTGAGATAGTTTATTACATTTTTAATTTTATGGCTTATCATACACTTCAGCGCAATGAACTATCAAAAGAAAGTTACATTTTCATCCCATAAAAGTTTCTACGGTACAGGAATTATTACCATTAGATCACGATAGGCCGATTGGAATATTTGTCATTGGTTTATACAATTTAAGGAAACGATGACTTGCTAAACAGATCATTTTTCTCGGATGAAGCCTGGTTTTATCTAACAGACTATATCAATTTACAAAACTATTGTATCTGGTCTGCAGAAAATCCACACGAATTTCGAGAAAAGCAATTGCATCCCGTAAAAGTTTGAGTTTGGTTAGCTATGTCCAGGCAACGAATAATAAGGGCCAATTTTCTTCGAAGAAACTGTAACAGCCCAACGTTTACCAACAGATGTTGAAATTGTTATTGCAGAGTTACAAGAAAATGAGCTTGAAGCAGGTTATTTCAGCACGATAATGCTCCGGCACTTACTGCTCGACGAAACCTGCCAATATCTTCAACAGTTTTTTTTGCTGACAGGTTCGTTAGAGTACAAAGATGGTCACCAAGATCGCCTGATCTAACCCCATTAGATTACTTCATGTTCGGCTATCTAAAAAATAGGATCTATAGAAACCGCATGCACATGATAGAAGAACTTAGAGATGCAGTTTCGTCACTTAATAATTATACTAATTGTATGTTATAATTTAAAGTAATAAATAAATTTAGTTAAACACAGTTGGTACTGAATTGTAAAATCATAATTTAGGTAAGTTAAATTAATTACATTTCATTTTTTACAAGCAGAAACAACCAATCCATAGTCGTTATATAATGCGATTCAAATATAGGTTACGTTTTCCTTATTTATGACAGATCCGTTTACTTTCTTATGTTCCAACACTGACTTAGTTCAAACCTTCATTACAAACACGTGGCATATACCTATACCCTGTTACTATCTATAAAAGCGGATTTGACAATCATTTTGAATCTCTGTGTATTTCATTAGATAAATTCAAAAACGTACGCCCATTTTAATCTCGTCTCTTATTTTATTTTATTTTTTAACCTTTCTTTCTTTATCCAGGTCATGGCTTCCCAAAAATCTTCGTATGCTTCGAATTACCGCGTATGACCGCCTTTAAACATTTGTAAATTGCCCCGTTCGCATTGGAATCTTCCCAACTTCATAGCACTTCACCGGTATCAATTATTTGACACTTTAATGTAAAAGTTTTTTATTCCGCATTCAAAAATTGAATGTCTCTTTTACATTTTGTAAATGATTTATATTGGGAATTATTTTTTTGATGGAGCGATCACCTAGACAAGAAAACGTTAAAAGATATAAGCGAGAGAGACAAAATTTATGCCTTGACAAGTAGGGACATCTGGTGGTAAGTGGAGAAACGTATTAATTAAACTGATGGTGCATAGATGGCGTGACGGAATATTTGTCGCACCATAGATGTCACTGCTAGGCTTATTTTAGAAAAGTGTGCGATCAAACCAGTATTGCCAGATCTACCGTTAAAACGGTATTTCTACCGTTTTTAACGTCAATCTCCTGTTCTTCCTTTTAGTTCATAATCTACCGCTTTTTGATATTTTTTGGTACAAAACTTCCAATACAAAAGCATTGTGATTTTTAGTAATTACTTCTCCTATGATGTCTATTAAAAAGACAGACGACCTTTTTTAATTTGAAGTTTTTTTTTTTGTTTTTTTACGCAAATATAAATTAATAGGTAGTGAAGTAAAATGAATAAGAACATTTAAATTTAGTTACGAAAATTCTTCCGCCCGATACTGACATCTACCATTATTTTACATGACATTCTACCCCTGCGAAATAATTTCATCTGGCAACACTGGATCAAAAAAATATTAAACCTGATCTGACGTGGTTAAGCGTAAGTAGAATTTTCCATTGCACGAACGTGTAAAAATATATATAATAGCCGAAAGGTCGGGGAGGGATGTATGAAAATCGTTTAACTACACGCGCAGCGATGAGGTAGAGCATTCATAAATGAATTCTCATTTGGCAAAATTGTTCTTAAAGGATTCACAATAAGTAACAGTTGAAGTAAACTAATCAAAAACTGAAACACAAATGTGGGCCCAATTGATTAATATATGTTTCATAATGAAATTAAAACATATTTTTGCGTTAAAGCTAAGCTACACACGCAATACCTATTTGCTTTCATTTATTTTGTGAAATGCCTACTTTCTTCTTAGTGCACATTATATCCTATTTACCGCTGTTGATTCATTTGCAGTGAAATATTTCGCCATAGACTTAAAATATCTTTGTTTTTTTTTTTGATATATAATTTAGATGTTCTGTAATTCTTGTCAACATCGCAGATAAAGAAACAAATTATTTTGAAAAATCTTACACCGACTAAACACCAAGTTCACAAATCAGTGAATCTTCGGCGGCAATTGTTAAAATCCGGTTGCTAATAATAGGTGTATTCGTTTCGGCGCCAAACGTGTCAAATGCAAGCTAACAGGTCTCGTGTCTAAGGGCTGTTCAACCTAATTTTTGTTTATTGTTCATCGCAAAAATATATTTTATGTAAATTCGAAATTACATCTATTAACGATTTTATCATGTTATTTGTAACGACCCTAGTAGCAAAATTTTAAATTCCACAATTATTCTTAGTAACTTCATAGAAGCAACAAAGCTAGTATGTTAAACAAATTTTGGTAATTTAGTGTTTTATGATGAAGTACTAAAAAATTGCGGGAAATTTATTACTACAGGGGACGTTCTTGCTTGCTATCATTCAAATGAGATTAGAAACTGCATGCTGTTTCATGTATGGTGGTAAGTGACCAAAATGACAAGTACATATGTGTCATATCGTTTTGGACACTGAATCGTCGAAGAGTCTATTATACTTAGTTGGGGTGTATACTTTGAGTTGAGAGATTTAGGAATGGATCAGTCAATTCAAAATGCACCTGCTTTGTAATATGTGATTTTTCTCATGGTTTATTGCACAATTCGTATCTTTATTTCCTCTGTACCAACCTTCTTTCATTCATTGATGTTCCTCTCGTTGGTATAGTGTTTGAACTGAGATCTTTGGACCTAATGTTTTGTATTCCATTTTCATAAAACCAACGAAAATATAAACCCCAAGAATGGCAGGTTCCTGTCACTCTGACAGAAAAGTTTCTTCTCGGAATGTTATTTTACTTCGAGAAATTTGTGGAAAGTAATTAAGTAGTTATCTAGTATCATCATTTTGTATGCTATTTTTATTGTATTTTATTCACTGATTAATTCAATATTATCATGTATTTAATTTCTTACTATGTTCATGTCTTTGACACCTGAATAAAAATAAATAAATAAATAAATGTATTGACTGTAATTTCTATAGTAAAAAAAAGTCACTCTTTATATTTTGGATTACTTCTATTAGATATCAAGATAATTGATTAATTTAGATCCCTGAAGTTCTGTTACGTCATCACACTAAATTGTTCCTTATACAATCTGTATCCTATACAGATTCCTAAAAAAAAAATTAGTTCTAATTTATTTTAAGAGTTTTAACTAATTTGGAAATTTATTATCTATCATCAAAATTCAATTTGCAAACTAAAGTGAAGACAATTAAGTTAACTAAGAAACAGTCATAAAGTATTAAAAAAAACGTTGCACAACATGATTCTATTCGAAAAATAAATAACATCCAAGAAGAAATCTAAGACAACTTGATAAGAAACTATATTATTTTCTTCGCAACAAACACTTATTGAAAGCCGCGGATTCGTTTTGCCGTTGTAAAGCGAGAACGTTTTTCGAAGAAACGCCCAACAACTAAAACTATCGGGACATTCTCGCAAGTAAAATAAGAAGAAAACGTCAAGCACATCTGCCGTCTATATTGAACAACTTTACAAAGACAAACTTAACGAAAAGTCGATAACGGCGGTACTGTTTAACTACGGGAAAGTGTCGCAAGCAGACTTCGATGCATTTCAATGAAAATTATTCGTCGACTAGCTCTTCTTGTATATAATTAATTGTGATTTATTTATAATTTGTGGGAAAATGAAAAGGAAACTTTGTAGCACATAGAGCAGGGTTGGAAACTCTAGAAATAATGGTTTGCCAGGTAAATGGTTCAAAATTTCGTACAAATTTTGATATCAGTAATTTTTTCCTGGCAAATGCCGTTCACACCATTAGTCCCCCATCTTGGATTTTGATTTTGGACGACATTGAACAAATTTGGGATTATTTGCTAAATGTAAGTTTATCACAAAAATGGAAATTTTATTCCGACTTTATCAAACTTGGAACCACTTTGAATTCTATATTAGCCGAAAATATCATTTATAATAATTTTAAAAAATCTGCTTCATTAAAAGTATTTTTTTAATATAAGAACTGCTGCAAATGTGAAAATTATTTCATTACTTTAAATGATATATGTTGTACATTATTTATTTCGTTATTTTTAAATTGTATAAATACTAGACGGGCATGCAGGGACTATATAACTGAGGCAACTATGTGAAGATAGCGTTAAAACGCTTTAATTCCGCTCTGTGTGAGTGTTCTAAAGAACTAAAAACGAGACATTGCCACCAAATTTATACAACATGATGGATAACTATCATGAGGGAAGAAAGCTGATTATCGGGGAACAAAGCGAGCTGGAAATTACATGTGGTGTACCACAGGGCTCCGTCCTGGTGGTAATGTCTGTTAAGTGGTTTATAGAAAAAATTTTTGTCAAATTTTATTTATTGCTGCTAGATACAGTCCCTTGTACAACCATTGTCATACTGGAAACGTACTTTTAGGTTCGCTATGTTATTTTGCAAAAATGACAAAATTTTGAGGTATTCAATCAAATTTGGAAATAGTCTGCGTTGAGCTGCTGAAGAGCGAAAAAAATTAAGAAATATTAATTCATGAAACTAACTAACAGGAATACAATAAACTTCGGTTCACAATTCTTAATCTCAAACACAATGTCCATTTCGTTAGCTTAAGCTAACATCTTGAGGTGTACTACAGTGTTTGTCAAAACTAATGCTTAAACCTTGTAAGTTTATCCTAGGCTACAAAAATTAATCATTAGGGGTTACTATATTTCAATAAATTCTCAATATTTCAATTAGGGGTGTTAAATCAGTATGAGCAAGCTATTAATATGTTTTTTCATATAATAGCTTCCACATATTAAGATTCTTCAATTTAAGATTAATTAATTCTAAATTACAATTGAAAAGTATGTCTGTATTCAAAATGATACGCCCAAGCGATTTACGGGCATTGTGAGTCTTAATATGATATAAATGCTCTTTTAATCTAATCTCCGCTTCCCTTTGTTTGACCTATAGTCTTATTACAAACACCGCATTTGATCTTATAAATCCCGGAACAATTTTTAAATCAATAATTTCATATTAATTTTTAATTTATTTCTAAAGTATTAGAAATTTGATAAAAACCGGACTAAGATTGTATTTTTTACACGAAGTTTAGATCTTCTTTACCCAAATTTTTTAAAGTTAAATCTGCAAAACTTTTTCTCCACATTTTTCCACTGGAATAAGGTAGTTATATTTTCTTCTTAACCTCTTATTTTCTAACTTATTTAATTTTATCATCTATACTTTTCTTGTACCATTAATTTCTGCGATATGATATATATGATATATCTAATTCTTTTTAAAATATCTTCCGAACGAAATGTTCCAATCTAGTTATTAAGAAAAGAATGTGTGGTATTTTTGTTTATAGCTTGTGTAATAAGAGTTGTGATACAATTGTTACAAAAATTTGATGTGCCTCAGAATTGATTCTAAGCAACTTTTTAAATAAGTTTTTTGGAATCTGTCATTAACTCACTTTTTGCAGATTACGGCTTATTTTTTAAATTTACTCCATTCTAGTGGTACTGACATGTGTCAAATAAATTTTGGCGTTTCTAGCAGTACTATTCCCCAAAAATTTCAGTATATTTTAATAATAATTTTTTTTTCCAATCTTGCAATATTTATCCGGTCATTATATTAAATCGATTTCGACCGTGAGTTTTTTAATGCCGAAAGGAGTTTAGAAATCCGGACGGGGGTTACGGAACATATTTTAAAACTTAAAGTGTTTTCACATTCAATGGTTGAGAACAGAAAACATGCAAAACACACGAAGTCGCTAAATCGTTAGAATAAACAGAGAGCTACTAGTGTTCGAAATAGATAAATCATTTCAATTAAAGGAGCTTTTTAAAGCAAAGCGCTTTCAATTCATTATTGGTAGTTGTGAATATTTGGATTTTAACATTTTGTATTTACCATTAATGTTTTTATTGTTTTCGATACGCTCTTATGGACTATTGACCGGCTTTGACGAATTTGAGATTCAAAGAGCATGTACCGTTTATTTATAGTGGGTTGTGTAGGACCATGGACAGGTTGGATACCATATGGCATAATTTTTAACGGGCACGCTGCTTCAGCATGCTACATAGGTTCAAGCTAAGTCCACATCGGGATTGCCGCTATTACGTACGGTTACACCCATCGGAGAAGAATCGCTTGAAAAGATCGTAGGTCTGTGTCGCACCTAACATAATATCTAACATGTTAAGAGCGAAGAAGCTGGAGTGCAGTGGACACTGGTTAAAGGGTGTATATGAGAGGAAAGGGGTCCGACCAGAGAATTGAGCAGGCACGAAATGAGGAAAGAGACAGGCTCGACAACTTTTTTCTTCTTTGTATTAATATTACTTGTGTTAATGTCTTTAAGTTGTAACGTTTAAATTAATAATCTCTCATTCAATTTTAATATTTATTTGAAATCTTTTGATCAAAAAAGATTTGACGTTATTGCTATGATTGTTGTAACGACATACTGCAATAAAATACTTGATAAAACAGTCTGGAAATCGATTTTTTCTCTCGTTGCTTATTCTTATTTAATTTATTCGGTTTTCGGTTGTAATGGAACCATGTTTCTAAAAACAATTGTGCCGAATTAATATATCTCTGTAGCCGAGTGTGAATATTGTGTCATTATTACTGCTATATTGCTTCTATATATTTTGTATGCTATCCATCTTAATTTATTCATCTATTCATCGTACATATTTTGTTTCTAATATCTGTCCAATTACTCTTTTTCTTTCTCAAGAGTTTCTATTTTTCCGTATCGGTGTATCAATAAAAAAAGTAAATTTTGCTGTGGGTGTTATACACGACATACAAGCACAAACCCATTCAAACGGATTTCTCTTAAAGAATAAAAAATAAAATTAAGCCAAAAGTCGTTAGTCGGGCTGATGCAAGGAACGTCATGTTCAGCACCGCTAAACGTTTTATGTTATAATACATATGGATCTCATTTTAGTATTCATTTATGGTATGCCGTAAGTATTAACGGTATTCTGGATAAATAAAGCCTTGTAAAAATAGTAAATAGGATTTTAATTTCTTCTTTTTATAAATAAACATTCCTTTTTATTAAGAGGCTTCTGCGTAAGTCTACAAAGTATTATTTTATATTGATAAGACGTTCGATTTTCACCGGATATGCGAGTTCAAAGTAGTTACAAAACGTAAATTATTTTATTTGCTTTGTCGAATCGAGACTAGTTGTTAATAACGGTACCACAGGAATCTGAAGTTATTTCTTGGATTTATTATCATATAACTCAAGAGTGATTGATTCGAATTACACAGAAATAAATAGTAGATACGAAACAAATTGCCAAACCACGCCTTATTACTTTGATATACGCGAAAATAGAATCTACACATTCCGACGTTTTGCCGATGCATCAAGCTTCGATTTCTTTATATGAAATTCATGATGGTTCCTAAAAAGATCTTTTTTCGGACGGGAATTATTAATAAAATGTGGTCTGAAGGGCTTGCACTCAAGCGCGATCACACAAACTAACAGCGTAATGCTGAATGATATGGTATGTGGGGGTTATCGGGACAGCATATTTAGGTTGGCGCAGTGCGGCTTAGCCCACGGATTATATAATAATATAAAAATTTTTGTTCTCGTAATGTTACAGATAGCCCCCGTGCATTTAAGACTTTTTGATTGGATATGATTACAGCTGCTACATATTATATTATTTACCTTATATCTGACAAACCTGTATAATATCCCCAGTACATCAACTTTTGTAATGGGATATACAGTTCATTCGCCATTATGTGTGTTATATTTCACATCTGCCACCTAAGACGGTGTGTGATATCGCTAGAACTTCCTCAAGGCAATTATAATCTAGAGTATGGACACTGTCGACCCTATTATCCTGTCAATCCTTATCAAAAGAAATTGACCCACTTTCGAAGCGGAACTCATCCCCTTTCTCCCCAGGCGCATTAACACCATCGTTATCTTACGATGGACGAATCCACCCTCGCAACATAAAGAATCCGACCTAGTTTCTAGCATTTTTTTTGTCTTTCTAAAAGCTACTTTTATCTCTCCCGTCACGATGGAGGAAAGAACAAATTTTTCATTAGCCCAATACGGACTCATACACAAGGTCTTTACGTAAGACCGACTTTTTCGAATAATATTCGCTTTACACGCCACGATAAATCCCTAGCGATTCGCATCCGCATAAAAGCTTAAAGAAGGAGGCGGTGTGAGGGATGAAGGATGATGTGCGGTGCAGAATATCTTCCCTTTAGAAGGTTTCGGACGCGCCACGAAACGTCTATTAAGATTCACGGGTTGTTTGCGAAACCCGATGCAGAGAATGGGGAATTTGTAAACGCACTGTTTTTCAGTACGGCTTTTTTTGTCGGAGGCGAGTTCACCCGTGAGAGGCGGACGTCGACATATGTAGGAAAGGTACATACGTTGGCGGTGGACTAGCACGCGCCTGACAGTGATATATTACGGAGGACGTGTGCTGTAGTAAGTTCTCTTATTTTCGCCGTTAAGTGAAACGGTTGGGCCGTGATAAGGGTATTCTTTCTGGGGTCTTATTCTCGCGCGGTGCGCGTGCTGCATTCGGACGAACGGCGCAGATGCCCTCGCGGATTGGAGCCCTGCAAACAGCACAAAATCCTTTGTGAAGCTCCCTTGAATATTTTACGAGAAGGAAGACTAAGGACCAGAGTGTTTCGCTCTCAAACAAAAACTAATTTATAAGAAAATTCTTTCAGAGCACAATGTTGTTGATCGTTATTCAGTCACATTATATAACGTACGAAAAGCAGTCGGCTCGCGGATAATATTGCAGGCGTGCTAATCTCGGATTACTTTCCCGCCTCTTCTCGCTCCAATTTATTAATTTTACCAATTTTTTAATGGATTGTAGGAATTCATTACCGCGTTTATTGCTAACTAAAATAGTACCGACAAAAAGTTTTACGTACAAGTTAAATGACATAAAAGGTTTAAATGACATCAGTAACTACGTCAACTACGTAACCTGATGACGCGTCTGGGAATACATATAATTAGAATCACGGGTACAAATAACATGGTATGTTCGATTTGAATCTCAAATTCACCAAGGCTGGTCAGAGGACGTCATTGCGTAGCACATCAAAAACAACCAAATACAACTACGATATTACCAGGTGATATCATATTGCGACAAACTTTAAGAGCTGATCCTGAGGTTATTTTATCATAAAAGTTTAGTTGAGTATATGTCCAAAACGGTTTGTTTTAAAGTTATTGAATGTTTAATGAAAATTATGAACGATGACTAACCGATATTTAATATACAGTTGGTCTTAAACTATGTGTTGAGAGGAATTGTTATTGTCATTTCAATATTTTGTCAATAGTTGTCAGAGTATTCCAATTCAGTTATTGCGTTTCTGTTCTATGAAGAACGACACCCGAACGTATCATGCCGCTCATTTCAATATTTGCCCGGCTTCACCAACGTCTTAGTGAAACGGAAATTTAAAAAAAACGGAACGACTGATAACGGGCACCCATCTACAGTGAGAACTCCACAAGTTGAAGAGAAAATGATACTAATGAATCGAGGAACATCCCTCAAGCCCAGATTGCGTTGCTAAACTTAGTCAGGCCACTTTGAGATAGGAAGATCAATGTTGTTCCATATCCTTCAATGGGTCAGTACTTTTGCCGCAGTTTTCCGCAAAAGTGGCTTTGTACGGATCAACACAACTGCACAAACCTGACCATTTGGTTCAAATATTCTTCACCTACGAGTACTTCTGTAGCAGGGGTGTTATTTTCATAATAAGCATATGGGCGAGAAATCCGTACGAATTTGAATGCCGTCATCACATCATTGTCCATGTGTGGGCCGGAATTGTGGAATACTTGTAGGTCACTTTTTTTACGATCGGTTTATATGGCGAGGTTCGCAATTTTCTAGAGGCTACACTACTGCTGGAGAAGTTCCGTGCAATAAGATACATGTATTTTAGCAACGTGCTCCAGCCATTTTAGTTTATTTTGCTCCGGTTTTGGACAATACGTATCAGATCGGTGATAGAGGGGAGTTCCACCCGTGCTGCTCGGTCTCCATACTAAATTCTTGGACTTTTGCTGGGGGTCACCTTAAATATTAGTTTATACGACTCCATTGAAATGTCGATGAACGAGAAATGTTTTGGCACTTTTAAATAATTCGAATACCCTGGTATTTTGAACGGACTCGCCAGTTCTACGACAGGATAGAGCTTGTATTGCGTTGGAGGCGTCTTCACAGTTGATAAGTTAATTGTTTTACTAATTTGTTAATTATAAGAAACTTAATTATGTTAACTTACTATTAAACATTGTATAGCAACCTTAGAACTACGCGATTTTCGATATATTGTCACGGGGGCTCCTGTAAGGAGACACTCGCGAGGAGGTTCTTCGAAGGAGACTCACGAGTATCTCGTGGAGGCTCTTTAATAAACGCTAGTGTACAGTTCTTTGGTTGATTTCTGCCCTGGTATCCAAGGTAGGTGCAATCATATAGTATTCCTCTCGTACCCAGTCGCGCCCCGTGCAATATTTCTTATACTTTTATGATCGAATACCCAGAATCCGTTAAAGTTTTGTTGCATATTTGAGAATCACCCGTTATATGTAGTAAAATGTTGAAATTATTCACAATGTTAATAATGTAATCAATGCATCTTTGCTTTAGAAGTGTTTAGGTTGACGTTTACTTATTATCTTGTCGCCATTTGTAGCGTTGTTTTTTTCTACATTTAGCATTTAATGTGAACTTTACTCATTGTCTTCTTTTTATTGTTTTTAGTTTCTGGTGAAAACCAACTGAGATAGTTTCCGCTATTTATGTAATTAATTCGAGCCATACAAGATATCTTATATAGTGTATATCCACTACAGCAACGTCGACATAAGATTTCTTGTCTTGACGATACGTAGGCTTGTGGTCTCGACTATTTCTCCAGTCTCGTCAAGTCATCGGCACGTATATTCTCGTGCCCAAGCGATATCTCGCCTAATAAGAAACGTTTTTTTTTTTTCATTGTCCAGCATATTTGTATTGAATACATTTATCTGCAAAAATTGGAAAAAGAGGAAATATACAGCCGACAATGGAGGACATAGCAAACATGAAAAAACAAGTGAAAATGGTAAATTCTTAATTGATCAGGCTAGGGAAAGAAATATGACCATTGTAAGTACATACTTTCAAAGAAAAGAAATATATAAAGGTACATGGGTGTCACCAGATGTGAGAACTGTTAATCAAATTGACCATGTACTAATTGAAAAGCCAGAAAAAAAGCTATAAAGTATGTAAGAACTTATAGGGGACTGGATGGGGATACCGGATCATTTCATGTAGGGGCAAGAATAAGCAAGTTGTGCCAGAAATTAGGAATAGTAGAAACAAATACATTTACAAATCAATTAGGCTAAAAAGTAGAGCGGAAAGGAAGGGGTATGAGGAAAAATTACAAAAAGAGCTAGCGGACATGGAGGAGAAGAGCAACATAGAAGAAAAGTGGATAGGGCTGAAAGCGAGGATAGAGAGAGTGGCTCAAAAGTGCGAGAAGAAAGTTAAAGAACAAAGAAAGCAATGGTTTGATGAAGACTGTAGGAGGAAAATTGGGGAAAGGGGAAAGTTACGGATAAAAATGTTGAACGAAAGAACGGAAGAAGCAAAAATGGCTCACGAGAGACAAAGAAGGAAGACCAAAAAACTAATAAGAGAGAAGAAAAGGAAATATAATGAAGAGGTACTGCAGAAGATTGAAGAAAATACGTCAGAATTAGTAAGATATGGGGGGAAGGAACTAAGTGAGTGCATACACACGTTAATAGAGGTAGTATGGAGAGAAGAACAGATGCCTAAAGAATGGTCGTTGGCAGTAATATGTCCGTTGTATAAAAAAGGAGATAGGAAGGAATGTCGGAATTATAAGGGTATTTCTCTCTTGAATATAGTATACAAGATAATGGCAATACATATTTCTTCCCTTAGTGTTATTATAAAAAAAAGGACTTCCAGTAGATGCATAATTTAAGTAGCGTATATCGACTCCCACTCACCTGCTACTTTGATAGCCTGTAATTCTAAATGCAACCTCATGATTAGTTTTTTAATATTGAACATATACATATGACATGTATATATTTAGAAATGTGGTAATTAAGCGATTTTTGGCACATTTTTGTATTTCTCTCGCAAACGGTTGCTCCTACGCCTTCGCGCTTGCCGGAGTTCGATTCCACGCGGTCAGACGCTTCTTTTAGTGTATAATACACGGGGATTATCGTCCCGCTTATATGTTTTATTTGCAATTCACAAATGACAAAAGTGGTAATTTAGCGATTTTCGGCACATTTTTGTATTTTCTCGTAAACAGTTGCTCCTACGCCTTCGCGCTTACCGGCGTTCGATTCTACGCGGTCAGACGCTTCTTCCAGTATATAATACATGAGCTTGTTCGCCTCGCTTCTATGTTTTAAAAAAATCGCTAAATTACCACTTTTGTCACTTGTAATTTGCAAATAAAACATAGAAGCGAGGCGAACAAACCCATGTATTATATACTGGAAGAAGCGTCTGACCGCGTAGAATCGAACGCCGGCAAGCGCGAAGTCGTAGGAGCAACCGTTCGCGAGAAAAATACAAAAATGTGCTGAAAATCGCTAAATTACCACTTTTGTCATTTGTAAATCCACAGTGTGTATAAACCATCCGATCAAGATTCACCAGATGATCTTGATTTTATAGATAGCACGACTACCGCGACCAGTTTAACAATTTCCGAGGATGAGGTGGCGAAAGCGATCAAGAAACTGAAAAATAAATTCACGGCTGGACACGACCAAATTCCAGGTTTTCTTGTTAAAGACTACAGTAATATTTTTATTCCACACTGAGAAAACAGTTTTAATATAAATTTATTATACCAGTATTATTTTAAGCATAAACATTTTAATTTTCATTTTAAAAATATGTTATTTTTTACCAGTAAACATTATTTTATTTTTATTATGTTTATATTAAAACTTAATATATATTATATTAAAATCTCGACAATCGGGAAGCTTCGTTCAAGTCCGGAGTGTCTCGCTTTTTTTTTTTTTTTTAACCAATCACAAGCTGCGTTGCTGTCGGCCGAATGAAATCGGGAATCATCGGTTAACGCTAGCGTTTTGTGAAAGTCATGTACACAGTGAAATTTAAAAAACAATAACAGCTCAAACAGGTGTAACTTAAAAATGAAGTTCTTTTTACAATGGATATCCCAACAGACAATGGAAAATCTACTTACCACCTGGGGATTTGAAAATTTGGTGGAAGGATTTCTAGGTTAGTACTGAACATATACATATATACCCAGCTTAGTTTGTGTCCCATTTGCATTCAAATAAGTAATCATAAGCAACAAACTTGATTTTTAGTTATTGATAATTTATTCCGTCAATAAAAAAACCGGGTAGGCAGTACATTTTTTTTATCTGGCTACCATTGCTACTTCATTGTTATTGGTTATTGGCAAACTACCTAATAGTAAACCTACCTATTGCTATCTCAATGCACACATCATTTTTTTTTTTTCGAAAATTTTGAAATAACTCGATAAATTAGATAAATTATAATAATACTCAATCTCCGGACGGTGATCAAACCTGGGATATGCCCCGGGATGACATGTTAAAGAAATTTAGCTTTGTGAAGGAATTTACCACAAAGCTAAGTAATAGGAGCGAGTGGGATCATAACACCATCTTGAATTTTAATAAAAATGCCATCAAATGGTATACTGATGGCTCCAAAACGGCAGAAGGAACTGGAATAGGAATATACGGGCCTAGAACTACATATTCCGAAAGCTTGGGAAAATACCCAAGTATATTTCAGGCGGAAATACACGCTATTGGAAGATGTGTTCAGTTCAATATGGATAGGAACTATCGGAAACAGGAGATTATCATCATGTCTGATAGTCAAGCAGCCATCAAGGCGCTGAGCTCATATGAAATCAGCTCCAAGATGGTCTGGGAATGCCTAGGGAAACTAATGAGCTAGGCAAAAGAAATAAAGTAACCCTCCTGTGGGTTCCGGGTCACACAGGAGTGGAAGGAAACGAAATAACGGATAACCTCGCAAAAAAGGGGCTGGAATGCCTTTCGTAGGGCCTGAACCTTTTGCGGGTTAAGTAGCAGTACAATACTGAAAAAACTAAAAATAGAAATGGAGCAGAGAAATCCAGTTACTGGAAAATCTCCAGGGAATGATGCAGAGTAAAATTCTTCTGGGAACTTATAACCAGAAGAGGTCTACAGAATGCATCAACCTGAGTAAGAACAATGTTCGCATATTAACAGGAATACTTTCAGGCCATTGTAGACTGAAAGGACACCTGACTAAGCTTGGATTGGAAAAAGATCCTGAATGCAGATTTTGTGGGGAACAGGATGAAACACCCATCCACCTCCTCTCAAACTGCGCAGCACTGTGCAACCCGAGGGCATTGTACCTGGGAGCATGTGAAATCGAAGAGGGAGACTTACCTAAACTGGGGCCCTCCGATATCCTACACTTTTTAAAAGGAATAGGATTGGGAGGCCAACTGTAAAGCAGCAAGAATGGGGGACACAATAGATCCTTTAGGTCGCAGTGTAACACCACCCTTCACCTACATACATACATACATACATAGATAAATTATAATTTAATCACAATCAACTTTTTCACCATATTGTGTATGACTAAAGATCTAATAGGTACATCAAAATAATTCTATACTTCTGGTACGTTTTAGCTACAGTCACAGAAGTCATTTCACTACCATCTACACTGAGTAACTCATCATTGGATAGTACCATAAACAACAACACGAAAGGTTTTAAAAATTTGAATGACGAGCAACATAATACTTTAATTAGACCTAAGTTGGATAGTGGAATCATTAATTCTGAAAAAGTTTTTCCTGAGGTAATCTAGAAGTTTTATTTATAGAACTTAGTGACTTGAAGTTAATGTTTTAGGGTTTTAAAGCACTATTAGATACTACACGTAATGGGAGAGCCATACTACATTCAGTGCAGCAAATACAACAACTCTAACACCCGAAGAAATACGTATTCTTAAGGACAAAGTATGTAAGAAGATATTGATGTAAAGATTGATCCGGTGCATGTAAATGGTACTTTGTATAAAATAAAAGATGTGATACTTGTTTCATCAGCCGCTTTTTCTACATATGGTAAGTTAAAATATATTTTTTGTTCTGGACCTGTATTGTATACTTTGTTCGGTGGAAAATTGTATTTCTTTCATATTTTTGATTTCATTGTTATTTTTCATTTTCTCTCTTTTGAAATAAACAGATACATAATTAAAATTACTTTACTGTTTGTCTAATATACAATGTTTAATCTAAGAAATATGGCAAATTACTTTTTTATTTATATATTACCAGTAAACATTATGATTTATGCAACCCGAAATTTGTATGATTATACTCGATAAAACTAAGTTACTTAGAATAAATAAATGATGAGTAATTGTAGCAATTATACATACCGAATGACATCAAAAAGTTGGGTATTGAACTTTAATAATATAATAAATTTTAACATGTCAACGTATTTAATTTAATCTGCTATTTCAGCTGTTGAAATACAGTAAATATTAATTTGAATTTGTAACTAACAAATTAATATGTATTGTGCTTTATCAGTTTACAGTTAAACGATACCATAATTAATGTAAGTTAATATAAATTTTCATTAAAACTACACAAATCTTATTTTAACAGTAAGCAAAAACTATATTTATACTTATATTTTAAGGGTAAGTATGATGGTTTTTAATTAAAAAAATATATTTTCATTTCAAATATAATTTTATTTTATATGCTACAAACAATATTTTAATAAAAGACATAAATTATGTTAAATTTAATATTTTTTTTATATTAAGCGATAACATAATTATTTAACGTTTAAAAATAATATATTATTTATTTAAAACATAAAGTTTGTTGAAGCCAAATATAAATTATTTTTATTTGCTTAAAATAATTTTATATTGGATTTAAACAAATATTGTTGCTGTCCCATATATAATAATAAATTATGTTTATGTGTAATAGAATTATATTTAAAATAAATATAAATTTTTCTCAGTGCACCATTGCGGTTTCTGTTCAACCTTGCGTTGCGGATATCGACATATCCCGCCATTTGGAAAATATCACGCGCCTGTCCTGTTTTGAAGTCTGGAAGTCCTGCAAATGTGAGCAATTACAGACCTATTTCTCCGATTAACTCTATTGCTGAAACTGAACTTAAACGCCTCCAGGATATCAAGGATTTGGGCGTATTCTTTGATTGTGGTTTACGGTTTCCTCACCATATTAGTAAAATTGTTTCGGATGCAAATAAAAGCTAGGATTTGTTTTACGAACGTGTTCCAATTTTAATGATCCTATGGCCGTGTTTGTTTTATATAATTCATTGATCCGATCAAAGCTTGAGTATGGTAGTGTGATATGTTGATTCCCTGGAAAATTCCTAAAATGTATGGCTTATAAAACTGACAATAAATCATTATTATTATTATTATAAAAAATTAAAACACAAGAGCCCATAAGCTAAGTACGATTAATATAATATAATTTAAGAGCATTTAAACGAACCGTTGTATAGGGATACAAATCCACTCAAACATCTTTAAAATAAATAAAAGGGAGATCATAAAAAGCAACTCCTATTTCCTATTTTCCCTTGCTTCAAAACGTCGAAAATAATGAATCGAAAAAAATAAGCAACGATAAGCACATTAGGTAACCCTCCTCCCTTCCCATTCCATTATCTTCCGTTGTCCTTTTCCGGGTCCTTTTCTGCCGAATAAAAACGCATCGTCAGCGGTGAGGCATTACGGCCAGATTAAACAATAAATATTTTCATTTTTCCGTTGATACAACCGTAGGTAAATCCGAAATTCAATTTGTCAAATCCGGTAAGCCGATTAACTTTCAAGAGCGCGGCTCAGCGACGTCGACACAGTGGAGGGAGAAGTCGCTTCTATATATAAAGAGCGACACAGAGCCGCCCGCGCGCGTACCGAGCGACCGAAACGTCACGCTGAAAAGCGGAGGCTTAATGTATGAATAATAGGAGCAATAAATCCGGCTCATCATTTCTCTCTTTCTTCTTGATCGGCCGACGTGCCGGGTAAACAATGATACAAATTGAGAGCCCGACCGATCCTCGATATAAATCTCGTTTGACGCGACTCGCAGCGGTCGCGAATCGCGCGCTGACAATACTCACGACATCGCTAACTCCCCGACAATCGTCAACATTAATATTCATAAGTTCCTACCGGCGGCAGAAGCGCTGGGAAAGAGTGATTTTCCTTTGCGGTCTCGTTCAGGTTAATTCGCCCGAAAGATGAACGCCCGGTGAAGCGAGAAGAGATTAAAGTCTTATTGAGTTCGGAGTGAGGCTTCAATCATTCATTAATCTTCCAATGACGATGAGGACCCTTTATATCGCAAATATGCGGGTCTCGGTTTCAGAATTCTGATTGTATACAAATGGCATGTCGGATCTTTACTAATATAGTCTGAATATTGTTACACTTAAAAAAAACAATAAATGCTTTCGAAATCCTTGTTACCAATTATAATATTTTTATTATTTCTAAAAATAGATTTCTCGGGATATTTTTACTCCTATCTCGACCTTTAAGTTACATGAAGCTGTATGCAGTTGTTTCCAATCAAATGTCTGTATTTGTCATATCTCGCTTTTCATTGGCGCTGCAGTCTTGCGCCACTGTAAGGTACAGTCCACACCGGAGTGATACGACCGCAATACGACAAGCGACCCAACCAGCAACACAACAAAAACCGTGCAAATTTAGGCAGAATGCGCACGGGGGTTACGACATGTAATATGACAAGTCACACAACCAGTAACACGACAATTAAATAATAATAATAATAATAATAATAATAATAATAATAATAATAATAATAATAATAATAATAATAATAATATCAGTTCGGAAAATTGAACGACTTAAAAGTAACGGACAATTATAATAGCTATTACAAAAGGTTGGTAACAAGCTAAAAAATCAAAAGTTTACAATAAGCACTAAACAAATAACTTGCTTATCAGCACTAACATATAAACCATCGACAACTCGACCGGAAATAAACTATTATAAAAATTTAAAAAAAGTGAATTTTTAAGCTTTTTAAGTGCTGGTAACAAATTAAAAAATGAAAAGTTTACAATAAGCACTAAGCGAATAACTCGCTGAACAACATGAAAACCTTCGAACACTCGACCGGAAAGAAACTCATAAAATTTAAAAATTAGTAAGTAAAAAACGAAATCAAGTATTACATCACGAAGTATTACAAAGAACTAAAGCTTATAAGCATATAGAAATTAATACAGCCCAATAAAAACATTACATACGACAGAAATGTCTACATAATTTCAAAAATGATTTCATAAGTGAACGTAAAACGTGGAACTATATTAAAAGAAGTAATGTTATTAATAGTTAAATTAAAACAAAGTATATTTAACATTAAGGAAACACTGCAAAAAATACCTTAAACAAGGTATACTATAGTTCAATTATTATAACAGACGAGGTACTACGTGAGTCAGTTTGCTATGACGTCACCGTGTTGCAAATTTTCTGTTCTTCAAAATGTAAACAAACCGTTAGGTTATATAACTGTCAAACACTCTTGACAGGTGAATAAACAAACTCTCAAAATTAACATTTACCGTTAATATTAGTGATGATCCTTTTTGGAAATCAGGATTTAAAGTATGCTAATCATGATAGTAGTGGAAAAAATGATAAAAAGGCACAAGTGAGTATAATAAATTTAATCGAGACCAAGTATTCACAGTAACGATTAATATGCAAGTTTATTTTCTACCTAACCAATCTCTCCGATTTACTACTTCTGAATTTCGTTTCCAATGTGTTGTAGATACACCAAGTACGTCAAATTTCCAGATTAATTTAATTCATTATAGAATTGTACGCATCCTCCGATCTGTCATATTTCATCTAGCATTTCATAACAAACTTCCTTTTCTTTGAGAACAAATAATATCTACCACAACAATGTGTTTCAACCATAGAAAATGTGATTTTCTTTAAGAGCACTGTTCAAAATGTGTTATGTTAGTCTGAAAAATGTATGTGAAAGAACCACTTCTGTAAACAATATTTGTATATACTCACTGTTTTCGTACATGTCATAAATTGGTTTCCAATAGCACATTGACAATGGGTAGAATAATCAATTTTTACAACATTTATTTCGTATGCATTTTCGTTTTGAGTTAGTGGATGTAATTCCTTGTTTACTCATGGATGAAACTTTGCTTATGTTTGCAACATGAATGTTTAGAACACTCATTACTCTCTAAAAACGAAATACTGTAAAGAATATGACATTAAAAATATATGGATTTTATACTCCTCGCACGAAAGTTAACGGGAGTAATGGCCCGTTGTTCCCGCGTTCTGCGTCGAAATACACGATTAACGAAACTGTTAACTCCTTCGATTGTTTACACAATGGTTTCGGTATGGTTTAGTTGTAATAACTACTTATTTTAAATAAATATATACCAAATATAAACGCAAATTTCCACATTTTACTGCAAATGCAGAATATAACCCTTTGACAGTTGACAGCTATAACTAAATTGGTGGGAATACATTGGGAAGATGTGACAAGTATGCAATTTAAAAACCAGTAGGCACCAACATAGTATCTTTAATTGAACATGAATAAGTTATACGTTAGTTGGTTATTTTAATAGCATGGCCCGAATTTGCAAGTAATGACGTACCTCGTCTGTTATAGTAAATGAACTTCAGCAAAAATACCTCCTAGAGGTGATTGAATTAAGTAAATAAGGGGCTAAGTAATTAAATAATTAGAATTGAAAGAATAAGGTAACTAAATTTGATGTAGTACTAATAACTAACAGAAAGCTAAATACAGCCTAATAAAAAACTTAACTTGTGACACTCATATTAAAGTACCTATGTCAAAATAATTTCATAAACGAACGTAATATATGAATCACACCAAAGATGATGTATTATTATTATTAATAATTAAATTAAAACAAAATATAATTATCAATAAAGAAAACACTGCAAAAATGCTTCAAACAAGGTATAAACCAGCAAAAATACCTAGAAGTGATTGAATTAACTACATACAGAACCAAAGACTTAATTAATTAAAAATTTGAAGAGTAACGTAAATAAATTAGATGTAATGCTGATAACTAATAGATATTAAGTGCGGCCTAAACAAAAAACATTACATACGACAGAAGTGTCTAAATAAATTCAAAATGATATCATAAAAGAACGCATTTCAATATGTCATACTAAAAATAAAGTAATATTATTAATAATTAAATTAAAATAAAGTAGAAGTAATAACAAAGAAAACACTGCAAAATATGCCTCAAACCAGGTGTGAACTAGCAAAAATACCCAGAGGAGATTGAACTAGGTAGATCATTAAGAACTTCACATATCCAGTCCTCGTTCATGTTTTTTCTATCATATCCATGTATGGTGACAGCATCACAAATTCAAAGAAACCTAAAAAATTACCCGTAAGTCCAATGTGTTTTTTATCCGTTGCACTTTCTCCTTTTCATCCTTCTTGCTAGTATTTTCCCTTCGCTAACCCATACGAATTTCCATCCTACCTCTTTATAACCAGTTCGGTGTTTCTGCTCATGATGATAGCTTCGCTATCAAAACGTACGTCCAGTTTAGTGCAGTTTGTGGTGAGGGGTCTAGGAGAAGTTTGCAGCGCTACCTCTTCAGCCCTGGTTTTTGTTTGCCAAAGCAGTCTTTTGTAGGCACGCTCTAATTCGTCATATATTTTGATTTTATCCATACTGGTCGATTCCATAATCTCATCGTTCCTTATCTCTATTTTCCTTTTGTTTAAGATTTGCTGTTTAATATTTGTGTCCCGGAATTGCACTAACACTGGCTTTCTGGACTTCGCGTATCCATTTCTTCTAATCTCCGTTATAGATCCTTCATTCAACTTAACTCCTATTTTACTAGTTATTTTTCCCACCAATTTCTTCAGATCCTGATTTGCTTGATCCTCTATATCAACCATCTCTATGTTTCTCTCTATTTGCTTCTGCTCCACCTCAACAATTCGATCCGTAAGTGATTCTATCAGTTTCGACTTGTTCCTATTTTCGTTCGCTGACTCTCTCCTCTATATTCCTCATGGAACTCTGCAATTCCTCACAGTATGCTTTAAAATCATCATACTTATTAGCTAACTTTTCCTGTTCTTTACTATTTTTATTAATATTTGTGTTTAACTCCTCCAGAATCCGCCTGATCTCTCTGATATCATCAACGTAATTGCAAGCAGGGTCTTCAACCGTCTTTACCTCATACTGCCTGGATTTGTTCCTACACGGAACACACCTCCACTTCTTTCTTCTTTGGCTGTCCATACCATTATAGGTGGTATCCTGAATCGAGCAGTCGTAGTGATAGTCCCCGCTGGAACCGTGGCAATATATGAAACCTCCATCGCTCGGTAACGGTTCTCCGCACTTGCTACAGTCTTCCATAGCCCACACACTATAATAATAATAATAATTCATGCCTTAGCATCCCCCAACAGCTTTCCCCAATTACAGAGGCCATCGGCGGCCATGAGTTATTATTACGCCTGCGCCCGTGGAGCGACTTAAGATGTTCGTCTCTCAGCATTTGCCAAGGAGTAAGGGAAACCACGAAAACCTCATCTGAGAGCAGTCCGTCGGGCTCGAACCGAGGACCCCGCGAATGATAGCCAAGCGTCCAAGCCATCAGCCGGGCCATTAAATTAAATTTACAGGGCACGTGCCGTGTTTAAGTGTTCCATTTAAAGCAACAAAGTTTACGGCAACTTCTTGTTAACTAGTATGTAGTTTTGTTAAGCCAGAAAGTTTTTAAGCTGTTTCCGTGAAAAAGCCGGTATATACCTGTACGCAATTTCTTTTTAACAAATAAACTCTTATATTTAGAGACAAAAGCATAAGTTGTCCCTTTTGTGAGTGTTAATATATTTTCGCATGGATACCTATCTGTTACAAGTTCTATTGGCTACTCTGCTATTTCATTTTCCCAATTCGAACATAAACTCCTGATATCTATTTGAGTCATCTTTGATTTAGTTTCTTTTTTTTCCGTTTTCTCTTAACTAAAAATTCTCCTCATCTTTCCATTCATATAGATATGCAAATCCATCGGTGATTTACGATTATATAAATTTATTCTTTCCATCTACCGTTCCGCAGAGAAGTTCGACCCGAAATAACTCCAATTTACGAGATGAAAGATATTAAACGTCTCCCTTCCCTCCCCAACAATTGACACCCAATTTGCATTCCGACAACTTTTTTTTTCTCCTCCTTTTTTGAGCTCTTCGCCTTAGGATAGCCGATAACTTTTGGGATAGCTATCGGAGCGGAGTAGCGTATAGAGTAATCGCGTTGGCCTCCCGGAGGCGTTCTGCTGCGCATTTCGTTCGATTTCGTCTGGACGATACTGGATAATTTCAATTCGATTTTATGACGTAATTTCGTGTCCACGAACAACGTAAACAAGATAAAGTTCTCTTCGGTTCTCGTGAAATCTTCACGTCCAAGAAGTTTAGCGTTACAGTTCTCGTGGATTTATTTATTGTAGATGTGAGTATCACAAGTTAAAAATGGTTTTACATTAAAGTAAAGTAAGTAAGTTTATTCATGTAACACAGAATAATGTATAGATATAAATTGTCAAAAGAATACAAACGTGAATAAATAATAAAATGTAACTATAATTCAATTAGAAAATAAGGAATAGACAAATAAAAAATTTCTAATGTAGCCGTAAATACAAAATATTTCTAGGAAAAAAATATATATGAGACAGAATATGAATCATATATAACCCGCTAACGACGTTCGTGGGAGATCGTTATTGTATACAAGAAACAATAGCGGACCCAACGCGAACCCTGAGGCATACCTTTTGTCACCATCACTCTGTCGGAATCTGACTCCGTTCTAGGAAATAACCTGCTCCCATTTCGTCAAATAGGAGGAAAGCAGGCCATAGGTGGCACCCCTACTTCCGTAATGATAAAGCTTGTCCAGCAGTATCCCACGGTCCACACAATCGAACGCTTTACTGAAATCACAGCAAGTTCGTAGTGCCTCTCGTACTGTTCTAAGGTCTCCCCTGTAGAGCATGCCAGTCAACTCTATTAATTTGCAACTTAAGGTTAAGAATTTTGGTTTCACTCTTCTCTCTGAATGTTGTCCTTTCCCTGCTAATCCTAATTAGGTGAAGCAACTAATATTGTCACAGGCATAAAGTGCAAGATTAAGAATTAAGATGTAAGGTAATTTATAACCACTGAAAACTTGTTGACAGGAATCTAAAGCTTTCAAACCAATTAAGCATTAAATAATCCGTTTCTGACGGATGAAAATGTCGTTAGCCAGGAATGAGTTGCTCTAAAATATAATTCCATAGCTAAGTCTGCTAAAAACATAGACATGATATACATTAACTACCTAACTGCTGTCGAGTTAACACTGATTTTAAATTACCAATTAAAAAACACAAAGTATTTAACGTGGAAAGCAAATTCTTAGAATGTACTTTCCAACTCAAATCCTCATCAACGCAAACGACTAAACAATCCGAACAAACAGTCGGATCTAGTAAATTGCTTATTATTGCATGAGAGATTTAAACAAATATAATCATATAATAATTATTTTCTATGTCAAAATGAATTTTACTAATAATAATTAAACTGACCACAATAAATGCTTCAGTTATTATTAGAAATGAATGCAAGAAGAGATGACAGAATGCAGAATCATTTTGAAACATGCATCATTTACAAAAATGACACGTCCGTCTCTCAAGGAGGTTGGCTAGTGAATCCTTTTGAATTGGAATTCTCTAACAGACTTCGATAGCGATTGTCTTTCGTCAGGGGGGCAAACTACCTTTGTAAAATCCGTTACCTTTATCAAAGTGAGGGGAATATAAGATATTTAATACATGAGAATGCCCATGTGAACAAATGGAATTAGAAATGTTTAAATTAGATTGAAATAAATAAGTATTGAAAAATTCTGGAATCACCTTACATTCATTATAAAATAAAGGTAGGTGTATATATATTATGGGAAAAATACATTTAAAAATTACTTATTACAATGTTAAATTAACAATCTTCAAATTAATTACTGTGCAAAGACTATGCAACCTTGCATACACGTCAATCTTTGATCAAACCAAATTCCAACAATTTTCCCTGTCTTTTTTTGTTGACATATCAATGCACTTGGATTGTAAATACATATAAAACCATTATTCGGCTAAATTTAAGTAAACTAGTTCACTGTAACAAAAAAAAATAGTTCATTCGAACTGAAACTTGCTCCAACTTTGATCTGTTAATACCTATTATAAAAATATACTATTCAAATTCTAATATTTAGTTTCGATGTGATGCTAATAACTAATAGATATTAAGTGCGGCCTAAAAAAAGACATTACATACGACAGAAATGTCTAAATAAATTCAAAATGATATAACAAAAGAACGTATTTCAATATGTCATACTAAAAACAAAGTAATATTAATAATTAAATTAAAATAAAGTATAAGTAATAACAAAGAAAACACGGCAAAATATGCCTCAAACCAGGTGTGAACTAGCAAAGATACCCAGAGGCGATTGAACTAGGTAGATCATTAAGAACTTCACATACTCAGTCCTCGTTCATGTTGTTTCTATCATATCCATGTATGGTGACAGCATCACAAATTCAAAGAAACCAAAAAAATTACCCGTAAGTCCAATGTGTTTTTTATCCGTTGCACTTTCTCATTTTCCACCCTTGTTTAGTATTTTCCCTTCGCTAACCCATACGAATTTCCATCCTACCTCTTTATAACCAGTTCAGTGTTTCTGCTGATGATGATAGTTTTGCTATCGAAACGTACGTATAGTTTAGTGCAGTTTGTGGTGAGGGGTCTAGGAGAAGTTTGCAGTACTACCTCTTCAGCCCTGGTTTTTGTTTGCCAAAGCAGTCTTTTGTAGGCAAGCACTAATTGGTCATATATTTTGATTTTATCCATGCTGGTCGATTCCATAATCTCATCGTTCCTTATCTCTATTTTCCTTTTGTTTAAGATTAGCTTTTTAATATTTGATCTTTGAACTTTGATCTGTCAATATCTATTATAAAAATATACTATTCAAATTCTAACATTTAGTTTCGATGTGCATGTATTTCACCACTGATCATCTACACTTCCTGAAGGAAAATGCCTTGAAGGCCAAATACAGAGATTTCCTACATCACCTGGACATCGTTTGTTTGTCTGCTGCTGCATTCTATATCCTCTTTTTTGTTATATCCTTTTTATTTTTAAAATACATAAAAGTAAAACTAGTAAGGTTACACTTAAATAATATCAAATGATTAAACCATTACAATATGTAAGTGTAATATATAATTAAAAAATAAAGGTAACACAAATACGTGTTATTATATTGCGATATAATTGAAATAACAAATATTCTAGCAATTGAAATAGCTATTAATGCTGTCGAAACGTTATGTAAGTTATTTATTATATGATTTAAGCAAATAGAAATTTTATTGAAAGAAATTGTAAATATTGGCGAAATACTAAAAACAAGAAACAGGGATTAAGCACTGTCGCGTTTAAATAACAATGTTTGCAACATTATAAATCTAGATTTATCAAAAACCAAACATCCACCTCGCACGTTGTTAGAATTCGACAAATAATAAACGTGTCACGTTACGTAGATAAAAACTCACAAAATATGTACTCAGACATACTATTTGCATAAAACATTTCGAATTCCTTCAGAACAGTCCCGAAGCGGTAAATGAGAAAGATGTATCTGGTCGCTAGCTGCAAGAATTGCAATATGCGCCTCTACATCGCCTGCATTATTGGTACGATCTCCTACACCATCGCGAGGAACCTCAGTTTCATCGTGTTCAATATTTCAGGATGCTTGCCTTCGTTGCTGGCGGGATATTGCTTAACCTGGGCTTGGGTAGCAATTCCACGATTAGACGGAACGTTAGAGCCCGAAAACAATCCACTGAAGGAAACGATTTTGGACAATCAGAAAGTTTGGATTGCATCCTTGATACCGATAGGGGGCGCTATCGGGGCGTTCTTATCAGGGATCCTTGCAGATAAACGAGGTAGGAAACAAGTTCTAGTCTTAGCCAGCTTGTCATTATGGATGGGTTTGGGTGTTATCTACTTCTCCTTATATATTTCCTACATACTTATTGGACGTATCATATGTGGTGTTGGAATTGGCGCTGCGCTCACAACGATTCCTTTGTATTTAGGAGAAATTGCCGAAGATGAAAATCGCAGCTTCATGGGAATGTTTACGTATTTATTTATGATACTAGGAACGCTAATCGCGCATGCTTCTACCTTCGTCATGACACTGGACGAATTGAATTTGACATTCTTCGTGACGGCATTCATGTTTACCCTCTTCATAGATTGGTGGTTACCAGAAAGCTATCTGTGGTTCTTGTCGCAAGATCGAACAGAAGAAGCCGAGAATTCTTTTAAAAGGATCAGAACATCATTCAACAAAGAAACCTCGCTAACGAATTGATAAATACAAAAAGCAAAGTTGCAATGTCTTACAATAATGAATATGATTTCATAGACATATTTACAAAGAGACACACATTAGGAAAGTTACATATAGTTTGCGGATTAATGTTATTCCAACAAATTGTTGGTGTGATCATATTTCTGTTTCACTATTCTTGGCTACCGATTTTCAACCAGACAGAAGATATTTCATCGAAACAATTACTTGTTGTTCTCACAAGTCTGATTGAATTATTAAGTTTGGGATTATCTATGGCGTTTATAAATAAATTAGAAAAGAGAATATTACTGCTGGTTTCCATTATAGGAAGCGGCATATCTCTAATAGCTATAACAGCATATTTTACATGTTTAAATGATCTGCCATATTTAGGGACTGCCAGCATCGTATTATTTATTGTAACATATTCTGTTGGTTTGGGACCTATCCCTTTTGTAATTCTCGGGGAAATATTCCCATTACAAATAAGGACTATTGGAGCTGCATGGCAATCACCTTTAGATTTATATGTAATGTTTGTATTTGCACCATATTTATGCCGTTAGTAGAAGTCATCGAAATAACAGTCTTGCTTTGGGTGGTAACAGCAATTTGTTTTGTAGCTGCATTCTGGATTTATTTTTGTATCCCTGACACAGAGAACAAAGATATCACAGGCCTGTGATTTTTTTTGCGGCACAGCATTGAATAGGAATTTCAAACTCAAATTAAATTCAAAATCTTCCAATGTTTGTGTCATATAGGTTTTGTAGCAAAGTATAATGGTCTATTCATAAGAATAGCAAAAAAGCAATATCAAATACAGAGAGTCTCAATCAGTTTTCAAATTATCTTAATCTATTTTACTTTACATATAGTAGTTTTTAGGTAGATATGTATGAACAAGGGATGAGAAATATAAACATAGCCAAAATGCGCTAGAAGCACTATTGATCCCAATCGATTTTTTTCGAGCACCAACGATTGAAAATTTTGGTAGTTATCCTAACGCGGTGACTATTATCTTTTATGAAAAGAGAAAAAAGAAAAACTATTCAGTTAAATACACGTGGGGTGTGACCTTCTCCATTTTAATGTGTTTGTGTGCGTTTTGATGATTTTCATTAATTTTAAAATTTTATATCTTATTATTATTATTATTATTATCTAGGTATATACAATTCAATCAGATGTATTTGACAAATTTTGGGCCTGTTTCTCCTATATTTTTGTGAACGACGTATCTTTTATGCTTCTGAAGATGGCCCCAAGCCGAAACATGTTAAGATGATTTTTAAAATAAATCCCTGATTGAAAAGGACTTTTGTTTTGGAGACCAATAATAATATTATCTTTTAGTTAGTTTTTATTTGTAACTATTAATGTTATTATTGACAATAATTAATAGTATTTCAAAGAGCCAAGTTCAATAGTTGCAGATATGTTTGGCGCTTTGAGTATGAAATATGTAGTCTCTTTAATGTTTTTTTTAAGGCTCAATGTTACTATTTAATAAAAATAAAGTACTTATTAAAAAATATATAGTCGCCAAATGTTAAATATATTATTCATTTGAGCCATTGCTTCCTGTGCTTAATGTATACTCTGTAAAAACATCGTACACAAATGTGGATACAATTCTTTTTGTAAAACATCACTTATATTTCTTTGTTCTTTAAGAAATACCTACAAGTACTACACATTAAATAATAAAAAAAAAAAATACCAGAATACATCCCCAGCAGAGCTTAAAAAGATACATCCTAAAAGATCTTCGATACTTATGAGAGACACTTCGTCAAAAACAAAATTAAGATACCTACTAGACACTAAAATACTTTCTTTTCGAAGTACTTTAAGATACAAGATACTTACATAAGAAAAGTAACTTCAAATAGTATCTTAGATATTAAAAAGCATCTCTGATGTAAAAGGCACATAGCACAACAATTAAACTGGTAACAAAGATAAAAAAGCACTCTAAATATATTTTAATAAATTACGCTAAACACCTACGAAAAGTAAATAATATTCCCAGTAAACCAAATTCAAATTTCCCTCAAATATTTTTAGTAACTTCAACATTAAAGCATGAAGTTACCTACGATTTTGTATTACATGAATACCTTCAAGTTGAAGTTACTAAATATAATTGCGGAAAATTTGAATTTGGTTTACTGGGTTAATAAGTATTTTCAAGAATTAAAATTTGACAAAAGCTATAATCAATGAAATAATATGAGTTAAGTTTCAGGAGTCAGATATATACTATTACAATTTTTGAGGATTAAAGTTTTAGGTAATCCATTCAATCCATTTATTAGGTTAAAAGTGAAGATAATTATTATATTGTTTTATTTATATACTGTAATGTTACAAGATGGCATGCGGGGTGAGAATTTCTGACGGAAACAGGCTAGAGGACGTGCTGAAAATTACGAAGATAGATAACCCCCTTTAATTCTTCAGTGTGGTCGAAAATGCCGTGGAAGGATATTACTTAAATGTCCTCTACTCCAATATTCATATTTACAGTGCTTAGTTTAAGTGAAATAGCGTGCATGAAACACTTATATAACCAGTATCAAGGTTGTTGATTAACTTTGTAAAATAAAGAATTTTTTTTATTTATAAATGGTTCGAAATATAAAACTGTGTGAATCTACGCAGATAAGAAAGTAAATATCTCAGGTAAGTAAAATGAGTTCGCTTATTAAATAACAATTTTCGTTTTTTATTAGTAATTCCAAGATTTGCAATATAAATTGGAAATAAATACGTTCAAAATTAACTTTCATAATTCCCGCATTTTCTGGAAATTCTATGCTCAAAAGACTGGTAAAGCAGTATGTGCAACATGTGATGGTATAAATTACTGGGTATTCGGTTCGTGCCGTGAATACATATTAGCTAGTAAAATTAGAGCTGTTACCTTATAAAAGTTTTCAACCAGTTGTCGGCGGGGGTTATACAAAATTCCTAACCAAACAAATTTATCGGACGTATTAAAGTAAAATTTCTTATTCTTAAGTGTATTAAAATTTAGATTAGAATTAAAACAATGCGTTTATTTTTCAGGTTTGTTGGGCGCAAAATATCTTTGGAAGGAGTAAATTTGCAGGCATCAGAGTAGGCAATTTCTAGTCAGGGGGCGAATGGGGGCTATCGTACTTCTAATCGCGGAGAATGGCTCAAGACAGGAACATATCTCGCGAATCGTCGTTCTAAAAAATTTACCCAACAATCATTTAGGTAAAATGTGGTTAAAATTAGTATAATTGAATTTGTTTTTAAAATAATCCTGATGTTAGATTGGAATTCGCAATAGATAGGATTTTTTTAAAATAGCCGTTAAAATTTATAAAAATGACTCGGAGAGTTTCGAATTGAAATTTTCTAACAGACATCGATAGCGATTGTCTTCACACAGGTTGCAAACTGGCTCAGAAAAGGTCGTTAATTTCACCGATGTGAGGGGAATATTGGATATTTAATATATGAGAATGCCCATACGACCAAATGGAACTATGAAATGCTTAAATTAAATTGAAAAATTATGGAATCACCTTACATTCATTATAAAATAAAGGTAGGTGTATGTACATCATGGGAAAAATACATTTTGAATTTTTCACAAAACAATTTACTACACTAAATTAACAATCTTAAAACACAATAAGTATGCAACTTCGCATACACGTCAATTTCTGACGAAATCGAATTCCAGCAATTTTCTCTGTCTTCTCGGTGACATATCACGTACTGAACTTGGATTGCAAATACACATAAAAGCATTATTAAACTAAATTTAAGTAAAATAAATACACTATAAAACAAAAAAAAAATGTTCCTTCGAACTGAAACTTGACCCAACTTTGATCTTTCAAAATCTGTTGTAAATATATAATATTCAAATTGATGATTTCGATCTGTAGGTAGCTTCTTACTGATCAGATTTGCCTCCTGAAGGGAAAATTCTAAAGGAAAATGCTACATTATTCTATTCTTTTTATTATTTTATAGCAGATAAAAGTTTACACATAAATAATTAGCCACTTGTCAGCAACTGGCTTAAGTAGCTTATGGAGGTTAGTAATAATCAGCATTAAATAAATTTCTAGAATTTAACTTATCTACCCCTTTGTTTCCTATGGTAAACGCACAGGTTCTTCTGAGATAATTAATTATTTATGACGTATTTGTTGTATAAAAAGTATCTTTGGATACTTTTCAGTATCTTTTTATACCAGTATACATAATCAAGATTAACTTAAATTTTATTAGAAAATATTATTAATACCTATTTGTAGTATCAGAGCATCCTAATTGACTTATATAATATGTCATGCTGCAAAACTTTCGCAGGCCTGTGTATTTATGTGTCCGTAAATGGAAGTATGAATAAATAGTTTTTATTAATAAATAAAAGCCTTTTTTCGCTATAAACGCCATAAACCTTCCCTAAAATGCAAATTAAGTTTTATTAGGGGGAAATGAAACTTTAACTCTCTCATTTCACTAAACGAGCACATCTAGCGCTCGACGAAAAAAAGGAGTACATAGGACCAGAGATAGAGACAATACTTAAAAACCAATTTCCTTTTGAATTACTGGAAACGGTTAAGCACGCCCGTTCTAAAATAAATCTACGGCCCTTTACAGTGATTTTACGAGGATAAAGTTCGGGCAATAATCTCCATAACTGCCTTTTTATAACCCCGTAAAAACTGAGGCAATATCGGACTGACGGAGAGCAGGAAACAGAAGTTGAGATCTGATTCTTCTACGGCGTGAGGGTATTGTAGTGTTTTAGATAATAAAATCGGCGATTTACGATCGTAGGCAGTATGATTTAGGTGGTTCAGTCGAAGACTGGGGGCACATTAAGATGGAGGCGAATCTCGACAGAAATTCCCTACAATTGCTCGTCATTCGGTATCTTACCTCACGCGAGTTGAAACATTTGTCCCCACAACTCTACTGCGAATCAGACAAAGAATTCTGATTAGATTTTTATATCAACTTGTGTTTATTTTTTTTAATGCGCGCACAAACGGTACAAAAACAATTAGGGTGCGTTCGAATATCTGCTCGAGTTACTCTGTAACGTCAATTTGACGTAAATAGGTAAAACCTACCCAATCACAAGTTGTCGTATGCGTCAAATTGACGTCATAAAGTAACTCGGAGTAGATATTCGAAAGCATTCTAAAGTAAAATATCCTTCCCTGTGAGATCGTCTTATGTTTGTAACGTTAATCTGCTTGCAAATATATTGTATTGGAGTTATTGTATTTCAGCAAGTGTTTCTTTATTAATGTGAAGTTGAAATAAATTTTAAGTTGTAAAAGTAAAATGAATATTATTAATATTTTTTCCTCTCCTAATTTTAATATTCACATAACTTTGTCAAGTCAACTCAAGTGTGTGTGAATTATAACCTTAAATGTAAGTTTTACGATGGTGACAATAAAGCCTATAAGAATCAGGATGTACTGGAATGTAGCAGTGAACACCGTTATCTTCTTAACTTAATGTTCCATTACTTACTGCTGATTCACAATGATGGTAACGTTAATGTAATGGTAATGTTGATGTTAATGTTAATGTAACCTACGTACACAATGATGTTTAGAAAATAGGCGACAAATTTTGGAAACGTCACACACACATCGTTAGAATGTTGGCAATACTGCAAAAATACTTAGTGCGTTCTGGAAAATATTAAGAAATAAAGTTGGTAGAAGCTAAAGAATAAAATAACCTATGCATATGTATGTGAATCACATAAATTGAAACCTGTTTTTAAGCGATCATCAACCAACAACGAACTCTTGCGGAATTAACGCAAAGTTTATGAATATTATACTTCAATAAGTCAGTTCAGTGTCAATCATTGCTTAGTAGATTAAAGATAATGATATCGCAATCGAAAAGTAAATCAACTCAATTACGTAGTTACCCCAAAAGATTATCAGCTGTATTTGAGAGTTTTAAAGGTTATATGCTTTTCACGTTATTTTCAAATTTTTATTAGCATTTGCAAAGTGATGCGCATGTGTACAATCTTTAAAATGATTGGTTGACGTTAACTGATATGTTAAGATTTTAAAGATTAACATTACATTACGTTAACATCACGTCAACATCAACATCATTCTGTACAAGTTCTGTCTGAACACAGCTATATAACCAACGTTTTAAACTTAACATTACCATTGCGTTAACATTAACATGCTAACACTAACATTATTGTGGATCAGGCATTAGGTATTTATTTGTTTCTTAATGAATTAAACAAAAGCATTGGTAATAATTTCTTTACTTATTACCTTTATAATTGGTGTAATTTAAAAAAGAAAGCTGAGGCATATCTATATAAGAAACGCGTAGCACCACATTAATCTGGCGACAAAACAGCAGTCTCCGAAAGTAACTAGCCCTTCTTCTCTAGTTGTCAGGCTGGCAGGTTCCTTTATCACAGCTGTTACTTGCTTGAATGTGTAGTTTATAGATCATAAAAATCTTCAAAAACTCTCGATGCCATTCTAAAAGTCCCTCAAAAATCCCTAGTCTTTCCAATAATTTCCTAGATTTCTTTAATTTTTCCGTTATTCTTGTCACAAAATCATAATTAAACAAATAGACTAGTTTAATCCATTATTGGCCACACTGTTCATAGCAATTATATATAATTATAATAGTTATTCTACATGTTTAACAAAAACATTACATACCTATGCTATACCTACTAATTTTTATATCCCTTCACTTATATTATTTACATATATCAAAGCCAATGATACCCACTTTATTTGCTTTACTGCTAAAAATCCTGTCAAGTATTTTAAAAATCTTACAACTTAAGTTTTAAGGGTTGCATCTTTCGATAAAACCATTACCACTTTAATATGTATAAATTTATATAGAAAATTAAAATATAAATGAATGCTGATTACAGAGTAATAGGAATAAAAAATAAAAATCTTCCATATCATTTTATTATCTGTTTAATTTTAGTTTTATTCGTTCTATATTTAGGCATTTATTGTATTTAATAAATACTTAAAAATAAAAGCACTCCACTAAACTTATCATACAGAATAAACTGATTAGGAATGAAATGAACTTTAATCTAATAAAAATATTTGCATTACTTTTCCTCTAATAAAAATGTTATTTATTGTTTCCTAGTACGTAATCGGGAGAAAGAAAAACAATATTTTAAAAATAATACATACCCATTTTTTTTACTTTAACAATAAGTTCCTATCATTTTTTTTAAGTGAGCAAATAGAAATGTTCTTATAATATTAACCAAGAAAATAATCAAATCGGCATCTTGGCTCCATCTAATGACGTAAGAGAGTTCACATATGAAGAATCAAAATCTATAAGAAAATGTAACTAATTTATAATTTACCACGAAACTCTAGCCCTAGACCGTTATTCAATACAAAGTACAGTTTAGCTATATAATATTTATCATTTTCCACTTTGCAAACTTCCTCTGATTATAATTTCAAACTTGTCTTCGTTTGTAAGGTTTATCACCTTGCTGAAATCAACACGCCTTGTTTACAAGTTGAGTAAAGTCAGTAAAGTACGGATAAAATTATAGCGTTGAGTTCGTCTCGTTTCGATTACCAACGGAATTTGGACTTCTATACGCAAGCATAAATTATTCTAATCGAAAGAATATCGAATCTTAATCCTTAATATACTTTTGTATAGTAAAACACGATATCGTACGTGTTTAGTTTCCGCAATCCGACATTCGGCAACGCACAATTATGACTTCAGCTGACTTCAGTGCATAAATGTCAGTGACGCGAAGAAATCCAATAATTCACCGTGCAACATGGCGGTGTTCGCTGCTGCTCAATTGCTTGACGAACTTATGGGACGGAATAGAAATGTAGCACCGCACGAAAAAGTGAAAGAATTAAATTGGGAAGACCCAGAAGTAAGTAGTTTCAATTTTATTCCATATATATAGCGATTGACCGTTTGTTTACAGTATTGCAAGTACTTCATGGTAAAATTTTGCCCTCATGATCTCTTTGTAAATACGAGAGCCGATCTCGGAACATGTGCGAAAGTACACGACGAAGAGGCGAGGAAACTGTTCAGTCAGGCGAAAAACCACCGAAAGATCCACTACCAGGAGAGTTCATTCGGTTTTGTTCATCGATGTTGAACGAAGTGGAACGAAAGATACAAAAAGGTAGACAACGTTTGGCGTTGAGCGGAAAAGGGGAAGTAACGAATTATCACCGGCTCAAACACAGCGGAATACTGAACAAATAAATTTGTTAAACGAAAGGATTAACGGATTGGTCGAAGAAGCAGAACAGGCAGGAACTGATGGTAATGTTGAGCAAGCTCAAGGTTTAATGAAGCTGTGCGACCAATTGAAGGAAGAAAGAGATGCTTTGAAGATGAAAAATGAAAATAGGTGAGTTAATAATCCTACGGCAGTTTTTGCAGTTTCAGCATTGTTAATTTTAGTCACTGGAGTACGACAGCAGAAATAGCTGCAGCGCAGGAGAAACAAATGGAGGTCTGTGAAGTATGTGGTGCCTTTTTAATTGTTGGCGATGCCCAACAGCGAATTGCGATCATTTAATGGGAAAACAGCACGTTGGGTGAGTTTCTTTTTTTTTACAGGGATCCTTACTTTTAAGTAAATAATTTTGTATTCAGATATGCTAAATTGAAACTTGCTATTGATGAAATATCAGCAGCTGTTCAAATGGCGAGAGATGAACGGAGGGGTGTCCGATCTGGGGACTTGGATCTACGCCTACGGTAGATGACAGAAGGGACAGAGATCGAGGAGATAGGGCGCACGAATCTTATAGGGATAGAGAACGTGATAGGTCCAGGGAACGCATTAGAGATCGGTCAGAGCTAAGGTAAACAAAGATCTCTGCAAAGAGTGAATTAGTAATTTTTCCTTTCTAATTTAGGTCGGAAAGAGACAGGGAGAGGAGGCCCAGTCTACATAGAGAAAGAGAGAGAGAGAGGAACGATAGAGAGGACAGGAAAGATCGCAGCAAGGACAAGGCGGATAGGAAGGAGAGGAAGGATAGAGATCGTGAAAGGGAGAAAGATAGGAGGCATCGCTCTGACCGAGATCCTGGTAAGTTTTTATGAAGAGTTTGTGCATGTCAAATATATATTATTTACGTTTTCAAATGTGTGATTTATTCAATAATTAGGTTAAGTACATCCTTAAACTGGTAAAGTTAAAACTGGAGATAATTCACGAAAAATAATTTTATTCATCTTAATACACTACATAGAGTTCACAATTACTCACTGAAGTAATTTTAGTACCCATTGGCCCTTGAAATTGATAACTTCTTTCATTTTTCAGTAATAAGTATTTCAAATACTTGTAAAAAAGAAATGATTTTTTCTAATAAGTGAATAGAATGACTTTTATTATATTATACAATGTAATTAACATACATTACTTTACATAGAAGAACGTATTAAACCGTTGAAACTATAATATAAAACGCCCATACTTGTATTCTTACAAGTATATCATAGGTAAATTATTAAAAATTGAAAAACAGGTAATAACTGGTAGTTATGTTTATTTAAAAAAATAATATAGCAAAATTATATTCAATCAATTACAAAGCAATTGATAATTTCATTGTATTTTATTGGAATGTAATCATTGAATTAACACAAAATGTTTTTTTTTTTTACTTAAAATACTAATATTTTATAATTTTTAATTACTACTTCCACTAATTATTCACATGTTTGCTTTGATATTGTTTTTCAAGCTGTAACGTACATGACGTTTGGACGGAGGTGTATACATCTAACAAATTACAGCAAATCATCAAAAACAGTCAAATCAGTTTATTAATAATTTTATTGATATTTTACAAACATTTCTTTTTTCCATTTTTGAATGTCAATGACAATTATTCATGTGCTCTTTTCAATTTAGTTCATTTTACATTTAAATAAATTTTAGCTAGTATCACTTAACATTAAACCTTTTTTTTTACTTCTCAAAAGAGGTGGAAGGCAGACATATCAGTTCTGGCCATTTTTGTCTTGTCTGTCTTTGTTACATGTGTGAAATATTAAGCTTATAACATCTGAGTAAGTATCAAGATTTTCCAATTTGAGAATGTTGCTTACTAATTTATTATTTATTTTGTGCCTTAAGCAATGTATTTTTCATTATTGTGTCTTTTCACAATTTTTACCAATTGAGCAATGGTGATTGTCATTTCCATTTTAGGCTGTAAGGGGCTGTAAAAAGCTGTAAAACTGTAAAGGCTGTAAAATTTATAAGATCTGTACGATTAATAAACTTCATCGAGGCTAGAAATTCATCTACGTCAAATCACAGGTGTATGTGATCCACGAGTGATACGGAATGTATCAAGAAATGTGAATAGCATATTATATTCCATAACACCTAGAATATAATTCTTTAAATCGACACTGTCCGAAGAAGCAGGATGTGTAAGCTTTTGGTCCTCTCATGTGCTGTCCAGTCTAGTTTCCATCATCGTAATGCATGTTGTGCGCAACCATACATCATCGACAACTAGAAACCTTATTTCAATTCACCTAGAAGTATTTACAATTGAAGATTGCTGTACTCATTATCTCGATCCTACCTGTAAGTGTGAATACACCTGTTTATGGTGCGCTATTTATATTTTTACTTCGTAATGTAACTAATTACACTTTAAATATTTATGCCTTCGATTTATTTAAATCAACTCAATTTTTTATTTTCCTTATTTGACTAATTAACTTGTAAACGGTAACAGCTGTTTATGTAACAGAAACAAATGTTATTATTATTAGAGATTTAAATACTGTTTGAACTTTCAACTTAACATATTCATATTTCATATTTTTTGTTGCATTATATAACTTTTTAATATTATTAGCCTGCAATTGTATTGCAGCCGTTCATAACCTGACTTTTATGTCATTTCATGTTAGGCTTATGCATTTGTTTACGTTTGGTTACGATTCATACCAAGCATTTGGAGGTCATTTATCCTATGCTTCAATGACCCTAAATTTACATTACCTACTGGTTGTCTGTTGTCACTGAATGCAACATTTCCATTTTCATTATATTTACTGTTATAATATTACTTTTTTTTATACACTTTTACATATACACCATTTACTAAATTTATTAAATTTACATTTAATGCTAACAGTTGTTGTTTGTCAATCTCCTGTTTACCTGACCACCCTGCTGCTAGTCACAGCTGGCGCCCTCACGTTATAACATCAACTAACGAACCCCCCCCAGCCGCGGATTATGAGCAGCCGGACTCTGCGTGCGTTTTTGTTCTTTTTTTGAACAAGTCGTAAGTACATCTCCTTCATCAAAGGGGTGTACGTCGCAAAGCTTATTCTAAGAAGTTGCGTTAGTCTCTTCAACAAACGGTTTATTTTGCCTTATTTAACCATTATCTTATAGATCAGGTAAATTGTTATTAGCATTTGGGTCCATAGTAAATTTTAAAATATGCAAATATTTAGTCTGATGTAGCATTCCTTCTTTTCCAACACTATTCTATTAAACTTACTTTCTTTTAGCAATAATACATTGATTGTAAATTGGATCTTTTCGCTTTCCCTGGCTTATATACAGTGAGGTCGTAAATTGTCCCCCCCTTGATAACTTTTGAATGGTATGAGATAGAGCAATGAAACAAAAACAAAGTGAAATTACAGATAATTTGTGATTTTTTGCTTATAGAGATACGCACATGCTACTACCATCTAGTAGCTTCGATAATCAACATCTTTCCACCCAGACTATATTGCCCCAAAATTAAGAATATTTAGAAATCATTCTCAACAGGCGGTATTTAAATAAACAGGAAACACTTTATACATTTGAGAGAAACTACGTAGCGAAAAATAAAAAAGGAATTAAAAAAAAAACGTTTCTTAAAAATAGTTTATTTAATAGTTCGAAAAAAAATACCAGATTAAAAATAACTATTATAACAGCCAAAGAAGGCTCAATGTAAATCTAAAGTAAAAAATATAAATCAAAAGTAACTATGCCTGGTGAAGACGAATTCTGAAGACATATATTTTCAATCATTTTCTTTTATAATTTAAAAATAACCGTATGAAAAAAATATTTTCTTTGTTCATTTAGACAGTGACATGATTTCTTTGCTCAAAACATATTTAAATCCAGTAACCATGTGTAACTATATTAAAATATTGTGCAGATATATTGTAATGTATATTCCACACATTGTAATATCTCTGTACCTGATTTCATCTGATTTCTTTATACTAAACACCTTTTATTTTATCAAAATGTTACATACAAATTCCATAACCGAAATCACACAATTAGATCGACACAATTATTGTAACTCTCGGAAGTGCATTTTATTTTTTATTTCGATGCATTTTAAAAATCTTCAAGAATAGTTAAAACTTCAGATAGACTTCAACTAACACCTATGCACAAGGTGGGCATTGTAACATTAACCAAATAAACTCTAGATTTTTTGTTCAATCTCCGAACTCCTCAATGCCCGCAGTAATAAATTCAAATACCACAAAAACTTTTAAAACAAGAAAAACATGTTTTAAAACGATAAAAAACATGTTTTAAAACGATAAAAAACATGTTTTAAAACGATAAAAAACATGTTTTTTTTTCTGTCTTAGTTGTTTTTCTCATTTCAAGTTTTCTGGATTGGTTTTCGTATTATATCTTTCTATATGCTCAAAAGCGTTACATATACCATTTCCTGGAGCAATTAATTGTTTTAGCTATTTGTAAAATCGAGTATTTTCGTTCTTTTTTAGGCCCATATTTATTTACTGACATTAGTTGTCCAATTTTTTGATTTTCCCATCCTACTGCAATTGGAAGAACTTGTAGTTGTCAGTATAAACCAATAATCATTAGGCAAAAAGCTGACAGTTGCAATTGATATCGCTAATACGCTCTCCAAAGCCTACTAGTTTAATTAGTTGTTACATTAATCTCATTAAGATCTTTTTTTGCTTTGATGCTTTGATGTTTTAAAAATATTCCGTTGTCTCAAGATAAAAAACTCAGCCTGTATATATTTACTAATATAAGTGCAAGTTAACTTTAGCTACTTTTTGCTAAGTTGAAATACAGATAGATTGTATATAAATGTATCCCGTTATAACGAAAAATGATAACTACATTTTACATTAGATATACATGTATGCCTGTGCTAATTAGATAGATGCATGTAATTCTATATCCATTTTTTAAAGGATCAAAATACTGCAACTGATTCACACATAACGTGTAATTACCTTAGCGGAAGTAGTTTGGTTAAATATTTAGATGGATATCAAATTGACGAAATAATAATCAAATTATTTAAGTAAAAGAAACATTACATGACTGCAGGATAATAGATAAGGGTTTAAATTAAACAATCCCATGTAGAAGCGCTTTTATTATGTATTAACTAAAATATGGTATATTAAACATACATCTTTAGCCAAATTTTTCAGCACAGCCTAGATTTTGTATCCATGGTTTATTTATTTAATATTATTTATGGTAGGATTCTAAGCATATCTCTAGCACCTGTAAGACTGAGTGTGTGAAGAATGTACTTTTGAATTCCCGTTTCGTGCGTCAAATTTATATTTTACAGGAAATCTGGAAGAATAAAAACAAAATTTAAAAGTTTTGCTGATTTAGCAGTTTAATTTCTAATTAAAAGAAGGGTAGGGTGACCCTTGATGCACAATATTTATAGATATTATTGTATTGTTTATTGTAAACAACATTAATTCCTTATAAACTTATTAAGTAATTATAAATTCACAACAAATTGATTTTAGTCCGTAAGGGATTACTAGGTAAACAAATTTAATCCCTTCACAACTTTCACCTCTTATGCAAATGATTATAAATTCCAACCAATATATTAATATTATAAATAAATAAAAATAAATTGATTGTTAATCCTTTGCGAGTTCAATAATTATGGCTTAATAGAGGTTTTTACTAGTTTACTGTTACCTGCAAATTTTATGCACCAAATGGGATTCAAGAAAAATAAATATAGTTTGGACGCCCGCAAGGGAAAAAACGATATGTACATATCATAACTGCTAATAAACTTCTATTCTTATTAATTTTCTTACGATGAATTACGAAAATATTGGCTCTTCTAGACATTAGATTACATTACGAACAAGTTTTTAGAAAACTGTAGGAAGCGAACTTATTAATTAGTGTTTACTTACTCCAAATATTTACACTATTTGTTATGCAAACTACCATTGTATAAATTGCGATGTATTACTTATCAAATACTTTGACCACAGCAAACATTTACTAATTACAGTTACTTTTGCAGGAGCAATTTCATTATTATTTGAGTTGCTTTCAGAGCTAAGCAACTCAAATAATAATGAAATTGCTATACATTTATTAGAGCTTGTATATATTTCTATTAAATGTAAAATTGAGATGTATAAGTGTAGAATCACAGGATAAACAACGGAAGACAGAACTGTCAAAACCTTTGATGTTTCAGGGTTTTAATTTTTATAATAAATAGACAAACCGAAATTGCTCTAGTTTTGACCGTTTTAGTGCTATTATTCCACTTAAATTATGATTATGAGCATCGTCTTTAATGAATGTAATAAAGACTAGCATTTTTTAATTTCTAGGGAGAGATTCCAGAAGCTCCAGACATTCCTCCCATCGCCGTTAATATGGTGCGCTTACAGTTAGACCAGTAAGAGTGCTCCCGTGCAGGTAGGTGGCTTTCTAGTGTACTGCTTCTCTTACAGGTTGCTTTTATCAGGTTAGTGAACGATCTACCTCATTTATGTCTACTCATTATATACTTATACTACTCTATATATACCTATTGTTACGTTTAGAAGTCGTTATTTGCTTATTTTCTAAGTTATCTTTTCGACAGAGTTAAAAATCCAATTTTCTTTCAACTGTTCTAAGCTTGCGAGAAGGTATTAGTTGCCTTTGTAATGGAAATGGCAATCACTAATACATCTCTGTAAATATTTTTGTGTTTTTTTTGTTTTATTTTAGTTCTCTTAAAGACACCATCGCCTTTTGTTGTTTTGGATATAGTTGGCTCAATTTTGATCCATGCTTACTAGATCTCAGATATTTTTAGGTATTAAGGTGTTACTTTCCCATACAAAACTCCGCAAGATAATTTGCGGTGAAAAAAAAAATGCCTAGAAGTATCTATGGTCTAGTGAAGTATGCATTATCAAAATTTATTTGATTATTATCCTATTTTTATGTGAGCGAATGGTAATTGAAAATATACTGTCAATCCGCCCTATGTTGTATCATTTACGTTAAAATAACGTAAAACGTAAAAAATATCATAACGCATGACATGCAGGCGTCATCTTAACAGTTGCAATGAATTTGCGTATATTGTATCACTGCATAACCGTTGTATGTTATCCGAAATGTAAAAATTAGAACCTTATCAGGGGAACAAAGTGATTTGGCGAATTAGAAAGAATAATAACGGCGCTAGCTTTGCGGGTAATGGTGTTGTGTTGTTGATAGTGACATCTGAAGAAAATTACAAAGATTCTCTGGAAAAGCGAACATTAATAACAAAATATTACAAGAAAAATGAAATTCCACTTTACTATTTATGAATTTCATAATTTCACGGCAAAAATATCCAACAAAATGCATCTTTAATTACCAGCGATTGCGCGGATTCTAAAAAATATTTTTTTAATGAATTCATCGGCGGAAACGATAAAATAACATTTTGGGAATGTATGTAAATCTGGCCGAAACGTTGCGGCAACTTTGTCGCATAACATCAAGGGGATTAGCTTTCGGAACGATTGTCGACATATAAACCTTTTTTTAATTCTTTTATTATTTATTTTAGCCATCCATTACTCGCAGTGCTCAGATGGTATAATTTGCCAATACTTAAAATGTATTCTCTGTACAATTATTTAAAGAAATAAATTTGCTGAAGCAATTACTTCGATTACGAAGGCTATTTGAAGCTTAGTTTTATAGATTTTTTTTTAAAGTGGATGTATAAAATAATTTACCAGACATAAATGCCAACTGGCAATTTATATTAACAAAATCTAAAAAAATATTACATATTTATTATGTTATTACTTTGGAAAAATGGTTAGCTTAAAAAAATTAGTTATTAATAGATATATTTATATTCTATATTAAATATTTTATTTCTATTGCTTTTTATGACGGCACAAATCCAATTACAGTTCTTGGAATTTCTGCATAAAATGTGGAGCATATGTTTTGACTTTAAATTTTTTAGAAATAAGATTAATTCTTAAAATTAAGTAATATTGAAAATATGAACAAGAAAAAAGACCCATTATACATGAAATTGTTTTGGTAAACCTATTATTACAAAAAATATTAGTTATAATTATGTAGTTTGTTTTGTTAGGGATTTTTCAAAGAAAGTTTGACCTTCAACTGAATGAGAAATAAGCAAGTAAACCGTTTGTTTTTTCAATATTCTTACTTTACGGTTTTGAGATTTGTAAAGGGAAAAAAGATATATAAAAATTGTGGACATTTTATTTATTGATGTAATAATAAGCTATATACACCCTTTCATAACTGAAATAAACACAATTTAAACTAAAACAACCTACAAAAATGCTTATAATAATGATAACGAAAAAGTAATAAAAAAAAATAGGAGCAGTTGATTGAAATAAAACTTCCACGTGAACAAGAGAATTAAAAATCAAAGTTATTATATAAAATCATTTGGCGCAAGCTACAAACGTTTTAATTCTGGGAACGTAAATCGATGGTAAATCTTTATTTAAGCCGAAAAGGTTGTGGCATCTTTGTCGCGCACTGTAAAGGGTATTGTTTCGAGATGTTAGCCCACTCTGTCGCGGATTACGAGGCATTGCATCTAAAGCAGTAGTATTACGTCTACGAATTCGTTTTCCGGATCTGGGTCATAATTTTTTGAGTTAATTGTACCTTTTGATTACCTATTTTAGAGTTAGTGTTATTATTAACAGCTAAAGTTCGTAAGCCAGCAAATCTTTGAAATTATTATTTTTTTTTAAAAATCAACTCATTTTCATTCACGATTTAGTAAACTTAACTTGTTTTTTTTTTTATATCATTGCTGTTATTCGTATAACTGCAAGGGATCATATGGCGTTATTTTATTACATATAAGGTAGTGGAAATAACATACACGTTACTTTATAACGTTCCCTGATCGGATACAATATACGTCTTCGGACTGAAATAACGTGAATACGTTAAATTTGTTGATAAAGTACACGTTGTTCATAACGTTTGAGATACAACATAAGGGGTAGTATCCATTTTATAGTATGTTTTTTTAAAAAATTGATTTGATGTACCTATTTAAGGAACTGGCAGTATCTTTTCATATTGTTATTGTGACATTACGACTGTATAAGTAGTAGTTTAAAAAAAGAAACAATATTTTTCTTCAACTTACGCTTTTTTTTTGTATATTATTGAGAAATTTCAATATATTTATTATTTTTTTATTGGTGAGTGAGAGTATTTGATGAGGGAGCGTGTTTTTGTTCTATCCATTTTGACACATTTTTGAGTTGATCTTTTCAGCTGAAAATCGTGCAGTGGTCGAGTTTAATGGCCGGTGTCACGTTCGATTGTTATTACCTGAACTTTATAATCGAGGTATTTATGAAACAAAACAGTGTCAACTGTTCAACTGTTCCTTATGTTTAACACACACGTGATTAGATATAATAATTAAGACAACACGAATCACACCCGCAAACACGCATATACCAACCATTCTTTTATTGTCTCGATCTGCGTTTGTCTCGAGGTATTTATCATAATATTTTTCTATAGGAATGATTTTTGATCCGTCTAAATCGGTCGTGACTGGAAATAAGTGTTTCGATGTCATTGCGTTCGAATCTGAAACTTTAGATCGTAATCAGAAATCATTCGTCTATACAGTGTTCAAAGTTAAATCTTTACTAACGTTACTTTTGCTATTATTGAAGCCACAAAGTCAGCAAAAAAAATATTGTTCCAATCTCTAGCATAATTAATAATATTTATCAGATGTATAAAATATGTAGTACTTCCTAATTAATTTATTATTTACTACAATCTTTCTGCAACCCGTCTCGGTTTTAACAAACCTTCCATCAGTTAAATCTTACTTGTAATAGTCAGAATATTAATAAATCTGAAAATTACATATGTAGAAAGGGTTTGGGGTCATTGCAGGCGAACCTTCTCCGATGACCTATACTTCTCGATAACGCGCAAACTACGCAACAACAAAAAAGCAACAGTTCACTTTCAACCAACATTAGTAACGTTCTTTTTATAACTCGTCTCACTTCATTTATCTCTCTAATGGGTTAATATTTATCTGAGATAATCTTCATTTAATAGAACATATCCTACCTAACATTTTATAATTGGTAAAATAGTATCTGTATGACGTGGTAAAGCAGGTTTATCTTTTTCACTACAGCACCGTGCAAAATAATAGCAGTGAGCTAAAAATCACTGAGAAATAATAAATAACCAACGATATATGTTAAGTACTGATTTATATATAATCTAGTACCTAAAATAAAACTCTGAATACAATATAACATAGTACATACTCTAATAGTGCAAAAATATAGCAATCTTCCAAGAATAAATGAAAATAGAATAAACAACTAGATATAATAATGAATTTTCGTTGTGCAACCTTATTATTGATCACTTCTTCATATTAGTTATAATTCTAAGTTCTTATAGAATTAATCAAACCTGGGCAACGATCGACAGTAATGGCATACCACGCTCTCTAAATAGTTTCTATATTTGATGCTGCAATGTTGGACTAGCTCCAGCGATGGCTTTTTTAACATTAACCTAAGGTTTTCTATCGAGTAGGTATCTAGCGATTGGGCTGGCCAAGCCAGAATCTCACTGATGCATCTCGCAACCAGTTCTTGACTACTTTGGATTGTTATCGGGCATAAACAGCCAACGAAAAAGCATTTTTGCCCAAGCAAACTTGTTTGGAGTATATTTAAATACACATGTTGATCCATAATCTGCTGGATCCAAACTATAGATCTAACGCCATAATACGAAAAACACGTCCATTATTTATGGTGCTCTTTGGATGATAAGCAGTCCCTATAGGTCTTCTTACGCCTTTAGATCAAAATAAAACTATTTTGCATTAATCAGACCACAATATGTTTCGCCATTTTAGCAACAGCCTGCAACATAGATGTTCCTAACAAACTTTAACCTATACGTGTCTTTTTTTTTTCAAAAGTGGCACCTTATCAGCCTTTAAACGTCTTCCAATAGGAATCACATGAACGAGAAGCTCTAAAATGGCTTAGTGTGTCGCAGTTTTAAAAGGTTGTGCGCAAACAATTCGAGTTAGCCGGCAATCGTAGATGGCGGAATTTCAGGCCTTTTCTGGTGCTTCAAAGCATTTCTAATCCTTTTAGCGGAACACCTTAATGTGTCTTGCACAAATTTGTAAGTTTTTACTTGCTACTTCTTATTAATCCCCGTTTTTCGAGAGTGCAATGTCTTGCGTTTTCCATATTTCTCTAACAAATTAATAACAATGTCAAATTGTTCAAACTAATATTTCTGCCAAATTAATAAACTACTTACAGTAACTACTTTATCAATCTCGATCCGCACTTAAAATGCCCAAAAACTAATTTGTAGTCACTACTATATTTTTGCATCCGCTCTCTTTATCGGTCAACATTCAATTTCGCAAGTTTTTTTTTGTGATATTGAGCGTCTTTAATAGTAACTGCTTTTAGTACATAGATAACTCTGGCCTAACATGAACGTCAATATAAGTATATGCTTAAACTTTAAATTTGAATGGCCATTACTCTTATTTTGCACGGTGCCTATGTCAAAAACGTTCAAAATGATCAAAGCTAACCTCAAACCCTTAACCCATATTAATAGAGTGTAAGATATCATGTAGAAGTGGATATAGAAGAACTAGTTATTGTTCATTTTACAGTCGTTTGTTATATCATAATTAACATATACCAGCCTGTACTACAAACAACAGACATGGAAAGCACAAACAAATGTGTTAGTATTCAAAGTTAAATTGAATTACGTTCCAAATGTATGCCAAATGCTTTCCGATCACTATTGACAATCGTCACAAGTAAAAAGGTTATACCAAGTTATTTTTTACCCAACTTAGTTTTACTTACACCCTTGCGAGATTATGCGTTAGCGGTAAAGGAAAGGTAAAAATATCAGATAAATCTTAAAGTGAGTCGATTAAAAAGAACAGGGTTTGAGTTAAATGTCTCTAGTGAGCTGAAATAATCTCGAGATCTCTTGTAAAATGAATGCTAAGTATTGTTTATCTGTTATCATCTTTGGTCAGCCTAAAAATAATCTGAATCTTGATTTTTTCTTAGTACACCAAAAATTATCTGTCTTTTTCGCTGTTGTGGTATCCTGCTAATTGTACTTTGACTTAAAAGGTTACAAATCTATCGCACTACCGATAATATGGCAGAACTGGTGTGGAAAAGTGAAACAAGATTCTCTATTAGTTCTTTGATAATAATGTCACACAAGAGGTCCCTCAAGGATCAATTCCTGGTCCATTATTCTTTCAAACATTTGTTATTGATGTTATGATGCAATTTATATTGTATGCTGTATGTAAGACAATATACAACGACTGTACAATACAGGTGTCTGGTGAAACCGTTTCGATAAGGAAGGAACTGATAGAACTTTATTGAGTACGTATACACACCAAAGTTAATTCGGATCAGTAGCGGTTGATATTATTGTTATGACGAACGTAAATATAAGTGTTTACACAAAAAAAATGTCTATGTCCCTATATGTACCAAATACCTTTTTTTTTCAAAAACGAAAAAACTAACTATCAAAAATATGGATATTGGTAAAAGGAACCAACAACAATTAAGAATACTTTACGTGACAATTTCTTTTTAGATAAAATTGCTATTTCGGATTATTTACATTGGATCATAAAATTTTTGTTAACTTCTCCAAATACAGCAAACAAACTTATTTAAAACCTCATTCCGCCAGATTGGTACACCAAAAAATTTATTTTCATGGTTTCTAACGTCATTGCAAAACTTTCGATTCTATTTTTTTCTCTGTTTTTGCATATTTTGAAAACTATTATGTGAAAACGATATGCTTTTTGTTTGACTTTTATCGCCTTAAGTAGCATCGAAATACAACTGAGTTACTAATTTAATCGACTAGGATAGCTAGAATAATAACAAAATTAGCAAATCTAAAGGCTTAACTTTGGACAGCCTGTATATCCTGTGGACAAACTACAAAATATAATAATGAAGTGGTGCTTGAATTATTTCTCGAACGCTGTCAATCTGTCAATTCTATCACAATTGGATCTTTGCAGTTGGTACAGCAAAACAGGTGAGCCACAATCACAATCCTCCAGACATTAGAGCGGATGATATTAATGTCGTCGCGAATACACAACCAACACACCAAGCAAGCCTTGCCAGTTCCAGTTGCCGATTCCACCGCCTGGGGGCCTGTCATCCAATATATCAAGGTGATCCCGTGTTTCCGTTCTAAGATGTTACTAGTTTTTGTTTTCCCTCTTTTCGTTGTTGTCGCATAACGTCAGCTTCTTAAAACGGAACCACACAAATTTCGTTCATTATAATTATTTTTAATTATTATTATTATTATTGCTATTAAATCATTTGAGAGGAAGTTAAGTTGACGGACGGGAGTAATTTGTTAAGCGTAATAACAAAGTGGACTTTTTTTTTTTAAAAAAGAAACGAAAAAAAGATTTTGTGTTTAATTGTAAGTAATATTAAAAAAATAAATCTATCGAATTATAAAAATGCCATTTATTTTAAACCCCTTCCTCCATTTACAGTTTATAATTCTTATTCTGGGAATTTAGGTACAATATATCTCAAATATTTTTAATACACTACATGATAACTTAGTTTTTACCCTCGAACATGAGAAAGATGCTCAGTTATCTTATTTGGATGTGAATGTTATTAACAGAAATAATACACCTTTGGCTGATTTATATTCTAAACCCACAAGTTCAGATAAAATATAGATAATTGAATTACAATTCCAAAAATGCTCTTCACAAAAAAATTAAATATAATTAAAAATTTAAAACAAAAAGAAATAGTATTCTCTGATCTGAAATTTCATCAAAAGAAAAAAAAACGTTAAAAATTAGACTGAAACAATTAATAATTACCCTTTGAAGATGATTCACAAATTTCTTAATGTATCTACCACTTCTCCTAGTACTGAAAATCATTCTGATAATATCGTAAGAAATAAATCTCATACAATATTAAACATTCCAAGATTAATTCAACAATTGATTAGAATCTTAAAAACATAATGTGTGTAAATACAATATTTATACATTAAATAGACTACGAGTTTCTAGCGCTCTTAAAGACCAACTGAATGTTCTTAATACGAGAAATGTCGTATATATGATTGATTATTGTGCTTGTGATTGTTTGTTATATAGGAGACTTCTCAAAAATTAAAAAATAGGCTACAGCAACATAATTCTGATATAGCTATTCGCAAGACATCTGCAAGACTGTCAACAATTTAGGTTGATACTGGCCATAAAATGGACATAATCCGAAAGGATGTTATCAGGTATGTTTAACTTTAAAATAAACAACACATGTAATTTTAGAGCTGATGTAGAAGGTATAAGTAATTTTTACAATATCGTCCTTAGACACGTTTAGGTTTTTGACTACCTGATATAATATCGATGTTTTGAGGACATAGACGTTCGTTTGTTTTTGTTAATTTTATTTTACTGTTCTAAAAACCGCATACTAATGTTTTTTTTTTGTAGTAGACATCGGTTCTATGAGTTCTTCTCTTACCTTATATTAATTCTTACAATTGTCTAAACCTGTTGAGGATTGTTTGAGTATATTCAAAAAAGAAATCTATAAATATTACATTTTTTGACAAACGACGCTAACTTGACAGTTTCCAAAAAATATTTGACAGATTAAGCCTACTATCTATCATGTCACCCACATGTACGTCTTTATTATTTTTAGATATTTAATTAGTTAACATTGAACTGGCTGGGAAAGTATCGCATTCAAACCACGTGAGGAAAGTGCTATTTCAGCGCTTGGGCAAAGCAATTACAAACCTCGGCTTCGGCTCGATTTATAATATTTGTCCGCGGCCTGCAATAGGGCGTTTTCCTCCCTTGGCTTAAAATATACTATTAATTTGTATTAGATTTTACACATCTGTTGTCTGTTTTATATAATTTTAAACTGTTTGTGAATTGTCCCATTTAGGTATGTACTTCGACTGTTGTGTTACACTTACCTTTTATTATCTGTATATTATAAATTATAATTCACGCCCACTAAATTTTGGACTTTTTATGTATTACGTTGCTATTAATGTAACTTTTATTTCTTAAATGTCGAAACGTTATATCCCAGTGAACCAAATTCAAATTATTTTTAGTAACTTCGACATTAAAGCATGAAATTACCTACGATTTTGTATTATATTAATAGTTATTTGAATACCTTTAAGTTGAAGTTACTAAATATAATTGCGGGAAATTTGAATTTGGTTTACTGGGATTGAAACTATTTAGTTTTTTTTTTTTTACCTAAGCCATACTCCGTAACACTAATAGCGACAGAGAAAACTTTGAATGCATATTTTAAAATATACAACTTGGAGTACAATATAGAAGTGTGTAGGTTGGCATATTATTGTGTATTTCTTACCTTGTCGGAATTATTGCTCAGAATATTAAAGCATAACTATTTTTTTTTACTAGGTTCACAAGAATGTGCCAGCGTTTACATCACTAGTTTAATCGAAAATGGTGATGTGTAGCAATAATGAAGCAGAAACAAGTGTAGCTATGTTTATAGACACAGTCAATCATATAGCTATAATATTAGCCAGTTTTGTTGCATTCATGGGCATTGCGCTCCATTGCGGCCAGTCGAATACGCTGTAATATAGTATTTTTTGGCTAAAAAACTCTCAATGAGGAAAATCTTTTTAGAATACTTCTACTATAGTAAACTGTCTAACTGACTAATAAAACAAAAGACTTGGGATCGATGCTTATAATATTGGAAAGAAAATAATTAAAACCAGCAATTCTTCAAAAAAGGTAATCCTGATCTAAACTACTGATAGTACTAATAAAATTACGAAAAACACTAAATACTATAAAAATTATAAGACAAATAAAACTAAATAGATTAAAAGAATATAAATAGAAATAAGTACAATAGATATGATCTAACACTGATGCCTACCACAAAAAATTAACAAAGAAAAGGAAAAGACTCCAAACTTCAATCGCTTCCAGCGCCAACTATCGGACTTGAAGGAACTAATGTTATGGTTTGATCTTTTACGCAAGAGTTTTGTTTTGCTTGAACTTGTGTCAAATTGATTCAACCTCAATTTTTTTATAGAACAAGCAAAATTCTTCAACAATCTAGGGTCGATGTTCTTATTGAGTTTGTTATTTACATTTGTCAATTATTTGTTTTCTGTTATATTTGAATATTTATATTTGTTTCTGTTCATGGATACTTTGACGATGACAGTGCTTGCTTAGGTTTGAGTAAATAAATTCATATTATTATATTATTATTATTAAACCAATAAAAATTAACGCCTGAAAGCGATTTTGGTTTTTCCCCACTCTGCGACGGCGCAAATAAAACACAAATTATTTGGAATTGTTTATCTTATATTTTATTTGAAATACTTACACGGATCTTAAATCCTTCTAACTAATTACAATAATTTACATTCCTTTTTTTTTTAATTTTAAGCCATTTGATGTGCTATACATCTATCATTTTTTTTCATTAAGAAATAAGTTACAGTTTCTGCTATCAAGACAGAGATAAAGGCACGGGTAGAAAAGATTTTACTATAAGAACTAAACAACAAACAGATATTCGGTGCGTTCAATCGAATTAACTCGCGCAGAACAATTGAACACACCAATTAACGTTTGCCAGATACTATTTGATTCCTTGGTCTAAGTAATTCGGAAATATCTAGGTTTCACTAAAATAAGGGACTAAAATATCACAGACTGCCCCAAAGTTAATAAATGAAACAGTGATTTTTTTTTCATTTTCACATAGACAATGACTAAAAAAAAAAAAAACATAACTTCGCAAGAATTAATTTTGAATTATTCGTTTGCATTCGCGAAATTGCGATTTCATGTTTTTTTTTTCTTATAAATTTTGTTAATAATTTGAAGATATTTTTAATAATGAAATATTCAGATCACAAACTACGTTTACGATTAAACTGCTTATCTTCTTCTGTTTTAAGACATTTTTACCTTATTGTTTTTGTGTAGAGTTTCAATTCCGATAGTTCCATAATTTTTTTTTTATTCATCCTTTAAATAGATGTCGTCTATTCGATGGAAGGCTAGCGTAAGATTGTCTTTTTTTTTAATATTAAAGAATTGTTTCCCATCTAATTATTGTGTCGAGTCAAATCCATCATTTTAGGTTTAATTTAATTTTATTGTATTGCGAAAAATATGTCTGAAGAAATAAATTCGTTGAGAGAACTTCCGCCACTTTTTTTTTATGAAATTTAACAAGATTTAGAGTAATTTACTCTACGATATATCTATCTAATAATAGTATACGTTTTGTAGTGCTTAAAGACTATAATCAATTTAACATTGTTTTCTCTCTTTGAGGGCCTAGACGAACAACTATTCACACGTTAATTTTTTTTTATAATATTAATATTTATAATATCTTAATTTGGCAACAGAGAACTTTAACATTAATTAATAACTTTTGCTGTTTCATTACTTTTTATTCACGTCTATCACATCGACTTTACTAAATCTTTTTATTTACCTCATTTTTTGTAACTTTTTTTTTTTGTACAGTACGCTTATGCTACTATTCGAACTAAAATTTTAGTTTTAATTGCGAGGCAACTAATTTATAATTATACTTGTCTATTGTGGAGACGATACGAAACGAAAATCTCTATTCGAGTATTGCAGCAATATAAACCAACTTATCTTATATCAATTTTAAAGGTAATTTCACCTACGCAGTAAGTGTAATTGTCATACTATATGATGCAATTGATTTAAGAGGTATATTTCTGCCAATTAATAAAAGTATTAGGAATTTATTGCATCGTTTTAGCATAATAATTACGTTCAGCTGTATTTTTAGGAACAGTTCATAGATTTACATATATATTTTTTCAATATTGAAGAAAAAAGCATGCTAAGTACTTTCCCTTTGCTCATTTTGTGCGGATAATACTATTAAATATGCAATTTAATACTGTAAATATGAGTATTTATGTTCAGTAAAAATGAATTGATAAGTTGGCATTGTAGGTAAGTAAGTCGTTTGTTTATTTTATCTTTAAATACTAATATCGAATATTATTCTTTTCTAAATGAAGTTTGTGATTCAATTTGATGAAAAAAGCTACCTTCACGATTCAAAGGTTTAGTATTCTTGAAATAAAAGTTAGGCGTTTTTTTTGTCATCAACAACTGAGAATGATTTCACCCTCCAGATAAAAAAGAAACAATCTGGCCGTTTAAAGCCCTAACCGAGTCAGTGTAGTGAGAAATTTGTGATAAATTCTTAGTTTTACGCCTTAGATAGAGGACTATATGCAGTCTTATATACCGGGTGAGTCAATAGCTCGATATTGATCGATATTGACATTAACATCTCTCATGTGGCTTCATACTTGACGGAAAGAAGCGCACGTTCTAAAAATATTTTCAAGTTAACGGGATGTATAAGTTTTCCAGGACCGTACTCAACTTAATTTTTTCAAATGAAACCATACTTATTTTTTAGGCATGTTTATTTAGAATGCAAGGTAGCCAAGTTATTTAACTTTTTACATAAATTTTCAAAATGCACGTGTTCATTTAACATTTTTTTCCGGCATTGCCATTAACAATTAAACTCTAATATTTGCTGACTTGCTTAGGAAAGCTTAGATCCTTCTTATGAATTGAATGTTATTTGGTAAAATTATACAGGGTGGTTTCCAGAAGCAATCAATTTGTTTGATATTTAAACGGCTTTTATTTTATTTTAAATTGAACACCCTATATTTCTTTATTTCATCATATGCACTTTTTTATGATCTTTCATTTTTGTTAGCAGTAGGGTATATCTAAAACTTATACTTTCTGAGATAATTTGACATTTTTGTAATGTAATTTTGTTTCTGTGATATGTTTGTGCTGTAGGTATTTTAACAGATTTGTTTATCAATTTTTTAGATACTTTGATTGTGAATTGAAATAATAATAATGAACGCACAATAATAAATCAATCACCCTCTACATTTTTTATTTTAATTTGGTGACAAATTAGTCTTAGATAATGAAACTCTATTGCATTTAAATTATATTTCATTTTAATTTAAATTTTAAAAATGATTTTTTTAGCATATATTTCTAGAAAAGAGGTAATCTTTATATTTTAGCCGTGAGTACTTACATGTCATAAAAAATGAACTCAATGCATCTACAGTTTTCGAAGGAAAAATTCTATTCGAAAAATTGATTCGATTTTTATCTACAGAGAGATCAAAGTCAAGTGTTTGAGGTTGGTACTAAAAATTTAAGTTGGCCTGATTGTGCAGTTAGCTTATCGAATTTTTTTTTGTTTTATTGGTTATGTTTAATGTTTACATGTGTGACAGATGGCGCGACGATAAACGTCGAGAAGAGATGTAGCCAATCTACGAAAGTAAATATGAACTGTTAAAGTTAATCAGTCTAGGACAGTGTTCGTATATGGGAGGGAAATTCCCTTTTTAGAGGGAATTTTGAACGTTAGAGGGAAAAAGTTTTGTTTTAGAGGGAATTATTGGATAAAATATTATTATTGCATCAATAAAAATAAATTTAAATTTATTATTTTTGTATTTTGTTTTTCATTTGCTTTAGTTAAAATGAATCCGTTATTGTATCGGTACATTTATTTTAATTTAGTAAGTAATTTATTAAAAAAAGTTGATAAGTTTGTATTTGCCGCCAAAAAAAGGGAATTGCAGTGTCAAAACTGGAATTTTTCGTGTCGGCGTCGGGAATTGCCGATCAAGGTATATACGAACACTGGTCTAGGAACATTTCTCAATTGATCAGTGTGTGCTCTCGTTTGTAGATCCAACATTATGTATACAGTTTCAATTCGTAAACAACGTCATTATTGACAATAGTGCGTAAAAATTTTAAAATGTACCTGAAATAATAAAGTATTTTAAATGGAATTTACTTTTTCGTGTGCTTACGTCAGATTCTATTTACTATTTATTATGGGAAATCACGTTTTCTTGTCAATGATACACGGCAAAAATGACAGCTTAAAAGATTTAATATTACTGAACCTGTTAGATCTAGTGAATTAGTTAATAACTCCGTAACTAAAAGTAATTTAAATGGATTGTAATTACGATAAATCACACTCTTAAGAACACAGAAATAGCCAATGAAGAAATCACGAAGTTATTGCCTAAGAAATCGAGGTAAATATATAGGAAAATCTATCTTTTTTATTTATTTTCAATAGATTCGTAGGTTGTATGAAATTGTCCCTAGAGTGGTTTTTGCGCTCTCACATACGAATTAGAACACGAGCGAAGCGAGTGCAAAAAGCTCACTCCGCTCATTTTTAAATAACGATTTTTTGCTGGACAAAAAACTAAGAAATTACCTTCAGGAGAATTTTCACTTTACTTACACAGTGATGACATTTGAATCGTGAATTTTAAGAAACGAATTAGTAGGAGATAATTTATAATAACAATAATTCGATATTATAAAAATATTAAATCGATGAACAAGGACGATATATTCTATTCAATATTATCTCATCTTCCCTTCACAATTAATTAATTAATATTGGATATATTTGAAATTATTATTAACAAGAAATTCTTCTCTCTAAGATATGCTTTTCACTTGTTTGATACATCACATTAAAAGAACGATAAAATATTTTTCTTTAATCTTCCTAATAATATCTTCCTTTTTTTGTCTGCTCCGGAGATGTACAATTTTAATAACAATTCTCGTTTTATGTATGTATATACATATCAATTAAGGCTCTTATACAAATAAGTGTATAAAATGCTAGTTATCTTACAGTAACTACAGTAGTATCTTAATAACTTAATTAAACATTTCAGCTATATATTGTTCACTTGAAAGAATGATCCACGCTGACAAACCAACTAAGATTTGCCTAGTTTATTTTCCGTTAATATAGTCAACGATATGTTTTGCTTTATTGCCACTTAATGTATTATAAATAGAAGTCTCCTTTCCCGATCAGGTGGTTTTAGGAGAGATCAAATTTTAGTTGGATTGATCACTTCTTCAAGCTAAAACAAGAAAGACACCGATCAACAGCTAAAACATCCATACTAACCATCCGCCAATATCATACCGCATTTTTTTTTACATATTTATAAAAATAAAACTCAACATTTATCCCTTGTTTCGTCACATTTGTCCGCATCATCATGATCTCGTTGTTCATCATTCGTTTCACTAGTACTAGGGTCCTTGTCTCCCACGTTAACTTCGTATATGTCGAATTGATTGATATCCTTCAGATTATCATCCCTTTTTCGTCTCTCAGTGATGATCCTCTGAACGTTCTCTTGCGAATCGTTTTTGGGCATCCGTTTTTCCTGAGTGTTGACTTCTACTCTCGCCACGAAACTGCTTTCGGGTAACGCTAGCGTCGTGGGCGATAGAAAAGGCGTCTCCTCCGTTATGTCGAAGGATTTCTGCTTGACGAAGAGGTGCTTGGTGCTTCCGTATAGGCGATGTACCGGTTTGTGCTCGGAAGGTATCGCTAGTAAGTGGCTGGACGCTTCATTGGTCTCGTTGATGTTCTTCAGCGGGTATTTTTCTTCGTGCTCTGGTGTTCTCAAAAGCGGTTCCGCCTGATTGAAGGATCTGTAGTCGTCCACGTTTATCCTTCTATTCCTCTCACTGTACACTTCGATATTTTTTACGTCTCTGAGGCTATAAATGTCCGAAACTGATTCGTCAATGTTTCTGATGTCCTCCAGGTTGGTGCAGAGCGCTATGGGTTGTTGGCTGTGGAGGGTCTGTCGTCTGGCCTGTGGGAATGATGGATGACGTTCGACTTGGCACTTTGTACCAGGTGGATTGTATGTGAAATTCGATGGCAACGATAAAACCTAAATTGAAAAAGGGTCAGTTAATATGTAAAATGAAAAATGGTTCTTGTTCCAAATTTTATGACAATTACTATTTGTGGTGTGAAGCAAAATTTGCAGCTACGAAAGAGCTGTATTGACTACGTAATACATGCAAAATTGTAGATATTTGGAAATTGAAAAAAATACCAATTTGCAACAATATGAGGTCAACTGCAGCTTTGTATGTTCAATAATTTGTGTAGTACTTAGAAGATTAAAGGATAAATCAATCGGGAAATATGCTCATCTTACGAGGAAAGCCATATTGCAAAGAATGACTTTGCACTAAAATTGTCTCGCTTTAGTTTAAACACAAAACAACATCTGTGAATCTAAGAGATCTCTAATTATTTGCAAATAAAATAAGGAGGAAATTTTAGGAAAAAAATCTCTAAACAGTTTCCGATGATTTGTGGCTATTTAACAGAATAATGTAGTTGATTACAAATTCATACATTCAAAATTTTGTTTAGCGCGTATTGGTATGTAAATAATCATTGGCGACAGACAGTTAGGCGATACGGAGGGCATTAGTGGACCCCAAAAAACAATCAAGACTGATATGAGAATGTATTCGAGAACTGAGTAGCCTGACAGACCGCAATAAAGTCACTTTGCTGTAGGTGCCTGGACATTCGGCAATTGAAAGAAACGAAAGAGCCGATGAGTTAGCAAGGAAGGATCATCGGATTCATATATAGGCCCAGAATACGCTCTAGGAATGTCCAAAAGCACAGCATCGGAGCAATTTAGAAGCTGGGCAAAAGAAAACACAAAAAATACTGGGATAAAACAACCAAGAAAATTCATGGAAAGAACTGTATTAAGGAGAGAATTTTTCGCGCATTACTGAGTTAGCACAGGCCCTTTAAAGCTGCAAACATGGATTAACACTATTCGTTTTTAGTCGTTAAGATGACTGGAGTGATTCGTTTTGTTTGAAATAACAATATGTATAAAATTATGAATCTTTTAGCGTGTGAAAGCTTTTAACTACTTTCCAACAGCATTAAGTCGAGGGGATTTGTTTGTTGCTTGCTTGATTGCTGAGAGAGGTAGTATCAGCATGGATCGATACGTTATTTCGGACACTGCAACCCTTAATGCCTTTTACCAAGCGAAATGAACTTATCTCAAAATGCAAGTTATACTTCATTCTATATAATACTTTACTTTATAGTTTCTTTTTTTTGTCTTGGTCATTAGGTCCTCAAAAAAACACGAAAATGTACAACGACGTTTGCTTTTATTGCAAAGACTTTTTCTATTTTGCAATAAAAGCGAAACGTCGTTATACATTTTCATGTTTATCTGAGTTCCTAAAAACCAAGACAAAGAAGAGAAATTAATATATATACTAGTCAAGAAAAGAAATTTTAAAAACAATACTTTACTAATACAGCCATTCATATAATTACCTTCGTCAATGGTTTATAATGTGGTTGCATACATTCTGAATCCATTTGCAGTGCTAAGCATAATTCTCTCCTCTCCTCCAATTCTTGTTTCTCTTGAAATTCTCTCTCCAATTCATTATCCATTTCCTGTTCTTCCTCTAGGTGTTTGTGTGATTCTTCTAAATGTTTCATTAGTACCTACGCGAATGGTTACATTAAAATTTCCTCTATATGAGTTTCAAAATTAAACTTACCGCCACTACAACATTTACCAATACGAACTGAGCCATTAGGACGAAAATAACGAAGTAAATCGGCGCTATAATATGAGAAACGCAACAATTCTGCATACAATCCGCTGTGCTTACACAATCCTCCCTCAGCGTGTCCTTCATGATGCCGTTCCAATTGTCCCCGGTGGCCACGCGAAAAAGGGTTAAAAAAGCCATGCCAAAATTCGCGAAGTGCGCATGCTCCCCTAAGCCTATAATATTTAATTTGGGTAATTATTAATTGCTAATTTAGTATTGCATCATACCTTGACATGGATGCTTGTCCGAGCATTCCAGCCTTCCAAACAGCTCAACGCCCAACGCGGCGAATATGAAAAATAGAAGAAAAAACAAGAGGCCCAAGTTGCCCACTTGCGGTAACGCCTGCATCACCGTATCAAGTAAAGCTCTGATACCCTTAGCCATCTTCAGTAACTTTAAAACGCGTGCTATCCTCATAACTCGCATAACGCGAAGTACCGTCGGATTGATAGGGATGATATTCGATTTTAATTCTTCGAGAATGATACCAACTACCGATAAAATCACTATACCGACGTCCAACTGATTCCACTTATCCTTCATGTATAAAACGAAGCCTAGAGCGATGAGTTTCATAGTACTTTCTAGGATGAATACCGCTGTGAAGAAGTAATTGAAGATTTTTAAGATATAATTTAAGATTTCTGGCATCCTGTAGCTTTCAGTTGCCATGGTGACTACATTTAGACCTATCACTGCGGCTATGGCCAAATCGAAGTACTTAGAAGTCACCACGTTGTGAATAAATAACCTCCAGGGGGAGTAGTTAATGTAATACGGTGGCTCATTCATTCCTAGTTACATGGAAAAAATTATATAGAACGTTATATCGGATTTAATAATGGTTGAGTAAGACTTACTACGCCTTCTTTTCTCTAACTGCAACGCCCTTTTGGCCGCCCTCCTGACTCGCTCTTCTTTTTCCTGCTCTTCGCGACATCTATGGAAATTTTCAACGACCACACCGACAAACATATTCAAGACGAAGAAACCGACCAGCAAAATGAAAGCTATGAAATACAGCAACCTCCACTCGGAATAATTGATTTGAGGCTGAAAAGTTGGCTGTTAGGGTATGCCAAAAGTGCTGTGGTGATACTAACCTGTTGATCTGCACCAACAGCATCCAGACCGCTATACATGATGTTCACCCAGCCATCTCTGGAACTTAAGACGAAGAGGGACATCAGTGCTTGTCCCAGGTCGTCGAAATTATATTTCTGATTGTCCCACTTCAACTTTCTGTTTTCGCATTCTATCCTATTCTTAATCCCCGTCGTATTTTCACCTTTGCAATAGTGGAAAGCGCCTTTGAACAGCTATGGTTTAAGGTAATTATGGTGTACAAGTTGGTTTTATGATGGCAGTCGGTTTACCTGAACACCTAAGATGCCGAATATGATGAAGAAGGTGCAACATATCAAGACGATGTTGCCTATAGGGCGCAGAGAGGACAGGAGAGTTTGTACCACTAACTTTAAACCAGGAGCTCTGTTGATTACTCGCAACGGTCTGAGAGAACGTAGAAGTCTAAATACCTACAGAAAATAATTGTGATTAATATAATCAAAATGGAGGTTTAGTTAGAGTGCGTTACCCTTAGAATTCCAAATATCCTAGGACTTGATTCACTGATTAGTGACATCAATAAATCCACTATTGATATAATAACTAGTGAGCCGTCCATTATATTCCAGCCGGAAGTGAAGTAAGCGTCTGGGCCGTAGCACATTCCACAAGCAATGACCTGATTTTAGAAAAAAAATTAACTACTAGTACGTACTAAATCGATTAGAGCTTACTTTTATAACCATTTCGACTGTGAATACTACAGTGAAGAGGTAATTGGTGGTGGAAAGAAATAACCTTTCTGTACTATGTGGAGGTATATTGGGGCGTTCCATGGCTAAAGTGATGCAATTCATCGCTATGAAGAGTAGAACTACATTATCGAACCATTTCTGATACACCAACCACGTGCAAATTTTTCTAAGTCTGCAACAAAGGCATTCTTAGATCGTATTGCCATGCTCTAAATACATTTTTATTTGTATACTTGTTATTTGGGGGAAATATATACAAGGAGAACTCTTCTCTTTCCTTCATGCATCCTTTGGGCTCGATCATCATTAGGAATTTCTTTAGCTTAGAAGTCCTTTCCTCTGGGTTCTCACTGGACGAGATGCAATCGTCCAATTTGATCCTTGGCAAAGATCTTTCAGTGTCAGACTTCTCGTTTAGGGTATTCACGGATTTAGGTTCGACGTAGCTGACCTCTCTGGATATGGTGGGCCTGTTGTTTTTGGTAATCTGATTCACTTGGTTGACTTTCGTGTGGGTAGAAGCTTGAGTGGTGGTTAGAGAATTATGTCTGGTCAGCGTCGGCGTCCAAGATATCTGCAAAAGGCGAGATACATTTTGTTTCTAGAAGCTCGGCGAAGGAGCAAGCATCAAATATGAAAGTTTAAAGGAGATTTACATGCAAGCCTGGCGTGTTCGAAGAACTTCCTAATATTAGAGTAGATAGTTACATGCATATTATAATTATATGAAGATCAGCACGCGTAGATATTATAGTTGTAGGGTTTGGTTTTGTGGGAGCATGCACCAAGATCACCAGTGTTTGACGTCCTCGGGTAACAGGAAGCATGCCCAGTACGATTCTCCTTCAGGGTATTTTTTTCCAAAACACCATGCTGTATACTTACTTGCTGTATGGAACTGCTCGTGTTCGAGCGACCTCTCAAGGAATTCTGCGGACTCAACCCCTTAACGCTTTTATTGTTCGGCGTATCGCTTTGTGTATCGTTCTGTATTCTTTGTATGGTTGATTGGAGTAGAGAATCGTTTCTCAAACTCGCCTGGTGATTATTCAAATTACTCAAGATACTGAACTGCATCTTCTGGTGGTAATTTAACACTAAGAGATACTTACGTGCCTTGTGACTCCGCCCCCGTTGCACTGCGAGTGATCTCTGCCGTTGTTCAGCGGAATTGCGTCCGAATCTGAACCGCTCCTCTTCTTTTTCCTCCTCAAGCTGGGCCTGGACGACAATTTCCACGAACTTTTCCGCTGGATTTTTCCGTTCGTCTGTTGAGGCTCTTGCGGTTTCGGCTTTTCCACTGGTTTCGGTGGAGGCGCCGGCACGGAGATCTTTTCGGAATAAGTCATCGTTTTCGATCCGATTCTTTCGTTGTGCGTTATGATCTTCGCCGTCATGATCGGAGATTTCGGTTCCTCTAGTGGGGGTCTTTCGAATTGGCGAAATGTTAGCGGCGGAGGTGAGAGCGTTGGAGGCTTGAGAAGGCCGGGAGCACCAGAAGCCTGGAATAATAGTAAATTTAGCATACCCCAAGACGTTACACCGACACCGAGTCGTACAGATGGCTTATTCAAGTCTAAACTGGATGAGGTACATTCCAGCGAAGAGCTTGCGAAGATATCACCTACTGGTGTGACGCTGTACTTGAATTCTGGAAAATCGTCCAGTGTCGTACTTGGGGAATCTTGTGGCGTGGCCGCTGTATGGGTTATGATTGGTGGAGATGTCTAGATATATGAAAGATTACGTATGTCTTCTCTCGGCAAAAGCGTAAAGGTTTTGAAAATTGCACTTACTTGTCGGGAAGTCTGCCGATTTAGCATATTGGACTCTTTCTGGATGTTACACTTAGGATCTATATCTTCGCAGATGCCTATACTCCTAGATAAACAGCACTCCCTTGCCCTTGCCCTTGAGTCCTTACAGTCGAAGTAGCTATAACTGGCAGGCTTCATGGGCGTATTAATATCGTAGTGTCTCAATTTACGCAACTCCTCTGCTGATCTCCAGCAGTTTTTCCGTATATCCTAAAATTAAAATGCGGCTTTCGTTGGATCTAACAAGGGGGCTTGCAAGCTATAAATCGTAGATTTCGATGAAACTTTGTGAGCTTCTAGGCTCCATCGAGTGTTAGTAAAGTGTTCTAGCGAAATTTCTATTTTAAGAGGTACAAACTGATCTTGAATTCGTCCCAAATTTGGTTTATCCAAACGGTCAAAGAGAAAAAAGTTTTAATGGCTGACCTGTATCAGCCACCACACATACTTATACGATATTACCTATGACATCGGCTTCAGAAAATAGTTTCACCATTGCTAATAGTCTTTAAGGAAGCAAGCAGTATATATTGTCAGAAAATTTGCTATAAGTTACTCCAGGCTAACCATTTTTTTAATACTTTCCTAGTTAGTTTGTATGTTGATGGTGCTTCTCAACTTCAACGTTTGGATCCTGTTAGGAACAAAAGATAGCTTTCACTATTAAGATTTGATCACAATGCTAATGCAGCTATGATAATATAGTGATATTAACGTTGTGATCAAAACTTGTCTTGTTTTGTTCCTAACAAACTTTCAAATGTTAAAATGTTTGTTTTGAGATATGATTTCACAGTTGTTTTAAATTGTTTTACTTTAAGTTCTTTCCATATTTTGGGCATCATATAAAATTTTATCGAAATAAACCTAAAAGAGTTATTGTGAGTTCTGGATTGGTGGTGGTATTAAAATTTGGTGTTGGAAAGAAAAACGAAGAAATTAGTTCTATCCAATCCTTTAATTTAATATAATTAGCGACCGGTCTCGGCGTAGCTTTAATTTTTTTTAAACATTCAAGAATAAATTGATTAGTACAAGTTAAAATTCCATGTTTTTTAAACAGTGGCCCATAAGAATCGTTGCGTTTATAAACAGTTACTACTCTAACTGCTGTCTTTTGTAAAATCAAAACCTTCTGATGCGCTGAACCTCCCCACAGCAAGATTCCATAATTCATGACACTATGGAACAACGCGTACTAAGCCATCAACAACGCATCGAAGTCAATGCAATAAGTTAGATTTCTCAGTACATGTATAACTGTCGATAAACGACCCGCAAGTGAACAAACTTGAGCACTCCACGTAAGTTTACCATCCAAAGTCAGACCAAGCCACTTGATCGGATCATTATTTAAAGTTCAAGGTATGGATTTAGCGTAAAAACCAACTGTTGAGTTTTTTCTCTATTTAAACATAGTTAATATTACTAAAATATGACTCAGCTTGTGTAAGGGCTTCATTATATATTCATTTAATGCTTCCATTTTCCATGGCTGATCAATATAGTCGTGACATATTTTTAAATGCAATATGATTATTAATATCATTTATGTATAATATAAATAGTATTGGCCAGTATTGGCCCTTGAGGGACTCCATGTTTGATTGAATACCAACGAAGATTTTTAACAGAACCTTCAATCGATCTTAAAGTATGACACCTAATAGCATGGTCTGTTAACTTGTTCAGCAATATGCTATGAGATACACAATTAAAGCCTTGGCCAAATCCAGGAGGCCGCCAATATCAGGCGAAAGTGCTGCCTAAAATGTGCAAATTCGCGATTGTGACTTTTTTCTACTTTTCACCGTTTGAAAGTTATTTCAGATAAACGGATTTCACGCATTTCAAGATCAGATTGCACTCTCTAAAGTTGAAGTTTCGATGTGTAGGTAGTTGAATAACCTTCGATGGTGTCTACAAATTGACAAAATTTTATCTGAATCTACGATTTACAGTTAACAAGCTTCCCTTGTACGACCAATGCTACACTCACTTTATCGCATCTCTATAACTATATCACGTAAAAACTACTTCAACTTTTTAAAAGCGAGAAGCACTAAGCAGAAAGAAGCAGCTTAACTTCATCTGATCATGAGGGACTATATCGTGACTTACATGGACGTAACTACTTCCGGAACTCGAAAACGATCGACTGGAGTCGTCGGAACTCTCACGCAAACTCGCTTCCAGCATGCAAGACATCCGTCTCTTGGCTATCTCCCTTTGTTCCCTCTCTCGTCTTTCGTTGCGTTCCGAGCTGAATCCTTCCACTAGGATAGCGACCAGTAAATTAAATAAGACGTAATTTCCGAATGTCATCAAGGCAACGAAGTAGAGGGCCGCCCAGTGAGATGTTTTCGCCATCCCATTGGATAACACCATGTTCCAGTCTTCTTGGGTGAGTATCTATAGAATGAAAGCTTGTTAGGGTACGTGTCACTTCGAGCCAAGGAAATTTGGAACATGCAGAGTTAATGAAGGCAAAATTCGTTATTTTAAAAGGTATATCATGAAGAAAATTAAAAAAAAAATAATGATACATTATATCCTACTTAAAGAGTTGGTCATGAAATTGCGACCATCAACAAATAAGTAGGTGGAGAACAGAGAGACAGAGTAAGATAAAGATAGAGGATTTTAAAGGAAGAAAAGTTGTTTATCTCACTTGAAACACGGTGACCGTCGCCCACAGGAAGTTGTTGAAGTGCTTCCGGTCGCACTCGCATCGCTTGTCTTTGGTGATAATCATGTGGCAATCGCAATCCTTTACCTCGTTGTCTACATCTGTGTACTTGCAAAACTTACCACCGAATAGGTACATGCCCAGTATGCTGCCAAAATCCAAGAAAACCGTCACACGGTTGTTTGATATCATGTGGCAAAAAAAACGTTTGAGGTATACAGTATAAATAAGCAATCTGATTCAAAGGATTTACTGCCAATTATTTTTGTTAAGATAACGTGCAAAATTGTAGTATTTTTAGTTTTTGTACGGATATCTATAATATGCTGGACAAGACATCAACAGTGATAGAATTTTTATAACTGAGAGATAACAGAAGTACCTAATGAAAGGTCAAATCGTGTGGCGTCATTGACAATTTTAAACTAAATAATGAGTAACAAATTCTCTGATAACCTACTCAGATGCACAAGAAAGAAGTTAAAAACGTTACTGGGTTGGTAACTGGACACTGTTCGCTGAAAAAAGCATCTATACCACACAGGTCGAGCAAGCGAACCGTGGTGCAGAAGATGCGAACTACAGGAGGAGATGAGTTTACATGTAATTTGTAAGGAATTGAAAGTATTCAGGGGGTGATACTGAGGGCACTAGTGCACACCAAGATACAATCAAGACTGGTTTGGGAATGTATTCCCTAACTGAACAGCCTGACTGACGACTTTGCTGTGGGTGTCCTAACATTCAGCAATGGAAGGATTCAAAAAAGGCGTTGAGTTAGCAAGAAAGAGATCATCTGCTTCATATATAGGCCCAAAACCACTTCTGGCAGTGTCTAACAATTCAGTGCAAGAGCAGATAAGAAGCTGGGTCAAAGAAACACAAAGAACACTGGAATAATACAACCATACAAATTCATGGCAAGACTTTTACTAAGGGACCATCAAAGAAGATGACTAAAGAACTATTGCAGCTTAGTAGGAATCATTTTGGCATCGTAACCGCAGGTGTGCTTATAGGCCACTGTGCACTGAAAGGATCTACAGAAAATAGGGATTAACACTGAAGATACTAACTAGAAACTGTGTAATTAGAGGACAGAGAACCCTTATCACATTCTGTGTGGATACAAGACTCTGAACGCGAGTAGACGCACAATTTTTGGCAAGCCAAAAATGAACCCCCTTTTAGCCAGAGACATGTACAAATTTAGTGCAATTAGTGCAGAGTACTAGGATCCTAGAATGGCTGTTGTAATTTAATAGATAAAAGATTTGAAGACAAAAGGCTGCAGTGTTTCTGGAGACTCCATGTCAGACAGCTCCCACAAAAAAAGGATACATCATATTATACATAATCTATAAGTAAAAAGATATTCCAAAGCTCTTGAGGAAGGGAATTATGAGAGGTCTTCTAAATAACTTCCCGCTGGTCAATAACAGCTTTTTTGTAAAAAGTTACACATTCCTCTTTTGCACTAACAGACGTTGCAAGTAACTTAATAAGTGAAATATTATAAGAAATTAGGAGGAAATGACACAAGAATGACAACAAGGTTCAAAGAGATTATTCGACAGCATTCCTATGAAGTCTGTGAGTGAACTAACCTTATGATGGATAGGTGCTGATGCTTCGACGCAATTCATTGCGGCTTCGCTGACACTGAATACCCATGATAGTTTTGGCAATGCTGCTATAATTTCCTACATCTTATCTGTATGGTCGGGTGTCTAAGGTTTTATGTAATTTATGTGTATATAGCTTTGCGGTTGTTTGTACTATCCTGGATTGTTGGCTTCTTAAGTTACTCATTCACTTTGTCATTCTAAGGTCACCTATGTGATTTGTGAATAGTTACTTCGTAAGTAAGGCGAGTACTACTAGCCAAAAGATCCTGTTAGCAAGAGAAATATCAGAAAAAGTATGCAATTCCCTTTGTTACCACCTCTGTAATTATATATTACATATTTAGTGCCCAACGTGTGATTTGAAATACCACCGAGTGAGAACAGCAATGGTTAGTAATTTTCTGCAGTCAAGCATATTTCCTTCCATATACTTTCGTTTGCAATTGGTTTTTCATTTGCATAAATGATGAGAAGATATGTTTGGAGACGAAAGATATAAACAAAATTACAGATCATTGAATTATGACACAAGGTGAAGGCATTACTTAAAATGATGATAAATATTTTGGTAAATGACTACGATCTCCATCCTTTTTTTTCTCAAGATCCTGCCCGCCTTTACTCAAAGACACAAATAGAATTGCCTTGTAGGACTATTAAAAAAAAATAGTAGTTGCTGGCACGTTTCGAAATTAACAGCAGAGGTAGAGTCGTTACATATAAAGTTGAAAGTCAATCTGGTGTTACCTCAAAACATCAACTGATAGGGTTATGACGGAAATTTGAGAAAAAATACCTGAATTTGAAGAGTTATTTAACAGTATTTATACAGTTTTATTGCAGCTCATATGAACCGTATTTTAAGCAAAAGGATGTTATTTTAAATTAGAAGTAGGTGTTTGGTTTTACCCTTCTACGTTGCTACTCTCACAGATTATCCCTTAGCCGAAGGACCGAAAAGGATGCTATTTCAATCAGATAAGCAAGAGAAATAATCCATAAAATCTCTCCATTGTAATTATTCTTAGATATTGGGCGCCCGACGTGGGGCAATTTTCTCCAACGAAGCTTTCATGCCATGTACCTTGGTTTGCAATTAGCTTTAACTAGGAGGTATGATTGGATAAGAAAATTGTAGAAATATCATGGAAGGTAAAGGTATAACCTTGAAATGCTAAAAAAATCATCATGTTTTTCAAATTAAGAAACTATCAGCAACGTTAGGTTTATTTAAGCAACTATGATATCATAGTCCAAGATGCGGCTGGAATAGGAATATTAAAGAGAAAATTCAGCAGTTGGTACTGAATAGAACAATTAGGTTGGAACGAATCTTTGTTTTGACTCATACGAATCGCATTTGAAATAATAAGAGATGTTTGATGTAATTTGCCACAAAAACATTGCAATAAATTCACTAGGTAGATACGGAGGAATTGAAGTTTTGTCCAGAATATTATTATCAACAAACGTAAGAGAAAAGATGTCTTAAAATAGTTTTTTTTTATTTAGAATTTTCGTACGTTTAAGTGTTTAAGAATTGCTGAAAATATTTTTATGATTGCAATAACATTTTTATATACTTTTAATTTTGTTTTAGTGTTTCATAAACTTTACTTCTAAGATTACAAAGCAGACGTGCTATTAAAACACTAAGCCTTCATCACAATCACACAAGCTTAAATTCTTCCTCACTCCACACTAAAATAACGTTATATAAATATGTAAGTATAATCTAAAACTAAAATCTACCAATAATATCAATAAATAAATCTACGCGTTGCTACTAATCACTACCATATAACACTCTATACACTACTTTAGCATATTTCTTTCTTTGTCAGTGTAGTTTCGTGTTAATAACTAAATCTACAGCACAAGATCGATTTTAGTGTTATTTCCTTTTCGTTTCGTACAGAGAGATTCATCGTAATATTTGCGAAAATTACGAACAGGGGTGACAATTTGATTAAAGAACCATTTGAGGATGGTGTATGAGCAACTCAGGGTGGTCGAACGTTAGACAAAAAATGCGGAAGCTTTAATACTAGTTCGAAAAATACGACATAGCAACAAAAATTGGGTGACAAGTGACAGGTGACAGGTGGAAGACAAAAGTGACGTAAGCGTGCGTAATATTGCTAAAGAAAAAGAGAATAAGAAAAAAACGTCTTACCTTTAACGCAGTCGAGAGGTTCTTAGGGGATTTTCTTTCACAAACTCAAAAATGTTTCAGCAGTAAGTAGGGTATTGAGTTATTGAGAAAGTATGAGTTTGTCAAAGAGATCCGTGAATTTGTAGGTTAGAAAATTAAATAAAAACAATGGTAAAAATATCATATATGTTTGTGTAATGGGACTCTAAATTGTTAGTAAATAGGTTTAAAGGATAGTCACGTGCTAATATTGAATTGTCATCGCAACATTATGTTAGATTACAATCATAATAAAAAAATAAAGGAAAATTTTTATTGAGAGTTAATGACTGCCTTTTTGCAATTGCAATTCCCAATTGTCTCACGCGATCACTGACGATTCTATTATCCGGCTTTGAGGGTGCAGTTATTAACTCGCATAATAAAATCTTTGATGGTTTTCGTTCAACGTGAAAATACCTGAAAGACTGTTACAATGGCCCACAATAAGGAGTCAAAATTTTTTCTATCTTTGATCTCGTCTTGGTTACTCGGACATTTACCTTCGACGGTTTTGTCCTCGCAAAACTTGCAACCGAATAGGTTCATACCAAGGATACTAGAAAATTCCCAAAACACATAAGTTTCACTTGCCGATATCGATGGGGTTGATTGGTCTTGGTGTGAGGGTGGTTCAGTTCGAGTTGTTCACGGAATTTGTGATGGATTATGGTCTTGTTGTATGTACACTGTGATATCATGATTGCATTATGAAAGTGTGCTTTGAAGAGTAAAATGATTAATGCAATATGGTTACTTATTTCTGGGTAAAATCCCAGGTAACAGAGTGACGTAAAATGACGTTTAATAGACGTTCATATCACGTGTTAGACGTGATATCGACGTCTTTAAACGTCATTTTACGTCACTCTGCTGCTTGGGATGTTCATGTGCTGGGTATGAACATCATTGCTCGTACATACCAAATATATTAAATTAGACCAAAATGAATTTTAAAACGTTACAGTTAACATCTTTGTAATAATTTAGTATGTTCATACCCGAGTAGCACAGTGACGATATGTCGTTATATTTTGGTAAGATTTAATACAGACATGGCGTTGTGAAAGGTGTTTGATATGCCAAAAACTGCTGACAATTTATCATAGCCAGAACACGTCATTTCTGGACATACATACGACATCATTTATAGAGGTGGACCTAATTGGATGTACGCAACGATTAAATATTAGTGCTGCGAATCGAAACCGGTTTTATGTGAAAGAATTGATACTTCCCCTGCCAAATAATTTTTAAGGAGAATATTTTGACTATTGACGGAAATATTACACTTTCTATGCTTCCCTAATAAAATAGTAGTGTGTCATGAATGTTTAGGATTATATCATAACCTTCATAAAATTAGTTGTGTATTTTCAATAAAAATAATTTAGTATAATGTAAAAGAAAGTACAAATAAACTAGGAATCAAACAAAACAAGTTAAATGTAATTAAAAAATGAAGCATTAATTCAAATATTGTCGTCCGGCATTTGGGATACATTTCCAACATTTTTTTCATTGTAGCATTTATGCTATTTTTTATACAAAGGGGTGTTAAGTTATGAAAAGCGTTAGCCACATTTGCACGCAATTGTTCAGCAGTGTTCAAAGTATGTTTGTAAATCTAATTTTTTAAAAAGCCCCACAGAAAAATCCAGATGATTTTGCCGGCCATCGTATGAATCCATAAGTGCCAATCCACTTAATTGGGAAACTATGATCTAAATAATTCCTGGTATCCAGGGAATTGTGTGCAGGTGCACAATCTAATTGAAAATAAATTTGAATACGTTCACTGTGTGGAACATCATCTAAAAGTTCTATCAAATAAACATTTGAAATTCAATGTACCGTCTAGCTGTCAATAATCAATCTTTTAAAAAGCATACAATATTAAACTACATCGTCCTTGCCTCCGAATGGCTCTACTTATAAGGAGATTTGTGTCATCCCCATACTAGTTATTATTCCTCTTAAATATGTCATCGCTAGTAACGTGAGCTTCATCACTAAAGTGGTCAACTGTCGTCTGCGCGCCAGGTCAGTACTAAGTTTCATATATGTGACATTAAGGTTTAACACAAGTATACAATACAGTGTTGGAAAAGAACAAAATTATATATTTATTTAACTATAAATATTGTATATAAGCCCCTCACTTTTTTAAGTAGCAGAAGTGGTATAGTACTGCTGATAAGTTTGTAGCACTAAGTGTTTCAAGATTTTTCTCACTAAATCGCTTTTATCGCGATTATAAAACATGCTCATACTTTGAAAAAGACTGTTCAACATCTACAGATGTAACACACGCATAATTAAAATAATATTCTGTAGCTAGATAACGGATCAGATGCACTACCACCAATGTGTAGTTCGATTTGTGTTAGCACAATAACTGTTTATCGCGCCCGCGCGACATTGTATTACATTTATAATACATAAAACGTTAAAGGAGAGTTGTACTATCTCGCATCAAGGCTCGACTAACGCTGACACTAGATACTAGAAACTTGACACACGGATTTTACTGCCTTCACGATATACTATGACTAAACGTTTTGCATTGCCCGAAGCGAGTGCGGCCCGGGTAACCAGACACATCTGACCACTCCATCTATCACTCTATGTTACACAGTCTTTAAAATTGGGATTTTGTTGACACATTCGTATGTATCACCGACAAAAATTGATGCTTCTTTCATAATCTTTGGGAAAATTATTAATTCCAATTCAATTATTAATTCCAATTCTGTAGGGATTGTATTTATATATTCTTAAAATTCGAAGACTGCTGGTTTTTCTTTCTGGATTTCTTTGAAAGAAGTGGTTGGAAAGGCTTCCACATATCTCCAAACATATATTTCCTCTTTCTCCTTATTAGCCTTCATACATTTTTTTAGATCGAATTTTTCTAAATGATCCATGATTTTTTCAATAATTCTTCAGCCTTTTGCAAATACCAGCATTTGGTAAATTTCTTTAGGGGTATGTCAGGAAATACAGATTTGAAGCTCTGATAGCCTTCTTTCCATTTTCAATATATGCTTGCAACATGTCATATATTTCACGATTGGTGAACTCAACCACTTTTTTAAAAAACAATGCAATAACAATACATATAAGGCGATACTCATTAAACAACTACAGAACTCAAATATTTGAAGAAAGATTATAACGATATTGGATAAAATAATGTAACTAAAGCTTGATTTACGTTATACTTTTTTTCGTCTAGAAATGTATTGTAATGACTGTTTTCTAAACTAGATCGACTTGGATACACAAAAATGTAACCGCTGTTTTTTAAATGTTGGTGTACACTTTGCCTTTCACTGCTTGAGCATACGCAGATGATCTACTCAGCACAGCTTCTGTTTAAATAAAAGCGGGAAAATTCTAGCTAAAGTTAGTATGCAATCTAGTTTAGAATTTTTTCTAGACGAGAAAAGCATAATGTAAATCAAACTCAACACCGACGCCGACCCACTCACAGTTTGACAGATAAAAAAACATCAATTATTTCAATTTGGAACGGCATGGCACTCTGTGTAGGGAATAGTTTTCAAACATTTATCCATCATGGCACCCTATTATTTTATTAGCAAAAAATAGAAAGTATAATATCTCTGTCAAGTGTTCTTAAAATTTTTTAGTTGATTTGAACATAGCCTACTATGGTTTCCACTTAAGAAAAAATAATAATATGACGTCATAAATAAAAATTTTGAGGAAACCAATGTTTTTAGCTGGACAAAGTAGCTCTGGACTGCCTATTTCATTTATTCGTAGCTCCGGCTCCAAGTCCGTCCACAAATCTTCGATTATTAATGTAATCGAAGCTACAGCAAATTAAAAATTATTTACAAACAATTCTGAATTATGCATTGCTCGATCCGCAGTACTTGTAGTTTCGGTTGCATAAATAATCGAAGATTTGTGGAGTTTCAATTCGCATTTAATTTGTTAAAGATGGTACAACATCCAAATTGGTCCACCCTATATAGTGTAGTTTTTTTTTTATTTACGTATTTTGTGTGATGTCGATTGTCTATGGCCAAAATGACGTCCAAAGATCATGGGAAAATGAAATAAAATGGTATTTATGACGTCAATAATACTGCTTGGGTAATGTCATAATGTAATGTCTTGCTTTGAAGATGTGGTATATGGTGCCGAAGTATATACATTGAAGGAAAGTGCAGAATTACAGCCCGATAAAAGTTGAAAGGATGTAGTCAGTGTATAGGTGTATATATACAGTCTGATATGCATACGAGGAACGATCAGTAAGTTTTCACCATACATCAATTAAAATTTAGTATTTCCATCAAATTAGATATTCCTCGTATAATATCAGGAAAAAAAGTATTTTAAAGGATATTGTAATGATGTTTAGTGAGTCAGGAGTTCCATGTAATAATTCTAAAACAAAACAACACCAATATATGTACATACATGTGAAAGATTTTATATACATATGTACAGACGTAACATAACTGTTTATGCCACAGTTGGCTATAAAGAAAATATCAATCAGATTTCCATATTAAGGAGAAAAAAAGGTAATAATAATATGTACAAAACAGTATGTAACATAATATAATCAATTGCCACCCCTTTTAGAACGAAAATCTGGATCGGAGAATGACCGCTATTCCGCGAAATTTTGCGTTATTCAAAGTAAAACAAAAGCAATGTAGCCAGAGAAAAAGTTACCTATGATATTATTTGTGGCAGCCAAAGGAATTTCTCATCAACTATGTACAATGATATAAATCATGAGAGAAAATCTCTGAAAATACGTCCAATCATTACTTATGGTATTATGTTTTTTGGTCATTTTGCGTAAGTAGTGTGTTTCATTTGTGGGAAGATACAGGAAGTGCAATAAATACGAAAAATTTTTGAGACTGAATGAGGTACATTTACAGGTGTTCAGTGGCTTGGCGGTCATGAAATGCCGAGTGGTGTGAGTTTTATATCATTTATTGCACCTTACCTAATCTAATGGACATGAATAAGTATAATTGTGATTCGAGTCGTTTTAACTACCCTTTGAATCAAGCCGAGACTGTTTTTTCAAAGGATAGTTCCTGCAACGAACACGTGGTATTTAATATATTATGTAAAGTTTTCGTGTATGCATAATATCCTTCCGCTTATAAAAAGCGTATGTACAGCGGCATATTATGACAGATATCAAGTATCACTTTACTCGTTGAGGGAGCAACTTACCTGAATATAAATATGAATAGTATCAGCAGGGAAAAGAATACAGCCACGTTATCCATGGTTCTAAGCATGACGAACAGTTGCCTTCTCAGATTCGGCATGAATCTGACCAGTTTCAGGATCCTCAACAATCGAAAGGTTCGTAAAACGGAGAGGCCCGAATCTGTGTGTTCGTTCCCCATGAATTTTTGAAAAAGCTCTATCGCACTGAAAATTGATGAAATAAATATGAGTCTTATTTTTTTTTTTTGAATAACTTTTGGAGTTTTACCTTAAAATGACTACGACTCCATCGAAAACGTTGAAACCATTGGCTATATACCGAAAAGGTCCTTCTGCGATGATCTTCAACACCATCTCTACAGCGAAAATCGCTGAGAACACAATATTGCTGATCTCCACCGCTGCTGTTAACGTCTCAGGTTGGTCATGGTACTCAATTCCCATCGACAAAGTATTGATGAGGATAGCCAAGAGGATCCCTTGCTGAAAATACTTGTGCTCCACCAATTTTTTTATATACTTCCTTATAAGATGGCCAGTTCGAAATATCGCTTTAAGAACCAGGCAAGTCCAAACATACAACTTCGATCTTTTCACATTTTTATACTCGTTCTCGCAGTGCCACATGTCTTGGCAGCACGTGAAATCGTCATCTGGAAGTTGTTGGACGTAGATATCTTCACCGTTTTTTGGCCTGTTTCCTATGCCCTTCGATAAGGAATCGAAGAAAGTGTCCAACGCTATCTGTCCGGTTGGTAGAGCTGCGTTGATCGCCCCCAAAGCCAGGAGTTCTTGGCAAGTCATTGCTTCGCCGTTGATGAGGTCAGAATAGTCTTGAGTCGATTGCTGTTGGGGTGGTGATAATTGTTGTTGGTTGGGGTTGGAAATCTGCCAAATATTACCATCACCTGCGAGAATGAAAAAGTCGTTAACATTGGAAATTTTTTGCGAAGCTGAGGATACATTTTGTTATCAAAAGTAGTAGTAAGGTAAATCTAAATTCCTAGATACAAAGAATACAGTTTTGCGTTGAATATCAGTGATAGTTTAGAACAAGTAATTCTTGTCTTTTTGAGCATTTTTCCATCTGTTTCCTGGTTTTGCTCTTTTTGGGGCTACTTGCATACTGGACTATTAACCAAATCATAGTAGGAAATTCTATGCGATAGAAAAAATATTAACATAACAGAAATTTTACATATAGCTTCTACGAAATTCGCAGCAAAATTATCAGTAAAAATATTCACTGATCATGAGTTTATCTTTTAGAAAGGAATGGTAGAAAACCTAGAGATTACAGAACAAATTCTTCTTCTTGTCAAATTTTGAAATACTGGACATATCTCATAACTTTTGCAATGAATAAATAAAGAAACCACATTTGATTGAAAATGGATTGCTTGTTGAGCATGATTTATCCGTCCATATATGAAGAAAGATATATAAAAAACGGCAGTATTTTTTTTTGAAGGGTTGAAATCTTTCAGAATTGTTTGTCAAGCATTAGTAATTTTGGTTAAAGTCGAAGAGATGATAATATATGTAAATTAAAACAAATTAGCTATAAATAGTTAGTATTACGCCTACGTACTTTTAAACATTTTTAGCACGATATGTTTCTGTCATTATATGGCCGTCTTCAGGTGTAAAAAGTCAAAAATTCTAAAACATTAGTATATTTAACTTTTTTAATGTAATAGTAATTTACACCAGAAGATTCTATCTGGTGATCGAAACATGTTTTAGCAAAGATGTACATGAAACTGTACATATTGAGATTTAGTTTTGAGCATATCTTTTTTCCTACAAATATTCTCTCTCAATAAACTCGATATTTTCAAAATTATTGAATTTTATTTATTCACCAGTCAAATTCGATTCATTTCAGTTTGAATTGTTGCCGAATTATTCAGAATTTGGAAGATATTTAATGTGCGAAAAAACCTATCTGTAGTTTTTCTCTTCCTTATCAATGAAATACTAATCAATTATGAATTAGTCACCATTATTGGTTTTTCAGGAGATTTATAATAAAACTATAACTTACGTAATCGCATTTCTCAAATTCGTTTAAAAAGTTGGTTTTTGTATTTTTCAAACAAAAAAAAAAAAACAAAAGAAATAAATTTTTTGTTGAGCCAATAAAAATACTTTTTACTTCTTTATTGCCTTGAAAATGCGGTGATAAAGTTTATGCTTTTTGAAGTCGATTTATAATAGGCAAAAAGGATAAAATCGACATAATTCCTACACAATTTGATTTACCCTGGAACCAGTTTCGGCGAATTGTCATCTTCAGCCAGAATCTACATTAATACATAAATAAATATAGTGAAAATAAATAGAGAAATATCAGTACTTACAGTCATAAAGTTTAAACTTTTAAGATCATATTAAGTACAGTTATTATTGTAAAATATTGAAACATTTTAAGTGGTAGAAAGAACTATTTTTAAAGTTAAAATGTCAGAATAAATATAAAATATAAAAATATAGGTTATTAAAAAGTTATAATGGGGAAACGGATATTGAAACTAGGATTTTAAATTGTAATAAAAAGGGATATAGAGAGGAATTAGGGAAATGGAAATTAAAAGGTGTGAAATGTTTGCCGATCGAGGAGAAAGAGAAAGGGATCAACGAGAAGATCATACAAGCAAACAGGTTACAGGTATACGAACTGAAGAAAATCTGAAACTTTAAAAAGTTGAAAAACTACAGAAGCGTCAAGAATGCAGGTAAAATTTAAAAATATGGAACTTCATGTACAATTTAAAAAAAAATATAAAGTTTATGCTCTAAGTGGCGTATCAGATTTTCGCTCTGATTTTGAGAATTTTGTTTGACAGCAAGAAGCCAATAGTAATGTCGTTCTAAGGCTCTCACAAGCAATACCATGTCATTCGAACTATAGATAAGCTTGGCAATTGATTCTAAAGTGTGCCAGTGGGTAGTTTATTTAGATAACGATCCCTAACCGCACAATGGAAGTAATTCTAAACTTGCACCGCTATGTATTAATATACAAGGAACTGCTAGATCTACAGCATATGGACGTATGCACAGTCAAGCACCGATAAGGAAATTGCACAGTGCTGAACATTAAAAATTATTAGATGAACTTAAGGAGCCATCGTGTATGGTGATGCCAAATGATGCAATGGTTCAGAAATTTAACCTAAATAGAAAGTATCAGGTTAAGAGATAAGATGAAAAGGACTGGGAGAAAAGCATTCCAAAGAGAGTAGTTTCGAACTATATATATACAGACGGCTTTAAAATTGACTATGGTGTAGGAGCTGGAATATATAGAAAGAAGCCTAAAAAAGCGCTTTCCATAAGTCTCAGCAAGGACATGACGATGTTCTAGACATTGCTGCAATTCATCATTCATACTTAATTCGGATCACATGATCACATGATCCGAATTAAGTAAAAGCGTCTCTGATAGTCGGTCAGCACTTTTAGCTGATTTGGGATTGATGCGCTCTAGATGATGTGGGCACTCAAAGGAAATTGATATTAGCCTAGGGTCTCAACCACTCGGGCGTGAAGGGATATAAGACGACGAAGGATCTAGCCAAGCGAGGTTTTTTCAAGGTCATTTGTTGGAGTTGGCTCTTCCTTTGCCATTTCCAAGTTGAAAATTAAGAAGTCCATCGATAAATGGATACATAATTAGTCTAAGATCTAAAGTCACCAGAAGACAAACAACAAACGACTTCTTAAGAGGCCAGAGTCCTGAATTTGGTAGAGACTTACTGAGTAAAGATACGAAGACTGTCAAAATAATAGTAGGTCTGCTGACTTATCACTGTAGACTAAATAGCCATGGGCAGATGAAGCTATTTGCATATAGGAGACTTTTTCAGAAGAGGGTGAAGAAACACTAGTTTACATGCTGTGCCAATGCGATGGTCTGGCGAGGACAAAGTTTTTAGTAATGAGCGCGGAAAACCCCACAGCTAACAGCTACATAAAGCAGCCTTTCTCAAAGATGATAGGTCTAATTAAATAGAGAGCGCCATCTGGGGCAAAGGGGATTAAAATAGACCTGAAAAGGTCGCTGTGAAACAGGTCCGTATAACCAATCCAATCCTAATCCAATCAAATCTAATATTTAGATATGCTTACTTGCAATAGGAAAAATACCATGCCCTAAGAAAAGGAATCAAAAAGAAAACAAGCGAAAGTAACAATGATCGAAAAAATATGATTTTATAAAATGTAAGAAAGTTAGGGTAATTTTAAAATGATTTTTTTTTATGCGATTATTGAATTGTGCAATACATTTCCCATTTAGCCGTTGTTTTATCTTTCTAATAATCGAGATATCAATGGTGAGCATCCAAATGTGGATAGACTGTGTATGAGTAAACGTAAGGTGACATTCGCTTTTAAATAACACTATGTAACAATTTCTATTATTTTTTTTTGTCTTTGGGTTGTAACTGCCATTTCCAATTTTATATGTCAGAAAAGTATAAAAACAGTCGATTATTTCCCACAAACTTTGCTTTTGTGACCAAGACAATGATATTTTAAAAATTTACAAGCAAACCAAAAATGAGAAGTACATATTATGTCGTTCGACGTTTACGTCGAATACGTATTCTAGTACGGGAACTAAAGACATCAGTGACGGAAGTGAATTCATTTACGATAGAAATGGCAGTAAATATGTCTGTCAAAGTGACAAGTATCTGCATTTTCGGCTTTGGATGTTTTTTTTTTTTTTGGAAAACAAAACAAAAATATTACAACGAAGATGTCTCAATCACTCAACCTGCTTTGATAATTTATTGCTATATTGTTCAGGCGCTATTCTAAATTTTGACAGATCCAATGTTCCAACGTCCCTCCATTCAAAACGATTTCAGTGCTCAAAACGGTGTGTATATGTACTTCTCATTTCACTATACCTATTTTCTAATTAGATGATGGCTTCAAGAGGTTGCAAACATGAAGCAGACGCGTTTTGCTATGTTTGTGGTCAGTTTATTAAGACAAGAGGATGGTATAGGGGAGAAAAGAGATCCATGAGATTTGCAATTCCAAGCATTTGGCGGGAACCCACTAACCACTCAAGCAACTGCTACTTTTGCATTGTGGACCCTTCCAAACGCCGTACTGGCAAAAATGCACCTGCTGTAATGTATCCGGATCTTCCTTCATCCATGGCCCCAGTATTAGACAGCCCTCAGCTTCCATTAACTACTCCTCCTAAGATAGAACAGGTTTCTTCAATCAGCAACAGCGAGTCGGAGTGTGAAGAAAATATTGTAGAATCAGATGACATGATCAATGTTTAGTTAGAGATCTTGACTTTCCAAGTTCAATCTGAGATTTTGACCTCTAGGCTGAAGCAGTGGAAGTTGCTGGGTGAAACTGTGCGAGTCGTAGATCAGAGAAAGCGTCACCAAACTTTTTCTAGCTTTCTCACCTATCTAGATGGGCTCTGCTTTTGCCACGATGTGACTGGGCTATTTGGACTCTTCATTGACAGCTCTTTAAGAAGCCTCAGAGCAGTACTGCTGCATAATGGTAATAACTTTCCATCTCTTCTCCTGGGTCATTCAGTGCACCTCAAAGAGGATTACTTTAACATCAAGACCTTGCTGAAAGTTTCGAAGTATGACAAGTATGGCTGGGAGATCATCGACGACTTCAAAATGGTGTCATTCCTCATGGATCTGCAAGGCGGTTTTACCAAATTCCCGTGTTATCTTTGTCTTTGGGACAGCAGGGACACCAATGCACACTACAACAAGCGCGACACTCTGTCCTCTGGCCACAGAGGACAGAGTTTTTTATAGGAAAAAACAATATCAAATGAGAGCCACTGGTAGACCCTCTAAAGGTGCTGATGCCACCACTGCACATAAGGTTGGGGCTTATAATACAATTTGCGAAAGCTCTAGGTACGGAATCAGCAGCCATGAAACACCCTGAAAAATTATTTCCTAAGCTATCTGAGGCGAAGGTCAAAGCCGGTGTCTTCGTAGGATCTCAAATTAAGAAGATTCTCGACTGCAATGACTTTCCTAAAAAGCTCACCCGTAAGGAGAAAATATTGGAGATATACACTGTGTCTACTTAAATATGAGACTAATGGGGGCAAAAATAAATATGATTGGATCTATAAAAAAATTTTATATAAAATAAAAGGCAGTGCTTCTTTAGAAATATATTTGGGGTTTAAAATTAACATTCGTAATTTTGCTATAAGAAAAAAAAAGAAGAAATTGTCTTGAGAATAAATCACCCTTATTTTTAAAGATATGAAGTTCCATTAGAAAAAAAGTACTTTAAATTCCTAAATATGCCAAAATACCAACTTTCAAGTAAAAAACGAAAAAACACATTTTTACAAAAAAAAAATTAAAAAAGTATTTTTTCAATGTTTGGCTCATATTGTGTAATTTTATAGAATTCCATTTCTTTGATTTCTACTTTGAAAATTTGTATTTTGGCACATTTAGGGAGTTGAAGTACTTTTCGCTAATGGAGCTTTTTGGTATCTTTAGAAATAAGCGTGTTTTATTCTCAAGACAATTAATTTTTTTCTTAATTTATAGCAAAACCACGCATTTTAACTAAGTTTGAATATAAAATATGTTTTTAAAGCACCAACTTTTATTTTACATGTTTTTTTTTATAAATTCAACAATAAAAATTTTTCCCATTTGTCTCATACTTAAGTGGACATACAATATACATATGTGGGTATATTTCAAATTTTCGTTGTCCTAGTTACAAAAGCAAAATTAGAGGGGAATAAAAGTATTTTTCTATTGTTTTGAAGCATAAATAAGTAGGAAATAACGCTTGCTACTCGAGGACAAAAAACGTGTTACATAGTGTAATTCTCACTTGACTCTCGAACAATAACAAAAATATTTTTCTGATGCATATATCTCAGTACTTTTTCACTTATGAGATTTAGGGTGGATGTTTTTATATGATTGTCGAGAGTTTTTGCGCTTTTCGTCTATTCAACTTCAATTGCAATTCAACCTAGATTCTTTTACAATATAAGAAAAAAAAAATAGGTATTTAGAGCCTACCAAATTAAACATCTTAGAAAACATAGTCCAATCTCCACTGCAAACATTTACAACTTCAGCGGCAACCACAGTCGCGCACATTAAAAATAAAAGCGCTGAGCACACGCCTGTTGAATCTGTGCGAGTGTATTTACTCAGCGGAACTCAAATCGGTCCATTGTGATAGATCCGGCTGGTAGAAATTAGACCAACATCCCGTCTCTCACCCCTCCCTAACAAAAAGGGGATCGATAGCAACTGGCGAGTACACAGAACCTACCCAGGAGTGTACGTCAAAACTTTTACGCACATACGCACACAGATAGGTGGCAGATATGAACCTTAAAGGTAATTCCAGAATCGCGAAGTCCCCTGCGCTTCTCTGTCTGTCAACTGCCAACGCAGTTGTCTGAGGAGGGAAAAGTTTCCCCTGTCTAAGAGAGAGAGAGAGCTTTTAATCCGGCTTTGAATGGCGAACAGCGCTCTTTACAAGTCAGTTTATTACACGAACAACCGCCTGAGAAGGGAAAGGATGAGGGAGGGTGCCGTCTTGCGGTTTGGACGGCGTTAGGGAAGAAGTTACTGTATTTAGCCTTGCGGTACCTGTTTGCGTCATCTTTTCACTGGAGCAGACGTTTTTCTTGTCTAAAGTCTCCATGTTCGGTATCAGGAGATTTGGGGAGGTGGCACTTGTTGGCGTCGATTCTCCGTGTAGAAGGACTACGTCGCTGAACATCACAGACGGCCTTCGACCCTGAAATGTGTGAAACGTGTCAAATATGGATCTAAGCCACAATTAAAATACAGGAATATCTGAATCATATTGGAATTATCAGCACGTTAGTTAATATGTGTATGTACAAAGATCTTTTGGCAGAAATAATATATAAAACTTCTCACCATGTTGGAATTTATTAATTGTAAGTGGCACATAATATATAATAAATATTTGTCCAACTAAGATGATGTAAATCTAACATTTTAATTTGAATATTTCAATCATAAGTATTTATATTTTACTACAAATTAAATATGTCACTGTGATACTTATTTTTTTGGATTTTCTATAATGCACCCCAATAATTTAATAAACATTTTCATTCATATCTCCATTCCTGCAGTTTACTGCAATGATTATAATATACCGGGTGATCCATTTATAGTGTCTACTCCCCTCTCTTACCCCAAGCCCAATCAAATAAATGAAAGCAGTCAGTTTTATGAAAAAAAGTTTCATACAAGATAAACGGACGATAAATATTTAAATATATACATATAATTGCTCTGTTTTTATATTTTACGTTTAAACTAATGTGAATTTCAATATTCTAATTATTTTTTTATATATAATTCTATCTAATATTCAATCTTTATAATTATGTACTTTATTTTCCAGACTTTAATAATTTGGCCGTTTTACTTCACCTAGTGATCTCTCTGATATCTTAAGTGACTATCGTGAATAATTACTCCTTTATCTCCTAGGTGGCACGGTATACTTGTGGATGCACCAAATGAATAGTCAAGTTAGCTTTTCAGTCGCTTGCTAACGAATTGATAGATTTGTTTGTAGAAATGTCATAATTATTCGGTGGATATCACTAATTCATACCACTAGAGTCATCTATCATTTATCGGCCAAACTAATCGAGTAAAGGAAACTATCATTTCAGTGCGTAAATTATCAATAAACCTGAAATTTCCTATAATAAGCCATACTAGAATCGATTTATGCCAAGATAAATCTAGTTAACAAACAACAATCCCAACAAATACAAAAATAATGGCGGTTCTTACAAATTTAAGCCGAAAATGAAGCTGATCGCGAACTTATATGTTAAAATATACTTTAACTGGTTAAAATTGAATCAAATCTAGAGAACCAAAGGACTTAGTCTTTTTATTTTTACAGAAATCACACCTTTTTGATACAATAAAGAATCAGAATTTTTGACATTTTTGGGTCCCCTTCTACATGACTATAGATTAAAAAAGTTAAATAATTTTACAGACCAGTTTCAAATGAATTTTATAACTAAAAAAAATTAAATTAGAAAATTATGCATATGAAGGAAGACAGTGTATAACTTTCTTAATAATAATTAATTAATTAATATTGAGCTTCACACTGCTGGAGCGGAATCTAAATGAAATGAGATGTAGTTTAATTTCTGCAAATATTACGTGAACAACGAAATTTTAAAAGCAAAGGGCAAAGGTGACGTACACAATATCACTGGAACAGACAAAAGAATATTTTTTTTACTAAGATTTGCTTTAAATGACCTAATCAGCTCGTTATGATTGTTAATGTCCTACTTGACAAAATTTGATCACCACAATTACAAAACATCTGTTGAATAATAGGAGCACCTTGGCATGCAATTCTTCGCATTCGAAGCTTAGAGTTTAATATTTTTTTGAATGAACGTCTAGACTAGATACTTTTATCCGCCACTGCACCAACAATTCCACACCCAATAAAGCAGAATAGCCGACTATAGTAGCTATAAAACTTTATAGGAGCCATTTGCATACGTACTGATCATTAGTATTGTAATTTTATACGCGTACATGTGCAGATATTGAGCAGTTAACCGAGTTTTAGTATGCGATTAGCATACCCATTCCCTATTTGCCCATACATTTCAATACTTCCGACTCACATCGTTATTGTTGGACTGGATGTCTTGATTGGAGTTTGAAGGAACTTTGAGCAAACCCGGCCGTCCGCCACCACCCAATTCTTTATCGTCGAGCTTCTGATCGCGAGCTGCTATCTCGCTGACCGATATGGAACTCGTCCTGGAGCAGGTCTGGGTGTCTGGACAATCTGCGATTGTTGCTGTTGGGCTTGTTGCTGAAATAAACTGCGATCAATATTTTCTGGGAAAATATGGCAACTTGGAACAGATACATATTATGTTATATTAATTTATTTTTATAATCCTTTTATTGTTTGTTTCTTGTTTGAATTGGGAGGGTTAATGATTCATATTGTGAATGGGTGGGGTGGATACAGTAGGGCATGTTTTATTCGAATATCTACCTACGGTCGCGTATGGAAATTAGGGCATCAGCTAAGGGGTTAATTTGGCCGTGACCCGAAACAAAAATTAAGGATAACGAGTCGATCGAATGGTGGGAATATTTTAATAATGCTGCTAAAGAATTACATAGTTTAGCGCATGATAATTGGTAGGGTAGTACGTATTATAAATGAAAGTTATTTCGAAAGCAGAATGCACAATAAATGACCAGCTCGAAACAAAGTCAGAAAAAACAACCATCTTAGAAGACCATATATCATTACAAATTAAATTTAATTTTTCAATTTCAATGACCAAGAAAATCACTAATCGAATAGCAATAATGTCTAATTTGGGGAAGAAGGGGATGGGGAAAGAGGGGGTAGAAGGTAATCATTAATTCTAGTAGAATTTTCGAGAATAGAATTATTAATAAAAACATTTCTTTATATTTGTAAACAAAGCAGAGTGCTTAAGATTTGTACAGATCGTAAAGGTAAATAAACACACTATCAGACCTAACAATTATACTAACGTCATCAGCATACATAAAAATTTGTTGCGTTAAGGTTAAATTAGAAGGTAAATCATTAATATATATTAGAAACAAATTTGGCCCGACGACTGTACCTTGCGGGATTCCAATGTTAGTGGTTTTAAAGGAAGACTGACTATTGTGTGGACAGAAATCACTTTGTTTTCTATTAGTTAAATAATATCTAAATAAATTTGAAGAAGTATCATTAATTCCGTAAGTGTTTTCCATGGTTTTTCCTTACTCCTTAGCGAAATGCTAGGAGATAACTGAAGTCGTTCCATGGGCGCGAACTTAATAACAACTAATAGCTGACCGATTTATATATTTTTCGTTATTATTAATAATAATCATAAGGAACTTATTTAATTAGAATTCAATTGTTAAGGAATTCATTTAGTGCTTAGAATAAGTAGCCTCGTGTAGTACCTTTAGGTGGAGGGGTTAGGGCGAATTGTAATGATTTAACTTTTCATAAATAAAGTGTATTGCTTTCTTCAATTGTTTTTTTTTTTTTTACTGAGAAATTAGATGTTATATTCCCTTTTTTGTCTAAAGCCAAACTGTGATCTTTTAAGGTTGGTTCTAGCTTTTTTTTTTTGAATGCTGGTGAATATCTTTTCTATTTTGCTTAACAAAGTTACAGCTTTATAGTTGTTACGCGCTTGATTATTTTGCTTTTTTATATAGAGATGATGTTATTCCCATTTGCCAGCTTTTGGATGGAATGCCTATTGTCATAACTCATAAGATTTTGCAGGTATAGTGTAGCCTTTCCCGATGGTACCTCTATCATTTAGTTTATCATCTTATCTAGGGCGTTCTTTTCTATTTCTTCTATAGAAATTCTATTACACCATTTTGTCCATCTAATAGTTATTTAAAATAAAATATCATTGTCATCTTTCCATTATTTGGTGGTTCTTTGTCGTTACTGTATCAGCTTTAATGTAGATTTAAATACAAGGATGCATTGGTATCTAGTCAGCCTAGACCGGTTCCGCGGATAAAGAAAATATTGCGATACTATAGCAACGAAAAATAACTATTGGAAGTATCAGCGTAAAGTTTCACGTCAAAAAGCCAAACCAAAGTTGCGCAATAAAATTTGAAAAAAAAATATCCGACCGAAATTGCGAAAATCGAAAAATTAGCCATCACCAAGTACCTGTATTTGAGGGGATTAAAAGGTAAGCAGATTTACGAAGATATGCTTAACAACATTGGCGATCAATGTCCTTCGTATGCGATCGTGAAAAATTGGATTACGATTGAAGATGAACACCGATCGGGAAGGCCAGTTTCTGTGTCCGCCCCGAAAATGTTGATGGAGTTCATGACATGATTTTATGAGACCGTCGAATTGGGCTAAAACGAATATCTGAGGCACTGACAATGAGTATTCCATATGAACGCGTCCATCATATAGTTGATTTGAACATGAGAAATTTTTTTGCCAAATGGATCCCCAAATGTCTGAATGTTGACCAGAGGCTTGCAAAGGTGAAAGCATAGCTTTCGATTTGTGCTCGGTTTGAAAAAGATGCAGACTTCTTAAGCCGTATTGTTACTATGGATGAAATTACATTTCTACTACCCAGAAACAAAACAACAATCGATGGAATAGAGACACTCTGACTCTCCAAGGCTTAAAAAGTTCGTGTTCAAAAATCTGCTGGCAAAGTTCTTGCTTCAGTTTTTGGGATTTCCATGGAGTAATCATGATTGATTTTCTGGATAAGGATAGAACAATAACTGGGAATTATTATTCGACGTTACTGACCACTCTACGATAAGAAGTTAAGGAGAGAAGACGCGGAAAGTTATCCAAAGGTGTTTTGTTTTTGCAGGACAATACCCCTACACACAAATTGCATGTTGCCATGCAAGCAATTCGTGATTAGGGTTCGAATTACCCCTCCTTATTCCCAATTGGCTCCGTCGACTATCATGTCTTTCCTCCTAAAAAAAGTTTAAAATGTCCTAAATTTTCTTCCAACGAAGAGGTGATAGAAGCTGTGGAGGTCTGGTTTCCTAAGCAAGATAAAAATTTCTTTTTGAGTGGTCTAGAGGCGTTGCAGGTTCGTTGCACTATAAATGTATCCAATTAAGAGGAGACTATGTTGAATAATAAAATATTTTGACTTTCAAATTTTGTGTGCTTCTATAGTAGGCTAAGAATTTTCCAATACATACTCGTATTTGCTCTTACAGTGATCTATATTTTATTCACGTCTATTTTCCATGGACATTAATCAAAAGACAAGAGGGTGGAGTAATGTTTGGTAAAAGGGGATTACAAAATTTAAGTTTGATTCTTTGCTCCTTTTGTTTATATAGTCAAAATTATTCACGTGGGGGTGGCTCACCTAGCAGATAGAGACACGTGCTAGTGACTTCACTTTCAGATCATATACTTGGAAGAATCACGTATTATGTATGTCATAAACAGCACGCCCATTTTTCATTCATTTCCGTTATGGCACATTTCCTATACATGATGATTTGTCTCAGCTAGATTAATAATTTGTACATAAATATAGGAAAATTAACACCCAAAATGAAATCTTGACCTTGATTGTCTCATTATCAGTCTTTAAATTGCACACTGAAGAGGCGTTGAGGTCAGTGGGCTATGATATGATTATAATGACGAATCACCTCACCTACTTGCGACGAATTGGTGACGGCTGCTGGAAATGTCTTCTTTTTTTATGGATTAGTTCTTGTTGACCATTAACATAAGGTAAGCTGCGTCATATGTTCGATTTAAACAAGTTTAATAATGTTATAAGGAAAAGGTTGTTATATCAACTTTTGCTTCTACAAAGCTTTGTTAAATAACCATTTGCTGTAAATGTTTTTTGATTTGCACCATCTCCAAGTTTTCCCTCGGCATAATCCTTTATAGCACCCTACTTCGTCTATTTAATTATTTCGATACAAGCTGTTTGCCACGTCGATATCTCCAAAATGAATTCAAATCATCAGTCGATTCATCAACGACTCACCCCCACTCAACTTGGGGTTGCTTATTCCTTCCTAATCTAAAAGATAAAACCCGCTCAGCCAAAACGTTCCGCAAAAAATATCCCATCGAGTTAAAATCCATCCACCAGATCGTAAACTCTAAACGATGCCTTCCCCCTTTCTGAGGATGGGGCGCACAATCTACCTCCCCTTCGCTACTGGGAAATACGCTTTTAAACCGCTTAATGGACCTCCTAATGAGTTCGCATGTACTGGCAGCGCGCGGCCCGTTCGACGACACCCGTAACGATCTCGCATAGATAACCGGTTTATTGTCCATCAATGGAGCCGCAAGCGATCCCCACACGTTAATTGTAATGTATGGGTCTCCGTGGTCGGCACTTTTACCTACCCAAGAGCACGAAAGTTAATAATTTTCGCGTGGAATTTATTGAGTTGGTTGGGGATTTTTCGACGATGTATGGTGGTGATAAAATAAATTATCTTGGTCGAATTGATTGAGCAAGCGTTAAGGTGTGGAAGATACGAATTTGTCTGATGTTAAATTGCTTTCGCGTGGAAGATTACTAAAGAACCTTCTTCGCGTCTTCCATTACCATTGGTTTTAATTTTTACAACTATCCGTCCAGAAATTGATTCCTAACACTTTCGTTCATGATGGATTGTAAAGACTCGTAGTGCGCTTTACTTTTGGAATGTTAGTTTGTGCAAAATGACTCTGAACAACTGCAAAGAGGACACATAACCATTGATGTGGTTGTCCAAAAAAGTCCAAATGGAAACGGCGACTCGATGGTTGCCTTGTTAACGCCTTGCAAAGTGTTAGACCAAATATTGGCAGTTCCAGTTGTCAAGAAAGTTCAAAAAGCAAGGAAAAACTGGCAGAAGTCCTCAATTTACCAGATCTAATTGCAATCTTAGAGAAGAACCCAAAATCGCAGAGAAACCAAAAAGGCTTGAAACCATCGAAAAGCCAGACTCAGATTCTTCTACGGATGTTGAACTCGACGATGACGATGATATGGATATCGACACAGAAGACGACTGTTGTGTTGGCTGCTGTTAACTCTAGCACTATACTGTAACATGAGCAGTCTTTATATTGTTTTTTTTTTTATATTGAATTGCCATTGTCATTGTCATTGTCATTAAAATAAAAATACATCATACAAGGATGAAATATTTGAATTAGATGAATTTTTATTCAAAGGTAACAGACTGATAATTCCAAAGGAACATAGACTCGATGTACTCAATAAGCTACACTCCTTTCATCAAGGGATTACGACATATCAACGAAAGGCTCAGGAAGCAGTATTTTGGCCAGGTATAAACGAACAATGATCTAATTTAGTATCATCCTGTTTAGTATGCTTAAAATATTCTAAATCTAACTCCAAACAACCAATAATCCACCATGAGATTCCAGAACTGCCGTGGGAGAAGATAGGAGTGGATTTCTTCGAAATTGATTCTCAACATTATTTAATCGCATGTGACTATCATAGTAAGTTTGTAGAACTGATTAAAATGACAAAGAAAGATGTTTCGTCAACGATTGAGGCTTTGCTTACTATATTCAAAAGTCATGGACTTCCGTCGATAATCATGTCTGATAATGGACCACCCTTTTTTTCAAGAAGCTTTAGACAATTTCTACAAGAACTTGATATAACCCATGTAACGTCGAGCCCCACATACAGTCAATCTAATGGGTTGATAGAGAGACATGTTGGTACACTGAAAAACCATGCTACTAAAGAATCAAGGGAAACACCCATATTTAGTCACTATGGAATACAATAGTTCGCCTAAACAAACACTTCCTTCGCCAGCTGAAATGCTAATGGGAAGAAAATTTAGAACTAAATTGCCCTGCTCTCGAAATATTCTTAAATCCCACTTTAATACAGAACAACATATTGACATATTACGAAATAATTAAACCAAGTCGGTCACCTACTACAATATTGGTAAGAAACCACTATCAACATTGGAAAGACAAACCAGTCATGCTACAGCAAGGTATCCGAAAATGGATACCAGGAGAAATACTAAAAAAAGATGAAAAAACCCCAGAAAGTTATCACGTCCGAACTCAGGAAGGAGATGAAATTAGAAGAAATAGGATTCATTTAAAGAAAATCCCATCTAAAGGGTCGATTCCACCTATCGAAGAGATTCAAGCAAGTGTTGGTCCAGGAGAACAAATGAAGAATCATCCTTTGGACACTGACATTGACCGCTCTGCCAAGTTTCACAATAATGGGGAAAAGGTATCATCTAGAGGAAGAGTCATAAGAATGCCAAGCAGATTTCAAGATTACATGCTTCATTAAATAACAAATAAAAGGGGGGCGTGTAACATGAACAGTCTTTACATTGTTTTGTTTTTATATTGAATTGTCATTGTCATTAAAATAGAAATACATCATATAACATATACAATGCAGAAAGTTGACTGGATTCAGTGCATTATGTACAAATTATGGCTGCATGAAAATTGTACAAGGTATTGCGATAAATGTAGCATTTTCCGCAGGAAGGTTGCACCACCTCACCCATCAGTTAAGGTGTGATGGTGAATTCTTTAAAAAAGAATTTTATTTTTTTTTATTTCGTTTTTCAAACAATGCTTGTTTTACATTTATGTACCCTATGCTGCTTATAACAGAATATTAAAGTTATTTACGTATATACGGGGTTCCCCATATTAAATTATCCATTTTGTATTTCGAAAGAAGTTCTTCTGAGTAGAGTAAGAATTTTTTTTAATATACTAATGTACAACTGTTTTAAAAATCATGCCTTCATCAACTTGAATAGAATATTTAATTAATAACTCAAAATAGTGCATCACCCGGCGAAGCAAATCTTCACCTATTCCTGTGATTTCTTCTCGAGAGCAGTCTTCCAGATCCTCAATTGTTGCAAGAAGCCTTATGTAGACCTTTTTTTCTTCAAATGCCCACACAGAAAAAAAATCAGATGTCGTTAAGTCGGGGGACCTAGGTGACAAAGGCAATTTTCAAATTGCGAAATTATACGATCGTCAAAAAATTCTTGCGGAATCCTCACAAAGTATCTGACTATGTTAGGTGTTGCTCCATCCATAGTAATCTCCGCTTAATCAGTTCTGGGATGGGAAATGTTTCTAACTTGCTTATGTAACGTACGGAATTGGTTATTTTCATCCTCAAAATAATAAGGACCAAAAGATTCTTTGTAAGCAATTGTCGAGGATTTACAGCTCCCCAATATGTAAAATTCTGTTTGTTAACAACGCCATTCAAGTGAAGATTTGCTTCGTCCGTCAATAATAAATTGCGTATTGGTTCTGGATATCAACTTAAGAATTTTTGACAAAATTTTAACCTCCTTCCTTATCTCGATGGCTAAGGTGCTATGACATTTGGTATTTGTATGGATGAAGTTTTAAATCGTTTGTAAAGGATATTCGTATACCAAGTGATCGCCGATTAGCAAATCTGGTAGGAATTCTCGTGAAAGCAGCTCTCACTTCTTGAATATTTGCAAGTGTTCTGCACAGAATCAATTTCAGTCCTTGATGAACCCACGTCAGAACTGTTTTGCCCGTTGGCGCATCATTCCTATTATTATCACGTCGAACTTCTTCTACTGAACTAGTTCTAATGCAAATTTTCACGAAAATCACACATTGTTGCACTTAATAATCCTTACTACTGAAAAATTTATAAATTATTTACAAATTATAAAACATTGTTTTATGATACGAATTTATGTCCAGCAATTATTCGATTGATTTGAGACCGACGCCTGCTCGATAAAATGTACCTGTAGTAGTAAATAAATGACCTACAAAAGAAAAAATAATCACATATTTCGCTTAGATTTAAATCCCATATTAAATGGATAGTCTAATATGGGGAACCCTGTATTGTCTTAAATAAAGAGAAGTGTTATAACTGAAGCCTTCTATTAATTTTGGTCATCATCTCACCTAGAATTACCCTATCTGATGCAAAAATATGCGCCTAAAGCAATTTTCGCCGACAATATTACATGAAAATACAATAAAAACTACTGCACTACACTGTGACGAACTTATCAGTGTTGGGATGCACGTAGTTTCATTCGCTCTATATAGCTTTGGGTGAATATTGCAATACGAAGCCAGCGAATCAATGAAACGAATGCTCAAGGTTGCTTTCATGACATAAGCGGATACATTTCGGGAAAGAAGCAAGCAGCTTCGTTCACGGCATGGCTTTTATTATAAGTTGTAATTTTTAGACAAATAACTTATTTTACACAGAAACACATTGCTACACGTTTATTCTCGTGAAGGCAATATGAAAGATTTATTTCAAGCACAAGCGCTTCATTCATGAAATATATGAAATAGACTGCTTGAAGTCGTATTATGAAGCAAACGATCTTCCGTGAATGATAATAAAAGCTGCGTTCTCAACACTAGAACTTATGGATATTATCTAAAGTCGACTTTGGTTAAAACTAAATACCACTGCATTTATGAGGTTTATTTACGTTAAATTAAATTACAAGCCCACTTTAACTTGAATGGCATTTTTTAATATTTTAAAGCACCTTTATAAGTGTTAAATAAATAATATTTTATTTTTAACACGCGAGATAATTCTCCTACATTTACTTACCACATGTCTCAATCGCGGACAGCACGGATGGTGTTTCTTATTGTAATTAAGTCTTATAGTCTCCCCGGCCATGATCTTCTGTTCCCTCCTCTGCTCCCGTCTGTATTTGAATAATCTAATCTTCTTCATGAGCCTTCGTTTGCTCCGTCTCCACAAGTGCGCTATGTACTTTACAATCTCTGCGTAACAGCTGGTCGGCTCGCTATTGTTCGTGGATGAGGCCAATGTACTGCTGCTCTGAAACCGCGCTCGTTCCAAACGCATTCGTTCCATCTCTCGCTTCTTGGTTTCGGAGAATTGGGTCGCTATGACGACTAGACAGAGGTTGATCATGAAAAACGAACCGATCTGAAAAGGATGGTGTAAATGGTGCTGGGAAATATTACGATTTTGGTGAAAGTTTTGATGGGCGACTTACCACAATTAACAGCACGAAATATATCCAATCCCAGAAACTGTGTGCGTCTTGGACGTAGTACATGATATCCGTCCAACCTTCTAAGGATATTACCTAAGATAAGGCAAACAAAAAATATTGATGAAGATCACATAGAGTTAATAATTATTAACGTTTTAGCAATAGATGTGGAGAAGTAAATTTTATAAATATTAGTATAAATAACCTCTCCGAAAAGATCTTAATTTTAGATTTGCTCTTGTATCATCACATTTTTAGATTTCACAGAAATTTTCAAGAGACTTCGCCAAAGTTCTTGGATGAGTTCTTGATTTGCCAATGCTAATTAATTAATGTAGGTAAAAAGGAAACTATTAAAACCAATAAGCTTTGAAACTCTTTTCAATAAATAGGTAAAATAAGTGCTACTTGCATTCCGCATCTTTAAGATACCCAGATTAAAATTTAAAGTATGCCTAAGCCTGCTATTGCTGTTTTATCTTATAAAATTACGCAAAGAATTGACAAATAAATATTTTTTTATTGCTTCTAAAGAAATTATAGTTTATCTGATATCTCTTTGAAAAAAGACAACAATTTGGTCATTTGTCCAGAAACACTAACTTTGTATTACTTTAAAGCGGCCGAAAAACTACCGTTTTCTGACCGAGATCAGTAAAAATGTCACTAAAGGTTGGTACACTACATTCCACATAACAGATGTGGCATAAACTGCTTTGCAACCTTACTAACGTGAACTGGTGTCTCCATTACACTTATTATTTATAAATAGGTATCAAACTACAATGAACTTTACATATGTAGCGATAATAAATGGACGTATTGTACCATGTACCATGTAGCTTTCGGATGTTATTATTTAGTTACAATGAACCGAGTTGATCTTATAGGAATTTTTAGTGATCCAAATCATAATTAAGTGTGGTATGTGACTTCATAATGAACTTGACGTAAAAGAACAAGTAATAAATGAATACATATAGCTATCATTTTTTGATTTCCACAGCTTATAATATACAGTGTATCCCCTGATTGACGCACGAGCACATAAAAAACTCTGACAATGTTTTAGTTAAAATTGCATCTTCTGGGGTTCAGCTCTGTTTGGATAGAAAGTAATTTGTACCATACTTTTAGTTTTGAAAAATCAAGCACGCTCTGAAAATCTACGAAAAGGTAATTTTTCTCATCAATAAAGCACCCTTTTTGTAAGAGATACGATAAAATGTTATTAAGAAAAGTTGTACACTCCAGATTAATTAATTTAACGGTTTAATTACCAGGTGTACATCTCAGAGTACACAGCTGTTTTAAAATTCCATTTAGAAAATCTCGCGTGGTAGTTAAAGTGTTAAACAAGATCAAGCATGCTTTAGAAGTGCCTGACTAGTGCATGAAAAATGAGATTTGCCTTCCCTATCTTGCCCGTTGCTAGTTATAGCTTGTTCTGCTTGTGTTCAAAACTAAAATCTTTGCTGATCAGGAAAGTGTTATCAACATATTACTTTGATTCCTTAAGTCTCGGAAAACAAAACATTTAGTTAGAACCCAGCCGGCCTACTACAAGCTTTTCACTTGCTCGATTTTGAATTATCGACGAGAAGTTTGACAATAAAAATGCTGTGACAACGTTATTGTCATTTACGATAACAAGTGTATCAATGTGACTTTTGACACAAGCTTGCATTTATGGCAACAAGATTTACAGAACATCCTCAATGAAAAGTTGTAATGAGGAAGATAAAGAAAACAGCAATTAGAAAGTTTCTGCTTGGTCGAATTTTTGTTCGAATTTTCTGGAAAATCGGTAAGTATTTCACATAATTTCTCCATCTCTGATATTTTATACTTGTTAATTCTCTTGTAATTGTATTTTTTTATTACTACAAAAATCCTAGCAATAATATAGTTAGGTAAGCAAAATATTTTTTTTTGTAAGTATAAATATGTTTGCATATATTTAGCTTTAACTAACAGCTTCTTGCGGGTTTCGCCGTGTGTCAAAACTTTCGCTCGACGTTTCGCTGTTCATACTGACAGCTTCTTCAGGATAACTGAACTCAGTTCAGTTCAGAAGAAGCTGTCAGCATGAACAGCGAAACGTCGAGCGAAAGTTTTGACACACGGCGAAACCCGCAAGAAGCTGTTAGTTATAGTTACACCGGCCGTGAAAGCCTACGCAGTGTTATATATTTAGCTTTCTTTTTTTTTATTAAATGTTGACATTCTCATATTTTCCTTTTATTCTATCGGGTTTTAAGCAAAAATGGAGGCGATTTTAAAAGGGATTAAAATATTTCAGAGGGCGGTATCTTTACCGCCTCTTGCATTGATTGTCACAAGCTTTTCGTAAGCATGATCGTTGTACGTCTGTGTATTTAACCTTGTGAAAAGCTTGTCTTGTGTCAACTACGAACTTTAACATAACCTTGCAACAAGGTTGTTTCTTTATTAGTGAGAAGCTTGTGACCAGCTTTTTAGTTTGTCGTGACGTCCTTACAAAAAAAGGTTGTTCAAACCTTAAATTGATTATCTGGGAACTACACTTTGAAGATCTTCCTTATTCTGATCTTGATACTTCTCTCTTACTAATTCTTTTCAGCTGAACGCAAAAAATAAATAGCTAAATTGAATTTAGCATGAGGTTATTGAAAAAATATTTTTTCAAGTTTATCAATTTAATAAAATGAAAGCAATTAATATATTTCTTACATGGCAAAGTTATTAAAGTTCCAAAAAGAAAAAAAAAACATTTGCAACTTATTAGCTAATATCCAATTTATTTCCCTTAACTTTAGAAACCCTGAAGTATTATTCATTTATCTTGGTTTTGAATGGATGTACTTTAAGATACTGTACTTTACACGAAGATATCGTCACGTCTTAATTAAATTAAGCCGTCTCGTCGCAACATCAACTACATAATTCTAGCGCCATTAGCTTTCGACTGACGCAATACTCTAATCTAGTCAGACATAAGGTAAGACGGTAACTTACTAGGAAGATGGCGACCCACGCCAGGCCGATGTTATCAAAGGAAATGGTCCCCTGGAAGGGATTCTCGCCGCCCTCCTTGCACAGGGTATAGTACTGGTGCCAATTGACACAGCCCTGAGCCTTCTCTTGGGATTGTTCGTAAGTCAGACTGCAGGTTTTATTCGCGATCTTGTAGGCCGGCAGATCCGTACAGTAATGCATGCCGGAGTGATCCTTCTTGCTGCATATGTATTCCGTTTCTTGCGTCGTCTGGTAATATGGGGAGAAATCTCTGGAAAATTACAAGAGAGAAGGGAATTTAGGAGATCGTGTCGAGCGCCGACGCCACACGTTTTGGGCTGATGGCGGTGTTTCGCGAAGCCAAAGCGATGAATGTAACTCGGAGGTGTACGAATAGTTCTGTGTGTTCGTCGCGGTATTTACAAAGGGTTCCGTTTCACGTGTTTGTGTGGTTATCGGCAAAGATATGTCGCGCGGTGGCACTGAAGATGTTCTGGTTACCTACATACTTAGCTTGTTTATCGTGGATGCTGATTTCATTCTGGCGATATTGTTGGCTCTTTTTGAAGGTTAAATAAAGAAATTGAATTCAATTTGTTTGCCGTTTCGTGAAAATATGTATATACCAAGTGGATGCACACGAGCTGGCGATAGGTAGAGCGAAGAGCAAGGAATTGAGTGCACGCATTATTCTATGTTGTCGGTGCTGAGTGGCATTTTAAATCTTTTTTTTGATGGATTTAAGTGGACGACTATACTTCATAGCAGAAACTATTTATGACAAAGCAATTTTAATTCGCACAAGGAATATGTCGACCGTTAGGAACTTGGTGTGGTAGTATCGAGATGCCAATCAAATGTCTTAATGAAACTCTAAACCAATACTTGTCTTTAATTTATCAATATCAAAGCATTTTAATGTAATAAGATGCACGTATGGTTGGAACAAGGTCAATAAATGACTGAATTGACTCATGGATCTTATTCTAATGATGCTGATCTCACTACATTCAAGTGCTTGAGATTTCTATCTTTTCACTTTATTTGTAACCCGATAGAAGCTTCAAATTAAAGCAGTATATTGATTTAACAAAAAATAGAATGTTATTAAAACATTTGGTTGTCAATAATTTTAGTTTGCTATTCTGAGAGCTATATTATCAGCCCAAGCACTGTTCGTATGACGCTTGGAGGTTTCGAAGCAACATTTTCTTAGGTAGATAGACAGAGAGTTTATTTGAATATATCGTACAAGCCATCAGTATAATATATATTTTAATTTGTCTATTCGTAAATTCGTTGTATGAATACAAATATAATAGGGAAAATAAAAATACAAACAATGCAAAACAAATTAAGGCCAATAACTTTATAATTAGGTGAAATTGTAAAAATAAATAAATACTTCAGGATAATAGATATTATTTTATCATTTTTTAAGCTATCTCTCGGCGAGTGAACTCACTCTATTAGACAGGACTTTGTAGAAGATCACTGCCATATGATTTACCTATAAATATACTTGTCTATGTGGAATCTGGAATAAATATACAAGAAAGGGACCAAATAATGAATTGTCAGTTATAGATTATATTCTCGTTGAAAAAGAAAATAAAAAAGAAATAAAAGATATAAGAGTAATGAGAGGGCAAGAAATAAATACCGATCATTATATGCTGCTTGGGAAGATCAAGAGGAAGGTAAAAAACATGGAAAGAAAGCAGAAAGAGAAGAAAGTGGAATTCAGAACAATAAGAAGTTATAAATTAAGGGATCCAAAAACAGCTGAAAAATACAGGGATAGTGTAGAGGATAAAATAATGAAATTGGGGGAAGTAGAAACTAGAAATCTGGAGGAACTTTGGAAATGTTTTAAACAAATAATATTAGAAACAGCAAAAGAAATGTGTGGAGAAGGAAAGGTAATAAAAATCAAAAACAGATAGCTTGGTGGAATCAGATCTCAAAGAAGAAATCAAAATAAAGAAGATAAATGGAAAGAATATCTAGGAAGCAACACTAAGGTTAAATATGAGGCCTACAAGAAACAAAGGAACAAAGTTAAAAAAATTGTGAAAAAGGCGAAACAGAGAAGTTGGGAGAAGTTTGGCAAAAACTTAATAGAAAAGATAATCAAAAGTTATGTTATTAAAAAATGCTAGGAATGAACCAGGGACGAGACAAGGAAACATACTAGACAAACAAGGGGACGACGGAGAGCTAATGAACAGGTGGCGACAGTATTTCAAAGAGTTATTGGATAATACGAATGATGATGATACACCTATTGAAAACGTTGGAATTACTGAAATAAATGAAGTTGATCACATGGAACCTATAACAGAAAAAGAAGTAATTGACGCTATAAGGATTTTAAAAAATGGAAAAGCTCCAGGATATGACATGATAACCTCAGAAATGTTAAAAGCGCTAGGAGAAAATGGCATAGAACTGATGTTGAAAATATTCAAGAAGTCATGGGAAGGTGGACAAGTACCAAAAGATTGGAATATAGGATTAATAGTACTAATACACAAAAACGGAAATACACGTGATTGGAATAACTACAGAGGACTAACACTATTGAGTACAGTAACAAAAACATATGAAAGGATTTTGGAAAACAGATTAAGAAAATATACAGAAGCTACAATGGAGGAATCACAAAGCGCATTTAGAAAAGGCAGAAGTGTAAACGATCATATATCCACAATAAAGCAGATAATAGAAAAAGTTACACTGAGTCAGACAAAAGCATGTTTTGGCTTCCTAGACCTAGAAAAGGCGTTCGATAGAATTCCTAGAGGAACAGTTTGGAAATATTTACAACAAAGAAAGGTGAATGATAAATTGATTAGAAACATCAAAAATATGTACAATGACAACACTTACTATGTCATAAGTAAAAATAGGAAGTCCGAAATGTTTAACACTAAAGGAGGACTAAGACAAGGGGTGTATTAAGCCCACTGCTATTTAACGTATTTATTGACGGAGTATTGAAAGAATGTAAGTCGAAATTAACAAAGTTGAATACAGGATATAGACACTTGGCATCAGTAGACATTACAGAATGCATATTTGCTGACGATTTGGTTATCATGGCTAGTAGCGAAGAAAAGCTTCAGAAAAATATAAATGAATGGAATACAGTTCTGAAAAAATACAACATGAGAATTAACACGGAAAAGACGAAAGTAATGATGATAACAGCACGGAATCAAGAGCGGTTAAGAATATATATTGATGGGGAAAAGATACAACAAGTTTCTGAATATAAATAACTGGGAGTTACATTGAAAGAAATGGAAACCAAGACATAGATATTACCGAACGAATTAATAAAACTGCCCAATTATACCATTCAATGAAGAAAACATTTATATTTAAAAAAGAAATAAGCTACAAAACTAAGATGACAGTATACAGAACAATATACAGACCTATACTCACCTATGGAAGTGAAACATGGGTTCTCACAGATAGACTCAAATGCAAAATACAAGGCATGGAAATGAAATATTTGAGACGCATTATGGGAATAAAACGTAGGGACATAATCAGGAACACGGACATAAGGGAAGAACTAGATGTAGAGCCCATCTTACAATATATAGAGGAGAAACAATTAAATTGGTGGGACATGTAAGAGAATGGAGCAGACAGGCAAGCGAGAAAGTAATGGAGGCGAGGATTATGATCAAAAGGGGACAGGAAGACCAAGGATAACGTGGGATAAAGTGGTAGCAGGGGCAATACTGAGAAGAGGACAAACGGTGATAAACGCAAGAAAACTAGCGGGAAATAGAAAAAAATGGAAGGACTTTGTACATTTGACTTAAAATCACACATGTAGCAAAAGAATATAATTTAATTTTATTATTATTACCTCTACACCGAAAGGTATAAGAGGCATGTGATTATATATATGTGGAATCTCTACGATTATAAACGATAAAATTGGTTCTAGTATTGTAGTGTTTTATATCTCTATGTGTTCGGAAGCTAATGGTTCTATGAGGTTAAAGGAGGCAGGTGAGTGTGTAGCAGCGGATCTTTGAATTAATATTATTTATATTCAGACATAGATTTATTTGAGTATTATTCATTCTCTAATCGATTGGGTTACTTAAAAGAACTATTTAATTTTTAAACTGTAACAGAAAAACAGGCATGCGATTCCATGAATTCATAGTTTCTGCTTTTGTTGATTTGGACAACATACCTATATCCTTTATTGAACTATATTTATATGTCATTGCTATTTTACCCTATATAATCAACTCTTGTTTGGTAGAAAATATTATTCCCAATTGCTGAAAGAACCATCATGATTCCTATTCCTAAGATAAAAGATCTAACTATCTTAGCTTCAAAGATCTCAGGCCTATAAGTTTATTGCCCATATTTTCCAAGGTCATTGAAAAAAAAGTATGAATTATCAACTCTCCCAATTTATAACGGAGCGTTGCATTTTACCAGATTGACAATCTGGTTTTCGAAGTGGCCATAGTTGTACTACTAACTATTAGGTATTACTGACGATACAATACATGCTTCTAACCACGGCAATTTAACCTTATTGGTTTTATTGGGTTACTTAACGGCGTTTGACATTCTTCACTATCGATTCCTATTGGCTATTCTGCATTACTTCAGTTTGAATACGGATGCAGCTTCCCTACTTTCTTCTTAATCCCTCTCTACTTTCCTCTTATTTGTCAGGTCACTCTCAGGTAGTTAAAATTAATGATAGTTTAGCAGAACAAATATACTTGAAGGAGGGCGTAAACTTCAAAAAAGTAATAACCGAACGATTCAAGCCTGAGCAAGCAAGAGAGAAAATATCGACTCCTTGTAATAGAAGGGGCCCGATATCTTCTGTCTCACTTGCTTCTGCTGGCATCGTTCGGATATTTTTTTCTCCAAGTGTATCACAGTGTAGCATATATATTCCGCTCCTTTTTACTAGTTATACTTCGGCCTTCGGATCTAATTATCTTTTTCTAAGCTTCATTTCAATGCTGATGGCACGAAAATATACTATCAATCCATCCAACAAATTACTTAGATTCATATCTTTGCTTAAAATCTGATCTCGAGTCAACTGCAACAATATATAAAAAAGCGTTGTTTAAAACTAAACTTCACCAAAACCATAGCTTTGTGGTTCGGTAAAAAGAAGCTGGTGTCTCTCACTCTAGTCGAAACCCCTTATGGTATTCGGTTAATGCGGACGCTTTTCTAGGCGCTCATTTTTTAATTTATCGCTTTTTGGATCTACGATGAAAGATTTTTTTGGGCTAGTCACATTTTCTGAAAGATTAGATACATTATAAATGTAATTAGCCCCAATATAGATCCTTACGGTACACCTATACTAGTTGGTTCGGTAGCAGATTTACATCCACTTTAGAGCACTTGTTTTCTGTTCATAAGATATGATCTAATAAAACCAGTTTGTGATTCCGTGTACACCATAATGCTTAAAATTATCAGATCAGGTCGAGTGCTTGGAAATGGGACGTCGATACAATAGGTATCTCAAGCTTCAGGAGTGAGCCGTTCATCAGTTTGTAGAATACTTAAGAGGTTTAAATTTTATTCCTTTAATATTACATTTTTACACGTATTGAATGAGGATGATATTGACAGCAGGCTGGAATTTGTGAATTAATTACCAAGGGCCTCGACAATAACCTAAAGCTGAAAACAGAAGCACAAAAAATGAAGAGAAACGACATTAAAAATAATAAGTGAACGTGCAAAAATAATAGAAGATACCTTGGTTACCAAAAAAATGCGAAATGTCAGGAGAGCACACAGGGAAAGCATTTGAAGCCATTTCATTCTAATCGTCTGTTATTACACAGGTTACTTGCTTACCGATTAAAAAAAATACTTTTTGATACATGTTACCGTTAAGAGAATTCAAACACCTTTTGAATGAATGATCACAAGACCCATCTTCCCAATTCAAATTTTAAGAGTGAAACTGCTGCGCTCCCAGGAAATCGTCAGCACCGTCATGAAAGTTGTCCCCCTTGATATGACAATTGATAGGTTTCGAAATTTTATATAAGTCACAGCAAGTAAGTTTTGAGGCGGTTCGTTTGAATTGAAATGCCCTCTATAAACAATATAATATTTTTTCCACTAATCTCTATTCAGTCACTAGGGAATCTAAAAGGAATTTTGTAGATTTTTCTTTGTAAATTAGTCCCAAATATGATTTCCTCCTAACCTGTAGATACTAGACTACAGATACCAGGTTTTGCTTTCAGAGATGATCGGAGTTGCCTATTTCCATTTACATAGCACGTAATTCGTTCATTATATTGAACGTATAGGCACCATTACCACTCCATTTCTACTCTCCAGAGGCGCACAAGTAAAAACAAATCAGCCGGTAAATTAAACGCCTTCGCTTCGAGGGTGCTTCAAACAATCGCCCGGAGGCTTCTCCTTACGCTTTGCTCCGCAATGGAGCATCGTAGCGCCATCTATCGATAGAGCGCGACGTAGTCTCGGAATAGCTTTGCACAAATTGGCGTCGCGACGACAATGGGCTGAAGATAATTGAATATTTTGAATGGGAGAGGGTAACGGGAAGATTTGAATAGGCGCGCTAATACCAGCTGCCTCTTAGTTAAAGCGCGGATGATTAATTCGTGAGGAATTCGGGAATTCCCAGATCTGTATCTTCAGCATAATTGTCTAGAATTTTATATTATTATCTAAAAGATAAGAATCAAGTACATTAAATTTATTGTAGTTTTTTCTTTAAATTAATGTGAACTTTACTTTTCAGGTACCAATAAAACTTCATATAGATATTACATGTCTTATTATCTCCTCAACGACATCTCTGACTAACAGTTGTGAATTTACCACAATCCTTCATTTACAACCTTCGAGCTGCCTACTGACGAATAAATAGATAAATTTGCTACTTTGACTTTTGCTAATTCTTCAGCTTCTTTTTTTTTTTCCATCTGATAGGAATACTACATGCAAGTTCAGCGGTGCTAATTTTCTTCAGCTTTCTCCTGATCTGATAAATTGTGAATGATCGTTTTGGATGAGGTAAACGATGGCAATAATGCTCTTTATTAGGTCCATGAATGTGTCTATTTCAAATTCTGAACTAAACAATTTAAGGACTAACAAATTAATGTATTACTGTAAATAATTGCAATAATTAATTTTTCCCAAGAAAAATTTTCTCCTTACGCTGGATTCGAACTTACACACTTTCGTTTACCGGACGAACGCTCTACCAATTAAGCCCGAGAGTGTAGATTCGAGCTACAAAGGATATCAAATGCATGGACTCACAACATTCTAATCGATACTCCCAAAACATTGATAAAGCGTTTGCTGATAAATTTTCCTCTGCAGGTCTGCTTTATAAATAGTAATTTGAGTAATAGTCTTCCAATACTTTACTACTCATTCCTGCGAATGAACTAATAAACATTATGTCTATAGTAATATTTCTGGAGATGATTTAATTCAATCAGATTCAAATAGATGCTAAAATAGTTTTTTTTTATACAACCTCTCCTAATTAGGGTGAAGAATTAGAATGTCTCCTATATTTAAAGAGGTACAAAAGCTGAAATCAGTAACTACCGACCCATATCAAATTTATCTAATTTTACTGAAGTTTCTGACAATGAACATCTTATGCTTTGTTGCTTACCCCCATCAGTTTTGTTCATGGGCGGTCAACAGTTGGTAAACTAGTCGATATCTCGCATTTCCTTTCTAGAGAGCTGGATAAGCAGGACTAAGTTAGCACTTTGTTTGAGACATTATTCTGCGTTGGCCTAACTACTTCTCTGCTTCAATTAATAGGATCCTATTTGAGTAATAGATCTAACTATGGTGTGCACAGACTTCTTTCAGCAGGCTTATAAGGACTAAGTCTTCTCGGTTCGACCTAAATTTTTATTTTGCAATAAACTTTAGCTGGATAGACAGTTGGCACTTTGCTTGAGAAATTATCTTGCTTTGGCCTAACTACTTCTCTGCTTCAATTAATAGGATCCTATTTGAGTAATAGATCTAACTATGCATATAAGATTGTTTGGGTCTTATGAATTCTTTCCATCTTGAGGTGTTCCACATGGATCTAATGTTTTTTATTTTATCCATTAACGAAATGTTGTAGGTTTTTTTTTTCTTGTCCAGCTCTTGCTTATGATAACTACATCGAAGTTTATATTTCTATTACTAACTTGGATGAAGTTTTAAGATAACGAAGTAATATAGATTATATGATTGATTGGTGTACTTAATACATTTAAAGTTAAATATTAATAAATGCTGCTTTGCCTCATTTATTCGAATAATGAATCAAGTTCCTTTCACTTATTACTACCTATTCAACCATGCTGTATTTCAAAAAGTTGAATCTGTATGAGATCTTGGTATAGTGTTTGATCATTCGATGAGCTTTGCCCACGCATATCAGTAATCATTGCTTGTCAATATCTCAAACGCTGGGATTTCTCAGCCGTTCCTGTATATCTTTTCAGAGTACTCAATTTCTGAAGATATTATATTTTAGCTTTGTTGTAAGCAAGTTGAGAGTATATCTTTCATAATGTGGTCTCCCGATTATGTCTATCTTCAACTATTACTCGTAAATTAGCAAGAAACTGCTATCCGAGCTAGTTCAATGACTGCATTGCCAGCTTTATGCTTTAGTCGCTTGCGGGTGAGAGTTCTGACACGTGGCTCCTAGAGGGCGCACAAACTGAATTCTTTTTCAGCTAGTAGATGATTGTACTTAAAGCATGAGATGTGATTAGCGATGAAAGTGGTTTTATACACATGAAGGAGCGCTGATGACGCCTGGTGGGCAGAAACACGGATCCGTTCCTAGTATTATTACTCATTCATTGCTCTTGCTAGTATGGTGATTCCCACAATCGACCATGAGCCCCGCCTGGTGACACATTCTATTGGTTAATTGTATTTAGGCATTTTTTCTTTGATGTTTCAAGAAAGAAATCATCTGCTTCGTATATAGGGCCAGAACCTGTTCTAGGAGTGTCTAAAATCACATCACGAGAGCAGGTAAGAAGTTAGGTTAAAGAGAAACAAAAAGAACACTGGAATAATACAACCAGGCAAACTCATACTTAGACCTTTAATAAGGGATCACGGGATCACAAGACGGTTGAAGAATTACAGCAGCCCAGTAGGAATCATCTTCGCATCACAAAAAAATCACTCGTAAAACTTCAACATCGTTTTCTCAAATAATTTTCGTTTAAAGAGGATGGCGTTCCTCGCCACGGAGGAGTTTATTAGAAAAACATGCAATAACATCTTTACCCTTAACTAACTATCGGTCACCAAATGATGGCAGTCATTAAAATAGTCACCTCAAATTTAACGTGACCAAAATAAATTTTCAATTTTATTTTTCAATCATTACCAAGTCATACGTTTTTTGAAATCAATAACTAATGTAGCCACTGGTATTTTATACTCACACACGATCTTATTGCTTTTCTGAAGATGAATGATTTAGTCCGGCTGCCAGTACTTTGCAAGTGACATTCAGTAATGAACATTATAATTGTTGCAATCGGTTTGATTTACCTTTTGACGACGGTAATGATAGTTGATTGCTTCCAAACTGTTGATTGGGAACCCTTCTTTTTCCATATTTCCGAAATGAGGTCACATATTTCTTGCCTTTAATTTTCTTTTAGCATCAAATACGGGATGCTTTTTTTGCTGTTATTTTCACAATCCAGACCGTCGTTTGTTCCCGATTGTACACTCTATTGGTTTCCTTTTTTTACATATATGTTTTCTTCTTAAAAAATATACCTACATAGAAAAAGAATATTACATTTTTTCCTTACTTTCCCAGTTTCTCCCCATCGATGCTACACCAACAACAAAAAAAAACAGAATCACTGCTCAGGTTTACATGTTTACACACGCGAAGGGATTTCTGAAGTTTTTCCGTTCACGTCAATCCGATTTTTTCGCACCTTCGTCCGCTGCCTTTGCCATAAACGTCGCTGAATTGAAAGTCAACTTTGTTACGCGGTACAAAAAAAAAAAATATTTTTCGGACGAATTTATCGACTTTTCGCTTTACTTGTTGGGCCCGACAGCAGTCGAACGTTAAAAATAGGCAGGGAGGCGAAAAATGAGATACGAAGTTGTAGACGAGTCTGACAGAAATCCCAGTCGCCTTGCCAAAATGTAAGACAGTAAATCATGCTAGCAAAATGACATAATGATAGGCAAGCGTTCGTTTGGAGAACGAAGAAGCGGTTTTCTTAATTAGGCTCGCTTCCAATAGGATTTCATTCAGGATCTGAAACGGCCTCTGAATTGTTATTACTGCTTTTTTTTTATATATACTTTTGTATTACTGACGATCTTTCATTCATTATTCGTCCTTCACGGTTAGCGTAGAGAGAAACTGATGAATGAAGTTTCATTAAATAATGTTGGGCAAAGTTGTTACATATACGCTGAAAATCATACTTTGATGGTTCATATAAAAGTAGCCAACTTTAGGTAATATAATTCAATTGCTAATGTTTAAAAATATTGTTGTAAATCGTATATACATATACAACTATAAAAACATTTATGGCTTTTGATTAACTTTTCCAAATAAATTGTTTTTTGGCTGTTATATGCTCTGTAAGAATTAAATATGTTAGTTATATCTATAGTTGAAGTAGCAGTTGTTAATTCCTCACTGGATTTATTAATAGACATAGTATCTTGATGCCGCATATATAGCCGTAGATAGTTGGCGCATTATGGTTGTCGGGTTTGCGATTAGCAGTATGAGGTAGTGTCGTGTATAATTCACTGATGATTCATAATGCGGTAAGTGTTTGTACACGTTTTGCAATTTTTTTTTTATAATTTAAATTAAATGTGTGTCCAGTTTACCATGATTAATCATTAGTCATCAATTTATTGAAAATCCGCATATCCGCATGTTCTGAATATCTCCTTCCTGCATAGTAGTACTCAATTTGTTATTTAAGCCTTCTTCTATTTTCGTTGGAAAGTTTCTGGGTGTTATACCGCTGTATTCTTGGTAATTTTGTCGTTGGCTTTGTTGGTATTTTTTGTTTCAATTTTGCTGTAATTAGCATATGATCGAAGTTTACGTCCGTACCCATGAAGGTTCGTGTATCTGTAGTATCTTGGTGATGTTTATTTTATATTAAGGGGTGATCAACCTGGTTCTTAGTTCTCCTATCCGACGAAATGCAATGTCTCTTTGTAGATGCTTTGTGGTCGAATGCTGTGCTTCTGATTTCGAAATTATTTTCTCCTGCAAACTGAATTACTAAACTTTTACCTTCTGTTGTATTTTTATGCCCTTCTTTCTTTCCGATTTTCGGGTCCATATCTCCAATTAATACTTCCATCGTAGGCATTCTTTCTCATATAGCTCACATCTCTTCATAAAATGTATTTTTGTCCCTTAGATCCTTATCCTCTTTGGGTAGGTGAACATTACCTATTGTTAGCTTCCTGTACTTCCTTATAGTATAATTTTACATATTCTATCTGAGATCACCGCCAAATTTATTACAGCTTCCTTTAATTCTTTATTTATAATAAAACCAACTCCAAAGTATCTCCCTTCTCCATTGTTGTATATTTTTAGTACGCTTATTCCTACTTTTTTTTTTGCTTTTTTCTTGCAGTGCAAGAATATCTATTTCGTATCTTTCCATTATTCCAAACAATTTTTTAATTACAATCCCTCAAATTCAGCTTTAATCATGTTTTTCCTTATTTGGTTTCGCGGATGTTTTCTTGTTTCTTTCACTCTTGTTGTTACTGTCTCTTTATATGCAACCTGTTCATTCCATGCCTTTAGCTGCATCTCTCTTGGTATCTCTTTCTGTTCATTCTTATTCTTCTATTTCCATGTGTAATAGTTCCGTTTCGTTTCTCTTCCTTTGCCGTGTACTTCTTGTCTGGTTTGTTTAAGCTCTTGTCCTTTCTTATTGTCCGATTTTCTACCAATATCGTCATATTATTTTCCTGCTCCGTTGTTCTTAGTTGCTTTTTGCTTTTTCACTCCGATTGGCTCCTTACCTCACTCATAGATTTCTCTGTTAGTCACTAATTTCTTGTAACTTACTTTTACCTTGCTTCCTTTACCTCGTCCTTGCCTCGCGATGGCTCTTAATCCCCTTGGATGAATCATTCTTCTACTGTTAAATCGTTGTCAATGTATTTCTTTGTCTTTTCAATTTACGTTTCGCGTTCATTATTTCCTGTTTTGCTTTTGTTTCGAAAATTTTCAGTTCCGCTTTTATTTTTTGTCCTTGATCTTGTTTTATTACACTAGCTCTTTTGCTTTGGTGTTCAGCTGTAGTTCGTCTCGTAAGAACTGCTCTATCCCTTCTTTTTCTATCTTCTCACGTACACTTTCTTTTATGTTTATCTTCTAATTTCTCGATTTTTTCCTTAATCGATTTCTATCCATCCCCCACTCTTCCTCCTGTCTGCTTTATTCAAGTTTGTTTTCTTTTATTTCTTCCTTCAGCTGATTTATTTCGTTCTTTAATTCCGCACTACTTCTATGCAAGTCTTAATTATCTGCTTCATCATTCCCTTCAATTATTCCATCCTCTGTGCTTCTTCTTTTCCTTCTTTATTTCCTGCCTTCCTTTGTTCCAGCGATTTAAATGTTTTTTACTTTTTACCAAATATGTCTCCGTCTTTATTCTCCTCTGTTTATCGTAATTGTTATTATTACTAACTTCTGTACTTCTCATTCTCTTCCGTTTCCGTTCAATCCTTCAGCCTAATCTCACTTTCGCTATTTTGTTGCATTGTTGCCTTGAATCATTCGTAAATTCCAAAATATCGGATATAATTTACGGAGCACCTCGGCACAAACCTGCACGTCATCACACACACAACAGAACTTTTCAGTATTGTGACAATTTTAGTTTTCACAACCTTTTCTCAAAGAGATTGTTGGAGATTCAGTATCATACATACAATATAAGATTGTATGCTTCATTAATGCTTCTATATTTTCAGTCCCGTCTTCCAAATCTTGAATATTTCTTACTCCGGCTCTGTCTTCGTTCAGCGTTTGTTGGATGACATATCTTTACCCTTTATACCATACATCTTCAAAGTACCTACTTAAGATACTACACTTTGATCTTAGCCATAGGCCGAGAAGTGATTAGCTACTACTGATCTCTTTATCTGGGCACTTACTCATTCTCGGAAATGAGGAAGCCGACATCCTTGCCAAAAAGGGTGTTGCGGAGTAATTTCAGGAACCAGAACCTGCCATTGGCATAACACCTACAGTAGCTAACCAAAAAAAATCAAATTCTGGGAAAATCAGAAAGTGCTCCAATACTGGAATAACTATCCTGGTTTGGTGGAGTTCGCCATGTCATGCCTAGAACTTGACCGTAAAGATGTCAAGGTGATTGTCTCTGTTTTTACAGGCCACTGTTTACTCAGAAAGCACTCATATAGAATCGCGCTCTCTGATGATATGAATTCTGACTGTGTTTAGAAGATGAGAAGGAAGTTGAGCATATTTTCCGCCACTGCCTTGCTACTACCAGAATTAAGTATGTAACCTTCGGAAAGGCTGGCCCTTCCCTAGAAGACCTGAAAACAACCCCATTCAGCAAGATACTGAGCTACCTTAAGGGTCTGAACTTGTTGAATGAACTTTAAGGTAACAGCCGTTCTACAATAGACCCTAGGTCACAGTGGATGGGACGATTAATCGAACCATGCAGATGATATCTCTTAATAAACTAACTAGCTAATCCACCTAAGAATTGCAAGATTTGGAAATACTTTCTGATAATCTGCACCATTGTAACTCTTCTGGTACATATAGTTCGCCAAGATTTCTATAAATTCTTTTGCACCCAATATTTCGTTAGGTAAGTAATTAAATTTGTTGCAGCTACAGATCCACTTAAGGTCTCACTTCCAAACTAAAGTTTTATTTTCTAGTGTGACACCTTATACCTTGATGAAAGCGTTTTTTTTTTTTGCTATGAGTACATAACCTATTTGATTTATTCATCTTGAATTTGGAGATACCGAATTAATTAAGAAAATGAACTCGATAAATAAAACATGGAATTGGAATTTAAAGTGCACCGACTTCTTTCAGCACGTTCGTGAGGACTAGATCTTCTCAGTACGACGTAAATCTTTATTTTGCAGTAAACTTTCCGCCGTTATAACCGTTTTATAATCTCCCGCGGAGACGCTAACGTTCTGTGTACACTATCTTCAAAAGAAATCGCGTTGCTCTTATTTAATTTGCGCCCGGCGTGAAGTCGAGAAAGGCAGCTTTCGCGTTCCTTATTTCCGTTACGTTGACAGCGAGAACGTTCGCCTTTTTAGAGCTCGGGTGACAAGCCGAGACGTAATTCACACCGCCATCCGTTTCATTGTATGTGTACATACGGAAAACAGTCGCCAGTGCTAATATTATACGTGTGATATCATTGGACGTATGTTCAATGTGTTCGCGTCTTCTCCTCGCGTCTCTTTTGTTTATTTAAAAAGGAAAAGTTTTATTGGATTCCCAATTTTATACGTGATGTACATACATACATACATAATACATCCGTTGAAAAGCACTGGCATTGAAAAAGGCTTTTCTGGCGAGCCGTATTATACAATCTCGTCTGTTTTTGTGTTTACATAAGAGCGGAGTTGAGTCTCCTTTTCTCTGGGAGGATATATTTGTTGATATTTTGCAAGGAGATCGTATGTGTATATATATTTTTCCGACGAATTACGTGTAGTGAAAATGAAACGACTTTTAACTTCGAAACTAGCAAAGAGCAGAGTCGTAGGTATGTACATAAAAGAATTTTCGAAGAAAGAATTTTAGTATAAAATTTTTTTTAAATAAAATTTTAACATGGTTAAATCGTTCCAAAATAGGCTGTTTATATTGCCACGGAAATTTCCATAATGTGTTCTACAAAATGTGAATAGGCGAAAATCAAAGCCTCGTTTCCTGTGATATGATCGTTTAGAGAAATAACTAAGCTCAGTGATTAGTGTGTGTTCAACTTTTTTTGGCAATGTGATAATTTTCCATCAAAAATGAAACGATAACATTTGCAAGAAATATTAACATGTAATATAGAAAATGGTAATAATGTGTTTGGCGACTGGGTAGCTGAGTACACTCCTGTAGACGTCTAGGTATCGATAAAATGAGATGGTCGATTTCTGTTTGTGGCACCGCATTTCAAGCAACTTTAACTTTGTGGATTAACTGGTGTGTGAAGGATGGCGCAAAGGGAGCAGTCGCCTCCTCATGATATTCTGCACATGTTCAATGGGGTTTAAATCCGGTAAGCGGAATAGCCGCGACAAAACATTAACGACTGCTTCTTGGAGAAAGTCCATAGTTCGACGATCAATATGGGAACGTGTGTTGTCTTGCTGAAAAAAAGGACGTGTGGACAGCCATATAGATAAGGTAGTAAAGTGGTAGAGAAGTGGTGATCAGCTACCATAGGCAATCACGCATACTTAGACAGAATCGCGATCCGAAGATGACATTATGCCATTCTATCTCCCAGTGCTGCCATTCTCTGCACCCGTTCAAACGTTCACTAGAGTTGTGTAATAGAATCAGCAGACGAAGACACAGGAAGTGAGAACTCGAGTTAACCCCAAAAAGAATGATCGGGGAGTTGAGCGTCGGATTTTGGAGGGTAATATAGTGGTTTGAAAAAAATGGAGGTTATTATTAAAGGATACCCCCTAAAAGGTACCTCCCAGTGGAAGCGTATCACGTAGAGGATTACACGGCTAAATAACAGATTCTAGAACCTCATTATTTAAGAAACGCGGCAAGTGGTGGAGGCGCCGGGTATCGATCCCGGTGCCTTTAACACTTCAGGACTATTATTAATATTGCCCTAGAATATTTTATAATACAGTCTAGCCGACCTATTGTATCAACCTCATCCCCAATCTGCGAACTTGCATTAATGAAAGCTGCTCTCGAAATTGCTAGCTTGTGTGATCGATATTTTGCAAATTATTAAAAGAAAATCAGTTTATAAGAACCAAAAGGGTAATTCTCGCCAAAGTCCAGATAACGAGAAGCATTACGAATTCCTTCATTACCTTCTGTTCATACAGTTCAACAAGATGTGGAAAAATCGGTAACCACGGCACAGCAAGAGACTATACTTAAGTAGGGTGCTGTCAGCCAACAACCATGGCATCTGAATTACTCCAAGGAATGAGGCAGCCCGTATCGAAGGCAGAGTAAGAGACGAGAACATACTCGAATTGAATAGAGTTTAGCCACTATGTCAACTCACAACCTTAGCACTGGGAACGGAACATCAACCAACGGCAAACATGAGAATTGGAAGGAGCACCAAAAGATGATACAATTATCGACCTGGGCGGGGAAGAAGCAGACAGCAACAGTGTACGAAAACGTGAAGAACTGGAAATAGATGAGATTGTGGAAATGTCAGTGTCATTTTTGTTTGTGATTTTATTTTTCTTTTGAATGTGTAATTTTTGGAAGCTTTCAGATATAGTTTTTTTTTTGTTTTCAATATTTAATTCAAAAAATAATAAAGTTTTTGTGGCAGTTATCCAGTTATTAAAGTTAAATTGTGTGGACACAATCTTTTCAAAGGAGAGGATGATGCCACGGGAAGTCCCATTATATGTTGTACAAAATATAAATAGGCGAAAATCGAAACGTCATTTCCTGTGGTATGATTCAGAGAAGTAACTAGTACAGTCATCAGACAAATATACAGGAAGCGATGGCTCGAGTTAAATGCAAAAATAGTAATCGGGGAGTCGAGTGTGGGATTTTGGAGCATAATGCAATGGTTTGAACAAAGTGTCGATTATTATTATTATTATAGATACCCCCTGAGATATCCCTCAGTGGAAAAAGTGTCGCATAGACGATTACACGGGCAAGTACAAGATTCTAGTACATCTTAATTTAGGAAACGCGGCAATATATTTTAAAGAAGAGCACAGGATCTTTCTTCTTTTTGATTTTGTGGGAATCGTCTGACATGGAATTTTCGGAAACACTGCAGCCTCTAGGCCTCTTCGTCTCCCATTTCTTTTACTAATTAAATTACACTAACCATTCCAATGTACTAGTACTCTGAACTAATCTGTACAGGTCTCTAATTGGTTGATTGAAATAATATTCTGGGTTTATTTTGAGCTTGCCACAAATTGCTTGAAGGTCTTTCCATGAATTTGCCTGGTTGTGTTTCTCTTTGATCCAATTCCTTACCTGCTCTTCTGTGGTTTTAAACACTCTTCGAAGAGGTTTTGGCCCCATATATATCAAGCCAATGATCCCTTTCTTACTAATTTATCGGCTTTTACGTTTCCTTTGATTGTCGAATGTCCGGGAACCCAGACCAAGCTAAAATAGACTCGTTGGCGTTCTAAACTGTATTTAGTTGAAGGCCAGTACCTACGTTGTTAAATGCCTAGATCATTGTGTCGTCATCCGCTTGTTGTTAAATGTGCAACGCTGTTCCAGTGTTTTTTGGATCCACTTAGTCACTGTTTTACGTATCACAGTCTTGGTTATTGTTCGACCTGGTTCAGGTCCAGTGAATTTTATTTTATAGTATGATCGTCAAAATCAATGTTAGAACAATAACTTTAGTAGCGTCCTCTTTGCAAAGTGACAGTGCTGTCATACACGTAGACGGCTTCTGATAACGGCTTCTTTTCTTATCTTCTCGCTAATTTATTTATTTTGATACAGCATCTATTGCTATTTTCACGATAGCCTTGAGAGTGAATGTCATATATATAGTACCAGTTTTCAGAAGTGTTATGCATAAGAGTTAGATTAGATATCAGGCGGTGATTACCTGATGGGATAACCTAGATTACAAGTTGACAGTGCTATCAAATAATAGTATATTTCAAACCAAGGGAGGAAAGTGCTCTGTTGCAGGCCGCGGGCAAATATTACAAACCAAGCGGAAGGCCTGCAATAGCACTTTCCTCACGTGGTTTGAATATTATTTTTTCCCAGCCAGTCCAATTTTAACTAGATGTCTAACAATAATAAAAACATACCTGTGAGTGAGATGATAGATAGTAGGCTTAATCTGTCAAATATTTTTTGAGAACTGTCAAATTAGCGTCGTTTTAAAAGTGTTTAATAATAATTTAATTGAAGTTTAAGTTTAACACTTAACAATTTAGTAATTGTCTCATAAATGGGCTCAGACTAGGTCAAATATACTAATGTCATCTATCAATAATGTCACATATTATAAGATGTACATGTTCATCATGTCAATGTCACTTACTTTTCCTCCCTAGAAAAGTAAAGTATAACTTTCCTGGACACTTTCCTCCCTGCTGGGGAAAAAATGTTTTATAGCCTCATAGTATATCAAAACATCTTTTGATAATAATAATAATTTCCATCCAAGGTTACCATTTTTAAATACTTCAAAGATATTCTAATTTTGGTGTAGGGTATTTAAAAATTGCAAACCCACCCATTTGATTGCTTTACCGCCACCTATAGACTCTTTTTGCAACTTTGCATACCATACTTGCACTTCTTTCTTCTACTTTATAGTTAATTCGACCTAGTTTTCAGTTAAGCAGTAGATTTTTTATTATACCATTAATACCTAAGTGCTGATTTTATTTGTAATATGGAGAAACTTCAACAGAATTTATGAAATTTTAGGAAATTACATAAGTTTCAAACAGGAAAGCGGAAATTTGTACTTAATGAGCTAAGTTAATTCTGCTTTCTTGCTGATTAATAAATCCTAATCTGTTTTTTAAAGAATTTTGGAAATTTCTACACACAATTAATTCTCCCCACTACTTGTGAATTGACGAATGACGTCATTATGAATCTACCTCATTAAAATCGCCTTTTTTGCGAATTAACGTTTCTAAACGGCATCTTTCCTCTCGCACAAAATTTATTTTCTGGTATTTTTTTTTTTTTAAATAGGATCATAGCATTTCCAACAGATATAAAATATATACATCATTTTTATAGCAAGCATTTAGCTGTTTATTATGCATACCAGTACGAGAAAGGAATTAGTCCTTATTGTGAAACGCAAAGTAAACCGAAAAGCATTCTCTGACATTCCAACCCGGCCTTCATTTTGATGAGCTCGGAATAGCCGCTTTTATGTCAAATTTAAAACCGTAGTCACAATGCGATAGCTACTAGAGATTACGGTGTGGAAATAACAGGCGCCGTTGTCATTATAAAAGTCCAATTTTCGTACTCAGCCAGCGTGCATAATTCAATCGTTGTTTAACAAATTAAACCTTGTTCCCTTCGCCAGCGAGACCTGCTGGCGCACCCTCGTTTAACTACGCGACGACGTCCATTCGCCAGTGAAAACTTATTTTGCCTCGCCGGCAAATCAAAAATTGCCACTATAATTAGAGTACGTATGATGTTTCCTTGCTTTTTTTATAGGTATTATCTTTGTGTTTGTAACCCAGACAAGAATTATAAATTATGGTAGTAATCCAGAACATCTTCATAAGCCTTTGATTAATTTATACGTGAGAATGCGTTATTAGTTAATTAAATATTTTTTTCGATTTATTACGCGTTTTGTTTTCAAGTGTGATATCGATCTAATTTAAACATTTAAACAGACTGAGAGAGGGAATGTTAGAGAAGACACGCAGTAGTAGGCTAAGGATTATATAATATCCTGTAATAGAACGGTATTTTCGTAGCGAGCAGGACTATCACTGTTTGTCATCAATCATAGATAATGAAAGCGTTTCTTTCGTATTTGTCATTTTGTTGAGGAATAAAGTTTTTTGATGAAATTGGCAGGCACAAATGTTGAGGTTTTTTTTGGGTTTAGTTAAGTTGCGGATTTAATTGGTTATCCTAGCTCCAATATATTTCGACCAAGCAAGATTTTGAAGTTAATATATGCACTCTATCATACATGTTATGTCTGTCTTTTTAAACTAGCTGACTTTTAGCCTTATGCAAGTACAAAAAATAAATTTGAATTTGAGGAGGTAAGGAATTAAATATATGTATAACGCATTTCAAGATATAAGAATATAATTTTTAGCGTTTTTAATAACTTTATTGCTCCCGTGACGATCATTAGCCGATCCGTCATTTAAAGAATGCAGTTTACCTGCTACCATATGAATCTGGGGCCAAATTGGCTATGGATTATAGGCCTATGAGATACTAGTAAAACGATTTTAATTTTAAATCTCCAATAAATAATACACATCAGGTTAATTTACAAAAAAAAAAAAAACTAATCGCAGTATATACATAAAGCTTAACTAATTAGTTGGTGATACACAATGAAAGTAGAGTTTACTTTTTTTTATTTTTATAGTCCACGCCAGTATTTTTACATACACCACATTGCATAAATCATCATCTGTGATTAAATCGTATTGTAATTTTGGTTCTCACAAAACCAAGAAATGCACAAGAAAAGTGACACAACTAAAAAAAGTGCGCATTTTGAATTAATTTACTATTGGGAACGATAATGGGTTTATTGATCTGAGATACATATTTTGATTTCAAACCAAAATTAGAATCTGACGATCAACGGAAAGACAGCATTAACGGTAACACCGAAATGTTTGATATCAGTTATAATGTTTGAATTTATAATCGATAACAAAATTATTGATACTCGACTATCAATAGTTATCATAATCAAAACTCTCCGTCGTTATCGATAATGCCCATCACTAAACAATAGCTCATGTTCCCATTTACAATACAAAGCAGCTACTATTTTGAATTATCAATACATTTGAAAACTTGATAATCTACAAAAAAATATATTATATATTGTACCATTTAATATGTTTTAAAGATTTTCCCGCTGGAAAGTGTTAAAACAAATCTAATTGGCCTTTTCTAAATACCCTAAACTGTAACAAAAATACTCCAAACTGTGGTACTGGTAATGCTGTAAACTTCTCCTAGAGCCCTCACCACAAACTGCACTAAACTGGACGTACGTTTCGATAGCAAAGCTATCATCATCAGCAGATACACTGAACTAAATGGTTTATGGATTTAGTTCAGTGTATCTGCTGATGATGATAGCTTTGCTATCAAAACCTACGTCCAGTTTAATGCAGTTTGTGGTGAGGGGTCTAGGAGAAGTTTACAACCCTAAACTACATTTATCACTGACTTGTAATGCTAAGGGTTTCTGTTAATGTGAATATTATACTGCATTACATAATGGAAAGCTGTTATCTATTTATTTTTATTATTACTCTGAGAAATTTTACCTAACCTTGATATGTATCTTGGCTCGTATTATATTCATTATAAATCTAACCCCAAATTAACGTATTGTGAACATAGATTAGAAAAACCTAACTTACTGGTATATTTCAATATTGAATTGAAACTAATTCATTATTTTCTTTCTTAGATGGGATATACTTGATGGTATACTAACTTGACCGCGCACAGACACTCTATGTAGGTGAGCAGGTAATTCTCTGGGTACAGGTGGACTTTCGGTTTGACGGGCCCTCGTATCGCTCAACAGTATCGAATAGTATTTCGGCCGGGATTCTTCACAGAAAATTTTCGACCATTATACAGGTCAGAGTAAGGATTTAAATTATTTAAGTGTAATATCGATACTTTTTTAGGTAAACACTTTGTGGAACTTTAATATTTTTGAGAGTGTGGCATAAAATCGTTATAGGAGTTCACTATCAACCATCATCTTTCGTGTCCACAGGCAGAATGAGGATTTAAACTAAAATTACCGGTAAACAGCCTTCGATTGTTATCGCTGTCAGGTAAGCCAACATTGAATTCGAATTGATAACCAGTAACTGACATTAAGATACCGTTATTTATTAAATAAACATCCCGAAAAATGAAAAATCTCCCCGAACAAAATATAATAAAAATATCTTGATTTTGAAAAAGAATAATTAATTCTTTTCTTCAATTTATTTTACCGTCTGTGTTATATCTCAAAGAAGAACTTCATTTATTCGGGAATACGGTATATATTGTATTTTGTTTTTTTACATTAGCTACTGCTGTGGCCTGGCACCCCGGTTGTCGTAAATTCAGTGTTATCATTTTACTCAGATCTGTCTTTATCAATGTTTCGAGAAAATTTTCTCAGAAGTTAATGTTTTATTTCTAAATAAGATTTAGTTGTTGAGTTGATTGTTTAATTTATTTATTTAAGGTTCAGTTGTTTTAAATTAATTTCACTCTGTAATAGATTTTTATTTGCTCCTGTTGTTCAATGTCCTTTCTTGTATATTTTTCTTCGATGATCCTTGCGCGTTGCGCTGCACGTAGCTGTTGATATATGTATGCGACTGTTTAGCATTGTAAGACTCAGTTTCTCGATAGACGTTAAAGAGTAAGTAGTAAAATTGTATTTCATTGCTGCCATTTTGTTAATGCTTATGATTTAGAGATTTGAATTCGCGTATTTTGATTTATTTCGTCCATCTAGGAACTCGTTTAATAATAATTGTTGTTGTATTGTTGTGTACACAATTTAGGTATAAGATCAGTTATTATTTTTGTTCGGGAAGATATATTTAGTTTAAAGAGTTAATTTTTCGTTTTTTTTATATTTTGCTGTTTTTGTAATTATTTTTAATCACCTCGGGTGGGGTGAATAGAAGTTTTGTGCTTGTATGTAAGTTTTTCTTTTGAAATTCACTTGATTTGTCCACGTTTAAATTTAGTATGTATTAATTTTGAAACCACGTGGATTGAATTGATATAAAAAGGACTATCTTCCTGAACTATTGTACCTTTTTGCTTTATTAAAGGATTAGCATTGTCCTTTTGTAAATTAGAATCTCAAGCAGTTTTTTGATTTAAGCCAGGACTCTCAGTCCAGGGTTTTTGTTTTCTGCATAATTGTAATTAACATTTTTTTTCTTTTTTTTTTATAATAAATTATTAATTGTTATTAACGTCATTCTAAATTCTGTTCTTTTATTTTTGATTAAACCTTTTCAATTTTTGGAGTAATTAAAGAAAGTCAGATTTCTTTCACCCACAATTTACTTGTCGTGATTAAATTCTTGTTTTAATTCGCGAGGGTATCCCTGAGTTTAATTGTTCTTTTGCGCCCTTTTAAGTTTTTTATCCTTTGAGTTAGCTAATTTAATTTTTCATTTTTAATTCATTTAGTACCTTCAGTACACAGCACTACGTTTCGGATTTTTCCTTTTAATCCATTTTCAAACTTTTAAATTTAATTTCTTCCTTCTTGGTTATTTACATTTTCTATAAATTAACAATATTCAAATATAATTTCAAAAAAATGTTATTGTTGCAAATTATAGCTTGTTTTTTTTGAAATTATATTTGAATATTGTTAATTTATAGAAAATGTAAATAACCAAGAAGGAAGAAATTAAATTTAAAAGTTTGAAAATGGATTAAAAGAAAAAAATTCGAAACGTAGCTAATGTAAAAAAACACAAAACCCAATATATACCGTATTCCCGAATAAATGAAGTTTTTTTTGAGATATAATAAAAATATAAAAATATACCAGGTAAGCTTGAATTAATATAAAACATTAAGTTTACATTATAGTTAAGTCTATACCTAGCACCTACTGCTAAGATGGTCCATTTTTATAGTCATTTTTAACAAATTCAAACTATGTCTGTAGGCAACCGAGCATGCACTTTCCATTACTTCTTCATTTGGCTCTGAAACCTGCTTTAAAGAACTCTATATTGTATTTCATAGGCCTGATTCCATAGCAACATATATTATTAATTTCTTTATAAATTCGTATGGATACCTACTTCTACAATATTTATTGAAACCATTTTCTTATAGAAATTACCTGTGAATGGTTTAAGATATAATTTCTTTTGAAGAATAGAAAGAGCCATTTTCCAAAATGTAAAGCCAAATTTACATTTATTATATCATTATAACCTTCTATTTCTCATCTCTCCACATTTAACATTTCCTTTTGTTCTTTCCATTTCGCTTCAGATTTATTTTCCCTTATTACGGCAAAAAAAATAGAATTTACAAATTTGGCAACGCTCAGGCGTGATAATTAGCATTTCCCCAACTGCTGCAAACAATTTTCTCGCCTGTATAACGTAATAATTAGCGAATTATGTCGACGGAGCGCAGAACAGCCAAAAATTCCAGAAACGCTTCTAATTACTCCCATTTCTTTTCTTTCAATCTAAATAATTAATTCCCGTTTCCCCTCTCTACGCTCCGTTCGAAAGGTTCGCGCTTGTTTCAATCTCGAGATTCGGAGTGCTGATTAATTTCGCTTCGTTTGTCAACTAACTAATTGGAATTAGCCTGGTCGAAGGACCGGTACAAAAACGACGTCTTCTCGACACAGAGATTTTAATAAGGCGATCCCACCTACTGTGAGACAACTACGTCATCTAGCCAGCGATGTTGGGAGGCTTTCCGAAACTTTATTAATTCCTGCCCGTCGGCGCAGGTGGGATTATCTTTGGGATTGGGTCGGGATAAGACGGCGAGGTGTACACCGGAAGGGTATCCTATCTACCGGTCGACCGAGTGACGGTGTATTTTCTCTATCGCTAGTGCCCCAAGGCGAGGACAGCAACAAGTGCCGACGACTATGGAATAGAATAGTCCTGCCCGCTATTCCTTCAGAGCGGAGTTTCACAAGTCGAGCACAAGTTCGATGCGTTTGTATCATGCAGACGACATTCATCCATTCCTCTAACTTTCAGTATAGTTATATAGTTAATAGTAGTTGTAAGTGAGAGTCAGTAGGGTGTGTGATAATTATTATTTATTAATATATATTATAAATATATCAGGACAGATCGTCTTTTCGTTTACAAGTTTTTCTTTGATTGTCTTTTTAGCGCTGGTGAGAATGGTTTAATTAAAGAACGCGTATGTCTACATAAGATCGTTTCCTAAATTAGTACAAATTATTACACTCTCCGACAAAAACTTAGACGCAGTAAGAATTTTAAGAGTTATAGAAAACGAGCAAGCTATGTAATTAAATTTTTATTCATAAAAGTAAAATAAACTCAAAAATACACTCTACAGTGATACATGAAGTAAATAAAAAATTATGAATTAATCCTTTAAACAATTTCTGCGACAAAAACTAGTGTAGATCCCCCGTTATTCTTAATTACTTCTGACCGTCTATTATTTCTATAAATTTAACACATAATTGTCGCAAGCATTGTTTATAACATGGAATAATAAAAAACGCCCTCGATTAACCGATCACTAATGGAACGGAACATTAACCACACGACCAGTAGATGGGTTGACTGCATGCTAAGAGGCAGAGTGGTCTATGCCAATATGCTAGATAAAAATATCGCCATGAGGACCACCAGAGGGTGTCCTCAAGGGGGAGTACTGTCACCACTGCTGTGGAGCTTGGTCGTGGATGGTCTCGTCAGATCATTAAACGACAAAGGAATATGGACGCAGGGGTACGCTGATGACATTGTCATCGTAGCTAGGGGGAAGTTCCCAGGCGTGGTGGCGGGCATCATGCGTAATGCACTGCGAATGGTGGAGGAATGGTGCCTTTCACAAGGACTCTCAGTTAATCCACAAAAAAACAAGTTGGTTGCCTTTACCAACATGAGAAAACTCAATGACCTAGGCGGCATTAGACTGTTTGGGCAGGAGTTACAATTAACCAAGGAAGTAAAGTATCTGGGTGTTACCCTTGATGCAAAACTGAGCTGGAAAAATCATTTAGTTAACACAACGACCAGGGCCACGCAAATATTCTGGCGCTGCAGGAGAGTTGCTAGCAAAACCTGGGGATTAAAGCCCGAAGGTGATCCATTGGCTATATACTGCCGTGATAAGACCAGCGATAACTTACGGGGCAGTAGTCTGGTGGAGGACAGAAGTGTCCTCCGCTGTCCAGAGACAGGCATTGCTGGGTATCACTGGTGCAACTAACAGTACAGGGACCGCCTCTTTGGAGATCATTGTGGGCCTCCCCCCGCTGGAACTCTATGTGAGAGCGGAGGCAATGGATGCGATCCTTAGACTGAAAGCCAACAACCTGTGGCATCCCAACTTCAGGGTGGGAGGACACACTTATACTACGGGCACGTTGCTGGACGGGCCATTGCTACAAATGCCCACGGACAGCAAGGCACCCGAAATTATCATCACTGAAAAGGTGAAAATCTCCATACCGAACAGAGACCAGGCGCGTAGTGAGATCACTGCTAACGAAAACTGGTACACGGATGGATCCAAATCCAGCCAGGGGACAGGAGCCGGTATTTGCGGGCCCAGTCCTAATCAAAGGATATTCATAAGCCTGGGGAAACATACAACGGTCTTCCAGGCAGAGGTATTCGCCCTTGCAGCCTGTGCAGAAATGATTGCAAAAGGGGGCTGCAGGAGGAGGAAAATTAACATAATGACTGACAGCCAGGCTGTCATTAAGGCAGTCTCAAACTAGGTCAAAACTAGTTAGGGACTGCAAACAATCCCCTCAATGCACTGGCACGAGACAACAGGCTGTCTCTGATTTGGGTGCCGGGACATGAGGATATAAAGGGCAACGTAATCGCCGATGAACTAGCCAAGGAGGACTCTAAGAGACACTTCATGGGTCCAGAGCCCGTATGTGGGATTACTAAGGATTCCGCAAGAAGGGAGATCTGGACCTGGTTAGATAAAGAAAGTACAAAGAAATGGAGGTCGACTGAAGGTCAACTCCATACCAAAACGCTGATAGGGGATGGGGATGGTAGTTTCTCTGATAACCTAAGCGCAGTAAGAAAGAAGTTAAAACCATTACTGGGTTGGTAACTGGACACTGCCTTCTGAAAAAGCATCTATACAACACAGGCCGCGTAAGCGAACCGTGGTGTAGAAGATGCGAACTACAGGAGGAAACGAGTTTACATGTAATCTGCACATGTGAGGAACTGAAGGTACTCAGGCAGAAATATTTCGGGAGAGATCTATTGGAGCCCTCGAAAGTCCTCAAGTTTCCACTGGGCTTTATAGAGAACACCAAGCTGCTCGAGTGGAAATAAGAGAATCAATAGGGATGGTACAATGAGCACCAAGCTCAAGTGCGCGGACATCAAGTGCCCACCCTAACCTGAATAAATGAATGATGATTGAATGGAGTAATAATTTTTTATTTGCCTTATGTATCACTGTAGAATGTCTTTTTGAGTCTATTTTACTGTGGTAACTTGATATTATTTTTCTGTGTGTATTGTAGATGTGCGAGTCTCCACTTTTTTGTATTAGTTCTTTGTTTGTGTGTATATGTTATATGTATATTTTGGCAATAGTAAGTATGTATACAGGTTTCCCACCGAACTGGGACATTAGATTTTTTTTGAATTTCTAGTAGAAATTTGATTTTGAAACTTGCAGTGTAGACATGCCCTAATGTGATTTAAGGAAAATATTTTCAAATTTAGAGCACTTTCGGTATACAGGGTGTTGATATCAACTTTCTTATTTTAAATAGAATGGTACAATTTTTATCGGTACAATGAATTTGGCGAGTCATTTGCAACCAGTTTATATGAAGGTTCCCTATCCCTAAACTCGACTGTTTTTAAGATATTTTCATTTTCGTTGATTTTTTGACTTTTGCACTCTGTTAAATAAAATCAAATATTTCATGAGATAGCAGATATTTACTGGTTTTACTAAAGTCGATGTAATTACAAGGAGGTAGTTATAAGGTGTTATAGCAATAATCACTGAATCACATACAGGGTGTTCAAAAACGTGCCTCCAATGTGGATACTTTTAAGCTAACAAAACTTTTTTCTTTCAAATGGAACATGGTATTTTTTACTACAGCATCGAATGCAGCGCAAAATTCTACATCGATTGATATAAGGGTTTGATATACCTATTCTTAATAGTTTTTGATGTATTAGCATTTCTTGCAAAAAATTGCTGAAAATATGCCAAAATTCCAAGTTTCAAACAAATAAAATGAGTTTTTTCCTACAAAACACTGTACATTATTTGCCTAACCTATCTAAATATTTATGTTTCAGATATCTAACATTCACTAGTTTCTTACCAATAGTAATATCTTTTGGTCATAGAGAACGTACATTAATTATTAGATATTAGTAGGCCATGGGATGTGATAACAAACAAGCGATATCCATTGTTGGTAATTTACCAAATTGCACAGTGATAAACCTATGCAGTATTAACAAGTCATATCTTTTATAGTAAGTTCTAATGCTGTCAACTCCTTCACACATTTTCTTCTAACAAGTAAAATATTGTAAATCGAAAGAAATAAGAAAAACATTGAAAGTTACATATACAAATAACAATTTAGACTTATTCTAATGTTTAGATATCCACACTTATTTGTAATGAATAAAAACCTCAAAAAAATAAAATACAAAGGGAAATTAAAGCAGATATCCTAAATACACCCACGTTTCAAACATTGTTCACTCACTAGACCTGGTATTTTCTTTGTAGGGGAGCCGTCTGACATGGAGTCTCCGAAAACAATCCAGCCTCTTGGCTTTTTGTATTAAACTAGGTATTAAGCGATACAGACAGATAACATAAATCAGGAACAAACTATTAAAAGTCTTCGAAAATGTCCAATATAAATGTTCTTTCAGAATAATAGTTTCTTAGTTTTTTTTTAATTTGATTTATTTTCGATGTATTTAATAAGCAGGCAAAAATATTAACATTTAATTTGCTATCGCATAATAATTATGGCTTATTAATATTTTATAATTACAATTACATAAAATTTGCTAATAATTGGAAAACTTCCAACGATAAATATCTCAGGTATGGAAACCAAACAATGCAAAAAAGGATAACGCATCATTCTAAAAAATAATATACAGAGTGTTTTTAGCAAAAAAATATTTTATTTACTCGAAACTTGGAAATTAGTCATATTTTAGGCAATAAATGCTAATATCTCAAAAACTATTAAAAATAGGTATACCAAACCCTAATGTCAATCGATGTAGAATTTTACGCTGCATTCAATGCTGTAGTAAAAATATCATGTTCCATTTGAAATGAAAAAGTTTTATTGGTTTAAAGGTATCCACATTGGAGATGGGTTTTCGAACACCCTGTATGTAATTCGGTCATTATTGCCATAACACTTTCTACCTACGTCTTTGTACTTACATCGACATTAGTAGAACCACTAAATATCTAATACCTCATCAGCTATTTAAACAGTGCAAACGTCAAAAAATCAACAAAATTGCAAATATCTCAAAAACGGTTGAGTTCAGGGATAGGGAACCCTCATGTAAACTAATTGCAAATGACTCGATACATTCATTGTACCGATAAAAATTGTACCATTCCATTTAAAATAAGAAAGTGAATATCAACACCCTGTATACCGAAAGTGCTATAAAGTTTAAAATATCTTCCTTAAATAGACCACAGTGGGCCATGACTACACTGCAAGTTTCAAAATCAAATTCCTGCTAGAAGTTCAAAAAATCTAATGACCAGTTCGGTGGGACACCCTGTATACTCGTCAAGCTAAGTATTTTTTTCCATTTCTGAATGCCTCTTTACCTGACTCATGTCTTTGTAGATTGCATAATATGCGGACTGCTCGCTTTTGGAGCAAAAACAACCACATGATCAGCAGATATTACTTTCTAGTCATCACATATATTTGGCATGCCATTAATGTAAATCAAACAAAAAAGAAGAGGACAAAGAACAGAGCTTTGCAAGACTCCTTCTCGATTATGCAATGGAGATTTAGTTACTTCTACAGTACCGTCAGGATTATGCCAGTGTTGAATACAAAGAACTGGCTATTTTGATCTAGATTATTATATTTCAAATGTCACAATCCATGCAGTAACGATTTAAGCAACCTTGGACTTTTCCAGACTCTTAAATATTGACATAAAATTGTCACTTTTTTTTGAATACTAAGCACATACTAGAATTGACATTAAAAAAAGAAGAAAACAGAACTTTTCTACTTTAAAACTGAAAAGCCTTATTATGTACATATCTCCAAAATATTTTACAATAATTCCTTGTGTACCGGCGAGTCCACCAAAATTCCGTAGTTCCCTCCAAATGCCATTCCGTACATCTCACGTTGCATAAACAATTAGATCAGGACGACGTGAAACGACAAATTTAAATGCCGATACATCACTTTGTGGCACCATATTGTCATAACTCGAGAAGATCATACATCATCTAAATGGCGAGCAAGTATGTATCAGGTAGTGTGTAGATTATGCATGTACAGCAGACAACGTGACATTGTGGTTACGTAACGTTTGCGCAATATTTCGAGGTACATTAAACCATTCTCACCGTTAAACGAGGAGGATTCTGCACACGAACATGTGAAATGGATGCATAAACCTGTCAAATTTCACAGATGGTTTTGAATAGTTTAAAGTCGTTAGAAATGAATATAAGATATATGTACTTTTACATGGAACTAGAATAGTTAGATAGATGGAGTACCTACGAACAAACTAAAGATATAAAAGGCCTTTGCTATTAATTTAAATAAATAAGTTAACAGAGAGAAAAATAAATAAATATTAATTTGCTATTGCCTGTACTTATATAGCAATTTATATATCTACAACAGTTTGTTTTATATTGTAATGAATCAAACTTTAGTGTTATTAATTGTATTATATTAATTATACTAGAATGACGATGTCACCTGTGCAAGATGAACGAGAATAAGCGTAAATATAAACATAAACATAAATAAAAAAGTATGTCTGGATTTCCCGCCTTTATTTCAGCTAATAACAAGGGAATTTTTTCATTTCAAAAACAACATAGGATCAGTGACGCCGATATTGCGAAACCCTATAACTGTTTGGCATTCTCTCGTGAATCCTGTAAACAACTTTCTGGATTTATTTCCATAGAGCGGCTATGAATTCGAAAACAGGAAACGAGACAAGGAATTAAGGGCATTAGTCAAATATACAACAGTACGTGACGTATTAAGTGTCCATGGTTTCGTCCCGGAGAACATTGCACAAGGAGAAATGTGCATAATTAAGTAAAGAAATTGTTATAGAATAAATTTTAATTGTGAATATGATATTTAAATTTTTGTGATTAATTTAATTCAACTATAGTGATTGTTTCTTTGCAATGTGCTTCTTGTTTTATTATAATATTACATTTCATATATACATATGTGTTATACATATATTGTTCATCTCTCTGAAGTTAAGTAAAATTCATTTACTCAAAAGAAATCACTACAATTTTGTTACTTTGCCCATTTATTTAAAAAATAAAGTCTGATTTTTCTATTTAACCATCTAGTTTGACAGGTATACGCTTATATATTGTCTTTTGCACACAGTTAGCTAACACTTTTAGTGCAACTAATATATTTACAAGTGCACATCTTTATATTGATTCTACTCAGAAAGAAATGCAGAATCCTTTAGTAGTATGTTTAATTTTATTTACAGCATGTACCACTTTAGCGAGATTTAAAAAAAAATAATTTCTAGGTGTGATATTATTAAATTGGAAACAGTGTCCATATTTGCATGTTCAAACTGCAGTATTTGGGTTTAAAAATGAACTTTTTTAATGGTCCCTTACAAATGAGGGTTTGCAAATCAAAAAAAAAAACAGAAAAATTTGAAACTTTGTATATGAGTAGTCTACTTCAAGGCATACTAAAAACTTTTTGTTTGATGTGCGGAGATGTTGAGGATGTGAAACCTTTCCCTTTATTAGATATGTTTAATGTTAAGGTAAAAATTCTTAAGAATAACCTACGTACATAGGTGTTGCCCTGTTGGTTTGTTGATTTTCTTTGTCTGCTTCAGCAGAACGACTCTATCTCTTCTTTGTTTAGGCCTACTACCAAATTTGTTTATAGAGCAATCATCTTCTAGCCTTCATGTTACACGGTCTAACAATTGCATTTGCATCAGAGTCCTTCTCAATACAATTTCGTACAAAATCTAAATTTCATGTTCTTGATTCGAACAAACGTATCTATGTTGCGTGAATCCTTGTCTTTTATTTCTTTTAGATAAACTTTGCATGTATGTATTTAACGCCAATTTAAATGTTATTTTATATCGATTAATTTTTGAATTGCTTGTCTCATTTGTCACACAACGTCAAAAATATATATTATAGACTTACTTCGATTGACTTATAGCACTAATATTGTTTCTATTTCTATTTTGGAGGAACATTAGTCTAATGAAGAGCGAGCTTTTCACCTCTTCAACATATTTTTTCTTCCACACGAAAAAAGAATAGTTCTAACCAAGTTCTATGGTGGAATACTCATGCACAAGGTTTCAAATGTTTTCTGAATTTTTGGTTCCGTTTTAAAGAATTTTGTGCAGTCAGAAACCACTTGAAATATTTTAAGATCTTTATTCAACCTTTAATTTGTAATTCCAGATATTTTGAAATCTTGTTAGTTTATTTTAAGGAATATTTCTTTCAATAAATTAAAGCCATCATATTCACAGAGAAATTTAGAATATAAAAATAATGGCAGCTCTATTGTACGGTATTATAATTATATAATACTGCTGTATATGTGCTTATGTTAATTAGCAAAACTTGCAAAATTAAATCAATTATAATTCTTTAATAAGTAATGACTGTTCGTTTAGATATTCATCAAAACTCGCAGTTTTAGAGCACTTTCAGTGTACAGAGTGTTCATTACGGTGGTCCTTACCATATACTGAAAAAATAATTTTAAATTTCAATAAGTCTCACCCCCTATTTCTTTTCCTTTAGGGTTGGTAGGTAACTGGTAAAAATTTGGGAAGATTTTTTCAACCCTAACCTGTGCCCCAAGAAAAGCAAAAGTTAAAGAAAAAATAATTAATTTTCATAACAATACTTTTTTTTTGTTTTATATCAATTGAATATTATTATTTAGGACCAAGAACAACTAAAACAAAGTTGGAACTGTTTAGTCCATAAAAACATTTTTTGTTGTATTAAACTATTAGTAATAGAAAGTTTAATATTTTTTTTTATAATGCTTGTTTTGAACAAAATGGAAAATGGTTGCGATAATATCTTACTACTTGCAGTAGGTACTATTTCTACTCGTCATCTTGTGTTACGAGGTTATTATATTCTTCTATAAGCTTAACACATCTTTCTGAAGTATAGGTAAGACCATGTTGGTAAGCATCGAGCGAATTCCATATCTCAGGGTTGCAAATAATAAAATCAGATGTTACTTTAAATTGCTTGAAAAAATTAGAAGTGCTTTTTGACAGAAAGTGATGTAGATCTTTGTGGGTAAATTCGGATATTTCTAAAATCGCACTTAAGCGTTAAAATCAAAATCGTTTGACTCGTTTTCTTTAAATGCTTTGGTCATTTTTACTTGCTCTGCTCGACAGAGACTGAATCATCATCAAGAAATGCCAACCCACTGCTTTTCGGTGAGATACCAAAATGACCACCAAATTTCTTTGTCGTTGCCCTGGAATCTTTTCATTTATTTTGTTACAAGAACAAAGGTTCTTTAAAAACATCAAGTTCTGGAACGATGCTTTCCAGGTTAAAGGAATATTATACTACGCTTTTATGTATTTCTTTACAATAAATTTAAACTTTCCGTTCAATTTTAAACAAGTAAGCAAAATGCTTGCTTGCAAAATTTAAAAAAATTAAGTCATAAGATTAAGTATTAAAATCATTTGCGTTATGTAGTTAATTAATGTAAAAATTAAACCTAGTTAAGTGTCATTTAAGTTTTGATTTAGACTATGGATATTTTAAAAATAATTTGAGATTTCAGTAGAAGAAAAAAAAATATTTTTAAGTTAATCAAAGATTGAGAAAGCTTTTGCACACAAAAGCGAAACATCACGTCAATAAAATACTATTAAAATTTCATTGCTTATTTAATATTCAATATAAGATTTTCGGTAAAACCTCTTGAACACAAACAATATGTAAGACTTTTCAATAAATATACAAACATCTTTCAACCGCTGCAATCCGACTGAGGTAATTTATAGATCATTTGTAAAAAAAAAATTACGAGATGAGACGATACAAGAAAAACGAAATTCAAAAATAAGAACCACTCTAGTGTTCTTATCAACCATCTTGTTTTAAACGAAGTGCTGCAATTTTTATCGAACTAGTGAATTTATGGTGAAGATATAAACTCTATCGTTTTTTAAATATTCGTATAGTTTTGTTGAATTTTAAACATTTCTACTTTTCCTTTTGGCATGAAAAAGTTGCTAGTAATACTTTTTGTGTTAAAGATCTGAAAATATTTGCTTTTAAGAGAGTATAACTGAACTGTGACTATTCTGCAAGCTTAAAAATTGATTTCCTACTGGAATTTCGAAAATTCTAGTGAGCTAGTTCCATTTGGCACCCTGCATACTTAAGCGAATTTTTAGACTATAAATGCGCATAAAAATAGTTTTGTGTAGCAGCTATGCTGTTTTAATCCCAATATGCAGGATTAAGTAAAGAAAAACAGCAGATTGAAAATATTAAAAGTGGTTTCAGACAAATATTCAACTGAATAACATATATTTTTCCTTCGATTTTGAATAAAAATGGTACATACAGAAATTAATTATAAATTTCAATGTAATGCCATCTCATATATTATTATAGGTAGTGAAATACATAGGTATAGCGATAGACAAAAAGGTAAAAGAGACAGAAAGGTAGTAGATATACACAAAACACAAGACACAAATGTTTTCATGTGTGTGGTACAGATTCTTACGTCACAGGCACTCGCATTACGTACTCTTCCTTGAAACCCCTGTAACAGACAAATCCCAGAACATTCAGACTGTTACAAAGTAGGCAGATAAGTTACTGTAATGCGAGGTGAATATCGAACCGTTACATACATAAAATTAAAACAGTTACATTGAAGGTTCACAATGTGTATTCTTTTGGAGGGGATGATCGTAGTGCTGTTATGAGAAAAGGAATATGCAAAATTTATATTTCTATCCGTAACTCTAATCCGAAATAGATTTTGCATATTCTGACAAAAAAATAATGAGATGATGAACACCGGAAAAAGTCAATTAGTCACATACTCATTTTAGCATGAACTAAAAATAATAAAAGAAGGCAGTTACAACGACAGCAGTTAAATGGGATTGGATATTGCACATTTTACGCTTTTTTATTATTCTCCCGAAAGAATTCCGTGGAACACAACAATTTTATTATACGAAATTTGAGGAATTTTAATTCTGATAGGAAAATCTTCATTATTTTATGACCTCGTTTTCAATTTTCCGCCATGTTTAATGCCGCTTCATTTTAATATTGTAAAATTTTGCGATTTCCTGAATAATAAAGTAATATCATTCATCTATCATTGTGCAACGATCGTTCATTTGTACGAACATAAATAATTCTATTGTTGCAAAAACCCAAGGCATGGAAGCAATAAACACCACGTCGCCATAAAGAACCAGGAATAGTCATTGTAGAGATTAAATTAGAGAGAGTTCAAGCGAACGGGATAGCTAATGTGGAGAGATGGTCGAATCTAAATTTACGATGATCTGGCTCCCAGGACGACAGTTACCCAAGTGCATTATTACAAATTGTAATTACGTCGTAAATAGAGAGAATATCGACGTTCACAATATGTGCTGGTTGTACCATCTGCGGTCTTTGTTAGAAACAGAGTACGCGAAAATTATTGGAATAATATTGCAAAGCAACATCAAAGGTTTTGGTGTATATAAATGGAAAGTCTCCAGGTGCACAATACGATGGTAATTACTATGAGAATATTTTATGGTAATATGGCAAATCAATGTGAATACTTGCTTAAAGAAATTTGTACATTTTCTTTGAAAATACTTTGGGGAATTTAAAAAAAGCATGACTCATTAAAATCGCTGTCAACCAACAGTACGCATGCATGGAAATTCAACGCCCATCTATCGGAACTTGATTATGATTGATTGTTTGTAGTAATAACAATATATTTGGTACTATTGACTACACATGAGCATAGAATACATCAATAAAGTACACGAGAGAGCGCAAATATACGAACATCGAAAAAGAAGTAGAAAAGTCAAAAGAATTGAAAATTGAATGTGGATCGTGTAAGCATGCCTGATACATATCGAGTGTCTGAAGGTAACGGACCATCCTCTTTAGTATTGAATTGTCAAGAAAATCTGATTAAAAGTTATAAGAATTCATGTGAGCTTGCCTATAACATTAACCTCTGTGAAACAAACCAGAGCCATGGTAAAACGTAAGACATTTCATGGGTCCAGAGCCCGTATGTGGGATTACTAGGGATTCCGCAAGAAGGGATATCTGGACCTGGTTAGATAAAGAAAGTACAAAGAAATGGAGGTCGACTGAAGGTCAACTCCATACCAAAACGCTGATAAGGGATGAGGATTTTAGTTTCTCTGATAACCTACTCAGGCGCAGTAAGAAAGAAGTTAAAACCATTACTGGGTTGGTAACTGGACACTGTCCCCTGAAAAAGCATCTATACAACACAGGCCGTGTAAGCGAACCGTGGTGTAGAAGATGCGAAGTACAGGAGGACGAGTTTAACAATGTAATCTCACTGTGAGGAACTGAAGGTACTTAGGCAGAAATATTTCGGGAGGGATCTATTGGAGCCCTCGAAGGTTCTCAAATTTCCACAGGGCAAGATACTGGGCTTTATAGAGCACACCAAGCTGCTCGAGTGGAAATAAGAGAATTAATAGGGATGGTGCAATGAGCACCTAGCTTAAGTGTCCGGACATTAAGTGCCCACCCTAACTTTAATGAATGAATGAATGAAATGGTAAAACGTAGTTCGTTTAAAGGATAGCAAATATGGCAATCATAAAAGGAATGTCTTCCTCCCAGTCTAGGAGAGGAAGACATTAGACATAAGACTAGGTCTTCTGGATCTACCACCCTATAACATTGTTATGGAAAGAGAGGCCAGACTATCAGCATTTCGCCTATGGCACACAGACTAGTTGCTGGATTCAGTTATTTCCGATTGTGTACTGAGAATGCCTTTGACATGTGTACTCGATCAATGGATCAGTACATACTTCACTACCACCTTTCCAAATAAGGAGAAATGGAGATGCAACGAAAACGACATTGACACTAGCAGATACCTGCTAATTTATGGACTGTTCAAAAATTCAGCAGGGTATGGGCGCAGAAATATTTACAACTTTGGACAACATACAACGATCTCGCGGTTGAAATCTATGCCGTTGAGACAAACACAAATCGATAAAGATTTTCAGTGACAGTCAGTGACAGGTGGTGAAAGTGCTACAGGCGTATAAATCAAAATTGATCTGAATCTGTGCTTTTACTCTAAATACAACCAAGACGGCTAATAATTTACCCCTAATCTGGGTAGCTGAACACTCACTCGTTCCCAGAAATGAGAAAACAGACATCTTTGCGAAAAATTGTGCCGCGAGGCAGGAATCAGAACCAGCCTTTGGTAAAACACCAGCGGTAGCTAAGCAGCAAATTAAGTTCTGGGCAATCAGAGATTGCTCCAATACTGTGTCTTTACAGATCGCTGCAAATGCACAAAACACTCAGACAAAATCGGACTATCTGATGGGATTAAATGCTAACTGTATTTACAAAACGAGGCAACAATTTGGTTTAAAGAATTCTTCCTATCAGAAACCAAAAGCAAAAGTTGTAAACCCTTTAGGTTGGACCACACTAGAAATAACTCCTTGTATATCTACCAATGAAGATGTATTTTACAGAATTCTAATTATTTAACACATTTGTTTGAAGTATGCAGCTTGAATTAGAAAAGAATTTTTTGTCAATTAAGTGAGAAAGCAAAGAATATAGAATAGTTTTTTCTTGTATTTAGATTTGCTTTAGACATGAGAATATAAAAATAGAATCTTACACACGCCGATATAAAAATGTGCATTCTCGACTTGTGGAATCAGCAATTGCCGCTTCTATGGATAGGATACTGTTTTATCGTAACTATTTTTTTCACACCGGGAAGGATGAGTGTATGGTGTATAAATATAGTATGTAGATATTAATAGTCGTTGTAGACCCTATTCCATCAAGAAGCTATTAATAACCTTACAAATATAGATTAAAGAGTGTTGTGTAAAAATGGCACGATCTGCAGAGGGGCAACAGGTAATCAATCTGCATTATAGTAACTACGTTAGAAAACTGGTTTCATAAAGCAAGGTTTGTTCGAATAAATTAAGCTCGTTAAGTGAATGAATAGGTAACGTGATATACTACGAATGAAAAATGTTAAGTTTTACTTACTCAAAACTACTTCTTTTTTGCAATTTTGTGCAAACAATGCTCACATTTCAGAAATTATTCTCCAGACTGTTTCAAAATGAATTACATGTAGGTGGTTATGGATTTCTCCTATAAATTATGATATTCCGCTTTCTCGAAATGGGGATATAGATTAAATAGTATATGGGTTATCCACTTGTCACTATCAAAATTATCAATCGAGCGATGTGTGATGAAATTAATGACAAATACGATTGGATTATTAATTTGTAAGATAACTTTAAAGATGGAATATTAATCAAACAACTAAGGTATATAACTTATTTGTAGAATTTTATTTAGTTATAATTTACAGCAAGTGTTCAAAATGGTTGCCATTCTGTTGAATGCATAATACAATAGCAATAACAGAGTTATCCACACGTATGTAGATAGATCTCTCGAAAGATGTTGTGGTGATGAATAATCTTCGCAGACGAAGACAACACGGTACCAATTATCCTCAAGGATAAAATGAAGATTACCAATTTACAACAATCACATGACGGGCCTCCCAGATCATAGAAAGATACTTTCTTTCTGTATTTTTTTTTACGGAGCATTCATGAAAAATACGTGTCGATCCTACGGCTTCTCTAGCGAGTTTCTCGTGCGCATCAAGTGACTTTCTCACGCTGAGTACGCCGGTACGAAAGGATTCTACTTAGATGAAAGTACAACTAAAAACGATGCTGAACAAACGAAAAGAAAAGCTACGTTGCAAAGAAAGAACTTATTAAAGATAAAAAGCGATTCCAATTGAAAAGTAAAATTCGAAAAACAGTTAAGCTACCAACCTAGCTCAACTATACGCCAGTAGATGACTCTAGTAGCACTAGCAATAAATAAAAATAGAATAAAAAGATGAAAATTAAATAACATATTTGTAGAATTTTATTTAGTTATAATTTACAGCAAGTGTTCAAAATGGTTGTCATTCTGTTGAATGCATAATATAATAGCAATAACAACGTTATCCACACGTATGTAGATAGATCTCTCGAAAGATGTTGTGGTGATGAATAATCTTCGCAGACGACGACCACACGGTAGCAATTATCCCCAAGGATAAAATGAAGATTACCAATTTACAACAATCACATGACGGGCATCCCAGATCATAGAAAGAAACTTTCTTTCTGAATTTTTTTTTTTACGGAGCATTCATGAAAAAAATACGTGTCGATCCTAGGGCTTCTCTATCGAGTCTCTCGTGCGCATCACGTGACTCTCTCACACTGAGTACGCTGATACGGAAGGAATCTACTTAGATGAAAGTACAACTAAAAACGATGCTGAACAAAAGAAAAGAAAAGCTACGTTGCAAAGAAAGAACTTATTAAAGATAAAAAGCGATTCCAATTGAAGAGTAAAATTCGAAGAACAGTTAAGCTACCAACCTAGCTCAACTACACGCCAGTAGATGACTCTAGTAGCACTAACAATAAATAAAAATAGAATAAAAAGATGAAAATTAAATAACTTATTTGTAGAATTTTATTTAGTTATAATTTACAGCAAGTGTTCAAAATGGTTGCCATTCTGTTGAATGCACAATACAATAGCGCTAACAGCGTTATCCACACGTATGTAGATAGATCTCTCGAAAGATGTTCTGGTGATGAATAATCTTCGCAGACGACGACCACACGGCACCATTATCCCCAAGGATAAAATGAAGATTACCAATTTACAACAATCACATGACGGGCCTCCCAGATCATAGAAAAAAACTTTCTTTCTGTATTTTTTTTTACGGAGCATTCATGAAAAATACGTGTCGATCCTACGGCTTCTCTAGCGAGTCTCTCGTGCGCATCACGTGACTATTTTACGCTGAGTATGCCGATACGAAAGGAATCTACTTAGATGAAAGTATAACTAAAAACTGAAAACTGAATAAAAGAAAAGAAACGCTACGTTGCAAAGAAAGAACTTATTAAAAATAAAAAGCGATTCCAATTGAAAAGTAAAATTCGAAGAACAGTTAAGCTACCAAGCTAGCTCAACTACACGCCAGTAGATGACTCTAGTAGCACTAACAATAAATAAAAATAGAATAAAAAGATGAAAATTCAAACGTTACAGTACTCTATTGCATTTTAGCGGGCATATAAAACAGAAAAGTTGAGCATTACATATATAGTGGGCATTTTTGATGGGTATATGTTCCAACCGCAAAAGCACACTACAAGATGATTGGAAGAATAGGGGAGCAGATGCAGACTTAGATCATGTATTGGTCAACGCAAAAATCAAAATAAGGAAAGAGTTCTAAAGATGGATATGGGGATTGTTAGAGCAAATCGGTGTAGAATTTAATTCTACATCCAAAAATAGAAAAATATACAGCGTGTTCTATTTGAAAAAATTAAGTTTTGCAACTTTCAAAATTCTTTGATATGTCACTAATTTTTAAACAGCCTGGATAATGCCACTGGATTTTTTTACTAAGTTTTCGTAAAACAGTATTAGTACTTGTTAATTTTAGAAGTGTAGAATTTAATTCTACATCCAAAAATAGAAAAATATACAGCATGTTCTATCTGAAAAAATTAAGTTTTGCAACTTTCAAAATCCTTTGATATGTCACTAATTTTTAAACAGCCTGGATAATGCCACTGGATTTTTTTACTAAGTTTTGGTAAAACAGTGTTAGTACTTGTTAATTTTAAAGTGGGAGACTTCTAACACTTAAATCAAGTGAGAATTAATCAATTACATACAACAATGTAAATGTCAAAATTTTAACAAAAATCGGAATATCTTAAAAACAGCTGAAGATAGGTATAGGAAACCCAGTAATAGTTGTCATAGAATTTTATATGAATGAATTCAAGATTGTAATAATATATAGGGTGTTCCATTTAAAATAATGAAGTTCATGGTGACTTCCGTTAACCGGAAGTGCAAAAAAGGTGAACATATTTTAGAAAGAAGTGGTAAGTAGTAAGTTAAGTAATTTCATCTCAAATCGAAACATAACTTATTTTCTTCAGGTTCAAACTTGTAACACTTTTATTAAGGGAGGTATACCGACATGTAATTTCTTTTTCCAAAATAGTAGAACAAGTACATACTTGATGGCATCAGTTATATAAATTTTATTTGATATTCGATTAACTATATTTTTTCCTAAGCAAATTCAGAATAAAATTGTGATTATAGATCCTATCTATACGCGTTTATTGTCTTAAGATCCATTGACTAATTATTGAAGCGGTAATGAAAATAATCTAGTATATTTGCAAAACGTCAAGCGTAACCATTTATACCGCGACCATAAAAGACGAATTAGGTCAATAAGCTGATATACAATTAACGGAATCACGTCGTAAAATGTGCAACGTCCAACGTTAACGACCTAGGCTTGCATTCTGTGGCCGGTATGATATCGAAGGCGGGGCCGAATCCCGCCTCCGCAAAATTTGGAACGACAGAATCGGCGTTTTCGACATCTCCAGTCCTCGTAAACACCAGATTACTGCCAGCGGCGTTTACGATCTGTACGTTCGCGTCGAAAACACCTCCCTTCCGCTTTCAGACATGCTTAAAATGCGGGGGGAAAATCTCGAAAAATTATAACGACAAAAAAAAATAGAGACACAGCGAAAAAGGGAGCACGTTTACGCAAACAAATCCGTTAGAGGATCATCGATGAATATTCTTGGGGACGGGTCGACGAGTGTTTGTCATTTTGCGCGGAAAATATCTACGTAAAAATCGACAAAAAGTGAAATAATTTTTTTCGCAGTGTAAACCCGAAGTGGTAATAAAATTCAAGTCGTTCGTGTTGGTTTCAGAAGTTATATTGCGTGAAATTAGAGTTAGCGTAATTGTAAAAAGAAATAAACGGTATTAATTCATCTGCAACTTGATTTAAAGTATTATTACTAATTGATAATTAATGTTTGCAAACTGGGCAAGAAAGACTTACTCTGGGAATGTTATATTTTGATACGCCCCCGTGGGGACGAAGCACCTTTGTCGCAGTATGCCCTGCCACAGCTGAACACCCACAATGCCGAAGATGAAGAATACGAAGAAGCAGAGCAATAGTACATTACCCAACATCGGCAGTGTGTCTAACAGTAGCATAACTAATATTCGCATACCTGAAACAAAAAATATATTTATTAGAAATATCTACAAATTGTAACGGCCACAAAATGCAGCCATGAGGAACTCTTAGAGGCCTCCAAATTTATATTCTTAATCATACACAGAAAATCCGGAACATTTATCTTTTTACATAGTTGAGATTAATTAAAACCATATCGATTCAGAAGTATTAAACTAGCGAACTTTTTTTTTTTTTGGTTTACTTTTAAAGTTGTCACTTGAATTAATGAATCAGCTTTACCGAAAGTTTCTACCGTTTCTTTGTATAAAAATAATCCGATACTCGTTCAACTGAAACTGTTTCTGTCAGAGTTCAAACTAAGTATAGAGGTTCTAACGTTAAGCATATCTTTTACACAGAAATCCCTTACATCGTTTTTCTTTTCTTATCACGAAGTTCCAACGGTTTGTTTGTGGCCGCTAAAGTTTGCTGTGTCAAAACAGGTCAATAACGCAAATTAGATGCTGGATCTGAGTAGCGTAATGGGATTTAAATGACCAAAAAAAAGTATAGAACTACGATAAATGGATTGTCCAAACAATTTATTATTTTTTTCTTAATATTATAGAAAGCAATTCGTCAAAGCTGTTTATTTATTTGTGCAACTGCACTGAGAAAAATGGACTCTCAAAATTGGGTATATATATAAGTTTTTGATTTTAATTGTTATAATGATTATTATCACGTGAATTGCAGAATATCTGTATTACGATCAAAATGATCGGATTCTATCATGCTTATATTAGAAAGCATCATTTGGATAATTGGCCCTTGTTTCATTACACAATTATATAATAGGTATAGCCATCACTTCGATAAAGAGAAGCCTGTCTGGCACAATCTATTACAGGAAAAGATTTTTTTAAACATTTGACCTTTGGAAGATCTATACCAGATACACACTTTCAATCAAATTAAATACACTTTTATGTATACATCAATAATACAAGAATAAAAGAAAAAAATTAGAAAATGTTAGAGGTGAAAACAAATTTGTTTTAACCAGAAAAACATCTATGCACCAAATATTGCTCACAGCAGCTAAACCTTTTGGCATTACCAAATCACAAATAACAAAGTTCATCAATAGGCGGATACATAATAAGCTGAAAGAATGATGGCCAAGGATTATCAGAACAAGACCAGGTTAAATACTTCTTAAAGGTAAGAACCTGAATTTACAAACGAGCTGCTAAAATCAAGAAGTCTGTTACTAGTGTTAATATGATAACGGATCACTAACTGGTTACTGTAGATTGAATAGGTATATAGCAAAGGATGCTATTTCCAGATTTTTGCCAAGATAAAGAAAACTCCAATCAATATTAGGGCCCAATGCGATTGCTTGGCAAGAACAAGGTTTCTACTACTGAGATCCGTGAATGCTCGAATAGATACTTACATGAAGGAGCCACTACTAAAGTTAATAGATCTAGTTGGTAAGATAGCATTACAGAACATTTTCTAAGATAGAGAAGATCACAGCAGATCTGAAAAACTGGTGTTGAAACAGACCTTAAGAGGTACCCCAATCCTAATTTAATCTAATTTTGAAACTAAAGCTCTAACTAAGATTTCGTGGAGTGGTCCTAGTTTTTTATTTTTACGTGATTATAATTAGTCCGCAAATAAATAATGATTGGGGCATGGTTCACTGTATTTCTAAGTTGATATGTAGCATTTAAGACTCTTGTTTGACACCCATTGGGTTATACTAGTCATTTTAGTATATTAGTACCCAACACTAATCTGTACAGGTCTCTGGCTGATTGATCGAAGTAATCCTCTAAGTTCATTTTTAGCTTTCCAAAAATGGCCTGGCTTTTTACACGCAGAATGTGGTAAGCGTTCTCTGTTATCCTATTGTACAATCTGCAGTTGGTACCTTCAGAGTTGATCTCAAGCTCTTGTAGATGTTCTTTCGGTGTACAGTATCTTGTTAGGAAACCTGTTGCGTTGCGAAGATGATTCCTACTGAGCTGCAGTAGTCTTCTGGTCTTTTTTTATGGTTCCTTAATAAAGGTTTTCCCAAGAATTTGTGTGGTTGTATTATTCCAGAGCTCTTTGTGGTTCCTCTTGACCCATTACCTTACCAGCTCTTGTGCTGTGTTTTCGACGAAAACATGACACAATAATTTAAGCGAAGATCGTCGAGTAAAATATAATGGGTATTTTATGCATAACCCCACGTATTTTTTACAAAGAAAGGGAAACACAATTTTTATTTTCTTTGTTTCTTTACCTGAGCAAATGGCTTGTTTCTTTTTACTTAAAACACTATTATGATGAATTTTTCAGGAATAACTCCCTTATTATATTTATTATTTCATTTTCATAATTTTTACCCTAAGAAAGACATATGAATGGTAGTTCATTTTGATTTGAAATACTATAGTTATTAATTTGCGATGTCATCCTAGAATAATACTGCTTGGTACTATAATATTAATAAATATTGAATATTCTTGAACCCAATTTTTATTGCGGGTAAGTGCTAAACCGATGTCCGTATACGACGGTCCTCTACATATGTTTCTACTTTCAATAGTTGATCGTCGACGGCCGTCTGACTCACACGCTTGCCTACCGTGATAGTGAGAGATCCTTCCTGCACAGTGCCGAGCACTGACGAGATGACTCGATCAACCACCGAGCGGCTGCCCCACTTCAATGTAATTTTTGCATATACTGCGGCCACCACTTCTTCCGCTAGCTGCGCGCGGAGATCTACAAACGTCTAAGAAAATCGGGGCCAATTTAGATGTGACCCCAGTGCGCAGTTTGTCAGCAGAAATAACTACAAAGCCCGTTTGGTCGCATCGAATCATAGGAATCGCAACGTTCGTACTGTACTTAAATGTGTGAGTGGGTGTGTACGTATTGCTGTAGTCTGGAACCCCGGGGTTCGTAAATTCAGTGATATTTTATTTATTGGGATTTGTCTTTGTCAATGTCCGGGAAAATTCTCTCAGAAATTAATATTTTATTTGTATAAGATTTTGTTAATTGAATGATCTTATTTATTCTTTTAATTGTTCAGTTGTTTAAATTAATTTCATTCTGTTGTACATATTGCGTTCACCAGTATTGTTTATGTTGTTCAATGTATATTCTAGAATTTTCTTTGCGATTTATGCGTTGCGATTGCACGCAGCTGTTGATATATGTGTACGACTGTTATCCTTTTGAAGCGCCTGTTCTTTGAAAGATGCCGGACGTGTAAGTTGACGTAATTTTATTTTCTTTGCTACCATTTTGGTAGTTCATTTTTAACTTAAAGATTTGTTCGTTTAATTTGATATTAATTCATCCATCAAGGAACTCGTTAATTAATAATTGTTGTTGTATTTTTTGTGTACACGAATTAGATATAAGATCAGTTATTATATTTGTTCTGGAAGGTTTTTTTTTTTAGTTTAAAGAGTTGATTTTTCGGTTTTCTAGTTTGCTGATTAGTTTTGAATAATTAATCACCTCGGTTTGGGTGAATAGAAGCATTGTGCTTGGATTTAAATTTCAATTTTGTAAATTTACTTGTTCTGTCCACGTTTAAATTAATTTAGGTTGTTTTAAATTTTGAAACCACGTGGATTTTTTGTGAAAAAAAAGGATTTTCTTCTAGAACAAATTTGTCTTTTGGTTGTTAAAGGATTTTGAATTGTCCTTTTGTAATTGTAGAGTCTCAAGCAGTTTTAATTTCGTCCAGGACCTTAAGTACAAGGTTTAATTTTTACTGCAATTTGTAACAGATGTTTTATTTTCTTTTTTTTTATTATAATAAAATTTATAATTGTTATTACCGTCATTCTAATTTCTGTTCTTTTATTTTTGAAATCAAATCTTTTCAATTTTCGGAATTAAAGAAAGTCAGTTTTCTTTCACCCCACAATTTACTTTTCATGATTAAATTCAAGTTTTAAATGCGAGGGTAACCCTGGGTTTAATTGTGCTTTTGCGCCCTTTAATTTTTATTCGCTGAACTAGTTGATTTAATTTTTCATTTTTATAAATTCATTTTGCATTTTCTTTTGTACTTTCAGTACACAGCAGTATATTTATCGGTGTTTTTACAAAAAAAGAGAAAAAAGAGAAAAGAAGCTCTTTAATGATTAGTTTGTGATTTTCAATGGTGAGGCCATGGCCCCGTGGCTCTTTAAGACGAGCCGCTCCTACAGTCTTCATTGTATGTTGGGATTCACTAGTGCCCTGAGTGTCGCCTGGCTGTGTGTTACAATATAGATTGCCTTATTTTCATAAAACCTCTTAAGTTGCACAATGCAATATTCGTATACAATAAGCTCTGCTTGAAAGACCAGGGCATATTTTCTTACTGGAAGAATGATCATTGTATATATTGTATCACCCCGCTGTAGATTTCAACTCTAGTCCCATTATCGGTTTTTGACCTGTCTATAAGCCAGATGAATATAATTCCTACAATAGACCATGAGCCCCACCTCGTGGCATATTTTATAGTTCATTGTATCAAGCACTTTTCTTTGATTGTATTTGTGTTTGTGTTTTTACGTCGTTTATTGTATTGATGGGTCCACAAACTTTCTGTTTAACAGACGAATAAATAACTTACTTACTAAATATATCAAACAAACTAAACATCGGGAAAATCAGTAAATTATACTCTTTCCGATGCAACCCAACCACCTACGCGCGCTTTGTATTTAAAATAAGAAAGTTTTTGTAAAAATCTCGACATAGGTTTCACTATCGTATTTGTCACACTGTCAAAACAATATTTTAGTATCTTTTGCAATAAATGAGCTAGATGACAAAATATCGATTTAAGTTTTTCCCCTATAACGCACTGTTGTGGCCTGGCACCTCGGTTTTTGTAAATTCAGTGTTCATTTTTCTCTGATTTTGCTTTATCAATGTTTCGGGCAGGTTTTCTCAGAAATTAATGGTAATTTATATAAGATTTAGTAATTGAGTTAATTGTTTAATTTATTTATTTAAATGTTCAGTTGTTTAAAATTTAATTTCACTCTTTAATATATTTTTATTTGCTCATGTTGTTTAATTTCCTTCTTTGAGGAGTTCTTCAATGATCTTTGTGCGTTGCAGAGCACGCAGCTGTAGGATTTTTATATGTATGCGTTTGTTTAACCCTGTGAGGCCAGTTCTTTGACAAGATGCCGGTGTAAGTAATGAACATTTATTTTGTTAGCTGCCATTTTGGTGTTTCATTTTATTTAAAGATTTGTTTCGCTTAATTTTGTTAAAAAGTTATTTCATCCATCAAAGAACTCGTTATACAATAATTGGTATTATATTATTGTGTACACAATTTAGATATAGGATCAGTTATTATTTTTGTTCGGGAAGATATATTTTAGTTTATAGAGTTAATTTTTCGTTTTTTTTTTATATTTTGCTGTTTTGTAATTATTTTTTAATCACCTCGGGTTGGGTGAATAGAAGCTTTGTGCTTGTATTTAAAGTTTTTCTTTTGTTAAATTCACTTGAATTGTCCACGTTTAATTTAGTTTGTATTAATTTTTGAAACCACGTGGATTGTTTTGCTAAAAAAAGGATTATCTTCCTGAACTGTTTTGTCTTTTGTTTGTTAAAGGATTTGCATTGTCCTTTTGTAAATTAGAGTCTAATGCAGTTTTTGATTTCGGCCAGAGCCCTAAGCTCATGGTTTTTTTTTTTTTGCAATTTGTAACTAAATGTGTTTTCTTTCTTTTTTTTATATAATAAAATCATTGATTGTTATTAACGTCATTCTAAACTCTGTTCTTTTATTTTTGATTAAACGTCTTCAATTTTTGGAGTAATTAAAGAAAGTCAGTTTTCTTTCACCCACATTTTACTTTTCGTGATTAGTTTTAATTTGTGAGGGTAACCCTGAGTTCAATTGTTTTTTTGTGCCCTCTTCAATTTTTATCCGCTGAGCTAGTTAATTGGAATTTCATTTTGCATTTTCTTTGGTACCTTCAGTACACAGCAGCACGTAGCGCTCAATTGCTTAATTTTTTTTTTGCTTGTAAAAGTGAGCCTTGACGTCATGCATATTTTATCTCATTTAATCCATCCTCTATGTCTTACCGTTTACGAGACCTCAATGGTGAGCACACTAACAGAGACAGCCTATATACTTCCTACCGAATGTTTATCCAGAAAGGCGTGAAAATGTGGTCCATAACTTTTAAAAACGCACTTCCCGTATCTCCCAAGACAAAACGTCCACCTATAAAGACAAAGAGCTTGACACACGCACTACAATCTGCGATACTGATCCCCTATTACACATACAAATTCACTTTCCCCATAAACCTAACGGGAAACCGATCCCTTCCAAAAGCCAAAACAGCATTCTTTATCTTATCGGTGAACACCCCTGCGTCAGCCGGATCGCTCAAACCGTTTCGGGAGAGACGCAACGCGCCATAAAAAATGTAACATCGGTTATTTGTGTGCCGACTTGTATTTTATCGTTATCCTCAGGGGCAGAGGAAGTGAAGTGCGAGGGAAGGCGGAGAATCCTCGGCGGTGCGTCGAGAGAGGAAGTCATCGAGTCGATTTTTCAACACCGAGAAACTCATCCGAGGAAGACGTGTCGGAATCGAAAAGGAGGAAAAAGTAGTGGACGTGGTTTGAATGCACCGCGAGAAGATTCGATTATAGTTATAAATGTCTTACTCAGTTGGAGGTTTCTTTCCGAGTTGGTTCTTCTACCCCAATGAGTTGTTGCTAAAGTAATTTCTGCGAGAAATTATTCTACCTAGTTCTTTTTAATGTAATTACGGAGTTAGTGCAGATCTGAAGAGGGTTGTTCTGGAAAATATTCCACTACTAAAATATTTTTACATAACCAGATTTGAAGTGTAAGTTAATTATATCATAATATTTGTGCTAGGTACTTCTTCTGATACAACTTTCTTCATCTTGTCGTTTTTAATAAAATGTAATAAGAAATTAGCGATGCTTAACATCCTTTCCAATAAGAACCCAGTTAGCACGATACATCCAATATACATATATGTTGAATCTAGATGTCTAGTTAATGTTAACGTTAATGATAAACGTACCATATACGTATAATAGACGTTAACAATTGACCTATTTTACAACTTAAAGACCAGTAATTAGTTAATATTTTACTTTTTAAATGTTACGAAAATCCAATAAAAGAATACTAAAGGTAACAATATAATTGTAGCATAGAGTTTTGTAAATGTACAGCACAGCCGTATATTATATGTATATTAATATGTTATAATTGTATGTTCATCTAACATCTACACCACAAAGATATAATATGTGAAATATTTGTGTAAAATTGACATTATTTAAAATTGCTACGGTCACAGCGTACTGAGATATTAGTGCTAAGCGCACGTCTTTATGTTATGTTGTCTTCAGTGCGTCCTTGGCTAGCATTCAGGCCATTTTGGTTTTGTTGTTTTCCATATGTTTTTAAATTTGTGATAGTTTGAAAGTTTTTAAATTACGCGTTTTAATGTGTTTGTCTTTTTCTTAGTTTATTAACGTTATGTCTTTTTAATGTAGTGTTAATCAGATTAAAAGTTTTATTTCGTAAGAATCTCTCTTACTGCACAAAAAATATTGACACATCAATCTTATACATAAAACAAACTTGCACGTTTCATATTGCCTGGAAACGTCGGTATGGTAGCCGAAACATGTTGCAATAAATATATTAAATAAAAAGCAGTTTGGAATACGAATTTAACCTGTTATTATTTCAATATCAATACACATACACCAATTCCCTGGGACATTACAGATCAGCACGTCTTTATGGTGTGACTGTTTCGTAGAGACGCGATTGCAATGTTTATTATTATTGTTCTATTTCGTTTCGTGTACTGTTCTTGAGTAAAACAATCTAAAACCAGAAAATAATATACTTTTTTTATATCTTCTAAATGGACGGCAAAACAAACATTCTGGAGTTTTAACCGGTAATACATAACCTCGAACTATGCATTTTAACATGAAATGTTTCTTTTTTCTCTTCATTGTCAAGATATAAAATGTATATTGGTTTTTTGTTTCATATTGTGAACTTTTCTTTAATGTAACTTTCACACCGTAAATACTAAACTCAATAAAAAAAGGTTTGGAATTTTGAAACAGTTGTTTTAATAAAAATCCTATAGTTCTACTGTAACTTCATAGAGTAGTTCCAAGAAAGATGTCTTGTTGAGTGAGATGGTCAATGCTAATAATTTAAATTTGCACTTAATAATAGACGTTGATATTAAATAATGTTTGCAACAATAGTGCACATAGTATTACGCGGTCTATACAAATGCTTTATCAATACTCATGTCTATTACAAGTACATATTTTAATTATTGACGTTGGCCATCTTACTCAACAGGGCATCTCTCCCGGAATTGCCTTACCTATTGCAAATATACAGGGTTATTATTGTATAGCACTTTTAAAAAACAGGGGTAAAAAATATACATGAGCAATGCCTATATACAAAAAATTACGATTCTAAGTACCGGAGTAACGAGAAAATGATTTTTCTTATTTGGAAGTCCGACGCTGACTCATTTAGGCATACGGGTGAACCATCGGTTGTCGCTACACTTTGAACGTTGGGATTACATTTAGTGTGCATTTGCTATTCGCAGTGGATGCATGCCTTTGCAATGGCAGCATATAGATTTGAAACACGCTACATAAAGTTTATAATCATACATTAGTTTTTATTGCAAAACATATAAGTTTATTTCAAAACAAATTTACCATTAAACTGTACTTACATTTTACGTGATACACAAGTCATGGCAAAAGCACATCATATAAAAAAAACACCTGACTGCTTTGTTGCATTCTGTGCTTCCGTCTTATCTCAGTATAAGTTTGTGTAAATATATCTGCTTTGAATGAATTCACTATGCCTAGCATTTAATTTTTTTCGATGTTTACTTACAGATGTGGGCCGTCTTTAACTACATTTTGGGCCTAAAATTTGGAAAATTACAACATGCACATAGAACCGTAAATTTTTTGTATATAGGCATTGCTCATATGTATATCTTAACCCCTTTTTTTAAAAAAGTGCTATAACAATAATAACCATGTATATATACGCATATTTACAGATATGCTATACATAATAGTATACATAACATAATAATATATTTATGTATAATTGCCATAAATCATCTTTATTTATATATATATATTTACCATGTAATTGACGTTGAAATGTATGTAAAAAAGTGGACATTTGTACGTAATATACAGTATTCCACGTTAAATGGTTATAAAAGTTTATGTGTTTCTATTATTTACTTATATTGAGATATCTGGCACCAGTATCTGTTCGATTGGAACTATAAATGTAAAATACCTTAACCAAAATACACTTCGGCTGACCGGAATGGATGTCAACTTTCTTATTTTAAATAGATGATATATTTTTTATTCATTTTTGGATTCTACAACTATAAATACGTCAGTTTTCATTAGCTATTCCTATAGCTACATGTTGCCGTTTTTGAGTTATTTAAGTTTTCCTTTTTTTTTTAGTCATAATCATTGCATCATTGGAAATTAATATCTCGGTTATACTGCAAGTAGAGACTCCAATTTGCTAAGTTATGTGAATGTAGATATACTCTAAGAAACGGTAAGCACACTTTACATTCTAACATACAGGGTGTTCAAAACTGAGGAACAAAGTGACATATTTTCAAATGCAGAAAACTCAATTTTTTTAATAGAATACCTGTATTTTAATTCGGATTAGGAAGTAAATATCATCCCTATCCCTTTATATGAGCATTCCCTATACTATCTTTAATAGATTTTGAGATATGAGCGACTTTTTGTTAAACAGACTAGTATTCTTTTTTTTTAAATAGAACACCTGTATTTTAATTCGGAATTAAGAAGTAAATATATCCCTATCACTTTATATCAACATTCCTATACCTATCTTTAATAGATTTGGAGATATGAACGACTTTTTGTTAAACAGACTAAGTAGCCCTATCTTTGCGTGTTTGTAGCTGGCTCTGAATAGGATTAATGTCAAATTCATTGACTAACCAAAAGTGTTTATGTATATCATTGTAATTACACTTTCGTACAACGCAATATTAATAGAAATGACTATTCGAACAGACATTTTTGTATGGTTATTCAAAAATAATACATGAATTTGACGTGAATCCATTTCACAGCCAGCTACAAACATTTAAAGATAGGGCTACTTAGTCTGTTTAACAAAAAGTCGTTCATATCTCAAATTCTATTAAAGATAGGTATAGGAAATGCTCATATAAAGTGATAGGGGATGATATTTACTTCCTGATTCCGAATTAAAATACAGGGTGTTCTATTTAAAAAAATTGAGTTTTCTGCATTTGAAAATATGTCACTTTGTTCCTCAGTTTTGAACACCCTGTATGTTAGAATGTAAAGTGTGCTTACCGTTTCTTAGAGTAATATCAACATTCATAACATAGCAAAATTTGGAGTCTCTACTTGCAGTATTAACCGAGATATTAATTTCTCAATGATGCAATGATTATGACAAAAAAAAAGAAAAACTCAAATAACTCAAAAACGGCAACATGTAGCTATAGGAATAGCTAATAAAAACTGACGTATTTATAGTTGTAGAATCCAAAAATGAATAAAAAATTATATCATTCTATTTAAAATAAGAAAGTTGACATCTATTTCCGGTCAACCGGAAGTGATATTTTGGTTAAGGTATTTTACATTTATAGTTCCAATCGAACAGATACTGGTGCCAGAATCTCAAATATAAGTAAATAATAGAACATCATAAACTTTTAATGAACCAGTTACGTGGAATACCCTGTATACGTATATTTTATGTTTTCAATATGGACTATGCACATTATATTAACTTTCGGGAAACATAAATTTTACATATAATTTACATAGATATGGTGACTGGGAATATAGCGCTTCACAAGAATAAGTAGTACATTTCCTACAATATCAAAGGTACGAACATAGCAAACAAATCTTAGTTTAAATTGTATAAAGCAATGCTGCAAGCTGTCAAATAAATTTCAATACGAATTTAAATCGTAGAAATTATCTCTTTAAATTGTTAGCATCTTTCTTGATACCTTTGTCATTTCATCATGTTGATTTTATTTGCTTTCAGTTCACTGCGTTGTTCCATCCTTCCGCTGCAGAAGAGGCAGCTTCATGATGTGCGAAGAGCTGAGGAGTTACCTGGAGACGCTACAGCTATTGGAATTTAGAGGACGCGGAGCTTGCCTCTCCCAAACTCAGAGTTATAATAATAATAATTTGCTGGCTATCAGTAACAAGGCCTGTGGCTGCTTCCTAAGTCTTGCTTCTAGAGTGAGGTTCCTCCATGACGAATGCTGGAAGCTAACTGAAGTTGCACAAATTAACTGTCATTGTTGCTCTACTTGTATCTGGTATCACTCGGTAGGTGGAAATCCTTTATGGACATCGCCAACTTGGTTCAATCGCTGCGCGATAGTCTGAGACTCCCAGTCGGGGTGTGCAAGACCGGTATATCCACTAAAACCACCTCGACTGATCAGGTTCGGATCCCCCTGGGACCGCATCTGCATTACTTCGGGGAGATCACATCGAAAGTTGGTCGGGCTGTTTAGCTGACTAGATGTCTTTTGTTCTGTTTAGATCGTTGCTCTTAGTAGTCAGTATCTCTGTTGCCATTTGGTCAATTGCTTTCCATTTAGCTTCACTCCAGCATATTAGCGACCATGTTTCTGGATTTATATCTCCTGTTATTTGGCTTGCTTTCCATCTTTGCAGGCTCCATCTCGGGCATTCGAGGCGCTCTACTGTGTCTGTACCTCCACAGCTCTCGCAAATATCTGAGTCCGACAGATGAAAATGTCTTAGATATGACTGGAAACACCCGGGCCCACTCAAGACTTGTGTAAGATAATAGCTTACAAGCCATGCTCTTAGATCTTTTATCAACCTCTTGGTCCAAGAGCCTCGGCCCTCTCCCATAGTTCTTGCACTGATGTTTATAATCGTAGATATATATATTACTGCTTTTCCTAAGTATTACTATTTCCAATGTCAATTTAATAAAGTGATTGATAGTGGATCACCGTGTCTTACTCCAAAGTCACCTGACTTACTTCCGCTTATTAGTATTTTGTTAAAACATTTTATCCGCATTAAAAGATTACGTTTATTCGAGGTTACTGTGCATTGGATTTGTGGTCATTGAGGCCTGGAACAGTGGCAGTAGCTTACTAGTGTACCACATCCTGATAGAGTCATCTAAATGGTCAATGACAATGGACCTACATCTCAACTAGGGTATGATCCTGAGGTTTTGTGCCCTTTCATCTCTGATAAAGCGACACAATCAGCAGCTGGGGGTGGTTGTTGGGAAGTAACTTGGGGTAAGTTACTCTTCAGGGGAGATTGGTGATCGTCCTTTGAATTCCTAACTCGAACCTAATTAAATTTGAATTTTCACCTCGTAAAGAAGGTGTTAAAGGCGGTCGTCACATTTTTGAACATTAGATGTTAGTCTAAAAAAAGATGTAGACGTCTAACTCCAGTGAAAGAAGGTGGACGATCTTAGCGTTTCATGGCAACCTGAACCAAGGACCTCTCTGGTCACTCATACATTATATACTAGAATTCCTAGTAATATGGTTGGAAGTTATATCTCGTGCTGCCATCTCTGTGTTCGATAATTAATAATTAGGATTTTATATTTTTCATTTCACTCAGCTTTATTTCACTTATTGTTTTCTCTCTTTGCTACAATTTCTATTTACCCAGCAATTAATCGAAAACCAGTCGCCATTTACTCTCACTTTAATCCGTTCAAATTTACTACCCCGTGTTACGGAAATCTCGCATTCGGTGCCCCGGATAAGAAAACAAATGCCGGCTATTAAAGAGAAAAACGATCCTGGAAACTTTCCAGTAAATATACACCGAGCATATTAAATTAAAGTGCCGGTAATGCTCGGGTCGCGGGAATTACATTCTACAAACTTTTGCCTTATAGTTAGTCTGCTGGCTCGAGGCTAGAACCTTTCTAGCAGAGTTTCAGAAGGGCTGAGAGAAAAATTATCTATCTCCCAGAACATTCACAAAGTCCAGTCCACTGCTTTATTTTCATTGTATGTAACGGGAAACGGATGAGACGGATAATACTGCTAGGCTGGTCGTAAAAAAAACGATTTAGGGTTTGTCTTAGTATTAATAAGTTTTGTGAGTTAGTAGTAGCACTAATTTGGCCTGTAAGCTGTTTTCATTCTATTTTTATCCAGCACGGTATTCCACAGGCCAAAAAGGTCCCATAACAGACACTAAAATGGAAAGTACAATCACAATAGGTACAAATATAGGTTGGAGCTGGAATATACGCTAAGAAGCCTAAAAAAGGCTCTTTCGGTAAGCTTCAACAAAGGCACGGTGGTGTTCCAAGCTGAGGTTGCTGCAATACACTATTGTGTTTGAGAAATAGAAAGATGTACCGAGCCAGGTAAGTCAGTAGCCAGTCAGTCCACACTTTTAGTGCTTAGTTCCATAAGCGTGGACTCTAAGCTGGTTTGAGGCTGTGTAAGCGCCCTAAATGAGGTGGGCACGCAAAGGAAATTAACCTTGGTCTAGGTCCCTAGGAAATGAGACGGCGGATGAGTTGGCCAGGCGAGGTTTGTCAAGATCATTCGTTGGAGCTGGCCCTTCTTTCGGCATTGCCAAATCGCAAATTAAAAAATCCATCAACGAATGGATATGTAATCAGTCCAGAGAGCGATGGCAAAAATCACCGGGACAGAGACAGGCAAAAAAGTCCCTAAAGGTACAGAGGCCTGAATTTACTAGAGGTCTACTGAATAAAGACATGAAGATTGTCAAAATGACTATGTGATTAGTCACTGTAGACTAAATAAGCATATGTATAACGTAGGCCTGGAAAATGATGCAACCTGCAGATTTTGCCAGGAGGAGGAAGAAACACCAGTTCATGTGTTGTGCCAATGTGAAGGCATGGCGAGGGCAAGATTTCTAGTATTGGGCGTGGAGAACCCCACAGCTAGCAGCTACACAAAGAAGCCGCTCTTAAAGATGGTAGGCCTAATTAAGAGGACAAAATTAGAAAGCGTCCTCTAGGAAAAAGGGGGATCACGTACTTTAAATCAGTCAGATCCCAGCATTGAAATAAAATTTCCATCACGGATAGTGCACTATTTTATTCCTATTCGTGTTAAATATATTTGAAATTGAAATACTCATTGTATAATTGCATTAGGTAAAAAAAAAAAACTTTGACACCTGATAGGTCCTATGGCACCTGGGCATGGCCATATGAGAAGGTGTTGTATCCGCGTATTCATAGTAGCACCCAATCTTTTATTTCTTAAAACCAACATGGCTTCATATCTGGTAGATCCGCTGTTACTAATCCGGCGTCAATATTTCAATTCATTGCTAAAGCCTTGAAAAACGTGGCCATGTTGACGTGATTTATACTGATTTAACCAGGGCTTTTGACTTAATAAACCATGATATGTTGCTCTCCAAGCTGGGCTCTTTTGGTTGTCTTTCGCCTGCTCTGAGTCTTCTAAGATCATATCCAAGAAGGTGCTACGTCTCTTATAATGGATTCTTTCCTCCGGCACTCCGAGTGCAAGGATTGAATCTGGGCTCATTGCTGTTTGTGCTGTATGTCAATAATACACTTCTCCAAATCGACCTTGCCATTCTTGCATATGCTGATGATATCAAGATCTGAAATTTCTTGTTTTGATGATGTGAATCAGCTCCAACGCATTTTAAATGCTGTTTGCTAGTTTGTGTGGTGCTTTCAAATTGGAACTGAGCGTTGACAAATGTTGTGTGCTGCTCCTTTAGTCTCATCTTACACGTCCTACCGTTTCAGACGTAGCACTTTATCGCGTACCTTTGAATTTGAGGTCCTTGGTATAGCATTTGGTACCACGCTCTTCTCCAGGTTGCATCCTGGCTATATATGTTCTTAGGGCATAAAATCTCATTATGCGTGTCTCTAAATACTTTACAGATACACCTTTATCAAAATCATATTTTTCATATGTAGTAAGCAAACTGGAATATGCTGTTTTGGTCTGGAACTCTTTATATGCATGTGACTTCCTGAGTCTAGGCAGTAATCCACTGCAAATTTCTGAAATTCTTTTCTTTCAAAATAGAAGGAAGATATCCAGAAAGAGGCATATATCAAGATCAATTATTATACAGGTATAATATGTAAGCTTTAAGCAAAGGAAGAGAAAACAATTGCTTCATAAATTAAAAAATAATATCGCTTGTCCTTTTATATTAGAACGAATGACGATATGACCGTGCTTTCCTGGTTCTGGTAGCGAGGACGAAGGTAATAAGAGCGCCTATAGGCAGAAACTGGGTATATGTATTTATTTGAATAGTGCTATATAATATAGTTTGGTTGGTTAATTTTTCTTTAATTCATTATTTAATTTTATTAAAATCAGTGTAGTGTAGTGGAATTATACATATTTGCAATAGATCATCATTCTTGCAATATTTAGCAAATCTAACTATACAACACTTCATATGTTTGATCCTTTTTTAGTTAAGCTTACTGTTATATGATTATAATTGTAATTACATTAATCTTGGGAATTTAAGGTCCTAAATAAAATGTTCTCAAGTCATTTATTATTGTTTTTTACTTGCATCGTTTCGGTGTTCTTTAACAACACCTTACATCACGTAATAAATTTATCTTTGAACAAAAAAAAATGTCTGCTGTAGTTTCCCAGATATTTACAAAAACCTAAAAATCGTCTAAATGCTTGGAGAAAGCTCTAAGCCACAATCAAAAATTGCGTCGCTAAAAACAATGGGCTGTTCTTTTCAGTCATATAATTTCATTGAAATCTGAATTTTGGATGCTGGTATTTCCTTTTCAATTTGGCGCGTGAAAAAGTAAATGCAATCAAATATAAACGTAAACTATTCAACTGAAAATTACCATATTGTGAAAAGTATTATAAATGTGGTAATTTTGTGTGTGTGCCAAAAAAAAGGAGACATGAAATGTACAATCGTTAGCAACATCTTAATTAGTATGCGAAAATTCAAATTTTAAGTCATTTTTAAAACGATTAAAAATTTTGTGAGAACAATTTCAAATTAAAATGATCATTATGCAAATGAAGAGTGAGTGGGCATCTCAATATTAGAGGGTTCAAACGGTATTTAAAACGGGCTGTATGTCCGTAAAACAAATTGAAATGGCTTGTACGATATCCAGACGAGTGCTGACATTCACGCACGATCTGTATTTCGAATAGGATTAGCGCCTGTCATCAAGAAAGCACCACAATGTTATTTTTTAATTAGGGAATGCAAAAGTGTACTGTTCACGTGTTTTTACGATGTACATCCTGACGGTACATACTTTCATTTCGTATGTTTGTGCCTCAACTCAGAATATTTTACAATGTCCTTTGCACGTATGTACAAAGTACGTTGAAATATTGGCTTGTATCCGCAATGTGCTAGTTTTGGTTCTGGTTTCTGTCGGCTTCACTGCTATTCGGTAAATAATTTACGTTAGACAGCAGCGTACACAGCAGCAGTTCTCATCAATTAATAATCGCCGGAATGACATTGAACTTGTCGAAAAATTCATATTTGAAAATATCGTAAAATAACACATGTTTATGTTCGGTAGTGAAATATTTATATTTATTTTTATGGTTAGTCAACATGCGAAACTGCGATACACCAAACATTTTAACTACGATGTCTGAGTAGTAGTGGAACACGCTCGATTGCATAACCGGTAATGGCTTGCTATCTAAGAATATTTGATCAGTTCCTGCACATAATAACGTAGACATATACAGAGCTTTCGTTTTGTTTTGAGATTTTTTGAAAAAGACCTCAAATTACCTGAAATATTTTAGAAACTAAAAGGAATGTAAAACACAGTTTGACATATGAATTACATTTTGGATGTTACCAACTGCACCCCCACGAGTGCCTCGTCACAAATTTTAAATGGAACGATCCATCGTGTGGTACCTCAAATGAAAACTTATTTTATCAGGATTATGGTGATGTATCACTTGTTCACTTTTTGTTTAGTTTATCATCGAAAATTGATCAGTTTTGCTTTAGTAAGTTAGTAAATATTTATTGTGACAATAACAATTTAAAAAAGGAAAACAGTAACATTAAAATTGCTATTTATGTGACAAGTTACGAAATAGAAGTGTTGGTAAGCCAACACCTCAAGTGCCTAAAACACTTCTTTCGTAACGAGTTACATACCTGATTTTTTCTACAATCGCCAAAAAAATTTATAATAAATTGGATACGTGACATTGTCAAATTGACAAGATTACAATTTATTTTGACATTAAAAATTAGGGAGTGCAACAAAGTAGCAGGCGGGGCATTATTTTTCACATTATTTTTGGGCACACGTGCGGTAAAGTGCACTATACTCCATTCACTTTAAGAATGCAGTAGATAGCGCTGCGATCGGCGCCCAAATGACACCGAAGAATGAAAAATTATGAAATTGTAAATTGTCAGTGTCATAAGTGAAAAAGTTTGGTTATCAAAATTTTGTAATAATAGCAAAGGGTAGCATGAAATCACCACGCTTTTAGTAGTTTATTTAGAATGTTATAGTCATAAGGTGATAAAATAATACAAATAAAGTAACAGTGAATACATTTCGGGAAGTATGTACGTGTCGTCTAATTGCTGACCTATCTGCTTCGTCCAAGGAATTATATGCACTCTGACGAAGACGTTTTTTAGGAGGTGAACTGATAACTCCTGTGGTATCCTTTTTTTTACAATATCCCACACTGTTCTTTCACCCACCCCAAGTTTCTTTGCAGTCAGTTTAATTGCTGTCGATTTAGAAGTGTCCCCGCTTGAGCTCCAGATACAAATTATAAGCCATTATCCTTTGCTTACTGCCAATATGTTTTCCCTGAGAATTTTTTGATGACCCTGCAGGTAGATCAAATACTTCTTCATCTACCGTACTAAAATTGATGTAAAAAATACTGTCAACACTATCATTTTACATAGTTATTAAAACAAAACCTTCAAATATTCAACAATATTCAGTAGAGCTTTCAGAAGAATTATTTTTGTAACAATTTGCTTATAAAAATTACACTAATCACACGAAGGACACAAAAAAAAGCAATAAACACGCAAATACAGAGCTGAAAGCAGGATTGACAAATGTCATAGATTTCAGTAATATTTTGTTTTATCCAACTTAAATTTCATTTGCTATAAAATGTTTTTCGTGTGTGTGAATTCGCCTCGTCTATTCGCCAATCGCAAGTCGTAAATCTTTCGCTTATCTAATGTAACGCTGGATTCTTACAGTGAATGGAGTGTAGTCCTTAAAAGTATGTCAGTTCGAAACTATAATGACAATCGAATTGTCGATTGTAGAAAAAAAATAACAAACAAACAACAATATTCACAATAACTGCTCAAAATAAACACCGTTATTCTCCATACAGTAGTAAAGCCGGTTTTCAAATTCTTGTCTTACTTTTTCAACAGTTTCCCGTGGTATGCATCTACACACTTTAATAATTGAAATCAATTAAATAGTTGACGGTAATCATTTAAATTTAGTGATTGAGTCTTATAAACTACTGACTTTAAATTATCCCACAGGAAGAAGTCAGAGCTTGTCAGGTCTAGTGATCGCGGAGGCCACTCAAACCTTGCGCCTGTACCAATCCAGTGATTTGCATATCTTTGCTTAAGCCAATTACGAATATTTCCAGCAAAATGCGGAGGAGCACCGTCCTGCTGGAAAACCAATTGGTGTTCATCGAGGATTTGGTTACCTTCTGCATCAATCTGGTTTTCCACTTCCTCAGTAATTAGAGGATCGAGAATGTTCTCCAACAGGTCCAAATAAACCTCAGCAGTTAGTGTTTCTCTAAAGTAAACGGGCCCAACCATTGAATCACCTAGTATTCCTACCCAAACATTAATTTTTTGAGGCTTCTGTGCCTATTCCTCTCTTATAATATGGGGATTTTTATCGTACATTATGTTTGTTCACATGTCCATTTAAGGAAAAAGAGCATTCATCACTAAAACAAAAGTTCTTTACCAAATTTGGATTTGCAATGATCATCTAGGTTATAGTTTCGCAAAATTCTAGTCGGCGGTCGCAATCGCCCTTACTAAGCTCTTGTACTATTTGCATTTTAAAAAGGTGAAGTTTATCCATGTTTGTGACTTTGCGTACCGACGAGTAAAAAGTTCAGAAAATGCTGCAACTTAACGCAAAGAGCTAGTTGGCTCCATAGTAAAATTTCCAATTACTTCAATCTCCACCAGTTCACCTACTGTCTTATTTGCACGTCTTTCTTGTTCACTACTGAGTTGTTTCAATTTTTTGCACAAATTCGCGAACGTATTTATGATCCACCTGCTTATCTGGATGTCTTTGATTAAAAATTCTTGCTGTGTGACGAGCGCATTATTCAGCACAATAAATGTAAGTAACTTCCACCCTCTCAGCAATAGAATACACCATTTTTACGTAACCCAGGTAAAATTGACGTACTGCTGTGGTTAGACAACCCATTTGTCGCTGAGTGTATTTTGAGTTGCATATTTTGCTTGAACAGCTGATTTTCAATTTACCGAGAATTTTCACAACTTTATTTTGTTTTGAATAAGTTTAGTTTAAGAGTTTATTGTATCATTTTAATTTTGTAGTGTTAAGTTTTTTTTATTTAATCCATTCATTAAATTTTCTATTGTTCACTTGTGCTGATTTTATGCGGATTCTAGTAAATATTGTCGTTGTAATGTTATACGTCTGCGTTGTATGATGTTGAGAGAGGGATCTTTGTTAGAAAAACAATTGTAGAGGTTTGTTAAGGACTTCCTTGTTCGACTATTGACGTGAGTAGACGTATTTTTAAATTTTGATTGCCATTTTGTAATCCATTTAGATATTGTAAAAAATTAATTGTCTTTTATTTAGTCAACCAAGGAACTTTTATTATAATAATTGTTAATGTATTGCACTTTATAGATATAAGATCAATTATTATTTTTTTGTTTAGGAAGGTTTATTTTAGTTTTGTCTCTCATTATATTTTAAAGAGTTAATCTTCTGTTTTTCAATTTTGCTGTTTCATTTTATTTTTCAATCACCTCGGTTGGGTGAATAGAAGCTTTGTTCTCTCTTTTAGCTTTTTCATTTTTGTAAATTTCCTGCGTTTGTCCACGCTTTGATTTTAATTTGTGAAACCACGTGGATAGAAATTCAAAGATTGTGTATTTTGGATAATCTTCCTGAACAAACAAAACTTTTGCTTTGCATAGGAAATAGCATTGTCCTATTTTAATTTAGAGTCAAGTGCAGTTTTTATTTTAGGCCAGAACCTTCAGTTCAAGGTTTTTTTTCTGCACCATTATTTAACCCATTTTGCAAAATAAATTGATAGCTAACTAGCGTCACTGGGTTAAAAATTCTGTTCTTTTATTTTATTTTAAACCCTTTCCAATTTTTCGGGTAATTAGAAAGTCCGATTTCATTCACTCACAATTTACTTTTCGTGGTTAGATTCAAGTTTTAATTCGCGAAGGTACTCTGAGATTAATAGTTCTTTTGTTCAATTAAAATCTTTTCCGTTGAGCTAGCTAATTTTATTTTCTTTTTCATTTTTAAATCAGTTTTGCATTTTTCATTTATTTTCAATCAGTACACAGCAGTACGTATACTTTTTTCTTTCCAGGAAATATCATAGCAGTATATATACCTACTAAATATTTATTTGAGTATTAATGATAGAATTATTCGACCAAAGATTCTTTATTATGCTAACAAAGAAATTTTATTTTCCATCTAATATTGATTGTTTCCAAATAAAAGCCGGAATGAGGAAGGCATAAAAGGACGAAATATTCTTGTTAAACCACTATTTAAAAGAATAATTTACTTACATTAACATATATTTATTAAGAACAAGGAAATGCTTTTTCTATCTATTTCAAATTTTATAACCTACTTATATTTTATTTTGGGTTCTTCGTCATGTTGCTATTAAATTCCATAACCAAAAGTGATATTTACTTACGACATACATACACTAAAGTCCGTGTATGCTAAAGTTTATTGAAAGTGCAAAAGACGCCCAATGCCTTTCAATGAACGAACTCTAGCGGTAGTAGCGCCCTCTTTACTGGTAAAAGAAAACTTCCTTATCGGGAGTGTCACTTTTAATTAAGCGGTGTATTCCACTAAACCCACTAATTAAAAAAGAGTAACGGAAGGAGTTTCCAACATTTTATGACCTGCCTACACTCTTGAGTTGGCGGTTTATTTTTACTCCTGGTGCGAACGAAAATTAATTTGCTCGTGGCGCGTTCAGAGGACTGCATAAAAGGGAATCGTGAGACTGGGGCTGCGATGGTAAAAATTATGATCGTGCAAAAGGGTTAAGTGGAAATCCAATTTAGAAGGGGAGTGGAAATTAGGGTTTAGCATATTTTCTGGTAAAGACGTTGTTGGCAATTTTATGATCGTATAATAGCCTTTAATGATTATTTCATGCTATTATTAGGGCATTGTGGTAGTTTATCCTGTATCCATTTACTTATATAGGTTACCACTTTGGAGAAATGCTTGTCATTATCGTATTATATATAATAATGTATCGTATTATATATAATAAAAAAAGGTGTTTTTTGTATTTTTTTTTTTCTATTTCGCATTAATTTTCTTTTATTTATTATTTAAAATAGGATTTCCCATCCATGCAGGAAATTTCAATGCTTCCAGATTTGTGACACAATTCTTGTGTTATGCGCCTAAAGCCTGTATAAAAGTGTCAAATGTGAAATGTCAATCCACGAATTGCACTACCAACCTCACATAAAATGGGACAGGTAGAGAACGAAAGAAAGAAAGAAAAGACATTTAATTAATTTCCATATGCTTACATAACCACTCATGATTGTAAAGTAAATGAATACAATAACTGAATTTTCCTTTACGAGCGGTAATAACAATTCAAGTGTAGCTAAATAAATGTTAAAAAGAAACAAGAAACATCCATCAGGCTACCGACCCTTAAGCAATATGATCACATTCAGTTACTCCGGCCAAACAGCATCCGGGAAGATATGGGAATGTTTACCAAGAGGAACAGTAGGTATGTCCGATATAAGCACATTATCATGCAGTCGGGTACCAGCATAGAATTTCATCGTTCCTCGCTCCACAAATTCTTGGATAGTTTCCACACCAGTGGCACAATGTAGAGCACGGACGTGGGTGTGACTATCCATTCTCAAAATCATTCTGAGGGCCTTATTTTGCATTATTTACAGTCTCTTCAAATGGCGTTGCGTCGCTCTATTCCAGCATGGGCTCCCATTTGTAAGAATAGGGCGAAATACAGTTTTACATAGGAGTAATTTATATTCTTGAGATACTGTATTCGATAGCAGATAACGGAGTTTCTGCATGGCGGCTGCAGTCCTCATTACATTACTTTCTATAGCAGATTTAAAGGTAAAGGTCTCTTATCTAACTTGATGCCAAGATATTTCACAGGATTTTCAACAAGAAGCGGCTTACCAAGGAGGGTAGGGTATCTAGGAATATGAACTGGGTTGGTTCTGCGGGTAAAGACTATTACTGAAGATTTGGAGGGATTAGCAGTTAATTTCCAACGAGATAGATATTGCTCATAACGTAACAAATGATTTTGAAGTTTTTGCACCGCAAGAATTGAAGAGAAGGAATGTGTATATAGTGCTGTATCATCCGTATACATAGCCATGCTGCTGTTGGGAAATCCTAGGACGTCTGCAGTATATACATCGAAAAGAATCGGCCCAAAGATTGACCCTTGTGGGACTCCTGCCGCAACATGGACTTCCCTCGGCCTATTAGCATTAACTTGAATTTGAAAAGTGCTGTCCAGTTCTGAAAGTGCGTCCAGTGAGATAGCTACGTATCATTGTGATAAGCGCTGGCGGGAATTTGTATTGCGTGAACTTATAAATGAGACCTTCAGTCCAAACTCGATCAAAGGCCTTCTCCATATCATTCAGCGCAAGCGCAGTAAGTTGACGTTGATTAAAAGCTGCTATCGTGTCTGTGATAACCCGTGCTACCTGATGATTGGTGGAGTGACTTGAAATCCAAATTGCTCTTGAGGGAGTATATTGTTTTCCGCTATGAACCCCGCTATGGCTGCATCTAATGGTTTTCGCCACCGCAGCCTTCTGCTGGCCCTTCTGGAGTAGTTGCCGGCGATTCTGGCGATTGTAGAGCGGCTCAACGGTGAAAATCTTCTCGTGCTGAAGAGCACCTCGGACAAGCTACTAGCCAAAGCATTCGGCAGCATTTCTGCAGCCTCTTGGCCTTCATCGCATCATTGAGGAAGTACGCGCTGGCGATTTTGTAGTTTCCAAGTCTCAGCTTCTTCTTGACCATATTTGGATTATTTGGCGTTCTCGGCTAACGTTGAAAAATGAGCAAACAAACAAGTACGGAAACTTTTCAGCCATCCTGTATAATGAAAAAAAGTGCCTGAGTATGTTCAGTCAATAGTTGTTTAAAAATTTTCTTCTGTTTACTGAAAATATTTTCACGACTTTTTTTTATCTGTATTTACATGGATGCCTTTTAAAGCTGGAGGATGATTTGTTTAATAAACCGAAACATGTCGCTTTAAAAACACATTTTAAATAGAGAGGAATGCAATGAACAAAATCTTTGTTTATCTTATTATTTACATATATTTTTCTATTTAAGTAGATTGTATGAATCTTTATATTGTGTGTTGTATTTTGCATCTATGATAGGATTTTGATCCATTAGCGAATTAAAGTACATTATTTAGATGAAAATCCTCAGAGTTACAAAGCAGGCTTATTTAACACTTGATCCATTAAGTTACAAGTAATTAACTAGGAAAACTCTATACCTAAGAACAATAACTTTCCTAATCAAACATCCTCTAACTCAACAACCCAAGCATCATTATTATCTATGAACGGTCACCACAAGTGAGCCGCACAGATATTTAACGCAGGAGCGAAATAGTTCGCCTTCAACATCTATCAACTCGTAAGTTTTCCACTCCAGGGATATTAGTTGGTAACCAACACGAGAACTGTAATTAATCTTATAACTACGCTGTCACTGCTAAAAGGTAGAAAGTCAATGGCACAGCATCATAAACAATAAATTTTAGGCGACAGAAAGAGTTCATATCTTATAAATTTTGAATGATTACTATTGCAGATCGTAGACATTCGATTAAAACTTGCTATATAGGGGCGTAAATCTCATTTTATTTGCGTCACGCACCAAATCGATCTAACTTTCTCTGAAGTTGTGCGAAATTGATCCAACAATAAAAGTTTTTCATCCTCGTATTCGTTGAGACAACGGAGAAACTTTAATTCCATATGTCAAATAGCAAAATTTATTTTGCATATTCTTTTGTCACCTCGTCGTTAAACGTGATATTTTCAAAGTAAAAAAGTAGAAGCGAGAATTGAAATTATAATTCACAGAACGTTTTCATTTCTACTGCCAGATTTGATTCCTTTCTAGAGTTTGATACGAGATTAAGGTTTGGAATTTCTAGTATATGTGCGTTATTCTGTTCACATCGAGCATTTTAACTTTGTAGCCCGTTCCATTGACTATATAAAATTCATATGTGAGTCACGGGACTTTAAACCTCGACAAAATGCTTTTAATCTGTTTTATGAAAGAATCACGCAATCACGTATGAGGTTGTTCTGGTGAATTTAAATTAAGTGCTTGAATTATCTCCGCGTTTTATTGCTAGAAAAATCAACCACTAACTGGAAAGGTAGGGTACCAAAACCTTTATTCCTTATCGTCGAAATTGTATTTTTTTTCCCTTTATTAAAGACCTTGGCTAAATATCTTCCGTCACGATTCTCCCAATTTAACAAGTTACCTTTTGATCATTGCACATGTAGCTTTTTATATTGTCTCGATAAGAATAGAAAGGGAAAAAAACTCTAAACATACGGTAGCTAGCTTTCTTGATGAAATAAATTTTTCACTCGGTTGTGCTGCAAAGGAAACCGTATTCTCAGTGGCAAAAGCTTATAGGATAAAAGGATTTTTTTCTTGGAATTGCAAGATGTATTATGATTTGAAGACCAATGGCTTGACATAACGATGAAAATTTTACGTTTATTACGAGACAGAATGAAATGAATGGCCATTTTTTTTATACGTGATTTATTTCTACGTTTTCTAGAAAACGAATATCATAATTTATCTAATTATAATATTATTATTGTCGAAAAGTTAATTTTATTTTAATTTTACTATATAAGAGGTGACACTATATTTAACATTGAAACTGGAATGATATGCAGTAGTGTCTAATAAATAGATTTTGTAAGTAAATGTGCACTGGACTTCTTTTCTAATGTCTCCCCCTGAGGACCATGCATCTATACTTTCTACCATACGCCATAGCCGAAGCGCACGGTTTAGAGTGCGCTTCGGCTATTTTCGGACTTGCACGTGGCAGATATGAATATTGTATTATATATTTCCCTGCAATTTAGTGTAGAATTCATAGATAAGTATTTCTGATAAAATTGATGCAGGTGTGCTTTTATTACATATAACACTGGTCAACAGTGAAATTGCTTCTTAGGTGAAAGTACCCAATCCCGAATGAATTCAACGTTCTGAACACGAATATCACATTGAAAAAAGTTGATTGGCTCACGTTCCAGAGATATTGACGTTTTGTCCATTGTATAGATGCTATTGCATAATGTAATGCAATTTAGTGAGAAATTACGAAATTTTGCGTCATATTGCATCACCCTTCATGCAAAGAAGTTAATGCAGCATTTGCTGTAAGTTTCCATTGAGAAGTGTTGCGAAATTGATTGCGCAATATCAAGCAATAGCTAATTATAGTTTATTTATAAATGGCCGACGTGACAATTAACTCGTGCAATGTCCGTTCATTCGCGCATATTTTTCGAAGCTCTAGCATACACAAGTGATTGCTATAGTGTAAAGTAACTAAACAGTAGCAATGCCTCGTAACTGTGTTAATAGTGCAAAAAACTTCTGTTATATTTGCGGAGAAGTGACATTTGCTGCAACAGAAAAAGAACATCAGTGCAACAGTTAAGAAAGCGTATCATTTGTATTTTGGTTGCAAGATAGGCGACCAGGACAAAGACTGGTCCCACACGTATGCTGCCGCACTTGTGCCGTAAATCTTTCACAGTGGCTTAATGGCAAAAGAAAGGCAATGCCATTTGCTGTGCTCATGATTTGGAGGGAGCCCAGCAATCACGTTGACGACTGTTATTTCTGTATGGTACCACCAGCTTCTGGAGGCATCACCAAGAAGAAGAAATGGACAGTTGAATACCCTAACATACCATCTGCTCTGCGACCTGTCCCTCATGGCGAAGGACTCCAATCCAGAACCTCTATAGATTTTTCTATCAGTTCAGACGATGAGGATGGCCATGCGTCGGCGAGTTCTCCTCAACGTGGCAGTAAGGATGATAACTTTCGTGCTTTGACGAAACATCTGCACCACATAAAATTACCCAGGATGAAATGAACGATCTTGTTCGCGATTTGGATCTGTCGAAAAGCAAAGCGGAGATACTGGCCTCAAGACTTCGACAGTGGAATCTTCTGGAACAGAATGTCGGAGTGACTTCATTTCGCACTCGCCATCAGCTCTTCGAATCTTTCTTTAAGAAAGAAGAAAGCCTTGTGTTCTGCTGCGATATTGATGGTCTACTACAAGCTCTCGGTATTGCACATGATCCCCACGAATGGCGGCTGTTTATAGACGCTTCAAACTGAGCCTAAAGGCGTTTTGTTGAATAATGGGAACCAAGCTTCCATCCATACCTATTGCACATGCGGTCTACATGAAGGAGACTTACGGCAATCTAAAGCAGCTACTGGAGACGATTAACTACAGCAAGTATGGCTGGCAGATATGTTCTGACCTGAAGGTAGTATCTCTGTTGATGGGTTTGCAGCAGGGATATACAAAGTACTGCTGTTTTCTTTGTCTGTGGGACAGCAGAGCAATCGATTTGCACTACATCAAGAAAGACTGGCCTCCGAGAGCATTTTTTAAGCCTGGAGAAACGAATGTACAGCAGCCACACAAAATCATCATTCCTCCTTTACCTGCATGAAAAATTCCCTCGACTCAGTGAGGCCAAAATTAAAGAGGGCATCTTTGTGGGGCCTCAAATTAGACAGCTCTTCCGAGACCCCAAGTTTGAGGAACTTCTTCAAGGTAAAGAAAACAGGTTTGGGATGCATTCTATCAAGTGGCAGCAAACTTCCTGGGAATGACAAGGCAGAAAATTACAAGTGTCTGGTTGAGGATATGTTGGCTTGTTTCATGAATTCGCTGCAATATGTCCTTAAAGATCCACTTTCTTGATTCCCACTTAGATTTCTTTCCTGATAACTGCGGGCAGGTCAGCGATGAGCACGGCGAACGCTTTCATCAGGACATTGCCACCATGGAGCAACGGTACCAAGGCAAATGGTCTACGTCAATGCTAGCTGACTATTGTTGGACAATCAGTAGAGATGCTCCACAAGTCCACTACAAACGGCAGGCCAAAAGAAGTCGAAAGCCAGAAGCAGACTAATGTTTTCTTACCATGTATTATAGTATTGACATAAGTACACTTTTTCTGAAATATGCGTACATTTTACAGAAAACCCGTAGCCAATTCAGCTTTTTCTTAGTCATTTTCGTGTTCAGCACATTGAATTAATTAAGAAATGACTATTTTCAGCTTGGAAGCATGAACTTTTCGAAAATTTGTTGCCCAGTGTAATTAATAAAAGTAACCTCAGTTAGATAGGACGTACATTGGATCAGTGCATGACAACTTTTGCAATTTCTAGATGTCTTATGCTACTCAGTTCAGTGTTTCTGCTGATGATGATAACTTTGCTATCGAAACGTACGTCTAGTTTAGTGCAGTTTGTGGTGAGGGATTTAGGAGAAATTTCAGATCTTATGCTACAATTTAATAATTTTAATTAAAAAAAAAATATGTCAGGTATCCAAATTTGATACTAACATACAAGTTGTTCATTTCCGGCAGCATACTGACAATATTCTGGAACGTAATATGTAGTCCATTGCTTTGTATATTCTTCACAATCTGCTTTCAAACAGAGAGGAATAGAGATGAAACAAAACCACAATAACATAAGCACACACCTGCTGGTTTGCGATTGGTCGAACAGAGTGATGGAGCAAGAATATATTGTTGCTATCTAACAAGCAAAAAGAGGCGAAAAATATTATAGTTTTGGGCAAAACATAACGACTCTTCTTGATCGGAATTTATACCATTGAGATATCAACCAGAAGGATTTTTAGTAAACATGTAGGTGGCTCACCACACACTACAAAACATCTTAGCATAAATGATATGTGAAAAAAGTACTGGCTGTACAACGTTAGATTCAACAGGAATTATCGGGTATGGCAGCAATAATTCCTGTTGAATCTTTACATAAACTTCGCTACGCTGGATGCACGTTTCAATAGCAAAGCTATCAGCAGTTTAAATTCGTTGATTATTTGAAAAATGCGTCCACTCTGGAGAAGCTTGTGGTTAGATGTTTCGAAATGTGTAGCATTATCACCATTGCCGTAGTTTGGAAAATTTTTGCCACACAATATTGAGCACTACCGAATAAGAAAAGCATCCTAATTCAGATTTTTCCACTAACACTATTGAGCTCTCACTAAATGCTATTAAGTAATTCATTTTGATGTAACCATTTTTTATCTAAAACTACGGTTTTATAATACACGTTATAAATTGCGTGGAGAAGTGAATGTGGGGAGTACTGTAGTTGGCATGTTTTTGATTTGTCGAGAGCGTTCGATATAGTGAATTATGAAATTTTGCTATCAAAGATGTGGGCCTGGGGGGTGCGTGGTATTGCGTATGACTTATTTAAGGCATATTTGACTAACCATCAGGCACGCATAGCAATTCAGATTACTACGCTGAAGATTCGAAGTGGCAACATCTTTCTCCAGCTGTGAATATTACATGTGTGGTCTTCAAGGTTCTATACTTGATCCTACTCTCTTTGTGATCTATGTTGACGACTTATGCTCGTCCCTGCCATCTTGCTTATTGTCACAGTATGCGGATGACACAAGTTGCGTCGTAGCCGACACTGACATCAATCTAGTATCTTCCCGCACAAGCATGATATTATCTGATATGGGCGTATGGTGTGATAATAACGGGCTGATACAGAATGCGGCAAAGACAAACGTACTGCAGTTTCGATCTGGTTCCAGCGCGAGTACCAGTTGCTACATCAGGCATGGTGGTAGATCTGTCCCCATTAGCGAGCACGTTGGTTTTCTAGGGCTACAGGTGGACTGTCAACTCAAATTTGAAAATCATTGTTTAACACTTTTAAATAAATTATGTTCAGCGTACTATGGAGTTAGAAATTTGAGAACTAGTGTCGATATCGGCACTTTCCGAGTGTTCTACTTTTCCTACGTGGAATCTCGATTGAGACATGGAATAATTTTTTGGGGTTTCGCTGGTTGTGCTAGCAGGCTCTTTATTGTGTATGGTGGGCGCGTCCTCCAGAGTCTCGTGCTGGCCTATATTTGAAGAGTTGAAGATCTTGCCCTTATGGTCACTGTATTTGTATGAACTATTAATATTCTACAAGCGCAGTGAAAATCATTTTCCTAAAAACGCGGATGTATACAATACAATGACAACTCGTTCACGTATTGACATAAGTATACCGCTACACAGAACAACTTTTTACGAACGTGGGCCATATTATAGATGTGCGGTTTATTGCAATGCTCTGCCTAAACAAATTAAAATGGCTACCACTTCTAGGTCATTTAAACAGTTGTTAAAATCATATATCCATGACCATTTGTTTTATAAGGCAAATGAATACCTGAATGAATGAATGGTTTCATATAGATCATTGTTGATAATTGTTAATAGTATATGTTTTATATTTTATTTTATCATTATTTTTTATGTATGTACATAAACATAGACATTGTCAACAAACAGTATATACAGGGTGTATCAAATAAAAAAGTAAATTTTGCTTGGGTGTTAACTACACGACATATAAAGCACAAACCCACCGAAACCGGATTTCATCATTAAACAATAAAAAAGAGTAAAATTTAGAGCCTAAAATTCTTTAGTCCGGGCCTGATTCAAGGAAACATCATGTTAAGTACCCGCTAAACGTGGTATTATGTATAAATACATTGCACTCATTTAGTATTATTCTTAATGGTATGCCGTAAGTTCATTTAACGTCATGATGAATAAATAAAGGCCCTTGTAAAAATAGCAAAACTGAGGCATTTTAAATTTCTTCTTTTTATAAAAATCAACATTCCTTTTTTGTTAAGAGAGATTGTTTTTAATATCCTGATAAAACGTTCGAGTTTCACCGGATATGCGACTTCAGTAGTTACAAAAAACGTAAATATTTTTTTTTTTGCTTTGTCGGATCGAGAGTTAGTTGTTAATAAACGGTACCACATGCATCTGAGTTATTTCTTTTGGATTTATTTAAACATATAACGCAAAATGAATTGAATCGAATTACACAGAAATAAATGTAGATACAGAAAATTTGCAAACACGCCTTTTTACTATGATATCGCGCGAAAATGAATCTATACATTCCCGCGCTTTTGCCGATGCATCAAGCTTCAATTTTCTTTATATGAAATCATGATGGTCCTGAAAAGAATCGTTTTTTTCGAGACGGGAAGAATTTAAATTAAATGTTCGAAGTGGCTTGCACTCCAAGCGAGGATCCACACAAAACTAACAGCGGTAATGGCTGAATGATAGTGGTATGTGGGGGTATACTCGGGACAGCATTTAGGTTGGGCACAGGTGCGGCTCTAGCCCACGGTATTTATAAAATATTTTTTTCTCGTTAGTGCTTACAGATAGACCCCCTGTGCATTAAGACTTTTTGATTGTATATGATTACAGCTGTTACATATTAATATATTTACCTATATATCTGATACACCCTGTATATACTATATTTATTTTGTTGACAATGTCTATGTTGTTTACAACTCTGTGACAAAACCTTTTCAAACTAGCAGCAGTGGGAAGCTTCAAAAAATAAGTGATGATTTTTCTGCAAGATGATTTGCTAAGGTATTTAGGTGTCGATATGCATTTATACCTGTTAAAAATATTATACAGTGACCGGCATAAATATTGCAACATATGGGAATTTTTTTATTAATAAAATATACTAAAACTTTTTTGGGGGAAGAGGTTGTGCATGTCTAGAAACCCCAAAATTTATTTTGACACATGTCACGTGACCACTAGTATGGCGGTAAATTTAAAAAATATGCCGCGAATCTGCAAAAAGTGGGGTTGAAAAAGTTGTTTAGAATTCAATTCTGAGGCCGCATGCAAATTTTTGTAAAGATATTTAAAAAAACATGAAAATCACAATTTTTCCAAATATTGTTTCATTGAATTACATATTTCCATTTTTTTCGCTCTTAGCAGCTCAACTGCAGTACTATTTCTAACTTTAATTAATTAGTGCTGTATGCAAATTTTTGTAAACATATTTAAAAAAGAAATAAAAATCAATTTTTTTCCAAATATTGTTTCATTGAATTACATATTTAAATTTTTATCGCTCTTAGGAGCTCAACTGCAGTACTACTTCCAAATTTGGTTGATACTCAAACAGTTTTCTCAATTTTTGCATAATTAACATAGCGAAAACTGAAAAGTACGATTTCAGTGTGACAATTGTTGTTGCAAGGGACTGTATCTGCTAGTAATAAATAAAATTTTACAAACATTTTCTCTCTAAACCACTTAGCAAACATTACTTTTATTAAAGATTATCATATTTTCTTTTTGTTTTCTACGTTAACGTGAAATCGGTTGTCCAGAACTCATAACACTAAACATCTAAGCCCTCACAATGTTACTGCACGCACCGAAGGTATTTATGTAGGTTTCGAAATTACAAAACTCAGTAGAAATAAATAACCAGTATTTTTAGCTAATGATAGGAATACTTAATAAGCAAAAACATTTAAACAATAACTAATAGTAATGAACAACTAAGAAATGAAACTCTAAAAATGCATACCTACTTGTTAGACATACATATCCTTCTGTTTCTTATAAGTAAGGTAGGCTTTGAAATTAGAAACAACAAAATAATGTAGTAAACTATTTTAATTTTTTGGCAAATAAGCAATTACTTACTACCATTTTTATTTTACCTATTGTTTATTATTCGTTGTTCTACAATTTCAAAATCTATTTTAAAACCTTCGGTGCGTGTATGTAGTAGTATTAGTTTTTGACTAAGAGTGTTCACTTTAATGCCGAAAACAAACAAGGAATATAATAATTTTCAATAAAAGTAGTGTCTGCTAAGTGGTTTAGAGAGAAAATGTTTGTAAAATTTCATTTATTACTAGTAGATACAGTCCCTTGCAACAACAATTGTCACACTGAAATCGTACTTCTCAGTTTTCGCTATCTTAATTATGCAAAAATTGACAAAACTGTTTGAGTATCAACCAAATTTGGAAGTAGTACTGCAGTTGAGCTCCTAAGAGCGATAAAAATTTAAATATGTAATTCAATGAAACAATATTTGGAAAAAAAATGATTTTTATTTTTCTTTTAAATATGTTTACAAAAATTTGCATACAGCATATGTTTACAAATTGAATTCTAAGCAACTTTTTCAAATAACTTTTTTCGATATTATGTCATCTAACCTCACTTTTTGTAGATTCACGGCATATTTTTTAAATTTACCGCCATACTAGTGGTCACGTGGCGTGTGTCAAAATACATTTTGGGGTTTCTAGACATGCACAACCTATCCCCCAAAAAAAGTTTTAGTATATTTTAACAATAAAAAAATTTTCCCATATGTTGCAATATTTATGCCGGTCACTGTATAAATACATAATATTTTTGTTTCTACATTGGTACAATTGATCGGCTTTTGAAAAAATATCTAGAGCTAGATATTTAATGGAAGACCCATACTCTTTTTTCAGATTTTAAGGGTGAGACTGCTGCGCCCTCAAGAATCATTTTAAATCGTTAAGCCCGTCATTAAAAGTTGTCTCCCTTGATATGACAGTTGAGAGAATTCGGAATTTTATATGTATATAACACATCAGGTAAAGAGTTATTTGAGGTGGCTCATTTCAACTGAAATGCCCTGTATATAAACGTTTAAGCGTAGCACGTGAACTGATTCATGCGCATTCATTTATTTATGGAGCGAGCCAGTATTGGGATGCACGTCGATGAAAAATGATAGGTACCTGATTGAAAAATAGTTAATCGTGGGGATTGGACCGTCGCGACTGTGATAACAAAACCTCGCGGGAAGTATCGATTCAAGCGCCACGTTAATAGGCGGGTTGTCGCAGGTCGGTACAGGTCGACACGTTCACGTCCCCAGTTTGAAGTATAGTGCCAACGTTCGGTCGATTCTCTATTTTCTTTTCGCTTTTTCAGCGTGTGGAATTTGTGAAATATGCACTTTTTATCCAGTCAGGCCCAAATCGTGCTCGTAACCGTTATTCAGTGGTTATTATTGCGAGTTGGCGCAAACGATATTTCTGTTCAGTGTTTTTTTTTTCTTTTTGGGTATAGACATTGGTATTGATTGGTGAACTGGTGTAGACTACTTTATCATCCAGATAGGAGAGCTTATATCGATCGCCAGACTAAACCTCTGTTTTTTTTTTTGCACCTATAATATGCTCGATTTAGTCCTAATTTACAAACTTTTGATCCTGTAATTCATGCTACAGTAGTATCCCTATGGGTTTCCAAATGGTTATTTATGAAACTAGTCAAGTATAACGATTAAGAATGTGGTATGGGAGCTTCAATTATATTTGACTGAGTACCATAAATGCAGCGCAATAACCTAGATGACATTGAACGACAAGAAGCTCGAAAAAAAAATAGTATTGGAAATTGGAAGTAATACAGACGTAGAGAAACTGTTTTGTTATTATGTAAAACCGTTCAAATATTCTTCTACAGCCAGTCCACACTTAATTTCACAAGTGTTGACTTTAAACTGATTTTGCAGTGCATTCCTTTTTGGGTGACGCGAGCAGCTAAAGGAAAATAACTTCGGCTTGAATATTATCAATGGTATTATTAAATCAGAAGTAACGAAGTTCTTCATTAAATGACTACATTTCGAAAGAATTGTGCCACAGCGCATCGAAACAAAAATAGATAAAAGAATTCTAAAAGAACACTGCGTAGGCTTTCACGGCCGGTGTAACTATATCTAACAGCTTCTTGCGGGTTTCGCCGTGGGTCAAAACTTTCGTTCGACGTTTCGCTGTTCATATTGACAGCTTCTTCAGGATAACTGAACTGATTCTCCATGGTTCGACATTCTTCTTATATATACGCCCCTGGTACATCCAACCAACCGTGTAGTTTCCATTGACTATGACGGCTCGTAGTAGGCTCTTCCACGTGTTGCTAAGGTGGTACCCTTCTTCTCTGTTAACGGTTTTATTCTTCTCTATTTCTATGGCTTCCCTGATGAGTCTTTTCCCGTAGTTCTTGGTGGTAGTTATTACTTTTACATGAAGAATTACAAGAAGAATGGTAACACTGACATCAACATAAGAAGAGCCACTAAGAAGAAGACGACACGGGAGACAACTACAGAACCACGAAGAGGGATGGCGTGTTTACCTTACATAGCAGGAGTCACCGAAAAAGTAGGCCGAATTTTGAAGAAACGTAACGTACAAGTACGCTTCGGGACTGCAACGTCGATCCAGCAGTATCTACCGACCGCAAAGGATAAGATAGCCAAGGGGCGCACAGACGGTATCTACAAGATAACATGCCAATGCGGACAGTGCTACGTCGGACAAACAGGAAGAGCCATCGACATAAAAATAAAAGAATACGAGAGGGACGCAAGATTTAGAAGGACCGAGCAATCAGCGGTGGCAGAACACATGCCCGACACCGGACACAAAATGGATTTCAAGAATGTAAAAGTAATAACTACCGCCAAGAACTACGGGAAAAGACTCATCAGGGAAGCCATAGATATAGAGAAGGATAAAACCGTTAACAGAGAAGAAGGGTACCACCTTAGCAACACGTGGAAGAGCCGTCACGGTCAATGGAGCGGAAACTACACAGTTGGATGCAGTAGGGGCGTATATATAAGAAGAATGTCGGACCATGGAGAATCAGTTCAGTTATCCTGAAGAAGCTGTCAGTATGAACAGCGAAACGTCGAGTGAAAGTTTTGACACACGGCGAAACCCGCAAGAAGCTGTTAGTTATAATTCTAAAAGAAACAAATGGTTGAATTTACAAAAAAGAAATACTCGGAATGTGTTCTGTATTGAAAACCATAGTAGGAGTATTGGACAGTTATTGCAGACTAAATAAGCTTGCATATACCATAAGTTTGAAAGAGTATGTCAGTTGGCGATTTTGATGAAGGGGGGCCCTCAATCTATGTTCTCTGCCAAACGTGAGGTTTGGCAAAGATAAAGTTTTTGCTGCTAAGCTGAGACCCCACTAGAAGGCATTTGATATCAAAATCAGCTTCATTATTCTATACATGGTATTTGTAAGGAGTTTAAAGAAATATCATATATACATTTTGACTCCAAAAAATGTTTACTATATTGCTGCCAGATCGGTGTGTTTTTATTAGTGATGACGTGCTACTAAGCAAACTGCTATTTTGTAGCAGTTAATAACCGTTAGCAGTTTGTAGCAGCTATTCAATATCAAAAGAAGCTGCTACTTTTTGTAGCAGTGTTTCCTGATATAGCAGACAGGTGCGAATGTTGTAAAACATACATGTATATTCGTAGCAGTATAACACTAAAGTAGTGTATAAAATGTTTCTAAATATGGTGTATCTAAAGTTTGTAAAGAGAATGTCGGACGTCGGTTTGGGTCGAAGCCGCGGGAGAGTGCAAATTTTGTCGTATAGGGATATTTCGATCTTTTTGATCGCTTTGGGAGGTGCGTGGCGCAGAAGGATTATTTTTTTTTTCAATGATTAAATTAATTATTTTTTCACATTACCGGTGAGGTATGGAGGTAATAATGATATAAATGAGTAAATTGATTTATATATAGGTGCAGGGTTAGTTACAATTCCATTTATTTTCACAGTACACTTAATAGTCCTTAATTTTATACACAAATTTTTTTCCACTTCGTCTTATCTTGTGCTAATATTCTCGCTTTGCCCATTGTCGTCCCTCTATTCTGTAGGATTCCAGGTTTTTACTGGCCTTCCCCTCTGCCTCTTGGTCTGTATTTTTCCCTCCCACACTTGTTTAGCTGATGTGTTGCTGCCCATGCGAACCATATGTCCAAACCAACGGAGTTCGCTTTTTTCATTTTTTTTGCATTAGCGGCTTTATTTCAAGTTCTTCTTCATGATGGAATTTTTTACTCTATCTTTTCGGCTTATTCCTTAGATCGCTCGTAAATATTTCATTTCTGTGGCTTGTAACTTACTTTTTAGTCTGTTGGGAGTACCCAATTTTCGCAGTAAAAAATCAGAATAGGTGTAAATACCTTCTTGTAAACATTCATTTTTGTTCTTCTTGATATTTCGTTCTTCTTAATAAATGAGTTTCTGATTGCATGGTAAATTCTGTATGAGCTTCCCACTCTGGCCAGTACTTCTGCATCTCGATTTCCTTTACAATTTATGTAGACTCCCAAGTACTTATAGGTGTGTGTCTACCGGCACCAATTTCTTTCCATTGATTTCGACATTTAAGTGTATGTTCACTTTTCCCACAGACATTTGTTTTATTTTCATTTATTTTCAGTTTCCTGCTTATAAGCGCTTTGTTCCAAATTTGTGCTTTTATCTGTAGGTCTCTTTTCTTCTGCGTAAATATTACAAGCTCATCCGCAACTACACACTCTTGGATCCACACTGGTGCTATGTTCTTGTATCCCACATATAATTTGTTCGTTGTTAATTTTACCTCTTTAATGAGATCATCCATAACCATATTAAACAGCAGCGGACTAAGAACACCACCCTGTCTAAGTCCTTCCTTAAGTATATATTCTTCAAATTCCATATTCTCCATTCTAACATAACTCCTGGTATTAATTATCGTGAATGCTTCTCTCAATTTTTCAATTACTTTCCTTTGTCTCAAACTCGCTTCAACTATTTTCCTAGGTATCCTATCAAATGCCTTTTCAAGGGCCAGAAACATCATACAAAAGGCCTTTCCCACCAATTGAAATTTTTCAATTAGTTTTTGGATAGTGAAGATATGGTCCTGTATGCTCCTTCCTTTCCTGAATCCACTTTGGGATTACTCTAGCTGTAATTCTATCTCCTTCTTTAACCGTTGTTCCGGTACTCTTTCATAGACTTTGAACGCTGTGCTTAATAACGTTATGCCTCTGTAGTTATTGCAATTCGTTGCGTCACCTCTTTTGAATATTGGAACCAAAATCCCTACTTCCCAGTCCCTTGGTATTTTTCTCTCCTTTCATACTTTGATGCATATGTCCGTTAGTAGTATCTTCTCGCCTTTGTTTGCCATATATTTTAGCATCTCATTTGTAATTCCATCACAACCAGCTGCCTTTCCTTTCTTTGACATTTTTATCCCATTTCTTCCTTCTGGAATTGATTTCTAATTTTTTGATAATTCCTTAATTTGAAGCATTTTGTAATTGTAACTTCAATCCTTATGCAATAAAACTATGTGTAATAACGATAACAATAAGACACTATAAGCTGCATGCAAAGTTGTAGAAACGGTTTATCTGTTTAATGTATACCGTTATTTAAGGAAAACTGCTACAAAAAGTAGCAGCTTTTTTACTAACCAAAACTAGCAGAAGCAGGTTGTAGCTGCTAATATAAAGAAGCAGTTTTATACATAACTAGTTTTTATATCGTTTTAGGCTTTGGTAAAATAATCAATGCCAATCGCCATTTATAATATCGTAATTTCTCTATTCTCTATTTCGTTTTTCATCATTTTTTTTGGTGAGTACAAGGAACTACTATTAAACCACCATTCTGGTATTCACCTGCAACCCCAAGGCCTTTATGTTAGGGCTCTCTTCTGTTTTCTTCGTGGAAAAATCTCGTTATTTGTTCCAGTATTTAGGTTTATTTATTAAACAAGGACTAGTCTGCTGCCCCCATACGAAGATTTTCAATTTCGCGATTGTACATTCCATTTGTTTTTTCCTTGATGATGTAATAAATTTCTCTATAGTATAATAGGTTCTTTCAAAGAGTTTTTTTTTAATTTGAATTTAAATTCACCCAATGTTTGCCAACGTTTAGTTTGACTGGGGTAGCTTGCAACCATGTCGTGTGTTCATGGTTTGATAAATATTGCAATGTTTGATGAAAGTATCTCCGTGGTTTTTGTAAAATTTAAAAATTTCAAATATATATTAAACATGGCAGAGATAAAATATTTAATTCCTTAAACCACAAAAGGTTAGGACATAATTGAGGCGCGACTCAAAGTGTGCGAAGTAAGTTATTCTTAGTGAATGAATATTTATGACATTACGGAAATTACAAATAGCATACAAAACAGTGGGTAATTTACTTCCAGCATTTCACAATGGCTATTAAATTCCAGGTTATGGTCTACAATGAGCTCCAAAAGCTTAACTGCTTTGCTATCTGAAAGTATTTCGTCGATCTTGTCCACCCAAAGGCCATCACCGCTAGTAGCTGATGGCGTGAATCTAATAATATTTAATGATATAGAAATTAGTAGGTAAAACTTGAAGTTACAAGTTATTGGCTGACATGTTTCGACTGACTATCAGCCGATAACTTGTAACTTTGATTGAGTTTTACCTACTGATTTCTTTATCATTAAATGTTGCTCAATTTGGACATAACCATGTATCCTAATAATATGTGTTTTATTTTTATTAGGTATTAGATGATTATCTGCTTTATAGCTATCGCCATCGGAAGTTGGAGGGAAACGCTGTCAGAAGCAGATATAATGCAGTTTGTGGCATCAGTATATTGAGAAAGTGTACGTGACGTCAGTGAAAGATGGAGAATATTAACTTAAATTAAAAAGGGATTGGCCCGAGAGTTGATCCGCGGAGAATACCACAGTTTACTTCTATCGCCTTAGAATATTTTTTGCACTTAACGTTACCCACATTCATTGCCACTGCCTTCTTAATGGTCCCACCGCCCAAATACAACCCAAACATATCTACATGTCAATCCCTCGCACTTCAAGCGCCTGCAATTTCGACAGCAGTAGCGAGTGATCTAGGACAGCTTTGGATATATATCTTCCTTCGTAGTAACTACATAGTTTAATCATGACCATCTAGACCCCACACATATACTTGAAATGATTATGCTGCGACAGCTTTTCTGAAATACCTCCTAAAGTATTCATTTCAGTTAAAAAACGGTTTTTGACATTTATACATATTCTTTGACGGACAATCTATTGGCCCAAAGAAAGTTAGGAGTTGCTATTTAAAGAAAGTTCCATTATTGGAAACAGATACCTCGTTTGGTGGACATTATTTACAAATGAAAATGAAAAAATCCATTGTACCATCTGCAAGCAACTTAAAAGTTCGTAAACCATTACATAACAATATTTGAAAAAAGCGAATATCTTGTAAAGCATAAATATTAAGTATATATGTAGAATCCAAATTTGAAATAAAAATACTACCATTTCATTTGCAATAAAACTACTTCCGATGTAAGAAAACATGGCCGGAAGTCGAAAAATTTAAGGTAAACTGAGCTGCACCCAAAGACTAATCATAAAATTTTTTAAACCTCGCATTTTTTTGCAATTTCCTTCTCCATATATTTTTATTCAACAAAGCTCGTCGTGACACACACTGTATATAAGAAATAAGTTACTATAGTTTCCTTATTGTATGCCTGAAATTATCATTATTTGAAATACGAAATGAGAATTAGACAACACATTATTATTTAGTTTAATAGCACTATTATTTTTTGTTTGCCAACACTTTGATGATATAAACAAGGTGTGCTGGTTTTTTACTCTGAAACAATAAAAAAGTACTGCAATCTAAACTGTTCTATTTTGATTGTCGACTAGGGATTCCTTTAATTTCAATTTTGAGTTCAAAAATTTGCCGCATCGTTCTTTCTATTTTGCATTCATTTGCGAACCATCCGTAAATGATAACATCAGGTTTAGATACTCAAAGACTACTTCACTCGTTTACACCGTTGATGACGTCGCCTTATTGTACTGGGGATAGCCACCTCGCTCCCAATATCGCGTTAAACAGACGCGGACACTAAAGTGTAAGAACCGTGGGAATTCAACACGTGTAAAGTTAGTTTTCGCGCTACCTAGCCACCTTCCGTTCTGGTGAACACGTCCTGTAATTCACGGTAGTATTGCAGATAGAGCCATTTACTGAGAACATTAGGAGAAAATTAAGGCGATAGAGGATTTATATAACGTTGGAACTTGCGAACTCGGTAAAGTTAAAACTTAATGTAGTTTAAAGAAGCATTAATCGCTTTAATCTTGATATGTAATCCAGTATTCCATTTTTGGAAAGCGCCATTATCGCTTATTAATGCAAATATTGAAGGAAATGATCTAAATATTCTTCTGAACGCAATTTAACTTATAATAGTTAAGTTAATACTAATACTAAAATTAAATATTAAGATTTACTTACTCGGTATTCTGTTGATCGCTCTAAGCGGTCTCAGCACCCTGATAGTCCTTATCGCAGACAGATTCATATTCTCCTTAACGCAGTACTCAACAGCGCCGGCGAGTACGATGAAGAGATCCAGACGGTTCCACGAGTCGGCCAAGTACGAGCCTCTACCCCAAACACCCATAGCCACCATTTTGATGGTCATTTCGAGGGCGAAAAATGCGAAAATAAAATCGTCGAAAAGCTGTAAGGATATTGTTTCAAATTAATTTTATTCTAATAATAATGTGTTAAGAATAGTTCACAATCACATAAAAATAAAAAGAACAGATTTATAGGGTGAGTAACAACACATAGCATAAAACGTGATTTTACTAGAAGAGACCATTTTGAACAGCATTTCATATCTCGAAATAGGTTGGAGCGGGTTGGGATTGGAATTTCGGAAGAATTTAGTGCACAATGATGTTAAATAAGTTGAGGTGACAAGTGCACCACATTAAAAAAAATATACAATATGCACCAAAAATTTTACACCTAAATAAAAACAAAATTCTTTGAGAAAAATTATGAAGCATGTCAGTTACTCTTAAGTATGTTGGTGTCGCTGTTGGTAACCACGTGTTATTCAATAACAATGTAGAGTTTTTAGTTTTATTTGTGGAACGGCTCTGTAGTTTTTTTCAAATATGTATAAAAAAAGTCGTACCTTACGCAAGAATAATATAATTTATAATAAATGTAGATTTTGGTATGCCTAACACCTACAATTTTGTCTATTGACGGTTTTATATAAAATATAAACATTTAAGAAGTAAAGTAGGTTTATCAGAAGACAAGATATTTTCAATAAAATTTGGGTTGTTGGTATTAGACAGATGAATATCCGATTACTCCGATTACGAGATTTTATTAATTCGGGACAATTGTTTCAGGAGCACGTAGGCTCCTATTATCAACCGAAGCCCGAATGAATTAAGTAAAAACAGGAAAAGACCTGGTACCTAAGCACGCAACGTTATCTCTGTAAAAATAAAACATATTACAACTACTTTTTCTATGCCTACTTGACTATTATACAAAATACTAAGAATTAGCGACCAAAGTGAATCATCCTACCCTCATAAATCCATCAAAATTGAGTGATGGAAGGGTGCAACTTCCTGATTCAATATGTTGTTTGAATATGTTTTTTTTTCTATATACTCGTAGTTTCGATTGCACGTAACTCTTTAAGTGTTTGTATATCTCACTAATTCAAGGTTTTCTAATTAGTCTTATGTCCGATATCATTTATTGCGCAACGTTGGATGATTCCAGTCTCCCATAGCAATAATTTGCTATGTGTTCCTTGTACCTAGTTTCGATCGTATGCTCTCTTTGTGTGTGTATAAACCTTATAACAGTCACTACAACCGATTTTGTAAATTCCCGATCTGTTATTGAGATGAGGTTTGTCTTTCGCATGGTCTAGATGTTTTGTCAGTGTGTTTCGCGGGGTAAAGCAAATTTTGTCCTTTAGAAATTTCACCTAAACCTTTTGAAATGCTATGGAAAGAAAGAAACTGTTTATTGCGCCTTTCTTCTGAAGTTAAAGTGGTGACTTACATAGTGTTTATATTGGATTCTTGGATATATTCTTTATACTACGGACGGCTGCATAGATAGATCGCTCTACCTTTTTAATGAATTGCAATTCTTTATTAAATCTCGCCTTGTTTTATTCGTCTATTGATTAGAAAATTAATGCCGGCCATTTTATGTTGTTCACAGTGATTTGAATCGGTCATTGTGAATGTATTTTACATACAAATTACACATACTCAACAACAATAATACATTGTAACTCCAAAGCTAATGGCTATTATGTCTTCTTTGTAAATTTTATTCACAAAAGGTAAATACTGATGCTAGTAAATATGTGCCAATAAATAAATACCAAATTTCTCTATAACAGTGAATTCCATCGCCAAAATATCTCATAGTAAGTGTTGGATTCTGGTCAAAGATAAGAATCTTCGTTGACGCATAAATCTTGTCATATCAACCCAATTAAAAAAAAATAGATGAAACAGTTACTATTATACGGAACTTATCCTATGCATTGGTTTTATTGTTTATGGTGTGTAGGCAATAACTCACAGTATGATCTCATTTGTTGCATTAGATTTTATGCAAAATGTTTTTGTAATTTAAATATTTAACTAATTTGTCAACTTACTTTTTCAATTGGTGCAATGTTACTATGCATTACTTTGTAACTGTAATAAAAGGTTATTATAATGATATCGATAACATCATATGTTTTTGTCCTCTCTTTATAACAGCAATATTACACTTGTTATGAATCAATCAGAGATTTTCGTTTCAAAATGGTCTCTCCATGCGTTATAACTCACCCTGTATATTATATGTAAAATTTATCTCTAGAACGCGAGAAGGATAATTTACATTTAAAGTTCACACAAAGATATTGGGGCATTCCATGTACGCAAATCACTTTCCATCTCACCCTAAACCATCATTAGCTATTCGTTTAGTAAATAATAACAGTCGAAATACAAATATTTTAAATGTAGGAACGGAATGCGGTATAAATCTCTCTTGTTTATCTGAATCTTCGGTACAATTTAAACAAATTGTAAATGATGCGATGCTTGGGAATAAATAAATTAAAATCGCTGGATAAAACAATTTGGAGGAAAGTAGGAGAAGATGCAGTGTTTACTAATACCACGATCAAACAAGGCTCGTACATAATCATAAAATCGTGTTGAAGTTCCAAAATGATACATTTGGAATCTTTTTAATGTAAATTGGATTAAGAAGGTCGACATAGTTTATTTAAATTTAAATCTTGGTTTAATCCAAATGTGGGGATTAATGGAATGGATAGGGCATATTTTTTCGTATAAAAATTGTTTCCTTTCGGAAATGTTAGCAACTTTACATTATACAGGACGTGACAGCAGTAAACAAGCTCCCAGAAGCTGTTAGCCTGATATATGTCTTATACGTTTAGTGACACTACACTAAACGAAGAGCCATCGCGAAGGAAACTTCAACCTCGCCGCTGAAGATGTTCACCGCAGTTGTGAACGAATCGTACGGAAGTAATTCCACAAGACCACGGCTCAACACCCCGGAAAAACATTTTGCAGCAGATTAAGGCCCTGAAAGCCTACGCAACAATTTGCCATTAATGTTTTTGGCTAAAACGATCTTCAGTAAGGCATGAAAAGTACCATCACGTACTAATAACCAGCTTATAATGCTTTAAAACTAAGGAACCTCGAGTCTACCTACTACTATGGAGAGGGCCCTTGAATAGTGTTCTCTGGTTAAGGCAGTGTTACTCTAGCTTGGGAGCATTCTTACAGTAAAGACATACCTACTGAGTAAACAGAGAAAGACTGTCAAACTGGTGGTAGATCTGCTGGCTGGTCATTGTAGATTAAATAAAAATACGTATAACATCAGTCTGGTATATTATGTTCTTTGCAAATTCGGCCAAAAGGAAGAAGAATCACCAAATCATGTTCTGTTCTAATGGGAGTGGAGAACACTAAAGTTAACAGCTACATAAAGGATCCACTTTCAAAGCAGATAGGGCTAATTAAGAAGCCCAATTTGGAAAGCACCTTCTAGGACAATGAGGACCACAATAGAACCACACACCAACCATAATCTCATCTAATTTCTATTTTAAAGGCAATGAGATGGCTGATCAACTGGTCAAAGAAAAAGCCAGAAGAATCGAAGACCAGAACCAATAGGTTTTCCAAACTCCCAAATTAAGAGCAAAGTTCGACAATGGGAGAGTAGGAAATCTCTATCCCTCTTAAAAAAAGTATTTCAAACTAACAGTAAGAAAAAAGCGCTTACAAAAAAGTATTCGGCTTCGGCAAGTTGGTTTACCCGCCATTGCCTCCTGGGATACCATCTCTAAAAGACTGAATAACGTCAGCACATGTTTGCTCCATGGTAATTTAAAGAAACCATTTATGAATGGATACATCCAAAGAGGGGTGGGAAAAATTATAGGCAGAGAGGCAGGCAAAACAGTTTCTAAAGGAGCAAAGGCCTGAATTTATTATGTATCTACCGATAAAAATAGGAAGACTGTCAAAATCATTGTAGGTCTGCTGGCTGGTCATTGTGGACTAAATAGGCGTAGGTACAACGTAGGCCTAGAGATGACGCTACTTGCAGAGTTTGCCAAGAGGAAAAAGAGACACCAGTTCATGTGCTGTGCCAATGTGACGTCCTAACGAGGACAAAGTTTTTTTGTAATGGACATGGAGAACCTCACAGCTACCAGCTATACAAAGAAGTCGCTCTTAAAGATGATATGCCTTATTAAGAGGGCAACATTAGAGAGCGTCTTCTAGGAAAAATAGGATCACAATAGACCTGAAAAGGTCGCGGTGGAACAGGTCCATAGGCCATCCCAATCCCAATCTAATCTAATCTAGTCCCTGGTAATTAACAACAGCTTTGAGTCTATATTACATAGTATGGAAGGGCTTAACCAATGGAATATGTTTACAATAATAAAGTTACTTGCATTAATGCCACGATGTTTTTACCTTAAAGGCAATGAGATAGCTGGTGAACTGACCAAACAAACAATTATCACTCAACTGTATGAGCCAGAACCAATTCTGGGCGTTTCTAAAACCCAGATTAAGGGTGAATTTGAAGAGTGAGGGTCATCATCATCTCTCTGAGAAGAAATTTTCGGACAAGTGGAATGGTAATTATAGATTAAAATATTCACATTTATGTATGAACTTCAAGTATTTGTTGACCATTAAGCTTTGCGTGGACTACGAAAGAACAAATTGCAAGAAATAAGAAAATTTGATGCACAAAACGACACTATCTGTATTATGAGATAGAGGGAAGATGAAGAAATAAACACATATATGCGTAATAAATCTACGATTCCAGCATATTTTAAATTGGAACACAATTCTTAAATTATTCTACCAATCTATTCACCAACTTTTAATGCATTATAAAACTCATAAATATGTAGGAAACACGTCCAACTCAGAATTGAATTCGAACTGATGCAAATTTAACTGGAACATAAGCTAAAAGGAGACTTTAATTTAAGACAGAACAACTAGGAACAACTTACACGTAAATTGCCAATTCCAGGCAACCTCCTGGAGGTCCGAGCACCAAACGGATTTAAATTGCAAATGGTAACGGTTTGAGCCGCCATTAGGGTGCAATCTAATAGCGATTCAATCGACACACTACCCCCCTACCCCTATAGACATTCCCCTATTGCATGCATTTAACAGTCAAATAAATTAGTTTATCTGATGACATAATCTGTTGGAGAATTTCATACTGGTGAAGGAATGTGAATTATTGATGTGTGAATGAGTAGCTAAATGTTGTTGATGAGGATTACCAAATAAATAAACATTGAAATTGCCCCATTTTTTAACTTTGTGCCGTCGAACTTTAAATATTTAACATACCCTTACGAACACGATGAATAATTCATTTTTAATTCCAGGAGCTAGACGGTAAATATTGAAACAGGGCCGTCTGAAGAAAAGGTCGTAACTTACCTGAAGTATCTTACATCTATTCGTTTTGCACGTGTCGTCCATGCACGGCTGGTACATCCCTAGCGTAACACAGTTGAGCAAGATTACCATCATCGACACCCTTTCGAACCACGTGCGATACGTAGTTAAGGAAAAATCGCTTTTCAATATTCGATATTCGACAGAGTACATTATATTAAATAAGCTCGCTTCGATTCAATTCTAACTAAATTTCGTTCCCGTTTGAAATCAGTAATGCGCGTATCTGCATACGTAGTAGATACTGCAGTTGGCTACACTGCTTGTCGGAGTCTTTCTGTGGGATTTTATAAATTTGAGATTTTTACATTTTTATCGTTCGGAATAGCTAGATTCCAGTGCAAAATGCAAAGTTTTATGTGCATCGTATAGCTCGGATAAGCTTTTAAAAATAACATTGTTTTTTTTTCTATTCGCACAACATAGTCTCGGTTTTAAATTGGGAGATTATTCGCCAGGTTTTAATGGTGCGTTCCATTTCAATTGAAATAACACAGTTCCCTTTGTATTTTATGTGCCTATATATCCAATACAAATTCTGTACAATGGTCAGAACATAGATTTAATATATTTTAATTGAAAATGTAAATTGAACTTTAAAATGGAAAAGAAAAAGAAAATTTGCTAGCTCAACGGATATAACTTTAAATGGACGCAAAAGAACAATTAACCTCAGAGTTACCCTCGCGAATTGAATCTAACTACGAAAAGTAAATTGTGAGTGAATGAAATATGACTTCCTTAATTATCCGAAAACTGAAAAGGTTTAATATAAAATAAAAGAACAGAATTTTTTTAACCCAAAGATGCTAATTAACAATTAAATTTATTATTCAAAATGGGTTTAATTACAGATTGTGCAGAAAAAAAACCGTGAACTGAAGGTTCTGGCCTAAAATAAAAACTGCACTTGATTCTAAATTAAACTGGGACAATGCTATTTCCTATGCAAAGCAAAAGTTTTGTTTGTTCAGGAGGATTATCTTTCATTAATCTTTCAACTTCAACCCACGTGGTATCAAATTAAAATAAACTAAGCGTGGACTATTACTAAAATTTACATTAAAGCAAAAACTAAAAGCAAGAACAATGCTTCTACTCACCCAGACGAGGTGATTGATAAATAAAAATGAAACAGTAAAATTGAATAACCGAAAATTAACTCTTTAAACTATAATAAGAAATAAAAACAAAAAATATCTTCCCGCACAAAAATAATAAATAATCTTATATCTACTACGTGTACACGTTAATATATTAACAATTATCACAAAATGAATTCCTTGATTGGCTATATTTTTACAGAATTCAAATTTCAATATCAAATGAACTACAAAATGGCAACAATAATTGAAAAATACAGAAATACGTTTACTCACGTCAATAGTCGAACAAGGAACTACTTCACAAAACTCTACAAACGTTTTTCATACAAAAATCCCTCTCTCAAAAACTGAACAACGCAGTCGTATTAACAATAACCAATGAGTCAATAGAATCCGCATTAACTTTACACTCAAACAATAGACAAATTAATGAATGGAATAAATTAAAAAAACTTAACACTTAATTAATTAAATCATACAATAAATTCTTTAACTAAACTTATACAAACTAAACATAAAATTTGTGAAAAACTCTCGGTAGATTGACCAACAGCTCGGAAGAAAGTTAACAAATCAAAATATGCAACTCAAAATACACTCAGCGGTAATGCGGGTAATCTAATCATAGCATCATGTAAAAAAAGAAAGATTAATTAATAAGTTAGATAGGAGAAAGAAGGTTTTATCACCTGAAGATCAGTTAAGAAAGGGAACTGATTCTTTAAAAGTTCCTACTTTTCAAAACCACTTCTTTTAGCGTAACTTTCAAATGCCAATATTCAATTCGCTTCTCGAATAAAGTTTATATGAAATCGGTACCTGCTGATTGCAGATAAATATTAGGATAGCTATCAATTGTTCACGGTTCGTTGACGGACTAAAACGCTACGTAATCGAATCATTTCAGCCGCTGGCTATTTCCGGACCATTTCATTCGCTTTGATTTGCAAAACACACAGCATCAAAGGGGGCGGAAACAGGTAACAGAACGCCGAACTGATGGCATACCGATTAAACATCGGTTATCGATATATTAACATGCCAGAATTTCCGACATTGTTCGACCGAGCATCGAATATATACACGGCTTACTCATACGCGTGGCATCGATCGGTGCGAGTAGAAACACCTTAAGATAATAAAAAATGAAAGGCGCAAATTTGTAAGTATATCCGTGATTAAATTGCCAAGCATTCCTCTTCGCAAACTTCGCAAATAATCGTTCAGGTCGGTCGAGCGGCTCGAGTATAAACGCGTAAACCAATTTTAAAATTATATTTTTCAGCTTTAGAACAACCATTAATTTTCGATATTTTAAATATTTACTGTAACTAGTGTGCGTGGTATATGTAAACCTCTACTTTATTATAGGCGGTTCAGATTGACTTATAAAAGTCGTATCGGTTGCTTGTTTAACACGTTCGCCCGATCCGGGATTTTAACAACAACTCAAGTTGATCACAGTTGCGGGGATAAAATTTGTCAAATAGGGAAACAAAACTTTTTTGAGAAAATAATTCAACGAAAACGCATAATTATTACTGTGTCTTATACAAACTTATCTTGTTTGCAAGTTAATGGGTCGTTAGGGATGTCTTTATAAATATTTTCAGGTAAAAGTTCACTAATGCATCCAGGATGCCAGCCAGCTACAGTGAAGACGGTGGACAATGGTCACAACGTGAATTTAGCTGAACGAAATTATTTTATCACGAATTTTTATGTTGTGTTGTAGGCGGTTCGTCATTCAATTTTTAGATGAAAAATTCCTATAAATATGTGTGATATTTTTGTTTAGTGGCCTTTGGAATTATGATAATTACTGTATCAAACCTAAAAACCAAAGTACCATTCTAATTTCGTTGTAATACTAGTTCTGCTTTTGTTTTTGTTCAGTTTAAATTTTTTGACAACGCCGAAATGGTTAATATGCATTTTTTGTATGGATTAGCCAATAGTAATGCTTTAAAGGCTAGATGTATTGCTGTGTACTAGTTGAATTAAATGAATTTTTCAAAACTGATTTTTAAAATGGAAAAGACAAATTAAAATTTAGCTAGCTCAACGGATAAAATTTTAAAGGAACGCCAAAGAACAATTAATCCCAGAGTTACCCTTGCGAATTAGACTTTAATCTAACAACGAAAAGTAAAATGTGAGTGAAGGCAATCAGACTTTCTTAATTACCCGAAAAATTGCAAAGGTTTTAAACAAAAATAAAGGAACAGAATTTTTAACCCAAAGACGCAAATTAACAATCAATTTATTTCAACAGCGGGTTAAACTACAGATTGTGCAGAAAAAAACCGTGAACTGAAGGTTCTGGCCTAAAATAAAAACTGCACATGACTCTAAATTAAAATAGGACAATGCTATTTCCTATGCAAAGCAAAAGTTTTGTTTGTTCAGGAAGATTATCCTAAATTTTCAATTTCAATCCATGTGGCTTCAAATTAAAATAAACTAAACGTGGGCAATTACTAGAAATTTACCAAAAAAAAAAAAAAACTAAATGCAAGAACAATGCTTCTATTCACCCAAACGAGGTGATTGATAAATAAAATGAAACAGTAAAATTGAATAACGGAAAATTAACTCTTAATAATTGATCTTATATCTATAAAGTGCACACTTCAATATATTAACAATTATCACAATATGAATTCCTTGATGGGCTAAATAAAAGACAATTAAAGTGAAATTTACAATATCAAAATGAATTACAAAATGGCAACAAAGATATACAAAAATACGTCTACTCACGTCAATAGTCGAACAAGGAAGTTCTTAACAAAACTCTACAATTGTTTTTCTTAGAAAAACCCCCCTCTCAAAATCGTACAACGCAGACGTAAAACATTTCAACGACAACAAATCAACACAAGCAATCAATAGACATTTGAATGAATGGATTAATTAAAAACACTTAACACTAAGTAAATTAAAAATGATACAATAAACTCTTTAACTAAACTTATACCAAACAAAATCTAAATTGTAAAAAATTCTCGGTAAATTTAACAACAGCTGTTTAAGCAAGGCAAATAACCAACAAATAACCAAAAATATGCAACTTGAAATACACTCAGCGATAAATGGGTTGTCTAACCACAGCAGTATGTATATCCAACGCTATCCAAATAACCGCTTATCATGTCTTGAAACGTTTAGTAAATAAACTGCGTCTTTGTTTACAAGAATCTGGAAGTTTTGCAAGATCGGGTGATATTATTAGACGATCTAGAAATGCGAGAATTCCACAACCTGAAGATGAGGTTTTTCAAATTATTGACGAACATCCACAAATGAGTACCGGAAAAGTTGCTGAACAAGTAAATGTTAGTCACAAAACTGTTTTAAACATTCTAAAAGAAAAACTTATTGCATCCATATCATATTCAACGTGATCAAGAATTGCTACCTAATGACTATCCTCTCCGTATGCAGTATTTCCAATGGTTTTTAAGAAAGATTGCAAATAATCCTCATTTTTCTGCCACTGTATTGTTTACAGATGAAGCCAACTTCTCAAATATGGTATTCTGAATCTTCATAATAACTACAACTTAGTCGATGAAAATCCTCATGCCACGATTCCAATAAACTTTTTAGGCCAACGTTGGAATTGGTTTTATCGACAATTATTTAATAGGATCATTTTTCCTTCCTCAACGATTGACCGGTCATACATATCTCCATTTTCTAGAAAATGAGCTTCTTCTTCGTTTGGAAGATGTATACCTCTCATAATTAGAAGGCGTATATGGTTCATGCATCTCCACATTTTGCAGTAATCGTAAGGGAGTTTTTAGATAACATTTAATCAAACCGTTGGATAGGAGGATCTCCACATCCCATGGCCCCCAAGGTCAATCCTTTGGATTTTTGTGTGTGGGGATATTTATACAACCTCGAAGATCCTAAAAATCGCATCATGAAAGGCTGTAATGTTATTCCCAACACTCCTGGCTTTTTAACGAACGAATTCTGAAATCTTACACGTCGATCAAATGCTTGTATTTTAGCTGTAGATGCATTTTGAACATCTGCTCTGAAACATGCTACTTTTATGTTTCATTTGTTGTAAAGTTATTGCTTCTATTACAATAATAAACAACATTGAGCTCCTTGTATCTCATTAACGATTTCAGATTACTTTCGAAACATCCTGTATGTTACCAAGATCTCATGAACAGCCACAGGTATAGAAAACAAAAAATATAACCCTAGGTGCAATGTTTTCGTTTCACTTACATAATTTCCAAAATCGCGGATGTTAATCTTGTAATCAGCAGACAAAGCTGTAAGAATTGCACCAAATACTTTAATAAGCGTCATATCAATGCCGGTAAGAGCAGAACTTATTTTTGGCTCTCTAAAAAAATCCATAATTGGTATTCCCATTTTCTGGTTTTGATATATCACTACCTTGCTGTGATATGAATAGTTTCTAGATTTAAGTTTCTTCTTTCTGAAAACTCTGTTTTGTCGTCACCATCTCCAATTTACCATTTTTTAATATTTAGGCGATAAGATTTAGTTCGGAGGTGTAAAGTGATTTAGTTTTTGGGAAGCGAATACTTTTTCTTATTTCTTGATTAGAAGACTCTAAAGTCTTCTAAACATTGTTTCTAGCATCATGTTTGCGTGACTGTCCTATAAAAACTTCACTAGCAAATAACTTGAATTAACTTTTAATTTATAACTATATGCAGTTGTTACAGTTCAATGTTCTCATTCAAAATCCTGAAGTCACACGTTTGTTTGTCAAGTAATTCAGAGAAAATTTCCACAAAATACCAGTGGCTTCTAGTTTCATAAAATGGGTACCCAAGTAATCAGAAATACTACACAAGAATCATCATTACGTGAAATTGTTGACGATGGATTACTTTCACGTTTTCGTTTACTTTGTCCAGTTAGATCCACATTTTTGCCCGCTGTTCGCTTGGATAAAGTAAAAGACGAATTAACACGTCACCTGCTTGAAATAAAATCTATATAGTTATCCGCCAAAACAAAAAGGGGGTTGAGGGATGGAACGAAAGCGTTCTAGGAAAGTGTCTAATTGAAAATTTTTGGCAATAAAGGATAGAATAACATGCATATATAGTTTATTGAAACAAAGCAATGAAAAATATGCAAAAGCTAGTAGCGGAATAATACCAAAAAGAAATGTTTACTTAAAATAGTAAAAAAATAGTTTACTTAAAAAAGTAAAAAAATAAAAAAAATAGTAAAAAAGTTTACTTAAAATAGTAAGTAAAAAAACGAACAAGGCTGTGTACAGAATTTAAGGGATGCAAGCAGGAACGGGGCTGCTTTAATGACACGGATTGGGGTAATTCTACTGTTACATACTAGTTGTTAGTAGCATAGTAAATGAAATGCTTTCCTTTGTGACCACAGCAAAATTACTTATTCTATACGTTTAATAATAACATATTCATCCCTGAAATGTGACAATGGAAAACATGATATTATACATTGAACTCCAATAACAAGAATTTAGCATTCCAGTACAACTAAGCAAATATATTATACACAGGTTATCTACCCAAATATTAAACAAAGATCTATTGAGACTCTCAGTTCAACTCACAATGTACTAATCGGATATGCTGTCTACGTCCCCGGTATTGGTAAATAGATCACGTGGGACGTGCTAATATTGTTATACCCCAATTCGTACTGACTGCAATATTCGTACTGGCACGCCGGTAAAATATAGATAATGCAAAATCGGCCGTATAGATTAATTTAATTATGACAGCTGTTGAATATTTATAAACGCAAATACGAAATTATTCGCGGGTCTGTGTGTGCGCCGACAGCACAACACACGGTCGAAATGGACACGTACAACTAACCGAATTATGAATTTATGAATGTCCGGTCAGTAGGAGATAAAGGTTAATGTTAACAGATAAGTGGATATATTGTATGTGTAGAATGCAGTTATGTGTGGGAGTTTATACTGTGTGAATTTCGCTATTTAACGGGTCGTTTGTTTATTTATATAAGCTGTGGATGTGAAACTTAATTTAAAAAATTATCCACACTAAAATTTATATTTGTTGACGTAAAATTCGCTGCACGTGGCAATTCTATTTTGTATAACTGCCATTAATAATCACAAAAGTAATTATATAAAAAAGGGTTTAGCTATTCAACATTTAAAAATATTAATTATATATTAGAGGCATAAATAATATTTATTGCAATTTCAGTAATATAATGTAATAATTAAGTGTTACTATATAATAACGGATTCTAGACAAAGCACATACCCTGTGAGAATATTTTGTAAATAATTTTAGGATGCAAGTGAAATTTCTGTTCTTCAAAGGTATTTATATGAAAACTGAAATATGAAGTGAAATTTCTGGTCTTCAAAGGTATTTATACGAAAACTGAAATATGATCTGAGTGTGTTTTAAGGGCGAAAACTATATAATAATAACATTACAGAAATGATGATAAATATTTTTGCAATAACAACAATAGGTATGATCGATTTGCATATATTAATAAAACTAGCTACTCATTTCTGCCAAGAATTAATTTGAAAATGCAGCCACGTTAATTTCGAATGTACGTTCTTTTTTCTCTGGAAGCGCTAAGTCGCATAAAAGTATATTTAAAGATCCACCTGTAATCACAAGACGGAGTAGTTGACCAGGAGCATCCTACTCACACACTCAAAGTTTTGATGGGATCAAAAGCGTGGTTTCTAAAACGAAATAGCGGGTGCAATATTAAAAGCAAAAAACAAAGTAGTTGAAAAATCAAGTCTAAGACAAAATTTATGTTATATAACTAACTAAGCCGAAACAATAAAAGACTTGAAGTCAAAATTTCATTTTGTTAGAAGGCGCAACAGCTAGGCAAGATATGTCTAAGCAGCTAAGATATACCTAAACTAGAAAGTATCCTGGATCATTTAGATCAAAATTCAAAAAAAAATTGAACAAGTGTTCGAAAATAATGGGAGGTTAGAAAATTGGTGCTCCATTTACAATTTTCCAAAAGGAGAGGACGTTTAATAGGTACAAAACGATATGGTTTTTTTATTTACTAACAGAAAGTTGGGTACAACACGTCAGGTTAGATATTAAACTTTACATATAAAAGTTCGATTGAAGTAACGTACATCTATAGAATAATTCAGAATTAAGAATCAAAATTTCTATGCCAATCTAGAAATTCGTCAATACAATCAATACAATACTGTAGAAGTAATCATTTTCTCGTTTGAAACTGAGTGGCAAAATATTTAATAATCTAGTACCTAAAGATGAATGTGTCCTTTAGTTATAGCCAATCTTGTATCGAGCTGCATAGTTGATATCATTACTTATTTTTGGTGTCATTACTGTGGGAGTCGATACTTTTAGGTACCTCTATTTAGTTTCAAAGAAATAACAAAGAATTTCGAGTATGTAAACGCTCGGCAGTGGCAAAATATCAAACTACTTGAAAAGGGTCACCATTTAGCGTAACTATTAATTCCTAGTAAAAGGGATTAACGCTTGCCCGTACGCTAGGTATGGAATAATACAATTGACCTCATGCTGCAGTGTTAAGTGGATAATAAGAAGACCTTATTCATACTCAGCGACTAAATCAATCAATTAATTAGTCAAAATAGTCATATAGCTTGCAGTGTTTGGTTCTTTAGTTAAACCCTCATAATGTGCCTTTAACTCACAGTGTAACTGATCAACAATCATACCCAGGAATTTCGTCACTTGATTGCTTGATTATACCTCGATTTACGCCATTTACATTAACTTCAAAATCCAAATCCAGTTGTGACAGTGGCATACGGAAATAAACCAGTCTTATCTACATTTAAATGTGAATTATTCCCAGAAAACCATTCTATCATCTCACTTAAAATGTGAAATACCAACACGAATACTAGCAAGTCTGCCCTGAACCCGCAACAGTGGTGTCATCGGCATAATTAATCAAGGAGTAATTTACAAAGACAGCTATATCATTAGTAAATCAAGGGCCAAGAATAGATCCCTGTGGAACACCAGTGATTACAGGCAGAATTGGAGAAGCTACATCCGCGACCCAATCACCAGTTTTAAACTTTATTCTAACAAATTGTATTCGATTTGATAAATGTGACCTAAACCAATCCGCCACAAGCCCCTCCCCTTCCGCGCATACTATAATGCTCTAATTTTTATCCAATCGAAGGCCTGCGACATATCACAGGAAACACCGCCTCATCCAACGCCCGCTATGTTATAGCATATTCAAAAATTTGGGTAAAAAACTGGGTGTTAAATAAAACAACACATGTTCTGAGGGCTTCTGGCAGTAATCCATATTCCAAAAAAATATTAATAAGTTGGATTAAAGAAGGAATATCACTTTTCGAAGTATTCAATTTACAAAACACACGTAGAAACTCGCTCTCCGATTATAGATAAGCACACCCATTCCGGCTTGATCGACAAAGATCAAGAAACGTTCTATAACTGAATTTATATTTTTTTTTACAAGATCCAAGAATGTGTATTAATTTTTTATTTGCATTATTGCATCAGATATGTAAATTTATTTATTTCATTTATCTTGATGTTTTGTATTTACTATTTGTATAATATGATATTTATAAACGACATAGAACGCAAAATATAATAGTGAGTAATGTGAAATATATTTTCAGCTAATTAAAAATTACTTATAAATCTAAATATGAAATTATTTTTTTCATTAGAAGATAATTGCATCAGCAAGAAGTGGAATGAACTCATAACACCATTAAATGGAACAGGAAATTCATCTATGTGTAACAAAATAAAGGAAGGTAATGTGTTACCTTCTTTTATTTTGTTGCACATATATGATTTCCTGTTCCATTTAATGGTGGTATCAGTTCCAAGGATACTACGTAGGACAAATATATTGTAAATACAAAGTATATCAGCAGATCATTATAATGACACGATTTCTACTTACAATTTTGCACTTGTTTAATTTTGTTATTAAATATCGCTGCCTATATGTAAGAACTAGGTAACTTTATCGATCGGCTATTTTGAGTTATATACATTTTCACCATATTGGAAATGGGTAGAATATAATGTGAACCTAGGTATCTTTTGCATTATTAAAGTGCATGTTATATACACATATTTAAGGATGCTTATTACATACAAAAATTAGTTATCACTATTGTTTGAAAGTTCTGTTCTGACAAATTACTAAGCTTTCCATTTAAAATTTCTGGTACAGTATGTAACACGTATTTTACGATCTTCAACTCTTAAATTCCTTCGTTCTTCTCCAAATTCATTTTTTAAGCATCGCTTTATATATTCTCTAGAGATATCTACGCTACTCCAATTGTCAGTTCTGAAAGATGTATTTTATTTTCTGTTATTCCGTAATTTCTAAAGTATCCTACACTCTTGAACGGTCTTAAATATCATTTTTACAGACAAGTAAAATAATTTTTGAATCCATTTTGATCTGAAGTCATCCTCCACTGTATGCAGCGCCAGAATCGTTATCGTTTCGCAACTCCCACTCTTTAATGCTATGTACGTGTCGCCTGCACGCGAATTGCGAAGCCCTTTGAATACGAGATCAGAGAGGCGGAACAGTTCCCGTTAAAAAATCCATTAAAATTTATCCCGTCGAAAGAAAAACTCGTTTAACGTAACGAAAATAATAAAAAATACATTTTTTACCAATTAAAAATTTGCACTGTGCCTGCGTCACAGGGCAATGCCTGCAGTGTAGTGTTCCGACAGCGTAATTTCGTTTCGTTAAACTTAATATTGTCACAATAAAAATACGTAGAAACAAGTATACGCGGTATACGTCAAATTAAAATGCATGCTACGTTGGGATGTATTCGGCCTGTGACGTAGTTATTAAATAGAAGTTTGCATATTATTGCGTTGTTTCCAATTTTAATCTATGGAAATGTTGGCTTTTCTCGTGGTTATTGCATGTTATACGTTTATGAAGAATGTTAAAACAGAATCGTATAAAAATCGTTTATCAAGTATTTCAATTCACATACAAGATGCCGCCAATTATTTATTTAATGCGAGATACATTTAGTCTTCACCTTTGAATCAGTCGACACCAAGAAAACTACATTAAAATTATACAGTTACCGTACGATGAACGTATATCCCTAATTACCACGGCTACGTAGCAAATTAATTAGCACCCACTATGTACTGGATTTACAAACACGTGTGTACACAAAATAATAATCACATTTATTATTAGTGAAATTCATTATATGTTCCATAACGTGTGAGAAGAATCTCATAAAAAAAAAACGTCAATAAATGTGAAATAAATATGTCACATTAAAACTCTAGTTTAAATATTCCTCTAATTTTAATACTTGATTATAACTAAAAAAGTGATTACTATTTTATATAGCAATTTTCATTTTAAACTTTTTTCCATAATGCTTTTAAGCGTAACACTCTGGTTGTTATACACAACTTCCGAACAACCGCTAATTTACAGTGGCTTTCTTGTGCTCGACTGAAGCACAAAGACGTGTTTAAGTGCGCGTAAATTCTTTGTATAAAGAAATTATTTACCAGAGCATCGTCTTTAACGGTTACCGTTGAAAAGTCGTTGCCAATTGACGAAGTAAACAACTGTGTACGTTGCAAACTGTTTTAAAAAAATATACACAAGTTACTTTTACACCTCCAAATTAAAGGGAATTAGTAATTGTAGGACGTACTTTCGTTTCTGGGAACGTTTTCTGAGCATCTGATTATTTTCTTTTATGACTCCGTAATTTTCAACGAAAAGGAGGAATTTAAAGATTGGGCTTAAAGTATGTGATGAATTGTAAAATATTTGCCATGCAAATTCATGCGACAGATATTGCGAAAGGTCGTACCTGAGCAAGCATAGCAAGAAATGCTTCTGATAATATTCTCGTAAAATTTGCTCTGTAAGTTAAAACACCTATCAGAAATAGTTTATCAAAAGTTTATAATCTGGATAAAAAATATCGGTGGAAGGTAATAATGGGATAGAAATGAAACTTATAGAAAATAACGTCTAGAGTTTATATCTCAATTAACTTCGACATGACAATGGTGCCAATTTGAACTAGTTGGTGCAATACATGATTGCGTCAGAAAACTAGAAAAGATGGACCAACAGAGCACCCAGAAGGTTACAAACTCTATCAGTCGGATGCATCGCAAATACAAAAAGTAGTGACAAGGCCACTAAAAAAAAAAACAGGCAAGAGGGGTTCTGAAAACAATAGACCTAAATTTACAAAAGATCAACTGAGTACAAACAATACCGATTAAGTGATGAGTCAGACTACTGACTAATTACAAATTTATTTCTGTAGATTCCGCCAAGATGAAGAAGAAACCCCATCCCTGATCTATGTTATCATGATGGCATGACCAGGACAAAGATCATTCTGCTCATGAGGCCAGAGGACCCAACAGCAGATTGATGAGCAGAAAAGCATCTCGTAACCACTAAACAGAGTCTTGTCTGCTAAAAAAGATCACCTGGCTTCGAAGAAATTGCAGTCAATGTAGACATATAAAGCCACATTATCGTTTCTTCATCAAAGTCAGAGTTAATTATTGGTAAATATATATCTATGCATAAAGAGTTTACTTCTGATCAGTAGTTCAATTTCGTGGATACAGCACCCAAGCTATTAGCCACTATACCGCTGAAGAATCGAGTGCACTTATTATCTTGGAGGTAGACATTCTAAAGCTTTCACAAAGTAGAGGCAAAACCACGTGGAAATGCCAGCAGATGCTAGAAAAACCAGGTATAATACGGCTTGTACTTGGTATGCTTTAACACTTCTATGTATGTATGTATATAAATGGAAGGGTGATCTTACACTGCGACCTAAAAGATCTGTTGTGTCCCCTATTCTTGCTGCTTTACAGCTGGCCTTCCAATCCTATTCCTTTCAGAAAGTGTAGGATATCAGAGGGCCCCAGTCTAGGTAAGTCTCCCTCTTCGATTTCAGATGCTCCCAGGTGCAACGCCCTCTAGTTGCACAGTGCTACGCAGTTTGAGTGGAGGTGGTTGGGTGTTTCATCCTGTTCCCCAAAAAATCTACATTCAGATTCCTTTTCCAACCCAAGCTTACTCAGGTGTCCTTTCAGTCTACAATGGCCTGAAAGTATTCCTGTTAGTATGCGAACTTTGTTCTTACTTAGGTTGATGCATTCTGTAGACCTCTTCTGGTTATAAGTTCCCAGAAGAATTTTACTTTGCCTCATTCTCTGGAGATTTTCCCAGTAACTGGATTTTCTCTGCTCCATTTCTATGTTCAGTTTCTTCAGTATTGTACTTAACCAGCAAAAGGATTCAGGCCCTACAAAAAGTATTCCAACCCGTTTTTTTTTTGCGAGATTATCCGTTATTTCGTTTCCTCTTCCACTATCAGACATGATGATAAACTCCTGCTTTCGATAATTTCTACCAATATTGAACTGAACACATCTTTCAATAGCGTGTATTTCCGCCTGAAATATACTTGGATATTTTCCCAAGCTTTCGAAATATGTGGTTCCAGGCCTATATATTCCTATTCCAGTTCCCTCTGCTGTTTTGGAGCCATCAGTATACCATTTAATGGCATTTCTATTTAAGTTCAAGATGGTGTTATGATCCCACTCGCTCCTCTTACTAAGCTTTATAATGAATTCCTTCACAAAGCTGAATGTTTTTAAAAACATATCATCCCGGGGCATGTCCCAGGTTTGATCACCGTCAGGAGATTGAGGCCTCTGCTTTAACACTTACGTGGGCTTCACATTTCTTTATTTTAACCAGAAGTGCACTGCATAATTAGCTATATCAATACAACAATAGCTGCACTCGAACTTCCTTGCAGGTCTCTATTCCACTTTTCTCTCTATTCAAAATCTTCTCCGATCGTTATGTAAATACATGACCAGCTAACGAAGCAGTTCGCATTGTCCTACTGAAGTAATTGCTCTTAAGCAACTTAGTATCTTAATCAATGTATTACATTAGCGACATGCTAAGTTATCGTCATTACATATGGATGGGACCTCATAGTCTAGAATCCAGAAAATCTAATATGTCAGAAATAAGGATGGTGAGTTTTGGGCTAATCAAAGTAAAATCAAGTGGAGCAAAGTCGTTTAGTGGGAAGCCCCTCGGTGTATAAGAATAACTGGTCAATGTAGCTACAAATAATAAATTTTATAAATTAGCAATTCGAGGGAACGTATTCCAAATGAAATACGCCATTTGGGAAGTAACAGTAATGCAACATACCCTTCGTTTTCTTTTGAATTTTGGTGAAACATATGTAGGTGCTTTTAACTCCTTAACTGATATTTGTTTTATATATTTACTTCCTTTATATCCCAATGGCGCAGAAATTGATATAAAGTTTGTGTATTGATTTAAGTAATGTTACCATTACAAATTCACTTTTTCTAAACGATTTTTAATGCAAAACGATACGAGAAGGAAATTACCCACCGTCAGGAAATTTAATTAATTCACTGTTGCGGAAAGATCAAAAGAACTCAAAAAGAAACCAGCGATATTATTCCTTTATTTCGCCGTAAAATAAAAAGAATAATATAAACACAGCCGCCGCCATTCGCAACGAATAGGAATCTGGCTTATAAGTTTTTACGGTCCACGATTTCCATTGTTAATTGTACTGCGCCGGAATAACAAAATCAATGAAAAGCACCTCTCTTCTATTAGAATTGTCTGCACTCTTTATTGCACGGGATTCTAAAATATAGACAATGCCATCTGCATTCTTATTAAAGGTCGCGTAAATTTAATCAATCGTCCCCTTTCTTTCTTGAAAACGAATAGTTTTTTTTGCGTCCGCTTACTTTTTGGCAACGTCTCTTCTTTCGTTGGATTATAGAATTATCACTGCGAAAAAGCATTTTTAAATTATCCAAGCGAATTAAGAGGAAAGTTTTCCGGTTCTAAAACTGCAGCGATCTATCGAAATTTTTAAAACTCTCTCACGTTTAGCAGCAGGATTTGAGTTTGGATGCCGATTTAAGTACCTTAGCTCCAAATTTTAACCGCACTACTTTTATAGCTCTTTTTTACTGTAACTTTCTTTAAGACGCTTTTTAGTGTGCACAAGATTTACGAAATATCTTAGCTGCAATAAAATCTCTTTCTTCCGTTTAGCGAATTGGGGTAAATTGGAAAAGTTTTTGATGTGTTTCCCAATTAAATTTGTTTTCCAGAGTGTAGTTTATTTTTTTCATATACATATCAATATATAATGCATTTCAAGATACAGGAGTATCATTTTTAACATCAGTAATGGTTTTATTACACCTCTCGTGGAGATAATTACCTGTCGCCTCATTTAAAAAGCACAGTTTACCTGTTTACAGCATAAGAATCCGGGAGCGTATTGATTATAAATTACGGCCCATTCGATTGTTTGTAATATACAATAAAATTACTTAAATCTGAGCATTAAATTCTTAAACCATGTTTAATCAAAAAAAAAATAATATACAAAGCCTTAAATTACACTGGTTTTTACTTTTTCACTTACTACTACAGCAACTGAGATACGAAGAGCATTTAGTTTTAGTGTTACCCTGTAATTCAAAAAGTGGGTTAGGAAAATTGGATTTGCAGCGTTTTTTGGTTCACTAAAAAAGTGAAACACGGTCACGAAAACCGCACTTCTCACATCCAAGTTGATGTGCGAGACAATTTTGATGTAACAAAATTTTAAACTATGAAGTGTTTTTTTTTTGTCTTTTCATTTTTATCTTAATTGTACTTATTGTTTATTATTATTGGTATATTATTAACTACGGCAATAGTCGATTTTTTCGGGGTCATTACGATAGTTAAGAAGGAGATTTTGCTGAACGGGGGTGCCTAGCCTGAGAAAAATGGTTGGTTTAATCCAACATAAAATTTTGTGTCGTCATTTTTACGTTAGGCCAAAACAAAATAAGGTTAAAGAAATGCGCTATTGTGTTTGACTAAAGCATATATGTTGCGTTAACCGTTTTGTTTTAGATTAACGATATTTAGTGTTGATTTATGGGTAACTTTACTTGTGTTCTTTTAAAACAAGGTGCAACGTTAACTCAAACTTATAAATTTGCGTTGTTTTACATAGAACATTTTGTAACAATATTAATTCATTTTCATATAACCATAAACCACAGTTAAATAAAAAAAAATTAGTGGTAAATTTCAATATGTTTTGCAAATGTTCTTGAACAATCGTATCGTATGTCCCGAGAGCAATTTGAATTCGTCGTGTCAATCTTGGACGAAAGTATGTAACAATGTTCAAATTTCAACTTGTTCTAATTAACATTGAAAATGGTTCCTTTAGTATTACTAGAAAGTTAACATGTTGTCTGTTGTGAAAATAACTTTTCCATTCAACTAAAATTAGGTTAGATATACGAACTTGAAGCATTAAATAAAATTACGTTTGGAGTTGTGGAAATTGAAGGGTATCAGTACGACACTAGCATCAGTTCTATTTTGTAGTAGTTTTCTCCCTATACATACCAGCAAATACGTTAAACGCTTATATATATTACAGAAACTGTCACATAGATGGCGCTTCTCCTATTTCATTCCAGTAAGCGAACATATTTAGCATAAATAGCAAGGTAAATACGATTATTAAACATTAATCAACCAACATTTTATGCTAACATGTTTTATGGTTTAAATAAACCCATTGATTGTGTTGTTTATATATACAACAAATACAATAAATGTGTTAAATTAACGCATTTTGTGTTGACTAAACACAATTGTTTTCTCAGTGTAAGAAACATATAAATTAATCTTTAACAAATACATTTTCTAAAAAAAGATACAAATCTTAAGCACAAATACATATCATAATGTTGTTTCTTTTTATTTAATGTATACTAAATTAGATTAGACCAGGATTGGGGTAGCCTACGGATCCGTTTCACCGCCATCTTTTTCAGATGTATTGTGATCGCCTTTTTTCAAGAAGACGCTCTCTAATTTTGCCCTCTTAATTAGGTCTATCATTTTTGAGAGTAGCTTCCTTGTGTAGCTGTTAGCTGTGGGGTTCTCCACACTCATTACTAGAAACCTTGTTCTTGACAGGCCGTCAAACTGGCACAGTGCACGAATTGGTGTTTCTTTCTCGTCTTGGCAAAATCTGCAAGCAGCGTCATCTACCAGGCCTATGTTGTACATATGCCTATTTAATCTACAGTGACCAGTCAGCAGACCTACTATCGTTTTGACAGTCTTCTTATCTTTATTCAGTGTATCTTTAATATTCACCAACTGTTCCTGTACTCTTTTGCCTGTCTCTGTCCCGATAACTTTTGGTACCACTCTCTGGATTGATTATATATCCATTCATTGACGATTTTTTAATTTGCAATTAAATTGTATCAAGTTTGCTCATCTTGTATATTATATTATAAATTAAGACACAATTACGTATATGAAATAATATATACAGAATCGATCAAATATTATATATTAATCACTTACTAATAGTTATTGTTGTGAGATAAATTTAAAAGCATTATACATGCTAATAAATACAACATATATGTTTTCACAAACTTTAAATGCAATTTATTTTCAAACCCCGTGCTTATAGGATCTTTTGTTGTTCGTAGATCAAAGACCACAAAATGTCATAAATTTAATTATAAAATAAAATATTTCTGTGGCATGGAACAAACAACTTGCTTGATTGATTCATAGAACAATAGACTTTCTGAATCTTATGGAGCGAGTGGATAGTCCAATGTAGAAATCCAAAATCGGTACTTACTACAAAAGAAGATTGGGAAAATTGAATAGGGTAAAGGGAATATGGGAAAAGGTGCAGGGAATAGGTAGAAGAGAAAAAGGAAAAATGAGAAACCAATAATTAAAATTTATCTTTGTATGACCATCACCGAAAACGACGACTCTGGCTAAACTAGCTAAAATAGATGTATTACACATTCTATCATCGCTTGATAGAATGTGTAATACATCTATTTTAAGGTTAAATTAATTTATTTATTTTATTGGTTTTTGATATAACGATTTGAATTTTTTAACATTTTCCAATTTACTTTGGATTTTGATGATTGGCATAATGGTATTTATAAATTTAATTGCCAACACCTTCCACGTTAATTATCTAAAATACCAAAAAAAAAGGTTATGTGAACAGTAAGAATTAATAAAGAAATTCTTCATTGAAGAATTATTTAAAATTTATATGTTATACTATTATCGAAATATTTCCAATTAAAACAATTTTGATGTTCTAATAAGATTATTTTAATATAAAGCCTTAAATTCTTTTACAACTATTAATACTAATAATAAGGCTACTAAAAAAATAAAGAGACACCATAGCTTAGTTATAAAGGTTCTCCTTTTGCTCATATACCAAACGCGTAGGTAAAAGTCTAAATTATAAAACAAATTACTTTGCAAGATAGAATAAACAAGTGCATGCTCTATTGCTAAGACAGAAGTGTTTCTAAACTTATGGAGCACATGGGCAGTCGCCTGTGAAAGTCTAAAATCGGTATGAAGAAAAAAAAAATAAGGAGTAGGGAATAAAAGACAGGAAATGGCAAAAAGGGAGTTATTCGTAGACCAATGCGTAGACAACAATGTCATTAACCTAAATTATAAAATAAGTTAATTCTGAGGAATGTAACAAACAAATGCAAGTTCGATTTGTAGAATTTGTAGAAGACATGGATAGTCGAGTGCAGGGGTCCAAAATCGGTACGAAAAATAATACATTAAATGTTTCATCAATTTATCGACGGTATAACTATCGCAAACTCTTCTAGTTGAATTTTATTTAGTTTAGTTTAGTTTACATTCTATTTGGAGCGGGAATATACGCTAAGAAGCCTAAAAAGGCTCTTTCGGTAAGCTTCAGCTGAGATACGACTGTGTTCCGAGCTGAGGTTCCTGCAATCCATCAATGTGTCCGAGAGATAGAAAGATCTACCCAAGCCAGGTAAAAGCGTTGCTATCTTCTCTGACAGTCAGCCCACACTTAAAGCGATTAGCTCCACAGGCGTGGAGTCTAAGCTGACTTGGGACTGCGTAAGCGCCCTAAATGAGGTGGGCACCCAAACGAAAGTAACCCTGGCCTGGGTCCCTAGCCACTCGGCCATGCGTTGGAGCCGACCCCTCTTTCGGCACTACCAAATCGCAAATTAAAAAATCCATCAATAAATGGATATATAATCAGTCCAGGGAGTGGTGGCAAAAATTACTGGGACAAAGACAGGCAAAAGAGTTCCTAAAGGAGCAGAGGCCTGAATAGGCATATGTACAACCTAGACTTGGCAGATGATGCAACCTGCGGATACTGCCAAGAGGAGGAAGAAACACTAGTTAATGTGCTGTGCCAATGTGAAGGCCTGGCAAGGAGCTGCATAAAGAAGCCGCTCTCAAAGAAGATAAGCCTAATTAAGTGGGCAAAGTTAGAGAGCGTCCTCTAAGAAAAAAGGGGATCACAATAGATATGAAAAGGTCGCGGTGAAACAAGTCCATAGAAGAACCCCAATCCTAATCTAATCTAAATCTAATCTTGGTTTATTTATTGTACTCACAATAATGTTTATATTTTTACGTCGAATCTTGTTAATACCACGTTCAAAAACATCCAGGTTACTACAATTATTTTACTTTTCTTTAGTCTTCTAATACAACTGCACACATAACTCCATTAGATTCCATTAAGGCAAAGAATTAGATTCATTTGCTTCCCAAATCTCATTTATGTCACGTGTTTTTTTTTTCCATTTTCACATTCACTTCGAAATAAACTCAGCGCGAAGTCATACAGGCTCAGACCTGTCTCCTCCACATCAGCTGCGAATACCTTTAAATCCATCTATCCCTAATGTTCCATCTTCCCCACCTCGACTTGTCGTCTCATTGTTGTCCTATACCTCTAATCGAGAACGTTTCCTTACAACACTACCGCTAACAGAATACTACACACAGGTACAAAGCCACTTTGTTGCTGCGAGCTAGCGGAACATCCGGAAAAGGGATGAAATAAGGGTGTAGCGACAGTAGAACAGCGAAGACGGCGGAGGATCCCTATTGTGGTATCACCGTTAAACTAAAAAGAGAGCATATCAGGTCGTTCTAGGAATGCGGGAATGAGCAAGATAGATTATGGACGACGCGATGTTACGCTAGGTTGTAACACATGTCAGCGCGCAGATAAGGGCTACAATGCGGTTGCCGCCTCAACCTGGCTAGCGCACAGTCGGAACATATGTAATGTATATGCGGGCTTTCTATATAGTCACCTAATCCCTAGTAATACCGTGGAATTACACGTTTGTGAATGTACATGTATTTACAACAGTTTCAATGGTCTGTCAGAATTTTCGACGCTACATCCCCTGTGCTTCGAATAATTCCACTTAACGAATGCTACCCTTTACGCAAAATGGTGTAGAGGAATGTTCGTTAGTTGAATTGGTTACTAAATCCTATTTATTATACCTACAGCTCAATTCACTACAAGTTTGTACATCTTGATTACAATCATAACTACGATGGATCCGATGATGATTATATCTTTACTAGGATATGGTTGTCTAAAATAATTTACAAAAACAATGGGATTATATATTGGAACTAACTCAAAGAAAGTGTAGTTCAATAAACCGTTTCTCATAAGTAAAAATCGCAAAGTGTAAGTCACAGATTTTAAAGAAACTTTGTCATTTGTATACCATAGAGTATTGGTTTATTGTTGGATTAATCTGACATGCAATCTTCGGAAACACCACAGCACCTTATGTATGCATATATATATATATTGCAAGGGTGATATTACACTGCGACCTAAAAGATCTACTGTGTCCCCTGTTCTTGCTGTTTTACAGCTGTCCTTCCAATCCTATTCCTCTTAGAAAGTATAGGATATCAGGAGGCCCCAGGTTAGGTAAGTCTTCCTCTACGATTTCACATGCTCCCAGGTGCAACGCCCTTGAGTTGCACAGTGCTACGCAATTTCAGAGGGAATGGATCCCATCCTATTCCCCATCTGCTCCATCGTTTTCCTCCTCCCTTTGTTCCTTCCTTGTGAGGTACTCTCACTTTGAAAGTGGAAGGCTTGTTATGGAGGCCCTGCTCCAATTCCTGTTTATCGCCATTTCTTTTACCCATTAAATTATACCAGCCATTCTAGTATCTTAGTACCCTTAGTCGAAGTAATTGTCTAAGTTAATTTTTCTTTAGATTGAAGAACAGAGGTTAAATACCAAGGCCTTATCCTAGATAACTTCTATAGAACAAACATGTACTTGAAATAACCAATAAAGCCAAAAAAAGCTCTGATGGTTCTGCACACCTGCTTTGTAGAAAAAAATTGGGGATGCAACCCAAAAATACTGCTTTGGATGTATACAGCGATAGTGAAACCGATCATCACTTATGCATCAGTAGCTTGGAGCAAAAGAACTAATCTGGCTACCGCGAGAATTAACCTCTCGAAAGTATAAAGATTAACACGCGTATCCATAACTGGAGGAGTGAGAACTTGCCCAATAGCAGCTATCGACATAGTATTGGATCTTATCCTCCTCCATATTGTTGTAGAGGGCGAAAAGGTCGAAAAGAACCACACTCAGAATGGTCAAGGATAGAACGACTAGGAATGGGCCTCAATCTCCTGACGGTGATCAAATCCGGGATGACATGCCAAAAAAATTCAACTTTGTGAAGGAATTCACCAGAAAGCTTAGTAACAAAGCGAGTGGGATCATACCAGTATCCTGAAATTGAATAGAAATGTTCAACAAATTGATACACTGATGCTCCAAAACGGCTGGAATAGGAATTATGAGCCTAGATTACAAGTACCTACCTTGAAAACCTGGGAAAGTATTTTCCAGACGGAAATACATGCTATTTAAAGATGCACCCAGTTCAATAGTGATAGAAATATCTAAAGCAGGAGATTATCATCAAGTCTGATAGTCAAGCAGCCATCAGGCCCTGAGCTCATATGAAATCAGTTCCAAGATGGTCTGAGAATGCCTAGATAAATTAAACGAGCTGGGCAAAAGGAATAAAATAACCCTCCTGTAGGTTCCGGGTCACACAGGAGTAGAAGGAAACCAGATAAGGGATAATCTCGCAAAAATGGGCTGGATACCTTAGTAGGGCCTGAACCCTTTTGCGAGATAAGTAGCAGTACAATACTGAAAAAACTGAAAAAGAAAATTGAGCAGAGAAAATCTAATTATTGGGAGAATCTCAAGGAATGAGGTAAAGCAAAATGTTCTGGGAACCTATAACCGGAAGAGGTTTACAGAATGCATTAACCTGAGTAAGAACAATATTCGCATATTAACAGGAACACTTTCAAGTCATTGTAAACTGAAAGGACATCTGAATAAGCTTGGATTGGAAAAGAAATCTGAATGTAGGTTTTGTGGGGAACATGCTGAAACACCCATCCATCTCCTCGCAAATTGCGTAGCACTGTGCAACTCAAGGGCGTTGAATCTGGGAGCATGTGAAATCGAAGAGGGAGACTTACCTAACCTGGGGCTTTCCGATATCCTACACTTTTTGAAAGGAATAGAATTGGGAAGCAAGAATAGGGGATAGATCTCTTAGGTCGTAATGTAGCATCATCCTCCCACATACATACCTAGGTACATTTTTGGATTGCCCAAAATTATCTTTTTTTTGCATCAAATCTTCTGCTTAACGGAGATATTCACATGTTACAGCCATACCTTAAAAAGTGTTTGATAAATGTAACAGAATTTATACCAATAAGGTGAACTGACTGTTTATTTTGTACATTTACAATGTTAGTATAAAATTTACAATTAAATCGATAAACTGAGTTATTATAATTAATTGATTTTTGCTTTCATACTGCAAAAATCAATTGAATTAGGTTGGTTTTACAAATACAAATAAAAAGTTTAGTAAGGGATTTAAACCGTATCTTCCACAAATTAATGCATACGTGTAACTTACCAGGCTAGCGAACGTACGTTCCCTCACATTTCCAACCGAAAATAGAAGAAAACGGCAAACCGGAGGGATGAAACAATTCCAGACAGCGGAGACAAATGCGTTAGCACTCACACATTCGCTAAGCCATCCACTCAGAGAATCCCCTATCCAAAATAACACGCTCCCCGTATTAAACCGTCATCGTCCATTTTCGCTGTAGGGCACTCTAATCTAAACGAGACTATCTGTTGAACACGTTCAAAATGGGAGTACCGTACGGATTATTTAAACTTAATTTTTGTCGAGTAGACTACGGTCCGATACTACGACTCAGTTCTAATATATGCCATGCTAACTGGGGTATGATTAAATTACGTTAATAGGGTAAGTAAATGTATTTAGGCTATGAAGTAGGGTGTATTCTATTTAGGGAAATGTCGCCTTGTGGTCGTAAGTTCGAGACGTTGCCCCCCGTTGAGATTGGAATGAATGATTAAGCGAGACGGAGTGAATGAATGAGAAAAAGGGGAAAACATGAGTTTCTGGCGTCAATTTACGTCGTACGAATGGAGATAACAACTTCGAATATAATCCTTATGATCTTATATGTATTGTTTGTTTTGCTTTGATATTGAGGCAAATCTGAATGACCGCTTAGCTCTTAAAATTTCGTCAGTATTTTGTTATATTATTTTTTTTGTTTATTTATCTTCCCAGAAACAAAAATAAGAAGATAGTCTAGGATGACGCTTCAGCCATTTTGTTTCTTTTTCCGATAGGAAGTAGCACCGAAAACAACAAAAATGCAGTTCTCTCTTTGATCTCGCCTCCCCTACCTAATTCTCAATGTATTAGATAACTTATATGTCACTATTTAATATAATTTTCAGAAAAATTAGGATTTTATTGATACTTACCAAAAATAAACTTTGATCGTATAGGTGCAGGTACTTTTGCTTAGCAATATGGATTATTTTTCATTCCAGATTACTAAATGAGGTAAGAGAGCCCCTATTTCAGAACTAAGCTCTGTAATAGAAACCACAACACCAGTATGGGGTAAGAGGTTTCTGATCAAAGTTGACAGAAACGTTTAACTACTAAAAGACAGCAATTGACTAAAATTACAAAGAAAAAGAACAAAATATAGACACCTTTTCTTATTAATAATAGATTGATCCACCACTATTGGTTACACTTCGCGGCATCGACTCTGGCATTCCCTACCATAATTTCAACAGTTTGGTGCAAGTGCCTCACAACAGAAAATTCAACATTGTGGCATTCCCACTTCATCATGCATTCCCAAACAGAATCGTGGTTCATCAGTAAAGACTACTGTATGCCGCTATGCGTTCCAGTGCAGTCGCAACCTACACCACCCCAAAAGTTGCTGCCGGTGTTGAGCCGTTAGTGGTAACACAAGATGGTCGATGCGAATGCAAGACAAACGCTCTGATTCTGTGGTAAGCCGTTCAAAGTGTTACAGGGCAATTGATCTGCTACTGGAGAATCGATCGAAGATGGCAGACCTTACTTGTTCTTCTTCACTTCCTCTTCTGGGGCATTCCTGACCCTTCAGGTTAGCTAGTTCATACCTAATAACAACGCACGATTGCTTCAGGTTAAGACCATTTACAATTTCTCTGTGTGAAAAACCATCTTCACCCAAACCAAAAACAAAAAATCTATCATCGATTTACTTAATTGGCGATAATTTCCATAAACGGCCCACCTAGGCATGATTACCTCAAAACAATCACAAGTGAAATCAATAAAATACTTAACAATATCTCGCAAAATAAACACCTGACAACATTGTCAAAAATTCTGAAGAAACTGAACAGATAAGCCATTACCATTTGATCAATTTTTCTGAAATTTTCATCAATTGCTACCATTCATTGTTAAACATTACTGCAAAGCTTGGTCAAGGTCTTAACCTGCAATAGGCTGAAAATGTATTCTGTGAACCCTTACGGTTTTAAATAGGGAGGTTTGGCGTTTAAAGAAGAGCGAAGGAAGGGTTATTAAACATCACAATAATTCAAAAGTGTTGAAGATAGGTATAGGATAATTTAATAAGTGTGTCGTAGAATCGATAGTAGAATCCAAAGAGAAGAAATAATAGGTATATAGAGTGTTTAATTTAAATTAAAAGAAGTTGATGGCAATTTTCGGTTGCTACGGAAGTTGTACAACAACGGAAATATTACATAACAAAAGAAGGTATACTATTCTTAATAATTCTTAAAATTGTTCTTAACCTGAACGTTTGAAATTCATAAATAGTAAGGAAACCTCCAATGAATGGGTTCCGTGGTATAGTCTTTATGTAAGAGTAACATTTAGAGGGGCGCTATAGAATCAGCAATGTCGTACGCAGGGGAGATGTAGGCAGGCGCGTGTAAAATTGTTGTCGTTAACCGTTAAGACCGCGAACACGTATTCATCTATTTCGAAAGACGCGGCGTGCATTATTTCGACTACCAGCGGATTTACGTTTGAGGGAACTCAAATTTCGTAGGGACGCGAATTAAATAGGTTGAGGGTTTGATTGCGGCAACAGGAATTAGATTAGAACCCAGCGATTTAAAAGGACGAGTATATATAGGAATTTATCCCGTAGAATTAAAAGTATTACTTATAATAAATTTATATGCATCTCCTAGACCCCACCTCCTCCCTCACCCCTCACCACAAAACAGTTTGTCGTGAGGGTCTAGGAGAAGTTTACATCTTTACCAGTGCCACAGTTTGGAGTATTTTTGTTATAATTTATATGCACTTTTGCAGAGCATTCGAATTTTTTTCGCTGGAAGATTTTCTTTCTTCCAGAATAATTTTAACTTGGATTTTCGTATCAATACCCTCAGTAAGTTATATTCTGGCTTTTAAATGTTCACTTTAATTGTTACAACAGTACTTTCGATGGAATATTTTTTCTGTGTGAAATCTTTTTTATTTCGCGTGCAAATTTAATTTTTCTGAGAGTAATTTCACACATGCGTCTTTTTTCTTTCTTAGCCACGCGTCTCTTTTTTCATTTTTTTTTACATGGCCTTCTAAAATCTTGGTATTACGGCATTTGTCGGTCATCAAACATTTGTAAACTGCTCCGCTGGCGTTGAATCTTCCAAACTTCAAGGCACTTTTCGGTATCAAATTGTTTTGACGTGTAATGTAAAAGTTTCTCATTCAAATATTGGGTGTCTTTTTTAGATTTTATATGTGATTTGTAATTGAAAATCAATTAAAACTGATTTCTTATGAAGAGCCAGAATTTTCTGTTTTTGCCGATAGATGTCGACAGTTTGACAGATATAATTTTTTTATTAAATTATATTTTATTTAATGCAAAATTTTTGATGATATCAGAATTAAATAGATACATTTTACAATAAAAATACTTGTTTTTATAAATTAAATGATTTATATTTTTGCTTGAAAGTGTTCTTTTTGAAATATGATTTTTCTGAAATGTAAATTATCTACCATCTGTAGTTTCCTTGAACTTGATGCGTTGAATTCAAATGTTTATGTGATTTTTAATTATATCGCACTATTCATGCGCCATTAAGCCAATTTCTACGTTTTTTTTTTAATAGCGGAATTACACAATGTAAATGTTGAAATAACCAAAAATAAAAAAAGAATAAACGTTGACGAAATTTCAAACAATAGTATAGAATTTGAAATTTAATCGTACCGTTTCCGCAGGAAACACGAATTACTGTTCAGATATTTTTTTAATCTCATTTGCACGTTTCCTTGTTTTGATTGGCCTTAACCTGTTAGCTCAGTTATTTGAGGAAAATCTATCAAAAATCAGCATTCAAAGCAGTGATATCACGAGATCAGAATATGTGATAACGATGAAAGGAGTTTTCATGCAACAAAAACTTATTGTTGGTAGACCGCTTCAATTATACACGCGGTTGATTCGTGAGGACGGAGCATTATTCAGGTATACCTGTTGCGAAGCCTAAATTGAATTTTTTATAAACTCCTGCGTCCTCTCTATGGCGAAACCCTAGTGGAATATTTACGAGGAATCGATGCAAATATCGCTCTGCGCCACAAGCTAAAACTTTACGACGTTTTCGTCGAACTCGAAAACGTACCATAGTTTAGTTCTTTTTCTTTATCAAGAACAGCACTAAAAAGTTATAATTTCGGCATCGTAATATAAAAATATATAAATTAATTTACTATTTTATGATTTTACATGCTGTAATTGTATTTAAAAATCGAATTTATTCAGACTTTTTTCAGTTTTGTTTCTATTTAACAGTAAAAATTCAATGATTTATTTCATTCTTACTTTGTACTTCTTAGGAAAGAAAACAACGGAAATTGTAAAAACTAAATGGTGTTCAGTTTACTGGGTCGGTCGTAGATATGCTCTCGTAAAACTGCTAAAGCTCTCAGGTCCGACGATGCCCAATAACTTTTTATTTTCCATAGGATTATATGCTCTCCTAAGTGTCTAAGTGTGTTCGTGCTGTTTATACGTAGAGGGCGTTAAATTACAAGCTGGGCGTCGGTTTTTTATTTGTCACAGTAAAATAGTTTTTAAATGGCGCTTGCAGCAGAATTACCATTTTACTTAGGTATCTACATATTTCCTTAGTTTAGTATTTACTAGGTTTACTTAGCGACCGATGAAGCCAACAAAATTTAAATGTAGAAAATATCCCGTAATATTGAAATTAAAAATTCAAATGTAAATATTAATATATTGCCTTACATTTGCCAAGATTAGAAAAACACATAAAGAAATTATTATATAAATGCTATAGAAAAAAGAAGAGACGTTAAAGCGTTAAAACTTCAAGAATCAAGACTGACGTATAACAAAATATTTAGGTTAGATGCTGAGATTTTTATTTATGTTAGGAATTTATTATTTTATGTCCGTGTTGACGACATTGATACTGTTTTACTTCCATCCTGAGCTGTTCAGATTTCATAATAGAAAATGTAATGTTTACATGTTCGAGTGAGAGGGAAAATAATATAGCAAAATACATTTTTCTATTCGCATTTGATATTTTTATATAAGCTTTTGTATGGAATTGCGCATGACATAAGAATTGTGTCACGAAGATGGAAACATTGAAATTCTCTGCATATGGATAAGAAATCTCATTTTAAATAATAAATAAATTAAATTAATGCAAAATAGAAAACAATCATAAATGACTATGACAATGACTATTGTAATATTTGTACATTTCAAATTTTACTCGTATTTAATAATAATGGTTTTATTAATCAAAATTGATACATACAAAATACACTTAACCGCAAAATTAACGCACCACTCTGACTTTTGGTTTTATTTCAAGAAATATTATATATTTTCCGATTCATTAATATTATTATAATAATTTGTTCATTATTACGCCTTTTGTAGGTTTTTGTCTGTATTCTTTATTTAATTTTGAAATCATAGCAGCTTTTCATGAGGGGCTTGTTTTTCAAGTAAATAAGCCTCACTTCTAAAATAAAAGTAGGCATTGTTTTTTAATTGTTTTACCAATTGATAAGATAACTGTCATTCGTGGAATACATATGTTTGCGATGGAACGTGCTAGACGAAATTTAAATCGTGATGAATGTGTTCAAATTGTAACTTTGTCCAATGAAGGACTAACAAATCGCTAACTTGGTAGAAGATTTGGCGGGCTCATACAACGGTCGGGAGGGTTCTGCACAGATTTGTAGAGACCAACGATTACGCTAGACGAACGTGGCCAAAGGCAGGCCACGAGCTACAAATGCGGGTGGAGGATCGATTTTTGATGCTTCGAGCACTTAGGGAACGGTTCACTACTGCACGAAGCCTCCAAATACAACTAAGCGCGGTTCATGGCACTGCTGTTAGTCAAGATACCATAAGAAGAAGACTTCGTACTCAAAATTTACAACCTCGGGCAGCAGCTACTGTCCCAGATTATCTGCAAACACCGAAGAAAGAGATTGGCTTTTGCAAGAAGGCATGTGGATTGGGAAATCCATCATTGGGAGCAGGTGTTATTTACGGATGAGTCACGGTTTTTGCCTTGTAAGTTCTGATCGTCGTCCAGAGTGTAACAGAAGGCCAAATGAAAGATATTCCGCATGTAACATTCGAGAAACCACATTATACGGAGGCGGTTCAGTAATGGTATGTGGGTGGAATATCTTTAACAGCTCGCACGGAACTTTTTATCGTTGATGGTGGACGTCTGAATTCTGAACGATACATAACAGACATTTTAGAACCTTTTGTGATACCTTTTGCATCTTTACATATGGCGATGGGTTCATTCTTATGCAGGATAATGCGAGGCCACATGCGGCACATATTGTTACTGAATATTTAAATTACGTTAATATTCAAATTCTCGAGTGGCCAGCCTGTAGTCCAGACCTGAACCCAATCGAGCATCTTTGGGACATAATAGGACGGAGGATTAGAAGTCAGCATCCACAACCTAACAGCTTAGACGAGCTGCGACAAAGTCTTATTCGCGTATGGGACGATATCCCTCAAGAAACCATCAGATCTCTAATTGAAAGTATGCCACGACGATGTCAGGCTACAATAACAGCCAGAGGTGGTAACACTAGTTACTGATAACCTAAATACGGTTCAAAAGAAGTTATCTTTGTGTTCGTAATAATAATGATCATTTTACATGATTTTGTTAAAGAAGTCATATTTTCAGTTTTTGTTTATTTCCTACAATTCATTTAAGTCAAACTTATTGTTATTATCGAAATAATTCTGTTTGTGTATTCTATTCTTAATATGTTTTTCAAAATGTATGATAATTTTGACTGTAATTATAATAAATCGAAATATATAAGTGGTGCGTTAATTTTGCGGTGTATATACATAAAGAGAGATATATAAATTAAATAATATAGACAGTTCAAGTCCCAGAACCTAAATTAATAACGAATAGGATGAATATTACTGTAATTTAAAGTCAAAAGTCTATCTAATATATTAACAATTGAAATAAGAACAGTCCACCAGGCAAATAGCTGCTTATTTGTGAAGTTTAGTATTAGTAACTAGAAAATGGAATACGGGTAAAAGTGAAATTAATGATAAAATATAAACAAAATTAGATATTTTTTTTAAATTTTCTTTAGCATTGATAATGATTTGCAGGACTTTAGATTCTATAGGTAGATGATTGTACAAAACAGGAATTAACACCTTAAGGATTCTACGTCCATATTTATTATTATACAAAGGCATATGTAAATCTCCAGCACTAATTGATCTAGTTATCATACCAGGCGCAACTTTTAAAAATTAATAAATATATATTTTTTTTTTCTTTAAACTAATCTATTTCAGCTGGTGGAATAGTTGACATATTTTTTAAAATCAATCTGTGGACAGAAATAATTTTATCGGTTAAATATTCCGAAACATTACCATAAATAATGATACCATAACCTATTAATTAATTAATTCAACCAAAGAAAAATAATTTGTTTCCAGGGCACTTAGTGACATAAAATCCGATAAATAGAAGAATCTATTAACAAATAGTCTTAATCTACGGCATAGTACATAAATATGTTTGTTCCAAAGAAAATTTGAATCAATAGTTAAACTAAAATATTTGAATTCGTCAACTGGATAATGCAGTTATCAAGAGAAATTTAAATTACTTCCAAAAAAAATGATCTGGGCCTGGCAAGTTTGGGAAACATATTGTACAAAATCAAGAAGCGACCACAAAAGCAAAATTATTAATGGACACATTAATTCATACGTAAAAATAATTGAAAAAATCCTGTTTGAATGGTGTTTGAATAGTGAAGAATTAAAATATAATTGTCCTTCCCATTCATTTTTTTTTAAATAAAACTTGAATGGGAAGGACAATTACATATTAATTCTACACCGTAGCACCATGCACACAAGAGCATGGGCGAAGTAGCTTTTATACATTAGTGCTTAAAGTGAAATAGGTAGGTACTTGCTGAAGAAACCAGATATATGCAAATTTATTGACATTTCTAGTAACATTTAAGACGTACAGTAACTAAACTATCACACGTGGTAATACGTATTTTGACAGCTATATTTGACAGTATCTAAGTAGGTAGGATTTATCACAGTAAATCATACATATTAACATTTTATTGTTAAGAGTATTGTGGCCATAAACTGGCCACTTTTTTGTGAAATGTGTTGCCACGCACTTGGTTCATACAATAACTACTTTATTGGTTTGTTTGAATTAGCTGAGATATCATATGTTTAAGTTTTCTCTACAGCACTGAATATTTCAAAATTAATTTTTATATTAGAAGCAGGGATCCTGTCATTCATCAATCATATTCCTGCTTCTCGGTTACATGGCTTGACATAAGAAAATAAAGTCTGGATCTACTTGAATGCGATGGTGTGCAAAAACTGTACGTCAAAAGTTTGATTTGGATAAAACTAAGGCTTTAATTTAAAACTAAAAATTTAATTAATCTTTCACTCCAAATTGTGTCTGCCTGCCTCTCTCTAAAAATATATTTCTTTTTCCATTATAACGTCGTCTTGTTGTCTCGTAATCTTAAGATATTTTATTTTAAACATTTACCAGCTTAAGCAACTGCTAGGATAGCTCCCTGTGTGTCTATCTTACAAAACGTAGAAGTGATTGCCTATGCACCATCGATGACGATCAGCGGTGTAGATTGAACTGATAGCGTTAGTAGCGGCGTCCCTAAACAGTAGTTCTGAACTTTCGTGGCGTGCTTTCGTTGCTTCTCGATGCTCTAATGTAATAAACAGGTAACTTAAATCACACAAGATCAGTCATGGGCCGACGCTCTAGTGCAACGAAATGAGCATCGCAAATTAAGGATGGTGGTGCAGTCGTAGGTCAACACTCTATTGTATTAAACGGAAAACACAAATCACATGGGACCAGCCGTAGGCCGACGCTCTACCGCAACGAGACAGAAAGCGCGAATTACGCAAGGCGCAGACGTAGGCCGACGCTTCAATGTAATAAACGAAGGCCACAAGATATCAGCCATAGGCCGACGCTCTAGTGTAGCAGGCGGAGAGCGCAGATGTGAAATATCTCTTGGTCCTCGTCCGTCCCGTGACGACTTTCATAAGTGCAGATTGTCCCCGCTACGCGGTGGCCAGTGGAGTCAAGGCCTGCATGAGCCGACTTTATAGTGCGTTTCTGCGGACGGCGCTTGGCGAAACGACTCTTAAGACTAGACACGTCACAAAAAATAAAATACGACAATACTATATATAATTGCTGAGAAATCAATCAAAAACGGGAAGTTAACAATGTATGCTAAATAAATTTAATTTAAAATTAATACTAATTGATTCTCAGCTGAAGCGGCACGTGACAGCATGTATTTCAAATTTTGATAAGACAGAAGGTGGCAGTTGCGGTTGCTGTAAAGAGAAGAGCCAATCTTATTCCCTGTTACGTGCCAGCCTAATAGACTGGCAAGAACAGATATGCCTATATAAAAGTAGCTCGTAAAACTGATTGATATCTAGCTAAGAATGCCAAATTACAGAGCGTCTTATACAGAATAAATGGCATCACAATATACCTACGAGGATGACGGTGAACATAAGCATCTACGGCCATCCCAATCCTAATCCTATTTCGTTCACCTAACAAATTCGTTTTATATATCTTTTTACATTCCCTTCAACAGTGAGGCGATTCAAAAGGGGGACGATAGCAATTTTAATAGTTTACCGCAAAATGCACACGTCTGGTCGCTTCTGGCCGTCCAAAAGAGCAAGGAACACACTTCGTTCACATGCTATTAACAGGGGGATATTTACTTTTAATTAACTGCATGAGATTTCCGGGCAGCAAGCGTCATTGGGTCGATAAACCGGCTATCCCACGGCTGTACCGTAGCCGTGATGCTGCCTCGTCCTGGCCGGCGCTATTTTACAAAATTCATACGCGGTCGGCCGCTGAAAATTATTAATGAACGATATGTTCGTGTCCGGGTATTACTAGTTAGGATGTTTTACACGGGAATTCTGGCGGCGGACAAATCCTGCTGGTTTCAATTTATGATAGTAATTATTGTTTATATATCCGAGGGATACTTACTACAGAATAATATTGTATTATTCATACTAAGTATGAATCGTTGATTCGGTGTAAAACTATTTTGAATCCAAATTCAGATAATATGAGCTTTTTAAGTAAAAAACTACGCTCTTCGTAATAAATTCAATCAAAAACAACATTTGAGCGAAATAGTTTATTCATTATATTATTTTACCATCAGCGACGTTTCGGCTGCATAGCAACCTTCCTTTCACTGTAAAATAAATTGTATCATAAATGTAGGTAGTTAAACTCGTGATTATTTTCTATATCTCTTGTATCTTAAGTAATTGTAGTTTACGTCGATAATTAAAAATATTCATAACAACCGCATTTTCTTAAAAATCATAAATACTGAATTCATTACTGTAACCAACTTACAGCAAACAAATTAAGGTCACATTAGGGTTATTGTATGTAAAAATTGCATTGCATGCATTGCTAAAAAAGGAAGAATCTGAATTAAAATTATATCTAGTGTAAATTTTAATATATATTAGATCGCATTAAAAACATGTGTAACACTCGGTTGATATTAGCATACATATGTTTCACCTTACCAAGAATCTTCAGTGCTACTGGTCAACCTAATGTATTATACGGAGAAAGTCGCATATATATTTAATAAGTGGAAGAATAATTGAACGAAAATTTAAGATGGAAATTTCATTGTTAATGTGAAGATATAGAGAAACCAGTAGTTTGAAAGGTTTAGTATTGCGTTTTTTTGATTATTTACAATATTAATTTTTTGGTGTAAGAGATGGTGTGAAATTGTAACTAAGTAAACATTCTGAGCTTATCGATTTTTTATAAAGGGCACTCAAAATCTTCATTAACTGCTAAAACATCCAGGAATGTTCAATTGTTAACATTCTGAAGTTCTAAAGTGAAAGTAAGTCTCTCGTGATAATTATAATAATACATGAAGCTTTGGAATATACTTCTTGTTTACCCATGGTTTAAAAAAAACTGCTTTTGGCTCTACACCTGTTAATCCTACGTACTTTCCGTATAAATAAATTGAATTAAATATTTTCTCACTTGTTCACATACGGTTATCCTGAAAAGATTTAATTACTGTACCTGCCAAAAATTAGACTGATTGTAACAATGAATTCAGTATATTTGATTTTTAAGAAAATATGGTTATTATGACCCAATAACCCAATCACAACGGCCATGGTCCTCTGAACCGTAACTGCCACGACACACTGATCCGTCAGCCCTGAAGATGTCCCTTACGAGTGTGGACGAAACGTCAGCCAGAAGAACAACGACCGCGGAAGTCCAGCTGTTAGCATATCGAGCGTCTCTAAATTTGTATAAAAAGACATTTTCTACTAGTCACAAATAAATAAATAACAATTGACATCAATACGCACAAACTAACAAGCACCAAATGGCAGCAAATGACACTAATATATAAAACTGACTAAGACCATTCCACCGAAACAAATGATATATGTCGAAATGCCGCTCCGCATTGGACGTATGCTTATTAAGACTTTTTTGTTTGTTTAAATAAGTACTATATTTGTGTCAAATATCTGACCATTTTGTGAAACACCTTGTATACTTGCATGCTTACGGCCATAAAAAGAAAATTATGCCACTTGTGTGGTTAAATTGTCTAAATCTAATGGAGTTTTTTTTTAACGAATGTAATTGTAGTCCAATTAGCCAGAAAGAATAATAAATATATCCAGATAGATTTAAAAAACACCTAGCTGAAATTGATAAAGAGTTAAATTATAGTAAACAAAATTGCAACTTTTATCATACTTGGAATAAACAGAGATTAAACATGTATTCAACTATATCAATATGGGGTATTATGATAGTATAATTATTTATATCTTTCCTTAGCCCCTATTATTGTAATTATATTTGAATTCTCTTAGAAGATTTTCGTATAATACATTTAAAGGAAAGTATTTATTTTAAAAGTATTGATTTTTCGAAAATAACACCGTTTAGGAGTACATTTTTTTTACAATTATTACTCGTACAACATTTCCATTCGGCTAACGTGTAATAAAACACTTCTTGATGTAACAAGAAGAAGTAGTATTTAACGAACTGAAAACCGTAGGAAGTTACGACTAACAGAACGTATATATCAAGCGAAGTACCCCGAACAAACATAAAATACTCAGAACACCACGACAGTCACGCTGAAGTAGATATAAAGACTCACCCCTCCAGTATTCTAACAATATCATCAAGTACTACCACCTGATCCTCTCCTAGTATATTCTTTTTAAGGATTATTTATTACTTAGGGATAATAAGACAGGTTAGTACATATTATTATTGTCTGGATTGCCTGGCTAATATTTTATTTAATAATAAATATAAACTTTTATTTTTAAATCTACCTTTTCTTTACAGCTGCCTATCCTTATATGTTTAATGATATTCTAATTAAAATTTCCCTTCACTAGATAGCTATGAGCTTATAAATATGCCTGATATGTCTTGAATTCACCACTACAGATCATGTCTAATTATTATAGTCTAATTTTAATCATTTAATGTATTGCATGATTTTATATCAATAAAAACAGTGTAAATATCAATAACATGCACAATTTATTGTTTAATGATATATTAGAAACATTTAAAGAATATGAGGACTCTTGCTCAAGGTGAATACACTTATTTGCATTATTTAAATAAAATATCAACTATTATCCAGTATATTTTGGCTTCTTAAATTCCAATTTAGATATCAAACAGCTTTTAAATCTCCCGCTATCATAGGATGAATTCACCAACGATGCCTACCAACCTATACATATTAAAATTTCAATTTCAACAGCCATTTACAAATGTGAAGAATAACCTCAAAGTTTTCAAAATGCTAGTTAAATACTTATTTACACCGAAATTTAAGCATGAATTACACAAAATACCTCCAACATCAGCTTGCATACATCCCAAAGTCTTTCAGAATGGAGTATCGTGGAAATGACAAACCAAAGATGTTGCAGAAAACGATCCATTTTTCATTCAACGCCGGTACCAAAGGAATTAACGTCTTTTCAAGCTACCAGGGTATGTAGTAATACTCAAAACAGCAAAATACATACAATTCTACAAAAGAAAAGGTACCAAGGTATGTTAATACAGCAAATTTGTTCTTATGTTGAAAAATTTTGACGTTTCTTCTATATACTTTTAGCCCGATGATAAACACGTCAATTCACAAGGAAGATCCCCTTTGATTTCGCATATATTACAGAAACATAATTTAATTGATTTGACTTGACCAAAAATAAAGCAATTTTTCAAGGAAAATTTTTATCAACAACAACCTCGTCTCCAAGGATCCCAACTGATTTATTTAATATGAGCTACACTGAGTACTCCACCTTTTTGAAATAGTTTTGATACCAAGCAGACTACATTAACATCATACAGTTACCATACGATAAGCTTATACATCTAATTACAACGGCTACGATGCAAATTAATTAACATATATACTGGATTTACAAACAGGTGTGTACCTACATAAAATAATAATTACATGTATTATGGTTGGAAATTGATCATATGTTCCATAACAATATATTTAGTTAATTAATATTCAAGTGTGTAGTTTAATTAGAAATTATTTCCTTTAGAACGCACAATTGTCATTTTGTTTCGAGAGAACACGTTAAGTTTTTTTGTATTGTATGTCCAAACTTGTCTTGTGTAAGCTGTTTGTGAGGATCTTATTACAATTATTGAATAAAAGGTGGGTACAGACTACAACATTCCAGTACATAGTACTATATAAGTAAGCTTTAAATATATGAAAGAGCACTACTATGAATTTATTTCAATAAAACGAATAATGGAAAACAATTGCTTAGATTGTGATAAATATTATTGAGTATTTTTTTTCAGACAATCTTTTTTTGTTAGATAATAACGTTAAAAAAGGTTAATAAAGATACAATTTGCAAAGCGCTTAAAGATCCATTCTTTCAAGTATACAAATTATCAATATATTAGCATAAAACTTAAGTAACGTGAAAGATTAATTGCTGCTAGAGGAAGATCTAAAATAATTTTTTATTAAAACACTTGGAATTAAATAATTCGGCGGGCGAAGGATTCTGTCAAAAATAGAAGCGACAGTTTACTTACTTAGAGATTTACGATTCAGTAAGTCGTTAATCGTATAAGCACGTGAATCACCACTCTAAAAATGGGCGGATCGTAAGCTGTTATAACGAGAGCTAGTAATCTAGAAAAAAAACAAGTTCTGTACAACGTTACAGAGTTGTCGCCTTTGAAATATTTAGAGTTTTGACGAAGTTACGCTGAGAGAAATGAAAAGATTACTTCAACATTGTTTGTGGTGTTAACCACTAAATGCTCAAATGAATGTAAGAAATGTTGAAATAAATACTTGTAAGATTAAAATAACATTTTAAGTGCAAATTTAACATCAAAGCGCTCGCATTTGAGAAAAAAAACCTAGGTGCACTTAGGGAGCTTTCACACTAGTACGATTGATTTCATGAAACTAACTGTACGCAATGAAATCGAATGCAACCGATTTCATGTCGGTTTCCACATTATAACAACTATTTTGTGTCAGTTGTTACGATGTATTCTTCTTCTGAGGAGGGCGATGTTCTCGTTTTCACCTATATTTACATAAAAACCTTTAATATGTGATTGTACAAGACGGCACAAAAGCCAGAAGAACTAGTAAACTTTCAAACGCTGTGTACACCCTAAAAAAATGTGGTAAAATTACCCCAAAAATAGGTGGCAACTGGACTACTCCTATTTTTGGGGTAATTTAGCATCATCATCATCAGTGGTCTCGTCGTCCTCCTGGTGCCAGGCCGAAGGTCTTTATGGCACCTTTATCTTAAAATAGCGGCGTGTTCAATGTTCTCGCGGTGGATTATTGTTGAGGTTCAAAGACACAATGCGGAGCGGCACAGATAGCGTGCCTCAGTTTAAGTCCAGGCTTGGCAGTCCGCTCGGCGGACAGGTTGATCGCGTCCCGGACTCGGCGGACCCGGATTTTCGGTGGTGGCTTATCCTGGGGCTCAATAACACGGGCAATCAGGGGATTGAGAGATTCGCCCGCCCTCCGCCATAAGACGCAGCATACTGTATATAGCAAAAGCTTCGACCCGATGTCTAATTTGCTTTGCCTAGATAGAAGTGGCATTAGCTGGATCTTCGCAGCCTGAAACCGACGCTTGACTTCACTGACATGACGTCGAAATGTCAAACCGCGATCCAAGACGAGCCCCAGGTACTTGACCTGGTCCGCCCACGGAACAACGTCGCCCTGAGACCTCTATCCTGTGCCGCCGGAAGATAGTTCTACGCCGCGTAAAACGGACCGCCACAGTCTTGCCAGAATTCACCCTCAACTTCCACCTCTCGGCCCATAGGGCGATAACATCTATTGCGGCCTGTACTCTGCGGATCAGCATAGCCTCGTTTTCCCCGGTGGCATAAATGGCCGTGACGTCAGCATACATGGCGAGGTCACACCCGCGGTGTTTGGTATGTCGCCTCGTATAAATTATGAAGAGCTCAGGCCCAAGAGCGACCCCTGAGGAACCCCGGCCCCGATCGGGAGAACGGAAGAGTGAGCCTCCCCAACCTTAACTGAAAAGGAGCGTCCCGTCAAATATGATTTAATTAGCCGCACCATGCCGGGGCTAATTCCAATCTTTGCCATCTTGCATAGCAGACCGTACTGCCATACCGAATCGAACGCCCTTTCGAAATCCAAAAATACCGCCACAGTGGTCTCTCTCCTCTCAAAGCTGTCCCTGACGGCTTCGGTCAACCTCAACAGCTGGTAATCGGTTGATAGCCCTGCTCTAAAGCCAAATTGCTCGTCAGGGAGCAATATTATAAATCATTAAAATACAAAAATAATAATTATAGTTCTTATGTATGTTATACACGACTGAGTTTCTTATTATGACGTGAATTCTGACTGACGTTGTATTGACATGAAAAGATGTTAATACATTAATGAGTCAGTATCATGAAACCAGTTTCATTAATAGTATGCAATTAGTTGCCCTAGTGAGGAAGCTGCCTTGTCAACTGATAAAAAAAATAATTGAGTCATTTCTTTCTCTGGGTGTATAATATAAAAGTTTATCAACGGCTGATGAATGTTCTAATGAGCTAGATAGTAGAGTAGTTAGTTTACTTAAAATTAATTATTTATAAGATCCTGTATGATGCATTCTAAATGTTTAATCAGAATTGAAAGATTAAGTTAGTATAAGCAGAGATATAGAATGCTATTTAAAAAAAATCGAGTTACATTAGACTGAAGTTAAGCAAATGTTCAGGAATATAGTGGACACCTGTAGATAATTATATTAATCGGGACGCAAAATTGTTAAAGGTTAGAGCCGCGGACGCGTATTCATCTATTTTGGCCGATGTGGCGTGCGTTATTTCGAGTATATTACCAATAGATTTGGGTTTGAAGGAATTTAAATTTCGTAGAGATGAGTATAAAATAGGGCTTGTTGGTTATATATGATAACGAGAATTAAATTAGAACCAGGCGATTTAGAAAGGCGAGGTGTAAAAGGCCGAATCCATCCCTTGGAATTAAAACGTATTACCTATAATAAATTTAAAGCTTTTGGAGAGCTTTAGAATTTTTTACGAATAGGTCGAGGGGTGAGAATTGACATATATAATCAAAAGTTCAAATTAGGGGAGATTGCAATAATTATCAGGCAGAATTAGTTACAATAAATCAGGCAATACGTTATATTAGGCGCAAGTAGGAGTTTATGCAGAATGTGCGAATTATAACTGATAATTTGTCTCTATTAGAAAAAATCTGACCGATTTGTTATTTTATTAGATACTTGGGATGTGTTACGTTAGGAGCGTTTAGAACGTTTTTGGACTAGTGCTCACGTGGGTACTATTAATAAGCGAATAAAGCGGTGTCTAGAAAGAATAGTGCGATAACTACTATGGGTTAATTTCTCGTGTAGTTAAAAAATTATTTAGCGATAAACTTAATAACGATTCGCAGGGTAGGTGGAATGTTACTTTAAATGGGAGGTGGATTAGGAAATTTATCAGTAACGTTACACGTTTTAGGATTAGTTTGTCATATTAGGCGGTAGAGTTAATATCGAATCACGGTAATTTTAAATTATATTTCCGTAGAATTGGTAGGGTTAATGTTTCGCATTGTAAATGTGGTGGTATAGATACAGCGGGCATATTTTGTTTGAATGTCCATTTACTGATGAGTGGCGGTAGTGTACGGAAGTTATGGCATTACCTAAGGGGTTACATTGGCCACGACGCGAAACATATATTAGAGATAACGAATCGGTCGAATGGTGGGAATTTGTTAGTAATGCTGCTAAAGAATTAGTTAAGTTAGGCATGATATTTAGATAATTAGTAGAATAGTACGTATTATAAATGAATATTTCATACTGTTTAGTGGTATGAATTAGTTATATATTATATAATAAATGTTTAAAATATGAATCTCTAATTTAATTACTATTGATTAGAGTAATTAGGTTAAGTTATTGTTAAATACTAAAATAGGTACTGCTTCTGTTCCATTTGCTTTCAATTCACTACCTTGATCCATCCTTCGACTGCTGGAAGAGATATCAGCAGTCGAAGGATGGATCAATGTAACCGCAGGTACAAACTATCGGAATTGAAAAGACGGGGAAGCTGCCTCTTTTAAACTCACAATCAGAAGGATAATAATAACAATTGGCTGGTTATTAGCAATTGGGGCTGTTTTCCAGGTCCTGCTCCCACAACAAGGCTTTTCTATGGTTTAAAATATAATAACAACTGATAGCTAATCGATTCATTATATTTTCGTAATTATTATTAATAATCACAGGGAATTAGAGTAGAAACATTAGTAGTACTTAGAATAGGTTGCCCTTTAGGAGGAGTACGGAGTTTTGGATGAATTGTAATTATTTATTTATATATTCAGTAATGATTAAGGAGGTGATGAAAGATTGCTGAACTCGCTCAAACGACTCCATAAATTAAAAAACGGTTTATTCACATAGATATATAAAAAATAAATAATTGACATTTAAAGATTATGAACAAAATGATTTTAAGAATGAAAATTCTTGAAAGTAATTTTCTGCCTTATGATATATAAAGGTGTTCGAGGCAGATATGCATCCTGCTAAAAATAATAAACCCAGTGTTTAGCAAAAAAATTATTTATTTACTCGAAAAAAACTTAGGCAAATTTTAGGCAATAAATGCTAAATCTCAAAAAACCATTAAAAAGGTATACAAACCCTAATGTCATTCGATGTAAAAATTTTAACGCTGCATTCAAAGCTATAGTAAAAAATACCATGTTCATTTGAAATAAAAAAATTTCGTTGGTTAAAGGTATCCACATTGGAGACACCTCCACAACACCCTTATGTGATACGCTCATTATTGCATAATGCTTTCACTTACATCAACATTAGTAAACCAAAAGATCGATACCTTATCAGCATAATTCACTTAAACAGGCAAACGTCAAAAAATCAACAAAATTCAAATATCTCAAAACGATTAGTCAGGATAGGAAACCTTAGTAAACAATTGCAATCCGATACATTCATTTACCTTAAAAATTATCTTCCATTCAAAAAAGAAATGATATCAACACCGCTATACCGAAGTGCATAAAGTGAAAATATTTTCCTAAAATTACCAAGTGGGACATGATAAACAAAGTTTCAAATCAAATCCTCAGAAGTTCAAAATCTAATACCAGTCTGGTGGGACACTGTAATATAACTTGGGTTTTTATCGATGAAATGGTCAAAATACAACAAAATTGAAATTTAAGAGATGACGCTTCTCGATGCCTATGGAAATGTCTTCATTTATTCATTTTTATCTTCTGGTATTTTTTAACCAATAATGAGTGTATGAATATTATCTTCTTTTGTTGGAATACGGCTGAGAATCAAATTCAAACGACATTGCAAGTTATGTTTCGGTTTATTAATTTATTTATCAATTTGTTTGAATTGAATATTTACTTTATTTAAGCTTATTTTAATTATATATTTTTATTTGCGATCCACATTAAAATTTTGTTCAGACTTTGTATTAACTAACATAGCTGTACGCCATAATATTTATTAAACATTTTAAAATTGTAAATGGGATGGCACAATGTACAATATCACATGTTAAAGACAATATTGAATTGCACGTCGGCATAAAGCAGAATTTTGTAAATAAATATTAATGAATACATTTATTCATTGTTTAATATTCCGAGGCAAATGAATTTTGTTTATCCATTGTATTTGTTTATAATAATACATCATTTTCAATGCATTTAGAGCGATAATATTCCACACAAATTAAATTTTATGAATTACATTAAAACTAAATGGACATACATTAAGCTTAAATCTCTAACTAACTTTAAACACAAAGCATATCTAAATGTGGACATTGAGACCGAAAATATTTGACTAAGACCGGCATTCATGTTTCCTTCAGTCGTATCTCGGTTAATTCCACTTTACTACTTGCAAGTATTCCACTCCTTAATGGCATTACGGTTTATGCACGGAGTGTAAGTAAAACATTTGAGACGCCACCTGAAGTAGAGATACGTAGAAGTAGACACTAAAGTTGGGCAAGTCTTCGCACATTCAGCTGGGTAGATAAGATCGGTCTTTCTTGGGAACAACGGCAAGGGATGCGGACGAAACATGTGTTCCGGGAGGTAGAATGTAGTTTAAACAAAGGTATTTAATTTTAATGTAGAATAATAGGCTTAACGTGCAAGGGTGGTGGCTGTCTCTAATCTTTATTTGCTTTTACCAAGAATTTTAAGGTAAATCCGGCTCAAGTAAATGTTTGCATTAGTACAAAGAGATCCTAAGTTCATTAGAATTGAAATAAATTTGTAAGTAATGTAATGGCTTATATGTAGCTAAAATATATTTAGCTAACCTTCATGGATTTACTCAGTTGAATTTTAGCATTTTATGGAATTACCTTTTTTTGCTGAAACCTTCTTAAAATTATTTAATATGGCAAGACAAAAAAGACTTTAATTGCTCATGCTAGCAAATTAATTTAACTGTAATCTGACTATAGAAAGTGCAAGAAATGTATTCAATATTAGGTACCAATTACGAATATTTACTTATACCAAATTAACAGTGTTAATACAGAAAACCCCTGTTAATTAAAAGTTTCTTTGCACCTTCATATATAATTAATAATAATATCCTTTAATAACCGTAATTTAAAAATAATAATAGTTGACGGTAACGTTTGCAGTTGGGCTTTTATTACTGTACTATACAACAACTAGGCGGTCTTTTATGGCTCATATTTTGGCATATTCTATGGGTTCATTGTATTCAGGCAATTTTCTTTGATGTATGATTTATTATATACATCATATCAATATATATGTATTGCACAATATATTTTACAGAAATACTAGGAATAGGAGTCCGACTACCACATGACAATGTCAGGACGAAAACTGAGGTTATCATCTCTCGGCCTCTCCTTGTAAAATAGATGAGAAGTAATAGTAAGTCATTGAAGTGCAGCAAACATATCATAGATGCCAATCTAAAATGAATGCAGAGAAGAACTAGGGAAATTCAAACAGCTTTCTGTGTTTTCTATATTTAGATCTGGCGATGATGTTGATTATTATAAATAAAATAATTAATTAAATAATTCACAACATTTGAAAAGGGTATTTTAGCACTAGGCATTCTCGCATTTCGTTCCCATCCATTTAACTGACATTTCTACCCCAGCTTTTCTGTCTTATACAAACAATTAGGCATTAATGGCTTATTTAAATTCGCTTAGATAAGCTTCTGAAAGGTATTATCCCGGCCAAAACAAGTCGTGCGAAATCCAGGAAGAAGCTCTGCGATATTAAAAAAATAATTAAGTGCTTTCTCGTATTTTATCTTCCTTTCGTGCACTTGAAAAGACCAGAAGCCACGTCACGACAAGATTTACACAATTTAATTATACTCTTGGTAGTAGGGGTAGTCTTATAGCATCTTGTTGCTTGCGTTTCTTTTGCTTTTACGACTTTCAGAGTCATTTAGTTTGTCCATAGATATAACGATTTGACTTATTTACTAACACACGAACTTCAGAAAAGAAATGTTCACCAGTTCCTTCCTAGCACAAGTACGTATTCACTAAGATTATTATATTAAATGTCTACTATAAAAACATTGTTTGATTCTGAAATATATTCATATGCATACATATGTACTTATATTTTTCAGTGGCGGCTCGTGAGTTATGAAAGAGGGTGGGCACAAAATAAGAACCTGCACATAAAATCCATTCTTCTATTTTTCATGCTGGAAAAGACGTCTATGACTTTGTTTGCTTCTCAGAAAAGTTTTTAATACGTTTGAGGTGGAAAAACATCGTTCACCATTCTGCTGTCGACATGGGGGTTGTACAAATAATATCCAACAGTTTATATATTTCCGTCAAAACTTTTTTAATTGTTGTGTGTATGAACACTAAAAGTGGCAAAACACCACCTACACCTACGTCACACATGTCATCCCGCTCATAAATTACTGAAAGTTCACTTTTCAATTTTACGCTGTCCAATACAGGATAAGATTTCACAGTTTTTTCATACACGTACTTAATCGACGCAAAATATGACGTTTTTTTTTCACATCTTCGTTGTATTTAATTTTAGGTCGCAAATAAGCACTGTCTAACTACTCACGTAAGTCCACTTTGCCAGAACATTAAAATCCACGCATGCATTCATGTGAGAAACGGAATTTTCGTGTTTCTTTACCCCCTCTGCGATGTGCTTTAAATCATTTAACTCTTGCATATTCCACGCACCGACCTCTTTCTTAAAAATTAAGCAGATAAAACAAAATAGTTTATTTATTAGTGAACATCCGCACATCCACTCATATTTTTCATATATGTTTATATTCATTCTATGGTAAGTTCGAGTTTTACTTGTGGAAGTGCAGTTTATTTGAAGATCAGGAATAGGCTTTCCTTTCTTCTTAATTAAAAGTTTTTCCTCAAATGAGAGCGGGTTTTTTTTTTTAAGATTTTGCACTCAATTAACTTCCATTATTGATAATAAACGTCACTTTAAGCCTTTGAAATCACACATGCACGGTACGCGTTGAAAATGATGCAGTCATAATGAATGCAAGACGTTAACTGGAGACACGAAATTGCGTGCCCCAAAGCGGCTGTATAAGATAAATGGAGCCGTTTGATTCATACTTCAAATAAGTACATCGGAAATAGTGCCCCGGAACATAGTTTTAAGCGTTAGCATATGCGCTAGCGTCTGTGGTGCGCAAGGAAACTTTGATACCATCGTTATAAAAATACGTTAAAATAATAAAATAAAATAATGCACTGAATTACATGCGAATTTGTTTCTGTGTTTATCGTGGGGATTGGGTGGGCACGTGCCCTTGTGCCATTTAGTACAAGCCGCCACTGATATTTTTAAGTTAAATAACGGTGATCAAACCTGGAACATGCCCCATGAGATGACATAAAAGAAAAATTCAGCTTTGTGAAAGAATTCACTACAAAATTTAGCAACAAGAACGATTGGGATCAAAATACTATTTTGAAATTAAATAGAAATGCCATCAAGTAGTACGCTGATGGCTCCAAAAGGGCAGAGGGAACTGCAATAGGAATATGTGAGCCTAGAATCGATTCAATGATTCATTCAAAAACGCTTCTTTTTAACTCATAAATGCTATATTACAAAGAATAATGGCCTCAAAACATACCCATATGGTTCTAATTCATTTTCTTCGTAACAATAAATGAGGAATATGCCATTTCTAAAGACCATATATGTTTCGTTTCAATTAATCGATCGCCCGCATCTCATTTTAGACGCTCCGCGGGATATTTGGCCGTAAAAGCGCTGCGTCGTGGCAGGGGCCTGTGGCGGTCGTTCCACGGCCGTAACCCACAACAAAACAGTACCAGTTTGTTGTTGGGGCGAGTATCAATTTCGCGTAATGTAATCAGAGCGCTTGTACGAGGGACCTCCGTAATAATCGCGTTCGAATTACAATCTAATTAAATCGATATCTACCACCTCGTGCCGTGCCCCACGATGGCCTGACGCCGTTCTTACAGGTTGGGCCTTAGTTAGGGTGATCGTTAAATAACAATCGACCAGTGGAAATTACCGTCATTGTTGGGGGTATCACTGGAATTTGAGGTTGTAATTCGGTTTCGTAGGGTAAAAAACGGACTGCGAAGGAGATCAACAGTAAAATGGATTATCCGGCGCAGTGATTTTATGTAACTGTATCCAATAATATGGATAAGTAATTTTGATAGCTTGTAAGAAGTGTTCATAAGTAAACGAAGAAAGTACTGCTATTGATTTATGTTTCGCTCAAGACTATTTTTTTGATTACAGCTCTATTTTTCATTTTATTGTTATAAAATGAAAAATAGAGCTGTCGCGAATCGTCCTCACAAAAGTTTCATTCAGAGGATTCGCTGCATAACTTAAAAACACCTATACCTGTGATTATCTACTTCCAGAAGTTGTTTAAATACACCACCATTTATTAATAAATTAAAACGATACAAAATCATCCTTAAACCCCATGCTCCACTCAAGGGTGCTACATGGGGCTACCTACTCTAATTATCTCATTGTTCCTAACATGTCATTGGTCCCTATTTTAATTAACTAGTACCTAATTACTATTGCGGAACTAGTGACGGTGGTATTGACAATATTGTCCATGTACTTCCTGACAATACCCTAAACGGAACCGAAATTCATTTTGAACATTTCTAATTATTTTAGCGGAAATTAGCCTACACTCCTGTCTTATTCGTTCTTTCAAAACCTCAATATTTTCCCGTTTGATTTTAAAAACTTTGCCTTCCAAGTACCCCCCTAAGAAATAGTCCATTGGTGTTAAATCCGGAGACCTGGGTGGCCATTCAAAAGGTCCTCTTCTACCATCCATCTGCCTGGAAACAATCATCTAGATACTCACGACAGGTCTTGCAAAATGAGGAGCACGCCGTCTTTTGGACCAGATGTTTCTTTCTGGACATCAGCTTCAAGCGGACAGGGAATAGAGTAGCCAAATTCGGAACTAGTTCTTCCTGCAAGAATTCTAAATATCTCGCTCCATTGAGATTTTCTTGAAAGAAAATTGGTTCTATTATTCGATCACCAACATTGCCCAAACATTGACTTTTTCTGGATGTTGAATGTGGCCTTCCCTCATCCATCGTGCGTTGTTGTCTGCCCAATAACGACAGTTTTGGCGATTTACCTCACCGTTTAACATAAACGTTGATTCGTCAGAAAATAGAACGTTTTCTATGTTTACAACATTTCTGTCTAGTAGATCCGGATCATCTTCGGTGAGTTCCTGGAGGATTGTCAATTTATAGGGATAAAATTTATGCGCTTTAAGAGTTCTTGCCACCGAAGCCTGGCTAATTTCAAGTTCCCTACCTATCAGCCTACTGGAGATATAAGGATTTTCTTGAACAGAAAGAATTACATTAAGTTTTACTTCTTCATTGAGCGCACTCTGACGATGATTATTTGTTTTCCTAAAAGGCCCATTTTCCCAATACTGTTTTTCAATCTTGCTTACGGTACTTTGAGATATGGGTGATAAATCAGGATACTCTCTGAATAAATGGGTAACTTCATTTTGTGTTCTTGTCCTATCTCGGTAGCCAATCATCATTAAAATTTCAATTTTGTGGGTTTCAGTTAAATACGGCACTATGGTCGATTTTTCAACAAACGGAGTTTCTCACGAAACGACAAACTAATAACTGTCCTCGCTCAATACGAGTCGAATACTAGCTTCACTTTTTACTTATTTTTATTACCTTGTTTTTTGACATTGTGATAAGACGTCAACCTGATTTGACAAAAAAATGATAAACAAAAACCCTTTGACGTGCCATTTTTAAACTTCATAAAATAAATTTGAATCAGATTTCTTCATTTTTTGAATTAGTTATTGTTAAATATCTTTTTAATGACAAGGAATAAAAACTTGAAATTTGGTATGCGCGTGTAATTTGATATACCCTTAAGAATAGTATAAAAAATAGGGCTACCATTTAAAAAATTGTCGATGACGTCATATCCCAAATTTGGGACACGCTGTATAAAATTTTCTCAGATGAAAAAGTGGGCAGTTTAAAATACTAATCGACGTGTCCGAGCATATTTCCGGAAAAATTTCCTGAATTTATTCTAGATTATAGACTCACACTGTATATGTATTGTACAATATATGTTAATTTTTATATAAGTATGTTTTTTTTAATATCACGTAAGTTTCTAGACCCAATTTAGCCATACTCTCGAAATATTCCAAGGTCCACAACAAATAATTTAAACCGAAAGTAGCTCGCTAATTCTACAGCTATTAGGTAATCGTAAATAGAATCCAGCGTAATTTGAAATTTCCAGTAATAAGAGAGTAGATCCCCCTTTACCTTCCCTTCCCCTCTACCCCTCACTCACCTTTTACGGGGTTGCTAACATCCCATTTTCACAGACCTTAACGTTCCTAGATATACCAATGACTATAAACCGTAGTTTATGATGAAGCTGGCTTTCACAAATTAGTGATTTCTAGCCGCTTAGCTGTGTGTAGATAAAACTCAGCGATCCACGCTGGCGAAATGGTACCCAGGCCGTTTCGAGGTAGGAGGTTTACGCAAAGCGTAACGCAGGGGGCGATTAATGGAGAAAATTAGGAAGGAAGATTTAAGATAGCGTGACGAATAAATGGGCAAGGATTATGGAGGGAATTATTTTTATGAAAAGCCCTTAAATTTAAGGCTTGTGCGGTTATGAATGAATAAAATTCGAGGTTACTATTTTATGTGTTGCCCAAAATTTTGTTAAAATTGGAAAGTTTGTTTGATGCGCAAAATGGATTATTAATTTCACTGGTAATTTTTCAAGGCGGCTGTTTTTCTTTACGAATATTACATGGATTAGGAAATGGGAATAAAATATCTAACGCCCTGTTTTAGATTATCAATTCTTCTGGAATAAGCAATCACGATCGAAAAAGACCAAAAAAATCAGCTTTGTAGATGAATAATGAATATAATTGCCATCAAATGCTATTAGCGTGATTCCAAAAAGAGAGAGAGGGTATTTGGAAAACTGTAGCAAATACCCAAATATCTTTACGCCATTGAAACACTCAGTAAATATGCAGAAACACAATAATATTGTCCATCATGTCGAAGGCAACCATACGGGAATGAGATCACACAACATGATTTCGACATATCTTTCTAAAAGAAATTTCGAAGTAGAAATCACGGATTAGATAAGCTAGAACCAATCCAACCACAGAGAGAGGTTCGGAAAAGTAATGTGGTTTACAAAACGGGTCAAAAATCAAAAACGGGACTGGAGTTGGCATCTACAGCAGGGTGAGAAATACATACAATAATCACTGCTTTACTAGGAAATATGTCACGATCTTTCCAACAGAGGTTTACGCAGTATTGCACTATACATCTCAAATCAGGGCTGAATGAACATAATCGGGCCCATGTTGGGACAGACAGCCAGGCAATATTGGAAGCACTGATGAATCGCAAGATACAATCAAGCCTGTTTTGGGAATGTATTCGAGAACTGAATAGCCTGACAACTGCAATAAAATCACTTTGCTGTGTGTGCCGAGACATTCAGCAATCGAAAGAAACGTAAAAGCTGATGAGTTAAAAAAAGGGTATCGTTTGTTTCATATATAATCCCAGAACCTGTTCTAGGAGTATTAAAAAACACAGTATGAGAGCAGGCAAGAAATTAGGTGAAGGAGGAGATTAGCTTATTGTCAGATTAGAATTGAGGTAGACGCCACATTTTCTATCTATTGTAATGCCCTTTTTCCTAGAAGACACTCTCTAATTTTGCCCTCTTAATTAGACTCATCATCTTTTACAGCGACTTCTTTGTGTAGCTGCTAGCTGTGGGATTCTTCACGTCCATTACTACAAACTTGGTTCTCACCAGGCCTTAATATTGACACAGTACATGAACTGGCGTTTCTACCTCTTCCTGGCAGAATCTGCAGGTCATCGGCCAGGCCTATGTTATACAAGGCCCTATTTAGTCTACAGTGACCAATCAGTAGACCTACTATCATTATTGACGGGTCTTCCTGTATTTATCAGTAGATCTCCAGTAAATCGGGCTTCTGTTCCTTTAGGAACTCCTTTGCCGGTCTCTGTCCCGGTGATTTTTGCCACCACTCTCTGCACTGATTATGTATCCATCCATTGATGGATTTTTTAATTTGCGATTTGGTAGTTCCGAAAGAAGGACCAGCTCCAACGAATAACCTTGACCTGGCCAGCTTGTCCGCCGCCTCATTTCCTCTCACACCTGAGTGGCTAGGGACCCAAGCAAAAGTTAATGGGGCGCTTACGCAGTGTTAAATCAGCTTAGAATCCACACTTACGGTAGTAATCGCTTTAAGTGTGGACTAACTGTCAGAGAAAATAGCGACACTTTTACCTGGCTCGGTCCATCCTTCTATTTCTCGGACAAAATGGTGGATTGCAGCAACGTCAGCTTGGAACACGTTGTGTCTTAGCAGAAGCGTACCGAAAGAGCCTTTTTAGGCTTCTTAGCGTACATTCCGGCTCCAATATCATAATCTGTTTTAGAGCCGTCTGTATACCAGTTTGAGTCCGCTCTTACTGGAGCACCTGCCTTCCAGTCCTTCTTATCTGGTATAGGTCAAAGAGAAACACAAAGAACACTGGAGTAGTATTACCAGGTATATTGATGGTAAGACCTTTATTAAAGGATCGTCAAAAAAGGAGGCTGAAGAACTGCTGCAATTCTTTAGGAGTCATCTTCGCATCATAACAGGTCTCCTAATAGATTACTATACACTGAAGGGACACCTACAAGTAACTGGGATCAACACTGGAGATACCAACTGTAGGCTGTGTAATGATAGGACAGAGAACGCTTACTACATTCTGTGTGAGTGCGAAAATCTGGACGCAAGAAGACAGGCAATTTTTAGCAAGCAAAAAAAGAACCCAGAGAATTATGCAATCGATCTGCCAGAGGCCACAGATTAGTGAAGGGTACTATGATCCTAGAATGGCTGGTATAATTTAATGGGTAAAAGAAATGGGAAACTAAATACAAAAAGCTAAGAGGCTATAGTGTTTCCGGAGACTGCATGTCAGACGGCTCCCACAACAACAAAAAATTGTGAAGCTTAGCCTGAATATAGGGCATTGAGAACTTGCTCAACGGCCACCATTGAAGTGTGAATGGTGAAGGAAGGAACTATTTTCCAAATGCCTTCATCTCCTGAAGATGACAAAACATGTCCGACACAATTAAACTTTATGAATGCATAACAAATAGGTCTGCCCTCAAATGGTATAAGACCGGTTCTAAAGAGAGAGAATGTTCAGAGACCTAGGGCAAATACCCGAGTATCTTTCTCATGGAAACACACAATATTAAAACCTGCACAACAACAGAATGTCTGAGAGACAAGCACCTATTGAGTCATTGAACTGACACATAATTCAGATCTGGATGATTTGGGAGCGCTCGGACAAAAAACTGAACAAGCTAGGCAAAAACATCTATCCGCATTTTTACAAATTTCGTATCAGTTAAAAGGCGCTGCACATGGAAGCATGATTTTCAATCTGCGATCTTCTCACGTCCTATACTTTTCAAAAGCAATGGAACATGGGACAGACAGTTGGTCACACGATGTTCATTAGAAACATCGTTTTATACAAGAGCTATTACAGCCTTCCCATATTGGTTTCGATACGATTAAACCCACCCCAATCCAAACTTTTATTTACATCGCCTATCCGGAACTGCGTCTTATTCCTATCCTCACAATCACCCACGAGTTGATCCCTGAAACATCGCGCGGGAGACTTTCGGGCCAAAATTAGATTGTTTCGTCGATACAGAACACGCACTGGTACACTGAGGCCGCCAATATTCGATAAAACTGGCGTGTAGACGCCCTGAGGTGTTTAACGGCACAAAATAGTTCCGAATTTTATCATTTTTATGACGTCCGGGAATAAACTCGCGGCAATAAAAGATAAATAAGGAGATTTTGCCGTAAAATATAGGCGAAATACATGAAGATGTTGGCGGTTAAAGTTCGATCGTGACACGATTTATTCCTTATACACGTTGTGAGAAGGTATAATTGAAGCACTTACATCAGAAATCTCTCCATTTTGGGAAAAATTGGTTTTTAGGTTATCGATTTAGCTTTGGTGATTTTTAATTTCCATGAATAAATTGTAAAACGTTAAAATATTTAAGTATTTTACATAAAGGATGCATATGATGTATTGCGCTAACTGAAATGATGCATTTGAAAAGGATTTTTTATAATACGAGGCTTTCCTTGTAGACTCATCAAATGAATATGCAGCTGTATCTTATCTATCAACAAATTTAGCAGCAAATCTTACATTCATTCTCAACGATAACGAACATCACATTAATCGTGTTATTCGCATTAGAAATCTTCCTAAATTCCTCATCCATGCTTATTGCAAGAGAAAAAGAAGCCAGAATAACTACATTCCATCTTTGGCAAATGATGAACCCATCATCATTCAAATATGTATGAGGACTAAGCTACTGAAAACATTCACTTCCGACACTATACTAAGAATCTGGGCGTACATTTTTTACTACCTTTTTTCAGACAGAGAAGAGTTGAGGCATAACTGAACCACATTGACGCAAGCAGACACTTGCTACCTTCGCCTACTATGAAAAACTACATCATAGTGTGGACGGAGAAAAATTATTTAGCACTTCAAGTATTGGCAAATACTTTGGCCAATACAAGACTTTTTCAGATTGGAGTGTATACCATTAGGTTATATAGTAGAGAGAATTTAGATAAAAAATACGACAGAAATTAATCTAGATTTTTAATGGCAATCAAACGATTAAAGCCTATACATTTAACGTAAATCATATTTGGAATTGCTGAAGCATTCTAAATACGTTAGGGATGGCTAGCAATTTATATATCATTTTCTATTCTCCATAAGGGTGTAACAAAATATGTATATAGAGTAGGTTCAGAAAACAGAATCTGCCATTGGTGTAACACCTATGGTAGCTAAATGGAAAACTAAGTTTTGGGCAGAATAGGAATTTTTATAAAATTAGAGAAGTTCTCTTAGCTCGGTATATGCAACAATGCATTTCACAAAATCTAGTCAGAATTATAAAATTATTCAAATCTAAGTTTAAAACTGCCAAGCAAGTTCTTTCTGGTTTTGCAGTTTCCTAAAGATTCGGAAAACGAAATATCTATATAAGATTGAATGTCAACTACGTTTGAAGATCGGGAAAGTATTGAAGCATGTCAGTTCGTTACTTTTCTGGAATCTAAATTAGTATTTTAAAATTATACCAATCGTATTCCAAATTAAAAAGATTGAATTTCATTGAACAAAATTCGAATCATCGGAAAAACCATCTGCTTTCAGTCAATCAAGTGGAATAACATAGAAATGCGTATAGAATTAACTTTTGGTAACACTATGTTGTTTAGCGCCAGCTTGCTCAATGCACAATAACTAACGGTTAGAAATTTAACTGACATTTAAAAATAAGAACCACAACAAACAAAAAAGTTCTTAATTACGAAAGCCAATTAATATATCACAATTATTTGCACAAAGCAAGAAGTCTAGTTGTAAGTGAGAGTAAAACTTCCAAAGTTGTGTTTACGAACTCACAGCTATATGGTAATTCAACAAAACAATGATATAATATTTATACAGTTTTGATATTTTTGTGAAAATAAAGATATTGTGACATGGTTCTTAGGCGTCTTATGATATAGACATGTAAATATTAAAGTATTATACATTTTATTACGCATCATTTAGATTGAATTGCTCGAAAATATTACATTGTTCTGTATAAAACAAAAGGTGGCGTTGACTATTAAGCAATGATTTTGCTGGCGTGGAAAAATTAAAACGTTCCCATATGCATCAACATTCCTCTGTTTGCCAGTCAATTAACTGGAAGTCGTGGAAATACCTAAAAACTCCAACTGCCTCTTCAACTGGCAGTTAGTTTTAACTGATAAACCATCAGATTTTAGAACAACCTGCTTTTTGACATATATAAGTTTGTGTCGTAGACTGATGTTCTCTAATTAAATAAATAAGTAGAAACAAATAGAAGGCCACTTAAATTGGAATTGACCATGTGAAAATCATCAAATAATGAATGAATGTTTTCATGCTAACACTGTTAATAGCAAATTTTATTATAAAAAATTTTTCTTGCCTTCGTGTGGGATTTGAACCCACGCCCTCTTGAGATGATTTTTAACACTGTAATTCCCATTTAACCGGCCTGTCGGCATTATCATAACATATGTATTTGATACAATTCAAATCGGAAGAAGTCATTGCCTTCGCTAGCTCTGTGGTAGAAGGCTTGTCTTAGAACACAAGAGGGCGTCAGTTAAAAGTCCCACACGAGCAAGAACATGTTTATAATAAAATTTGCCTTATTAACAGTCCTAGCAGGAAAACATGAATTATTTGAAATATAGGATGCTGTTCTATCAACATTTTTAAATGCACTTTATCATAAAATATGTATAATATCTTAATTTGTAAAACTACGCCAACACAACCTAAAATTTCTATAAAACTCCGCATATAAAAGTGTTTCCGTGATTATTAACTAGTTCACTTATTGCCAATGAATTGTTTCACATTCAATGTTAATTTTAAATTAATGGATTATAATTTATTTCTTTTGCTATTCAGAGTATATACTACTACTGGACGCGATATATGCGTATAGAAAACATCAATTCTAAATTAAAACTAATCATTAAAACTCCTATACATACTTTTAATATCTAAAGCAAAAAGTAACGTTTTGCACGCATACATTTAACTTATCCTTTCCCAGTAGTAGCCCTATTAAAAGTAATTATTTCAACAACACCCCATTGTGGCGGTTCTGTTTTAACTGGAAATTCATGCCACTTTATTTTTAATTCTGCCCCGTTTCGTTTATTAATTTGGAACAGTAACGAACGCTCCAATGTATGCAATTCGCACCATGGTATATTAAATAAATGCGCGCGAGTATTTATTTTGCATTTTATTTCAATGATTATTGCTGAAACTTGATGTTGCAGTATTTTATTCATTTGAAAAACAAATAACTAATTTGGTAGTCTACAGCCTATATTACCTAAAATGCAATGCGACTGATTTGTTCCTCAAATATGTATCAGCTTCACTTTTTAAACCGTTTTTTTTTTTGCTCAATAGGTTCTAGTTTACTTTAACGGTCTTCCTATCTTTATTTAGTGGATCTTTAGTAAATTCTGGCTTATGTTCCTTTAAAAACTCTTTTGCCTGTCTCTGTTCTGGCAACTTTTGCCATCATTCTCTGGATTCATTATGCATCTATTCGTTGACTGACTTTTTAATTTAGCCTCTCTCTGTTCTAGCGATCTTTGCCACAATTCTCTGGATTCATTATGTATCCATTCATTGATGGGTTTCTTACTTTGTGATTTGGTAATGCCAAAAGAAAGGTTGACTCCAACGAATAACCTTGACAAGCCTCGCCTGGCCAAATCATCCGCCGCCTCATTTCTCTTCATACCTGAGGGGCTGGAAACTTAGGCCAAAGTTAATTTCCTTTTCGCCTCATTTAGGACTCTCACAGAGCTCCAAATCAGCTTAGAGTCAACTAATATCAAGTTAACATAGCGACGCTTTTACTTAACTCAGTCCATCTTTCTATTTCTTTGACACAATGATGAATTGCAACAACTTCAGCCTGGAACACCATTGGGTCCTTGTTGAAATTTATCGAAAGAGCCTTTTTAGACCTCTTTGCACATGTTCCAGCTTCTACGCCATAGTCTGTTTTTGAGCTCTCTGTGGTACTCAGGCAGAAATATTTCGGGAGAGATCTATTGGAGCCCTAGAAGGTTCTCAAGTTCCCACTGGGCAAGATACTGGGCTTTATAGAGAACACCAAGCTGCTCGAGTGGAAATAAGAGAATTAATAGGGATGGCACAATGAGCACCTCTCTCAAGTGCCCGGACTTTAAGTGCCCACCCTAACTTTAATGAATGAATTCGAATCGTTACTGGAGCTTCACAAGAGTCCTTACTGGCTTGTGCCAGATATAGACCAGTATATCATTCTGCACCAACTTACATTAAATATTAGGTGGGTATATAAAATAGATTTTTTCGTTCTAGTGTCACGTCGTGCCATTTCCAAACAAAATCCTGACTGATTGTATGCAGAATAATTATTACAAGGACGGTAGACAATATATTATATCACGCGTTACAAATGATTCTAATATATTACCTTCAGTATGGGAAGACATTCACATTTCGAGAATTATGTAATGATATATTACTGTATTTCATGCTAGGGTAATAAATAACCGCGTTTCTATCAATATGAAGAAGAAAATTATGTATATACAGGGTTCACCCAGAAATCATTAGTAGAAATGGTTGATATTTCCCTGGAAAAAATTTCTTTCTCTTATAGCACCAACAATAAAACGGATTTTTTAAGCTACTGTTAAGCTACCGGCAAGCTATTACTTATAGAAGGTAATTTGCAGTTTGCATGTAGCAGCCCAATATATATTTATGTATCATTTGTAATAAGTTCTGTCATATGGAGCTTCCAATATAAGGATTTTGAAGAGAATTAAATTAAACTCAGTGTTTGCTGACGTGCAGGTGTAGATCCGATGCTATTCAACTCCCAACAGTACAGCCAACAGGTTTATTGTAGTATTTTATGATTGGTTAGTCTGCTATACATATAACAGACTGATTCGTTTACCTAGGTTCAATATTCTGTGAAGTATACCTGTTTTCGACAGATTTGTTGTTGAGTTTATTACACCCAGCAGTAGATACCATTCTTCAGAGGCTTAATGCAACATAATCAAAAGCTGACGTGTCTTTAAAGATGATATTTCTATATCGTTTTCAATAATATAATTTCTATGTCTACTTGCTTATACAGCTGTGATCTAGTGACAGATTTGTCATCGCTCTTGAGTCAACACATTTGTAGTGTAAGTATTGACATGCTGCACCACTATGCGTTAGCTGTGTCCCAGCACATGAACATCGTTTCGGTGAAACTGAGGTTTTCTTATGATTCACTTAGTCACTGCACCACGTATCCCAGGTTTGTTATTGCCAAACTTAGTTAAGGTCCAGTGAGAGTTGTTTTAGAACCCTCTCTTCCTAGTTGGCTTACAATTTTATTATACCAGCTATGCTCTTATGCCTTGGCAACGACACCAAAGTAATTTCGTTGAGTTTGATCAAAGGTCTTATGTCTTGCAGGTATTTCCAAGTTAGAATGTGAATCAGACAATTCTGGGATTGCTTTTCTATCGTAGTGCGGGTATGGGTTTGTATTAGTTATATCCGACTGATTTGTGATAGTATAATGCCACAAATTTGCTACGATTTAAGTTTTTTTCATATATACCAGTACCATATATCATGCCGCTATTTGACCCATCTATATTCTAGTTATAGACATAAAGCTCTTGTTTCTGTTTGATTCTCAAAACATCCCAATTCAACGCAATACCTAGTATTGGCATGACTTTGATTACATTTCTGTCGACACCTTCGTAATATCTAAACTAATCTCAGGTTTCTTAATAACTTACGAACTAAAGCCGAAATAACGTGCTTATTTAATTTTAACCATAGATACGCTTGTTACCTAATTTCACAAAATTGATAACTTAATCCGAGAAAAAACCTTCGCGGAAAAGCTTGTTTCGTTAGGCGAAACTTTTATCCAGGAAATGTTCAGTAATTACCTAACCAACTTAAAGAACTTTCAAGGAGGTAAAGTTTAGTCATCTCCAACTTCACCTCCCAAGGCACCCCTTTCGTACTCGCGTACTCTGGACAACTTTAGCTCTCATTAATCTATTTCATTTCCTCGTATAATGCATCATAGGATCGGCATTAAGAGACGCTAGGTAGTAGAATCGACCACTGCTGTGTTACAAGTCTACAGAAGAAGAAAATGTTGAGGTCCTTGTTTAAGTTTGTGTTCATCAATCATTCGTTGAAGCGGTGGGGGTGGTTTGTGTGGAGACGCTGTCGGATAAATAATATATAGAGTTGACGGGAAAGTTGCGGAGAGGATTGAATAACTGAATTGAATTTAAAGATGTAGTAGGGACCAAACAAGTGAATGAAAACAAAAAAAATAAAATATTTACCTGTTTTAGTTTAGTATTAATTATGTATACCAAGGAGATGGTAACTTAGAAATAATCCTTATAAATATGCTACACTACACCGATTATCATGAGCACAAATCATTTACTTGTTCTTTTAATATCTTACGTGCATTAATGACAATGATGTAATATTAATTACATTATGGTTGGTTTATTCTAAAAATATTCGTTACTTGTTTGGATACCAAGCTTATTTTAACACCAATGGGATTAACCAGGACACTCGTATACAATAGGATCTTAAGCGTTACAGTCATTTTTTATTATTAATACACCAGAATAAATACAGCATCGAATTTTAGGTCTTCAGTGAATGTAATAATAAATTAATATATTATAGATGTCATTAGTTGATCGGAAAGGCTATGGGCATTACAAGTTATTAAAACTGATGTAATTTCTTCGGTAGTATATTTTCAACCAGCGCCTACATTATTTGTTGCCAAGCAACAGTTAAATCCAATAGATCAATCAACTCTGGATTCCTGTACTAGTTAGTGATCGCTTAAGGATCCATATAAAATGTACTCTCATAGAAAAATAACATTAGTCTGGATACTCAATAATGCTGACCGAAAGGAAACTAAAGAGGCAAATAAAGTGACTAGATACTTATTTCCGGTTTCCATTGGAACTAGTTCTTGCTGTGGCAATCCAAATCACATGCAACAAAGTTAATCAATGAATGGAAGTTAAATAATAGTTTAAAAGGAAACCCGAACAAGTAAAATCATTCTTAGAAGTATTTAAATTCGTGTGAGATTACTAAGAAAGCAGTTGAGATGATTAAGTTAGGTTACCTAAGGGGTGTCAATGCTGGTCTATTTGAGCGTGAACCTTTCATATCTATTGCGATCCCCTTTATGCTAGCAGATGTTTTCTAATTTTGACGTTTTTTTACAGCAATTCTTTAGCATACTTCTCTGGGACGGGATTTTTCTCGCCCAATAGTGGAAATATTGTCGTTGTCAAGCCATCGCATTGACAGAAGATAAATTGAGGCGATCTCTACGTTTTCACAGAATCTGCAAATAACATACTCCGACAGCAGCTAACGAGATAATGGTACTATTCACAGGGCAAGGTAGGCTAAATAAACATATGTACACCATCAGCTTGGTATATGTTTCAGATGATGCCAATAAGAAGAAGTAAACCTTATCCATTTTCTACGCTATTATGGTGGTCTGCAAGAATAAAGTTTCCACTACAGTGATCGGACAGCCTAAGAGAGAAATACCTAAGTCAACAAGACAAAAATCGAGAGAAGTTTCTAGAGGTGAAAGTAGCTAAGTGAAAATAGGTTTAGATAGCCATCTCATTTCTAGTCGAATGTCTTCAACTGAGATGAAAGGAAAACACATTGCCTTAAGGGTAACGGTACATCACAACCTAAATGATTTACGGTTTCCTATTCTTGTTGCTTTACAGATGGACGTTTAAAATCTATTTCTCTTAAATAATATGGGGTATAAGACGACCCCAGGTTAGGTAAATCTCTGTTTTCGATTTCACATAATTCCAGATGCGGCCCCCTTTAGTTGTGCAGTGCTGCGTGTTGTATTCCAACCTGTTCCCCACGAAATCTACATTCAAATCCGTTTGTTAATCCAATCTTCCAAATCCTGAAAGGATCCCTGTTATTATGCAGATGTTATGTTACTTAAGTTAATTCATCCTTTACATTTCTTTTGGTTATTGGCTTCCAGAAGGGTTTGCGCTGGATTTTCCTTGTTCTACTTGTTAGTCCTTTCAATATTGTACTGTTGCTTACCCTACACAAGAGTTCAGGCACTAAGAATCGTGCTGCGCGACCTTTTCAGATCTATTGTGATCCCCTTTGTACAAAAGAGCTCTCTTATTCATTCATTCATTCATTCATTAAATTAGGGTGGGCACCTAAAGTCTGGGCACTTGAGCTAGGTGCTCATTGTACCATCCCTATTAAGTCTCTTATTTCCACTCGAGCAGCTTGGTGTTCTCTATAAAGCCCAGTATCCTGCCCAGTGGGAACTTCGAGGGCTCCACTAGATCTATCCCGAAGTATTTCTGCTTGAGTACCTTCAATTCCTCACATGTGCAGATTACACGTAAATTCGTTTCCTCCTGTAATTCGCATCTTCTGCAGCACGGTTCGCTTATTCGACCTGTGTTGTATAGATGCTTTTTCAGGGGACAGTGTCCAATCACCAGCTCAGTAATGGTTTTAGCTTCTTTCTTACTGCGCCTGAGTAGGTTATCAGAGAATCTAGCACCCCCATCCCCTATTAGCGCTTTGGTATGGAGTTGACCTTCAGTCGACCTCCATTTCTTTGTACTTTCCTTATGTAACCAGGTCCAGATTTCTCTTCTTGCGGAATCCTTAGTGATCTCACATACGGGCTCTGGACCCATGAAATATCTTTTAGAGGAACTCTCTTAATTAGACCTATAGTCTTCGAGAGTTGCCCCCATTTGTGTGGCTGTTAGCTGTTGAGTTCTCCACGCCCACTAGTGGAGACCTTGTCCTCGTCAGACCATCGCATTGGCACAATATAAGAATTGGTGTTTCGTCCTCCTTTTGGTAGATTCTGCAAATAGGGTGATCTGCCAGGTCAACGTTATGTATATGGCTATAGACTAAATGTCTATAGTGATCACCCAGCAGACCTACCATTATTTTAACGGTCTTCTTGTCCTTACTCAGCAAGTAAATTCAGACCTCTGTTCCTTCAGCAATTCTTTTACCTGTCTGCCTTGACTTTTGCTATCTTGATTGAATTTCTGAACGATGACTTTGCTTGGCATCCCTATAAGGGGGCATTTAAGGCTATGTAAGGGAAGCTTCTTAAATCGTCCAATAGTTTTTCATGGTCAGCATCGTGCTTGACTATACCTAAGTCTGTATGGTGTAGACTTGGCAGTTCCTCGAATACAAATAAGTAGGGCTGGCAGGTTTGAATTTTGTTTTTCCATGGGCGGGTGTAAAACCCGAAGAAGGCAGCTCGGCCAAAGAGACCTATTGTGCCTCAAAAAAAGGTTTGAAATTACTTCCATTGCAATGGTAAGAGTTGATCTCATCCTACCCGTGACACACAGATGCACTAGCCTTTGTAGCCCGCTTAGTGTTTTGGCCGCTCCCGCCCGCCGCACTGTTGATCACCATTTTTTTTGTTGTTGTGAAAGCCTCTTGGCTTTTTTTATTTGGTCTCTCACTTTTTTTTATCAATTAAATGGTATCAGCCATTCCAGAATACTATAGTATTCTACACTAACCTGTACATGTCTCTGACCGGTTGATCGATGTGTTCATTTTGCTTGTCTTTTGTGTCTATAGCCTGGCGTTCACACAGAATGTGATAAACGTTCTCTGTCATCCCATTACCAGCATCTAGTGTTGCTTTTAGTGCGCGTAAGGATACCTGTTATGGTGCGAAGATGATTCCTATTAAGCTGCAGTAGTTCTTCAGTCTCGGCTGGCTGGTCCTTTAATGGTCTTTCCATGAATTGACCTAGTTATTGTACCTCAGTGTTCTTTGTGTTTTTCTTTTTTCTAACTTCTTACTTGCTTTCGTGCTGTGTTTTTGAACACTCAGCAGGTGCTGGGTTCATACATGAAGCCGATGGTCCCTTCATCGCCAACTCATTGGATTTTTTATTTCCTTCGATTGCCGAATATCCGGGCATCCACAGCAAAGTGACTTTATTGTGGTCTGTAGGCTCTTTAGCGTTCCAATTGGTACCACTGCTTCGTAGCTTAATATGGGTTTTATTATCTTTGTGTCTAACCACAATCGTCTTAGGGCTCGAGCATCAATACCTTACCAATATGTTGATTGCATCTAAGTGTTTGATCAAATCGTACCCAAAGTTGTTTTGCCTGTTTTAAATATAGAATCCTTCACTTCTCGTCAGCAGTGGCTGTAACCCTTCTCTCGTGAACGAGACGACCTGTGTTTCTCGCTCTTATTTATGTCATTTATCTACCATATTTAGAGCAGTTTGCATACGTTCCACCAGAACCTTTAGAAACCACCCTCTCAGCAGGACTAGAGGGAACAAAGCCCCACCCTTCGGTCACCATGCGTTACGCCCAGTTACCAAGGTTTCTCCCCCGATAGTTATGTAAACTAATCTTGCTTTAAGTTTGTAATCTATCCATCTGCTGTTTATTTCATCGATTATTTGCTTTCATGATGCTTTGGAAATGTTATTGACAACCCAAACTCCTATCACAGGTCTTAATAGTGCTCTAGATTGAAATTAGGCCAGAAAAATCTACTATCAGGATAGAAGTAGTTTTTCTTTCCTTATACGTTGGCAGGCTGAATATTTAGCATACATATCGACTCCGAAGCAGACTCCAGCGTTCGAACATCCGGGCAAAAAAGGGACCATAAACGAGGTCTCCCTCGCAGGAGAAGAAGCCTGGCTTGCAGCGAGCGCGCGGTCGCTCTACCCTCCGCATGTATGTTTAATAACGCTCTATATATAGGGCACAGCGCGCACAGGTAGGCAGAGAGGTAAACGATCAATAATACCCCACCTGTTCCAGAAGGCCTCCTCTCCAGCCGTAGCCGAGTTCGTGTCTTCCTTGGGTACGATGCGGGCCGCACTACCAGTGCCGGTTACGTCGCTGTTCTCCGACTCCCCGACCTTTTTTTCCTCTGCCTCGGCTGGCGGCTATTAAGAGGGAGCTGCATCCGAAATAATGGGGACGCAGGACCAACAGGTCCCCGGTGGAATCGATAAATCGTGCGCTCTCTCGACATATTTACGACGTCTGCGTTGGGAAACGCGGCCGCGGCGGCGGGTTTAGAAAGGCGAAGTGATTTCGTTCCCCTTTTTTTTTTTTTGATCTCCCTTTCCCCGTTTTCGTGGAGGCAGTCGTTACGTTTTCGCACTAACGACGCCGGGACAGGGAAAGTAAGAAGGATCACGGGGAGGATATTTGTCGGTAACGATCGGTAATGCGTTTATTTATGGGTGTCAACGAATTTTCCGTTAAGAGAAAAGAATTTCCTCGATTATCCACTCACCAGGCTTTGAGAAATATCGCCGTAATTTGCTCCGATAGAGTTTCTATTTTCTATATACGTTTTTCTTTTTTTGCGAAAGGATAAATCAGAACGGAATAAAATGTTTTCCAGCACACACGATAATAGTAATATTTATTAGCCATTAGATACTACTAGAACGGATATGGGCTGCGTTAAGACGAGTTATACAATAAAATATATTGAACACTGACTAATACTTTAGGTTTATACATGAAACAAATATTTATAAATTCGGCACTCCCTGATAGATTGCTACAGGAACTCCGACATGCAACAATAACACTTGTTCTTCAGATATTTTTTTAAGTAATTTTTGAACCCATGAGTTTCTATATTTCTGGGATATGGATGATATTAAAAAAATTAGCTTTGTGAAGGAATTCACCATAAAGCTAAGTAACAGGAGCGAGTGGGATCATAACACCATCTTGAACTTGAATAGAAATGCCATCAAATGGTATACTGATGGCTCCAAAACGGCAGAAGGAACTGGAATAGGAATATGTGGGGCTTTACATATTTTGAAAGCTTGGGAAAATACCCAAGTATATTTCAGGCGAAAATACACGCTATTGAAAGATGTGTTCAGTTCAATATGGATAGGAACTATCGGAAGCAGGAGATTATCATCATGTCTGATAGTCAAGCAGCCATCAAGGCGCTGAGCTCATATGAAATCAGTTCCAAGATGGTCTGGGAATGCCAAGAGAAATTAAATGAGCTAGGCAAAAGAAATAAAGTAACCCTCCTGTGGGTTCCGGGTCACACAGGAGTAGAAGGAAACGAAATAACGGATAACCTCACAAAAAAAGGGGCTGGAATGCCTTTTGTAGGGCCTGAATCCTTTTGCGAGTTAAGTAGCAGTACAATACTGAAGAAACTAAAAGCAGAAATGGAGCAGAGGAAATCCAGTTACTGGGAAAATCTCCAGGGAATGAGGCAAAGTAAAATTCTTCTGGGAACATATAACCAGAAGAGGTTTACAGAATGCATCAACCTGAGTAAGAAAAATGTTCGCATATTAACAGGAATACTTTCACGCCATAGTAGACTGAAAGGACACCTGAGTAAGCTTGGATTGGAAAAAGATTCTGAATGTAGGTTTTGTGGGGAACAGGATGAAACACCCATCCACCTCCTCTCAAACTGCGTAGCACTGTGCAACTTGAGGGCATTGCACCTGGCAGCATGTGAAATCGAAGAGGGAGACTTATCTAGACTGGGGCCCTCTGAGATCCTACACTTTCTGAAAGGAATAGGATTGGAAGGCCAGCTGTAAAACAGCAAGAATAGGGGACACAATAGATTTTTTAGGTCGCAGTGTAACATCACCCTTCTATTTACATACATACATACATACATTCTATATTTCTAACATTGTTTTCGGTATTTTATTGTAAATCTTAATGCACATAAACGTTGAACTTTTTTCAAAACGTACAGTTCATGAGTTAGTACGGCGCAGTCATCTTTACATCTGGTATCATATGCTGTGTTAAAATTATTATTAAAAGAAAACAGGCTTTTACTTTTATCTGTAAAAACCGCACATTCATAAATAAAAAGGCATGATGATGATAAAATACCATATTTAATAAATATAGGGTGGCAATCCACCCATCACGCCCAATGAAAACATTCTTACAACTTGCTTTTGTGGGAGAAAACAATGCGAGACTAAGTTCAGCATCCCTAAACGAAATGCCATACTGAAATCTGAAAGGAATATTGACGTGGTGGAACACTAATAGTCCCTCCAACGATACAACACCTCGCAATCTATTTATGGCATATGAGAACAAACATTGTGCTGTGGTTTGGCACCCCGGGGTTTGTAAATTCAGTGATGTTTTATTTATTGAGATTAATCTTTATCAATGTGTCGGGCAAATTCTCTCAGAGATTAATATTTTATGTTTGCATAAGATTTTGTTAATTGAATTGATCTTATTTATTCTTTTAATTGTTCAGTTGTTGAAATTAATTTCATTCTGTTGTACATATTGCGTTCACCAGTATTGTTTATGTTGTTCAAATGTAGGTTGTTTTCGACTGGTTTACCTTCAAAGGCAGTTTCTCGATTGACGAGCGAGTAAGTACATGTATTTTTTTAAGTTCGTTGCTGCCATTTTGTCCTTACATTTTTATTTTAGTTTTGAATTCGTATTTTTTTAAATTTTTCTCGTCCATCTAGGAACTCTTTAAATAATAATTGTTAGCATATTTTTTTGTGTACACAAATTAGATATAAGATCAGTTATTATATTTGTTCTGGAAGGTGTTTTTAGTTTAAAGAGTTAATTTTTGCGTTTTCTAATTTACAAATTTGTATTTTATAGTTAATCACCACGGTTTAAGTGAAAAGAAGCATTGTGCTTGAAATTAAATTTCAGTTTTGTAAATTTTACTTGTTTTGTCCACGTTTAAATGTGAAACCACGTGGATTTTTTGCGAAAAAAGGATTTTCTTCGAAAACACATTTACCTTTTGCTTTGTTAAAGGATTTGCATTGTCCTTTTGTAATTGTAGATTCATGCAGTTTTTGTTTTCGTCCAGGACCTTCAGTCCACGGTTAAATTTTCTGCCATTTGTAATTAAATGTTTTTTTTTATATAATAAAATTTCTGATTGTTAACGTCATTCAAAATTCTGTTCTTTTATTTTTGAATCAACCATTTCAATTTTTGGAGTAATTTATAAAAGTCAAATTTTTCAAACGCCCCACATTTTACTTTTCATGATAGGTTTAATTGTGAGTGTATCCCTGAGTTTAATTGTTCTTTTGCGCCCTTTATTTTTATCCGCTGAGCTAGCTAATTTAATTTTTCATTTTTTAATATTCATTTTGCATTTTTTCTTTTGTACCTTCAGTACACAGCAATAGTTTGGAGCATAATTGGGACTATTCCAAGATAAACGATTATAAATTCGACAGCCAAGGAAATCATTTTCGGACAGAGACTATAATCGGTATTTCCCAGGTAGACAAATGAGATTCCAGCTCAAATGCTGTGAATAACCTTTCATGACGCAGCATGAAGTCCGCACATGTGTCACCCTAATCGCACGATTGGTAATATGTCGACAGGGTATCTAGCGGTACTAAAAGCTACCATTGAAGTTATTAGAATTATGCAGTACTAGGCCATTATCACTACACTACCCAGACATCGCCAATACACTCACTGCCAAACAATGCGAGGTCACAATCATCAATACCTGAGATGATTACAGTAGTATCACCTGCATATTGACAAAGATTGCCAACTGAAAGAGAACAGTCAAACTCGTTAACATATAATACAAAAAGAATGGGTCCAAGGACGGACCCTGTGGTACACCCACCACAAGGTGCAGGATGAATTCGATGGACCATTATTTTTTATAATCATCACTTACATAGGAACACAGGTGAGCGCGTCTCACCGATTTAAATGAAACTTGGTGGGTTTATAGACGGATGTAGTGTAAGAACAACGGCAAGTTTCTTAGGGGCTAAATTCCTCGTTGCCCTATCGGCAACACTATTTGCTTTAATAGCTCCAAAATTAGAAAGAGAAATCGAAAAAAAGTTTTTAAAAGGGGTTTCAATAATGCTAAAACATAGCAACAATAGTTTCCCTTTCCCAATTATTGTTTACCGGTAACAACAGCCATATTTTTTTTAATTTCGAAAATCTTTATTTGCTAAAAAAATACAACAAGTGATTCACAGTTCATCCATATATATATATATATATATATATTACATGCCACAAAATAACTCAATTTATAGGAGAACTATTAACTATATAACTGTTTACCTGCGTATTTGATGTTTCTAAATACATACATTGTACATGTATGTATAAATAACCACAGTACTTAGGGTTATTTATGTGAACTTATCTAAACATCTTTCATATCTTTTAGGTCAATTAACCTTTATATCCCGTTATTTATTTCTAAATGTATTTGACCAACGCGTTTGATATCGCACACGCACTGAATTTATGATTGCTATGATACATTGTAGATAAGCTTAAAAAGATTATCTCTATAAGCAAATACCTTTAATGCTCATATATAGTTACTTATCATCCCCAATATTAAAAAGATATCTGATTGAAATCTCATCTGCAGATCTTTATGTGCAAATTACATGTTTATTATTAATAATTAATAAATATAAATATAATGACTATTGCTTATAATATACATGTTATATTATAAATAACAATACAACAACTACATTTCAAAATGAAATAACAAAATTGAAAAGATATAATTTAAAACTATACCAAGAAATCAACCAAACAGTTTTTAGTTATGTTTGTGGATTATGTTACATTGTCCCACAAAAGAAGCCTTTAAGTGAATTAATTCAAGGATGTTGTGAACAATATCTTGATCTCAAAATTAGAAATCAAGGCAAAGCAGGGGTATCACATATATGCCGTATTTCGTGTAGTGTCAAATTAACTCAGTAGAACGAAACAAGAATTCTTCTGAAGTCCTGTCAGAAATACCAGTTATTTGGCGTGAACCAAAATCTTACGACATGGATTGTTACTTGTCTTGTAAAAATTAAAGAGTTTTCAAAAAGAAACAAACGCAAGCTAACCTATCGAGACATGTTTTGAAGGCGTCGTTATCAAGTGATCTAACCTATGTATCTTTTAACGAACCACATCTCATTACTCAATCAGATCTCAATGACGGGTGATTAATACGGGTCTGCGTTTACAAAAAAAAATCACAAATTTTGCGATCTGGGTTTAAAGAACGGAATCTTTTACATTCCACTACAAGAATCTATTGAAGAATCGTCACGATTGATTCAGTTCTTTTTAGAAAGTTGAAAGGAATTCCTGTTACTTCACTGACTTAAATGGGCTCTTCTATGAAATAAGTATTAAACATAACCCCTGCAGAATGGCGATTGTTTATCGACTCATCGAAAACAAGTTTCAAAGCCGTTTTACTTTATAATGGCACCTCGAAACCATCAATTCCATTAGCTCATCCAACAAACACAAAAGAAATGTATGACATAGTTTACAAATTACATTAAATCTCATTCAGTATTCAAATCATCTTTGACAAATCTGTGGCGACCTTAAGGTTGTTTCCTAATTACTTGGATTGCAAAGGAGAGTTGTTTACTAAATGCTAAATGTTGTTCTTTGTGTCCGTGAAATAGCCGAGCCGTTTAGCAACATTATCAAATCAAAGAATGGGGAGCCACGGACCAACATTGTTCCTAGAAATTTTAATATTTCTGTCGTTAGTGGATTCCAAATTAGCCGATCTTATCCCCTGTACACATTAAATTAGTACTGATTGACCAGTTTTATCTATAAATGAGGAAGCTGTTAAAAGATGAAAATTTTGAACGTACACCAGCAACACATTCTAATTGTACGACCTACAGCTTAAAATAGAGCCTATATGTGTAGCACGGATAGTAGACGGCTTATGCATTCACTGCGGTCTTCCAAATATATAAACACAGATGTGCGGTCCCTGTGTTTTTTTTTTGTAGTAAATCTACTTTAAATGTAAGGAAGAATGCAGTAAGCAAACATAGATAAACATCGAACCCATAAAATAGGGAGAAATAAATACATCAAAGGCGCATACATATGCCTGCCGACTTACCTCGGTTAGCACAATTCCAAGTTTTTCAATTACTTACCTTAAATATAATATTGTATACAACCAGATCTTTGTTCTTTACACATCCCAACAGCTTTACTAAATATGTTTGTGTTTTTAACCTAATTGATTCATAATGATTGTTTTCATATCTATTTTTAATTCGCCGCGGCTCCTTTTTTCGATGTTAACATAATGAATAATTAATATTTCTAGAGAGACTTTTAGGTAAAGTTTTTGCAACAAGGGAATTTATAACCAAAATAATATTTTATCTTGTTATTAAAATATTAATAAAAACATACCATTACTATAAACAATAAAAAATATTTCTGACGAGTGTAGAGCTTTTCGTTCTAATATCTGATATAAAAATCGTGGTTTTGAAGGCATCCTCGCCATATCTCTTTCATTATTTAATGTCAAAGGAAGTCGGAGCGAATTAAAAGCTGGATATTAAATCATCAGGCATCAATTAGATTAAAAAATATAAGCATATTTGGGTAAATCTGCACGAAAAGCAAAACATGCATAAAAGTAATAAACCCATTGATATTGCTTATTTATTATATAATTAACATGCCTTTGGTTTAGTTCCTAGTCGTAGTTCAACTGTAAAATGAAAATACCTTTTAAAACCTTTTAATTTTAATAAGACAACAGTTATTCGAAATACTTCAAACATCAGATAAATTTATTCCTATGCAAAGATAAAAAATATATAACAAATGCATTCAACTTCGCACATTAATAAATCCAGCCTAAGCTTTTTTAAAATAACAGAGACAGCACATCTGTGTTTACATACTTCGAAGCAGCCAGTTAATGCATAGATCCGTCTAGTATCCACGCTAAACATATAGGCTCTACTTTAGCCTGTAGGTCGTACAATTAGAATATGCCGCTGGTGTACATACCATAAATGATTTATAACTACCATCATGGACTTCTTTTAAGAATGTTTGCAAACAATTTTTGGGAAATCAAAAGAGTGGAGATAACTATATAAGATATCACGTGATTTGCTGGAAAATTATAAAAATTTAGGGTGCTGAATGTCGCTGAAAGATCATTTTCTTGCATTCACACCTACTAATTTAGGAACGATGAGTGATAAAACAGATCAGGGAAAAATTCCATCAAGATACTGCAGAAATAAAAAAATATATCAGAGCATATATGATCCCATCATGATGGGAGATTTTTGCTGTTTTCTCATTAGAAAAGGCAATAACCAACATAAAAAAAGGAAAAAATCTATTTATGCAATACTTTGATATATGAACAATTTTCCGTTATGTACAGTTTTTGTATTCCAGATATTAATTAAATATTCTAGTATTTGTTACATCAAGATTTTTGTACTTATATAATTTTTTATAACTTCTGTTTAACGAAATTTGTTAATGGAATTACTATTTATCTATTAGGGAAGTATGATTATAACTCTAAAATTAGACGTGGTGGAAGGATTTGGTTTTTGGTTGTGCCTTCAGTTAAACACTGTAAAAACTTTACGCTTATCTTTACAACAGTTCTCCAAAAAGAAATTGTCAACTAGTGTTGTTAATAAAACTTTTTAGTTTTATAGCTCCTATAAAATTATTTATTAATGGATTTTCTTTTAATCTTACAAACAAACTTTCAATATCTCCTTTAAGAAAAAAACACAAAAACAAACGATTCAAATAACCAACACAGTTACTTCATACACGGATAAAACTTTCTCTTTCAAAGACTTGTTGATTTATACATTCGCCAGCAGGCACTAAATCATCGCGACTTATCGAACAAACAAAACCATTCCCGCATAATGTTCCCAGTTTGAAAGCGGCCCACTGCGAACACACCGCCCGAAGATGGAACTTATTCCACCAATTCACCCTTCGATATCGGAGAAATACTGACACGGTAAAAATAGCGGCCTGTCAGATGCACACGATAGTTTATTATTGGGATTATCTACAATGGCCGACTTTCGAGTGATTGATAGTCTATTTTGTGTCATGACAACGTTATAGAATATAAAGAAAAATAATATCATTTCAAAAAAAACTTTTGTGCCATTCATATTTGAAGGTATTCTAGAAATTTGGAAAAGTGTTTATAATTATAAATATGCAATTTAGAACGTGAATGGAAACTTCAGATATGTAGATTCTAAGCTTTGTTTATAACAGTATAAAAAATAATTTGTTTTAGCAATTAGCACTTGAAAGCATATTTTTAGTTGAGTTAGTTATGCAAATCTATAAAATTATATTTATTATATATAGGCTTGAGCTAAACAGGTCTTTCAGACTGTACGAAAAGACCATGCAGAAACTTGCAAGAGCGGGAAGCCAGCTAACCTTCCTACACAAATGCAAACAGGCTAAAAGACTTAAGAATTAAGTTACCAATCAAAATCACTAAAAGATCACTTAGGGAGCAAGCCAAGCGCAAGTTATGGAAAAAATCAACTATCACAGATTTAGAAAGGTTCAATTTACAACAGCGATGTGAAGACACCAAAAAGACTTTTGAAAGAACAACATCAAAAACAGATTAAGGAAAAAGAACGAGAGAACTAGATCCTACAAAAACTGTAATAAACATATGCAATAAAATCATACACCCAGACGCCACACGACTACTGAACAAAGTTCGCAATGGCACCAACAAGAATTCCGGCAGTGGATATGATACTTGCATTTGAAGAGGCAATCAAGAATATGGAAGCCGAAAAGGAAAGAATACCACCCGAAATCTAGGGGTCGAGAGTACCTACTAGGCGCGTCCCCAAGGTGGTGGATAGGGGAAAGGCCATCTTGTCAGGGTTCGCTCAAGACGAGATGGTTAGTGGCGGCTATAAGTTCGTCCTCTCTGCTTAAAACCGAAGCAGGGTGAATGAAGACCATTGCCGTGAACCACTTCCCATTCGCCCGAGCTGTCGCTACCGAAAGCCCAACTATTAAACCAGGTCCCGGGATGGGCAATCTTGGCTTAACTGCACGGACCGAGAGGAGACAACCTCAACAAAAACCTGAATCCTAAGGTGGCGGACTAGGCTGATGGGATGCGCGGCTGGATAGAAGACCAGTCTACTAGTTCAACCTTGGGGCACCTGCCGCACCCCATTGTATTTAGCCTTACCTCTACATGCAGAGCCCTGTGGGGGTGGACTTTTTCTTCCCTAGCTACTCGTGGGATCAACCCATGGAGGAAGGATGTTTATTAACGGGTCGACACCGCTAATAAACAGGAATTGGAGCAGGACCTCCATACAAAGTCTTCCACTTCCAAAGTGAGAGTACGTCACAAGGAAGGAACAAAGGGAGAAGCAAAACGACTGGAGCAGACTGGGGAACAGGAGGGCGATTCCTCTCAAGTTGCGTAGCACTGTGCAACTCAAGGGCGTTACACCTGGGAGCACGTGAAATCGAAGAGGGAGACTTACCTAACCTGGGGCCTTCTGATATCCTACACTTTCTGAAAGGAATAGGATTGGAAAGCCAGCTGTAAAACAGCAAAAACAGGGACACAATAGATCTTTTAGGTCACAGTGTAATATCACCCTTGCAATATGTACAATAAATACCGCTCGAAAACCAGAACAGTACTAAAGAAAGCACTCAAGAAAAAGAAATTATAAGAAAAAGACCAGCAACAATGTCACTGTTCAAGAATGACGAGCTCTAAGATCCTTACAATTAAATAACACTTTAAAAATAGTTCATGCAGCCAAAGGAAATGCTACAATCACAATAAACACAAGGAACTATGAGCTATGACAATAACATACAAGATGTATTACAAGTAGAAAGATGTACAGAAATAAACAACAAAGGTAGTGAAGCAACTAATAGTCTTTACAGAATCCACAGTAGAAAACACAGAAGACAGTGTAATATCATTTCCGCATGTGAGAATTGAAAAATACCTGGTACAGTACTATGTTTTACATTATATGTAAGTATCGATGCATGGCATTAGCATATGAAATATTATATCATTACTTATTATCTACTATTTTAAATACTATTATCTTAATACAAAATAACGTTATAAGCTTACAAGATTGTATAGTAAGTTTGAGTATCACGTATTGCACACAGTAAAATATTACATTAGAGAATTATCAAAATTATCAAAAATTATCAGTAGCTATTATAAGCTATTGGACACATATATTAACAATTAATAGCATGAATGCTTTTCCCCCTTAACAATACTTTCTCTACTATACGAGCTAAAAACACTATTAACAGAAATTTATTATACAAATATTCTCAGCGGTAATATAAAATATGAAAAAATTCGACCTGGCACTGGTGGTGGGGGTGCAAGCGTGGAAACTCTCACGTGAAATGGCAACAGCTGTCTCCAAGAAATCAGTGAGTGGATGAAAGAGCATGAACTAACTCTGGCGCCCGCCAAGACAGAGGCTGTGATCGTCAAAGGCGCAAGAAAGAGGGCGTATGTCACCCATAACCTGGACGGCGTAACGATAATCCCTAGCAAGACAATTAGATATCTAGGCATCACCATCGACAAAAAGGTCAGTTTCGGGCATGATATCCGTGAGGTGACGGGCAGGACTGGGCAACGGCTGGCTGCACTTGGCAGGTTATTACCAATTGTGGGCGGACCAAGCAGCGGCAAGAGAGCAGTCCTCTGCAGGGCACTGCACAACATTCTTCTTCACTGGGCACATATCTAGAACGACGTACTAAAGATACAAAGGCATTGCGATCTCCTCGTCAGAGCACAAAGGAACATGCTGCTGCGGGTGGCATCTGCTTATGGAACTGTGTCGACAGAGGTGCTTCAGGTTGTGACCGGCACCGTTCCTATAGACCTATTGGTCCATGAGAGAACACCAACGATAAATGGTGAAGGGTACCGGGAGACCAGAAGCATGGAGGCCAGGGAGAAATCCTATAAGACCTGGTAGACACGGTGGGATAGATTTAGATTAGATTAGATTAGGATTGGGGTGGCCTATCGACCTGTTTCACCGAGACCTTTTCACATCTATTGTGATTCCCTTTTTTTCCTAGAGGACGCTCTCTAATTTTGCCCTCTTAATTAGGCCTATCATCTTTGAGAGCGGCTTTTTTATGTAGCTACTAGTTGTGGGGTTCTCCTCCCCCATTACTAGAAACCTTGTCCTCGCCAGGCCTTCACATTGGCACAGCACATGAACTGGTGTTTCTTCCTCCTCTTGGATTATCTGCAGGTTGGATCATCTGCCTTGCCTATGTTGTACATATGCCTATTCAGTCTACAGTGACCAGTCAGCAGACCTACAATCATTTTGACAGTCTTCCTGTCTTTATTCAGTAGATCTCTCGTGAATTCAAGCCTCTGCTCCTTTAGGAACTATTTTGCCTGCCTTTGTCCCGATGATTTTTGCACGGTGGGATAACGAAACGAGCAAGGCGCAATGGACCAAGCGGTTGATTGGAGACCTAAGGAGCTGGCAGGAATGCAGGCACAGAGAGTGCAGGTATTACTTGATACAGAAAGGACTCATCCGACCTATGCATGTACTGTGCCAAACTTGATACTGTGGAACACACTATTTTCGAGTGCACCCGATGGGAAGGCCTTAGAGCAACGATACAGAAGGAGACCGGTATACTGACTCCGGACAACATTGTTCCGCTTATGACCTCGTCAACGAAGAATTGGCGGAAAATCCACGGCTTGATTAACAACATCATGAGTGTGAAGGAATTTGAAAAGCGAGAGCAGGTGACGACTCTACATAAGAGGATGTGATGGACACCCATGAGCGCTGACTGAAGCAGATGCCACGGCGGTTCCGGCAGTGCTCAGTTCTGGGAGAAATTGGGGGGTTTTTAGTGGGTATGCCAATACGAGAGTCCCACACTACCAGACTGTGAACCTTAGGTCTGGTGTGCATAAAGCATTTTCCCCCGGCAAAAAAAAATATATAAAATATGATTGTCCCTATAGGGGGTACAAAATATATTAAAGCATAATATATTTATATTAAGGAGTACAATCTATTTCTCTCAGTGTGGTATTATAGTTAGTCTAGTTAATATAATCAAATAGGATATCGGGAAGAAATAAGCACTAAAAATTACTGATAATATGCTAGTATGGTCGGAAACAATATGCTTGCAAGCCCTCATTTTATTCTACTACCAACTTCCTTCGTCTCCTAATATCTTCCGTCTACATAATCTCCAGGAAATTTGACCCCGGAATAATTCCGGAGCAATCAACTGGGACAAAAGAATGGGTCTTGGTAGCACTATCACCTCCTCATTAACGCCTCCACAAAGACAAAGGAAAATCCATTAGTATTTATTAGATCCCCCTCCACTTTTGACGCATAAATTCACCACCCGTTCGGGACGAATAGAAAATTTCGCTGCGTATCTTTTGTTTTCGCAAATGCTGCTATTTTTGTCCGTATTTCTGAATCGTCCCGTAATCTTATGTGCATTGACCCAAATAGACAATTTTGATTTGGCGATAGTGGCGACATTGGATTAATAACATGAAGCCATCCATGTTTGCAAGGACGAAAATAGTTTGAAGTAAAGACGTGTCTGTAATGAGGACAGCCGGAAAATGTATGTGCTGTGTGGTAATTAAGATGAGACAGAGCTAGTTGGAAAGCGACAGAATGCCGTTCTATCAGCAGTATGATTAGCTCATGGCGGTGCTAGTAAGATATTTGTGTTCCACCACAGGGATCTAAAAACTCCTATTGTATCGAATCCGGAACTCGAGATGGCGCCGGTTATTTTAGTCCTGGAGCATCCACTCCCTTACATTGTCTTCGCTTACATTGCATTCACACACTCACAAAAAGGGGAAAAGCATAATATCTCCTCTTACTTCCCTCCATTTCCTCACATCCATTCTCCATAAGAAACGACAAATTCTAAAACAAGCTTCAGGTCCTTAATGCCCTTCCAAACCAAACTTTATTACTTTATACCGCAATTGTCAAACTCTACTCGTTAGGGGTACTTAGCAATTAGGACCGGTGATAGACTCCCCACTTGTCGACTGCTCCGACCCCGTAGTTTGGCACTTCAGGACTCAATTCCCGTCCAAATATAGGCGACGTACAGTCCCAGAGTTATAAATACCGATGCATCGCCGACTATATAATTTGCGAACTTGCGGAAGCGCAATTGAAACTTTAGCGGAACCGAGTGGGGCCGACAGTTCATTTCGAATGGACGAACGGTATAACGAAGTGGTTGTGATATATTTGCAGTCATTATTGGGGTTTGGAATTAGTTTGAGATTTCATATGTACGTACGTCACGTTTACATAGTTATAGACTTGTGATTAGGATAATAAAGTTAAGCTGATGAATTGCTTTGGAAGATTAATAAAAAAGAGTTGTAATTATGTGTGTGCCGCAGGGTCAGGTGCTGGCGCCAACGTTATTTTTTTTTATAAAAGCTTTACAAATGTGGAGCTACAAGTTTCAGTGTTTTAAATGCTATTTACGTTGAGTATGTAATATCGCATGGATGTAGTAAACTCTCTCTTGTGCAGAAAGTGTGGGAATGCGGAGCAAACACTTGCTCACCTTCTTGTCAACTGTCCGGCAGTGGACGGGGAGAGGCAGTCACATTTTGGGGTCAATCACTTGGACGAACCCAGAGTCGATAAGTTAACTCTCAGCTAGATTGCGAACTTTATCGATAGGGAATAACAACTTGACTGAAATTGACATGGGGGCACAATAGATCTTTCTAGCCGAGTTGCCTTCCTTGGGTTACACCCACCCATGGAAAAAAGGTACATAATACGATGTAGTTTACTAAGGGAAGCATGTTTCTAAATGACTTTTACCTATACTTAATTGCTAGTTCGTCCGTTTTAAACCACCAGCAATAGTCTACAAGAACAAGTAGGAGAAGACCACCAATCTCGTTGAAAAAAAACTCGGTTTTATCAAGCTCAGATGAAAAACAATCTGTTATAGGGCTTCCATGTAGAGTTAGAGCTATCCCCATCAAGAGGAAGGCACAAACCAGACCGCAAAGACGTCGAGAAGTTAAACCCAAGGTGGCAGACGTAAGTCAAACCACAAAGAGTAACTAGAAAAGTATCAAGACTTAAGAAGACCTGTCGAATACTCTAAAACACCACCGCAAACCTCTAAGAAACCCAATTAAATTTTCAACAAGGCAGCGTCAGCAATAAATCAAGAACAGATTGATCTGATTTAAAAACGACTTATGATTACAATGTAGGATTACTCCCTGTGGGAGCATCAATTTCATGCCATTTATGAAGATCATCTTTGTTGGAAAGTATATGATCTTCCACAATCAAGCCACAAGTACCTTGTTTACGGCAAAGGTATCCACAACGAATCTTTAAAAGGACACTACTACTAAATCCAAGGACCTTCTAAAGAGGCCAAGAATTCTAGCCCTGAATCCAGGTCAGCAGAAACCAGTTAGGGCAAAGTACGGAGTTTCGGTATTGGATGTAAACTAGTTTATAGTACAACCTACGAAGTACCCAGAAATACTTTAAAATACTGGCGTTAACCAACTTTGGTCGTAGACAAAATAGATCATGAGACAAGAATATGTCGCAGGACTGAATTATCGAATCGACATATTTAACTTGATGGCTATGATTTATCACGAATCAAGGACTGACTAGGGAGCTTTTATTTACTTATGGCAGAACTGGACTTCAGTCTAAAGGGCAGTGAAATGGGAGAATTAAATGCAAAAAGCTAGAAAGCTGTAGTGTTTCCAGAGACTCTCAGACGGCTCCTACTAAGCAAGAATAATAGTCTACAAGCATGCTTTCGCTCCATTTTTCTTTATGGCGCGATAATTTGTAGAAACCTCTCACCATGCTCATTACCAAGATTGTACAGAAAAAAATCCAAATGTGAATAGAATAAATAAATATTCAGCGGCATATTCACGTCCGACAATTTGCTGTTTCTTGCTGCAGTTCGTTTATCTGTTGCTTGCAGTTTTCAACATTTTTATCCACGTTAGCACATTTTAGAAGATCTAGCTAGCAGAAGCCTGTTGTTTTTTATGCATTTGTGTTATCTGCTACTGCCTCGCTCCTACCAGTCTGACTTTCGAGGTTTATTACGCGAGGAGTATATGACAGGGTTATTATGTGTTTGAACCAAAATGGCGGTTACATAGAACAATTTTTGTAATGACTTCGTTTAAACGAATTTATTATTTCTTGTAATTATGTTCCAAGTTTTTTCAAGCTTTCCATTTGCTATTACGTTCTAAAGTTTGTTATGTTTATATTTTGTTTTAGTTCTAATTAAAGTGAATTCTGAATCTACTGTTTTAATTATGTTCTTTTTGCTTCGAAAAATAAACGATATTCCGGTTTCTGCCAAAAATCACATGAAAATATAAATACGGAATACAAGCAAACCGTGGGAAATAGCTATAGGGAAAAGCATAGCGAATCAATGCTGATTTAAATTCTGCATCTCATCATCTAATAATATAGTGTCACATTTAAAAAACCGAACTCCTTCAATTTTTAAAATAATGTACTTGGTTCATCAAATTTTGGACGCCATGTATGCGATAAAGCAACTGTCAATGTGGATTTCGAAAGTATCATTCTTGTGCTTCGGTCTGACCCAGAAGCGTTTACCACGAGTTGAAAATGGTTAAAAGACGCAATATTGAAAATAAGGCAACATACATATTTCGAAATTTTAAAAAGGAAGATATTTAGGAAACAAATGAAAATAGGTATAGCAAAAACACATCATGAAATTTTCTGGGCAATCTAAAGGAAGTTAATGGTTCACTACTTCCGGTATAACCAGGAGGAAACATTTCGGGAAGTTAAAAATGTTTTTAGAAGATTCTTCAGATGGGCTTTTATAATTATTTTTCTTCTCGCATTAGTCAAGCTGAAATAAATCCCGAGATAATGATGGTGCACAAGTAATCTAAAGATATAGGGTTCTGTTAATGTGGATTTCAAAAGTATCATTCTTGTGCTTCGGTCTGCCCCAGAAGCGTTTGCCACGAGTTGAAAATGGCGAAAAGACGCAATATTGAAAATAAGGCAACATACATATTTCGAAATTTTAAAAAAAGAAGATATTTAGGAAACAAATGAAAATATGTATAGGAAAAACACATCATGAAATTTTCTGGGCAATCTAAAGGAAGTTAATGGTTCACTACTTCCGGTATAACCAGGAGGAAACATTTCGGGAAGTTAAAAATGTTTTTAGAAGATTCTTCAGATGGGCTTTTATAATTATTTTTCTTCTCGCATTAGTCAAGCTGAAATAAATCCCGAGATAATGATGGTGCACAAGTAATCTAAAGAACCCTATATAAATAATAGTTCTATTATTATGGAAAAAATTTATGAACATCTGCGAATTAATAATCTTCTAGATGAAGAGCAGTAGTCAAGGGGTTATATTTGATGGAGCCGCCAATTATTAACACTCTAATTATGAGAGCTTCAAAAACGCCGAAGAAATGACTTCTTCATAGTATGCGTGGATTATCAAAAGGCGTTTGACAAAGTATCGCATTTATGGTTGCCACTGGTATTTCGAATATACAGGATCTAACCTCATATAATTGCTGATCTTCATTACACCATAACCAGGTGGAATAGAAAACTCCTTCTGGAAATATACAACGAGAAGGGCATATCCAGCTATGTGCACGATAGGCCGGGTATACTTCAAGGAGATGCCTTTACTCCTCCTAGGGTTTTGCCTGGCATTGAAGCTCCTAACAAACTTTTCGCGCTCAAAAGCAAGGGTATATTCAATTTGGCATCACCCAAATATTCACAAAATAAGTTCCTCGTTTTTTAGTTCCGATTAACGAACTTCTCACACAAAGCATTTACACAATCTGGAACAATATGTTTGTAAATTTCCAAAAATTTTGGGTTTAATATTTGCTGAGAAAAGGGAACATACCTAATTTTGGTTATCCATGTGAAAAGAAAATGCTTTGGTGTACTTCTTAAAATAAAACAGGGATACAAACATCTAGGAAGTAAAGCTTGAGTCAATATTCATACCTCTACACATATTTTTCTTTTAACTAATCCTGAATTTATTTTCGATTGAACCTTCATGACGAGGGCTTTCAAAACGTGTCTACAAAACGATCATCCGCAAACTGACGTTAATGAACATCGCAAATGCGTGCGGTTTCATCGATCAACAAGAATTACCTATTTTCACGTCATACATAACGACTGCGGGAAACAGAAAATGGGTTTATTAGTGGCCTCGGACCATATATAAACGTGCGGTTTATCGGAGTGAATTCTGAAACGCGAACGTCTAACAAATATAAATCAACAAGTTTCAGATATGTATATATGTATGACAGATACAAATGAATGTATAAATATGACATTTAATACGCATACATATGTTCAATGGTACTGATCGTCCTAACAGTAACAAGATTTAATTATATCAACTCTGCATATCGGAATTTCATGATTCATATGTCATATTCCGTATCTGTTCTGCATTTTCGTTGGTGACAACACATGGTTTACAAGACGCGGGTATAATGTCTTTACATGAATTCTCTTCGGAAAAATACTTTTTCGCAACCGTTTCTATATAGTTTGTTACGTTTCATTTTTCACCTAGGATATTTATTAGTAATTTGAACTTTGAGTTAGTTTTCTCCGTAGCGGTACTAGTCGCTTTATCTGTTGTTCAATTCTTCGTATGTAATTCTCAAATACCAGCATTTCTTTGCGCTAGGCTATTGCCCGTCCAACAGTGTAGTACTCCCTCTTTCTATTAATGGATTTGATGAGAATATTCCAGAAGTATCGATTTTCGATCGCGTGTAAGTGTTGTTAACGTTTTATGTGCAACTTTTGGGTTTATGAAGAAACTTTGGTTTGGCAGTGCTGCACACTGCTGTAGGCAGGATTTTACGTTTTCAGCGCATTTTCGACGTTATACGCCTCCCTCGAGGGATTTTTTGTCAGGACTCGCAATGGTAAGTATACCGCTATGCCACCATTTTACCTTTTTACAATTTTCAATTTTTGGATTTCGATTCTTAGGTTCCTCCATTGGGATGCGAACAATTTTACGATCTTTATATACATATTTATACATACCTCAGTCGAGTTTTACAAGGAAGAAGATTGATCATTCACGTGATTGTTGGCGTACTCAATCGCTACACGCATTGCTTCCGGTGTCTACATACTTTTGTGAGGGAATTTACAACAATAAATTATTGGAAACTACCCCTTACTTAGAGAGATTTCCGCCTTTATTGAAAATGCGAATAAATTACCAACACCTGTTAGATTAGATTAGATTAGATTAGGATTGGGGTGGCCTATCGACCTGTTTCACCGCGACCTTTCAGATCTATTGTGATCCCTTTTTCCTAGAGGACGCTCTCTAATTTTGCTCTCTTGATTAGGCCTATCATCTTTGAGAGCGGCTTCTTTATGTAGCTACTAGCTGTGGGGTTCTCCTCCCCCATTATTAGAAACCTTGTCCTCGCCAGGCCTTCCACATTGGCACAGCAACATGAAACTGTGTTTTCTTCCTCCTCTGGCAGTATCTGCAGGTTGCATCATCTGCCAGGCTTATGTTATACATATGCCTATTCAGTCTACAGTGACCAATCAGCAGACCTACAATCATTTTGACAGTCTTCCTGTCTTTATTCAGTAGATCTCTCGTGAGTTCAGGCCTCTGCTCCTTTAGGAACTCTTTTGCCTGCCATTGTCCCGGTGATTTTTGCCACCACTCTGGAATGATTGTATATCCATTCATTGATGGATTTTTTGATTTGCGATTTGGTAGTGCCGAAAGAAGGGTCGGCTCCAACGAATGGCCTGACCAACACCTGTTACATTTTGGGTCTGAATGTAGTCCACACACAGTTGTAAATCATCGGCAAGCTCTGCCTAACAACTCTACGTTGGTACATTGCTTCGTTAGCATTCTTGTATCGGCTTACCCCCATCGAACCCAACGATAACTCAAACACTTTATTTAATAAATTTCTTTAGTTATTACATTAAATTTCAATATTCATCAAAATTAATAGTTCTTGGTTTAGATTCTTTATCATTTTAATTCATTTATAGAACCTTCAGTGAAGTTATACTGTTTAACTCGGGTAGTGTTGCTCGCTACCTTGTCAATTTTGATTCGTGGCAGCTCGCTTCAATTACAGACATAAATTTAAACATACTTTACAATAGATAAATCAAAGTTTTACATTTATTTTCATATTATATAGTTCACATACTATAAAACTGTTACGATCATTTGAGATCAAGGTATTTGAAAGCCAAATATCTCTACAATTTTCTGTATATTTTCGTTTAAACGTAATAATCAACAACTTTATCCACTAATACATTTGTTTGTCTAAACGTACTGCTGCGATATTTGATGTTATCTTAGAAAAACATTCAATTTCGTGATCACGGTCGCTTATTTACAATTTTATTTACTAAGAGCTGGGCCAATTGAATTTATTTTATTCTTATTAGAGGTTGGCCAATTTATATTATTTATTTTTTGTAAGGTTTTGATTAAAATTTCAGCTATATCTTAATGTAGATACTTTTTTTAAATACTTAGACATTTATTAATATTTTCACGTAATTTTCGTGTTTAGCTTTTGTACGCTTTTGAATTATCGTACTGAATTCTGGTAAATGTGGTTTTGTTGCTTCTTACTGCCGATATTCACGATTATACAATACCTTAGCAAGTCTTATCGTGCTTCAATTTCGTTTATTTCTCCTAATTCTCCCCCTTTAACATCTCACAGTTTTTTGGTTTATGCGAAGGTGTTTGTAACCACAGTGGTACCCTTTTACCATTTCTTCAAATCACCCCGTTTACACTGCAACTAGTAGCGTCACCATAAGTGATGTCTATGGTAAGTCAAACTTAGGAGGGAAATTAGAGTTTTTTGCATTTTACGACCAATTTAACGCCTAAAGAAAGGCGTAACAAGTTCTATTATTAGAACTGGATTTGCATTTGGAAACATGTAATTTTAATTGGTTTTAAGTCAGGCATGTATAGTAGTAACAACGTCAGTACAGTTTTTAAGAGTCTTGTGAGTTATTAAAGAAAATTCTGTTTCCACATCTTAACATTATATTTGGATTGGTTTATTCATCAGTAACGCAATGGTGTAAAGACAATAAATGGAAATGGTGATGATTTTTTGCAGCAATAATTTTTCTGTCATGAGCGAAGCTAGAAGAGAAAAGGAAATATTTATTCGACTGCAAATAACGTTTTCAATGGCATGTCTATAATACTGGAAACTCGTTTAATAAAAAATTACCCGTATACCACTTCCATATTTAGGAATTCTATATTAAAATAATAATAAAACTTGAATAACGAAAAATAAAATAACTGGATTAACAGTAAAACAACGCATAACAGAAAAACCCGTAGCATACATAAACTGACTCTTTTTAGACGATATAAAATAACATAACTACACTATTATTTTGACGATTGTCGTAATTTCATAGCTCACTAAAAGAAATATACTCAAATTTAGAATGCCTGAATAAATAATGATAAATATCAAATATTATTGATGAAGAATCAAAAATATTGCTGCGTCAAATGTCATAGTTAGTAATATGACGTTACATTTGAAAACAAATGAATTTTCTAGGGTTAAAGTTTTCTAAATTTCGCATATACGACTTTGTTTCTTATACCATAGTAATTTATCATTACATCGAATGGGTGGTGAAATACAGAATATTATCGAAACTGATGAAAATTTTGACAAAACTGCAAATATCACAAAAAAACGGTCGAAATTATACATAGAGAATTTCAATAGAAATGGTATTGAAATAATTGGTAGAATTTATGGTCGTAAGAAAAAAGCACATCATTTAATTTAAAATAAGCGACTTGCTGTCGGCTTTAGCTATAACGAAAAGTTAAAAATGTTTTAAGGCAATTTGCGAAGTTGGGTTTTGTTATTAAATGTGTGGTCTGGAACACCCTCTGTATTTATTTCCAAAATATTTTGTTAGACTAAACATAAAAAAAGGATTGATATATGAGAAGTTTAATTTTGTAATAACCTGTTATGTTAACAAAGCTAGTAACATCCCATTGATTTTTGATTTTTTAATTCAAAATATTTTTTAAACACACAGCATTAAATCCCATAGAAGAAATTATGTAGCAAATATGAAAAATACAAAACCACTTATAATACACTTCAGTAATTACCTTATATAAATAAATTTGAATTGAATTTTTATTTATTTTACGTTTTAAACATTTCTACGTTCCACATTTGACCGCCGGCGAAAGTTAACGAATTATTCACGAGAATAATTTCATTTTTTTCGATTATCCAAGCCAAATACATCAGATTGCCTGAATGCATTAAATTCCGCCAACGTTTGTTGTAAATAATGAATGAGGTGTGCGAGTATTCTGCGCGCGGGTGTGGCCATAGCTGACCGGGTTTCAAATTTTACATAATGTAAACACGTTCCTTTTCATACAAGTCGTAAAAATGTCTGGATATAATTGCCCAATAAAAAGTAGCGAAGTATTTATGGCATGTTTTCATTTATTAGAACAGCTTAGATTGTTTGTCCCGAGTGTGTTATAGGTGATTTTTTTTTTGTGTTCGGTGTTTGGCACCGCTACAGTCATTACTTTTTAAGTTGGACTATAAAATGTAATAAGGCGCAAGTTCTTCTCAATTATTGTTTTCTTTTGTGAATGAAGGTGTGGTGTTGTGTTTTATTTTATGATAAAGTTAAAACAGCAAAAATCTACAGGAAACTGGACAGCGTGTTAATGATTTAATGAAATATTCGCTGAATTAAATACACGTCATATTTATATAACTGTACCATACGTTGATCATAAAATAATAACTACTATACCTATAATAATTTAAAAAAATATATACAAACAAAATAGAGAAAGTCTCATTAAAGTTAAAAGTAGGCTAAATGATCGCGACGACACTACTGACCAATATAACTTACATATTTTTTATCTACCTATGAAGAATTTTTCTAATGCTCAGTTTGACACTAATGAAATGAAGTTGCTTTTTCCATGGGCAGGTGTAGACCCGTAGAAGGCAACTCGGCCAGAAAGACCTATTGTGCCTTCATATCAATTTTAGCCCTCTCAGTCAAGTTGCACCCTATCAAAGAAGTTCGTTATCTGGCTGAGAGTTAACTTACCGACTCTGGGTTCGTCCAACCGATCGACCCCAAAGTGTGTCTGCCTCTCCCCGTCCAACTGCCGCGCAGATTTTCCTCCGCATTCCCACCACTTCTTTGCCACGAGAGTTTCACTAGTCCATGCGGTACATATGTTATTTAATGCGCAGTCTCCAGTTAAGATTTCTGTGAGTAATCTCAATCTGTCCCTGCACATAAAGACTGCCTTACGGAGTTTTTCCTCATTCGGATAAAGCCCGTGTATTGCGCCGGCAAGTCCATTCCGAAAGGAGCAGTGCTTAGCAGCAAGTTGGGCCCTGACAAACATTTTTATGCTGCCATATGAGCTACCACACGTCGATTCTGGACCTAAGAACGGCAGCTCGCTGGTACCCCTTGCTAACGTGTCAGCTATTTCATTGCCTCTGACCCAGTGTTGCGAAAAACCGATTTATTTCAATAACCGGATAATCATCATTCCAATCATAAAAACCGAATGATCATTCAGACGATTTTTCACTTAAATGTTTATAGCCCGCATGTATGTTTATTATTATTCAATAAATCGTTAAATTGAAATATATTGCTCTGTTTTTCAGAACGCAATGCCCGGGATTTTCAAATTTTATTTTTTTAAATGTTCAATACCAATTTATTATTATATTCAAATTATATTATTTTATTTAGTGAAAGAAAACTGTGGAAAGTGACTTCCTACCTGCTAGATGGCACGGGACGCTTCAAAGGGGCCAGATCGTCTGTCAGAATCGTACTTCGGACGCTTATTAACGAATAGGCGAAGTTTCTCACCTAAAGGGCTCACCCTCAAAGCCCCTTCTTGGTTTATTAAAATTTGAATTAAGTAAATATAGAAAATCGATGTAAAACACTAACTGTTCAAATAAAAAAAAACGTTTCAAACCAAAACAAGCTTAAATCTTTATTTATTTACTCAAATGCTATGTTTCATCATCATTGAGACTCTTTGATCACAAGGTACGTATGTTGGAATCAGTAAAATACTATATAAGACAATCTTTTAAATACAAAATACTTGTTCGAAATTTCCTGGCATTTTTAAAGACTAAATGAGGTTATGGAAATGTCATATCATAAATTAAATTTCAAATAAATAATGGCGCTATCTACCCGTAAACACCAAATACTAATTTTTAAAGCAAACGATTATCTGTGATTATCGATATTTGTTAAAGATAGCTATTTTATCACAGATCAAACTCAGTGATATATTTTTACAACCCTTACATATAAAAATTACTAAAATAACTAAACTAAATGTCGGTCGATATAAATCTAACCCCAAATTTCCGTATAGTGAAACCAATTATTTAAATATAAGTTTCTGTTTAAATTTGAATGGAAACTGAAATAATTCCTGTCTGTTTTAGGTGTGGTAATTCTATGGAATACTAACTTGGAAAGGACACGACGCTTGGCAAACTCTGGAACTGGATGGAGGTTCGGTTAGACGGGCCCCCAGTCAATGGCATGGAAAGGCAATCTGGTCGGGAATTCTTCGTAGGATATTTTTATAGGATATTTTCTTGGCAAATTGCAGGTATTCGATAAGGATTAAATATGCAGGAGTTGTATGGATACTTTTTTAGGTAATACTTCTTGGAACTTTGACAATTTTTTTAAAATTGTGGCAAAAAAACGTTATAGGAAATTAAGACAACCGTCGTCTCTGGTAGCCACCAGCAGAACGAGGAATCAAACCAAATATTTCAGTTAACAACCTTCGATTGTTATCGCTGCAGGTCGGCCACCCTGAATTGTTATAGATATCGCTAACCGACATTAAAATACCGTTATTTTCTCTAGTTTGAGGGGAATACGCCAAACTTTAAAAACAAAACATCCCGAGGAAAGAAAAATCTCTCCGAGGAAAATATACACAAACATAAAAAAGATACCAGGTCAACTAGAATTAACATATAAAATACAGTTTACAATACATAAAAGCAATATTTAGCACCTAATACTAATGTTGTCCATTTTAAATAACTATCTAACAAATTCATAATTCGCCTGCAAAGTAGGCAACTGAGCACACGCCTCACTTTTGAATTACTTGTTCCCTTAGTTTAGAACCTTGTTGTAAATGATTTTCAAATAGATTCCATACCTTAAATATCATAGCAATATGTTTATGTTTCTGTATCTAGTCTATTAAACACTTTCGATATTGATTTATATTATATGTATAATACCAATTAGAACAAAATATGGTGTATTTGATGTAGAATCATAGCTATAATTTTGTATATAAATATGGAATGTTATTGCTTAATTCTTGGTTTGGCGGATTTCTGAAATGAAATCAATATTCCAACTTAGTATACATTTATTAATGTTGACAGCAACTTCTTCAGAAATATTAAATTTTATTCTTCTACTTCAAAACAGATTTTTTAATTAAGTCATGAAATTAAATATTGAAATTTTAAAGAAAATTTATATTTCTAGTCATATTTATTAGAATAAGTTTTAATGCTGCTATAACTTGTTATATTAATCTCATTCCAAAAATCCGCAAAATCGAGAATAAAGAAATAATGTAGAATAGAATACAAAACGGATACGGAAAGAGGAAATTGAATTACACATCAAGCAAAACCACGTAAAACATACGGGCTTGTTTTTATTATCAGATCAATTTTTCATTCTGTTTGTTATCTATGCTTTATGCGCAATTTTACTACACATCTGTCACTTGCAGTAGTGTAGGGAAAACCGATTTATTTCAAAAACAGGATACTAGCTGAATGCCTCTCAATTGGCTCCTTGCAGAGGTTATTTTTTATTCGGCTATTTCCATAACCGAATTGTTTCGATTATTTCAAAAACCGAATAATCGGTTATTTTTCATTCGAATGATCACATCACTACTCTGATTCCAGAGTGATGGCACCCATCTCTATGTAACATTTAGGTGTTCCGCCAGCTGTTTAAGTTTTCTGTTAGTTTTTCTTCTCAGAGCCAAATGTGACAGCCCACGAATAAAGTTGCTGAGTACGGTTTTAGATTTTAACATTTCTTTTGTTAACTATCTTACTTGAGGAATCTTGAATTGCTAAATGACAGCACAGAGTCTGCTATCCAATTAGTTGGCCTAACACCCACCTTCAGCAGCTTCTTTAAGAAGCAGGTGCGGCTCGTGCATATGTCATTGAGGGGGCTACGGCAATGACCGAAATTATTCGTACGCTATCGTGCGATATATTTTAATAATATATTACGAAGTTACACGAAGGACTTCAATAATTGTTACAGCCTCTGCTGATATTGCTTTTGATATTGTTCACTTAATAGATGAGAAAAAGAGATTCACAGCTGACTCAACCCGCACCCGTCACTAAAGTGTATTTAATGTGGAAATTTTGAGTTGTGTCAAAAATGAAATTAAAAATAAATGAGAAGAAACAATAGTTTAGTTGTTATCAAAGCAGATAGTAGCAGTTTTCAAGGAAAACGAATATATTTGCAAAGTTGAATACATTATTAGAAGTAATGGTATCCGGAGTATCAAACTTTTTGTTCTGGAACATTCTCAAACAAACCAAAATGTCGGTACAATAAGAAAAATATGTAATATTATTTGATGTTAGTTACCAATATTTAATAAATATTCACCATATTTCACCATAATTTAATAAATATCAATAACCATAAACTTCATAATCACAACCATTTTATTCCCTATTTTTTTTCCTGAATAGAAGCGATATACAAACGATTGTTTAAAGCGGATCTGTATTCAAATTGTTGTTGTATCAATTTGCAATATCGATGAAAAGGCGTCATCGGCGCTCCTTCGAGTGTGAGTTAAATATGTTTGTTCAAATTTTAATTCAAAGCTCATAATTTGTAAATTAATGTATTTTATCTTAAATTTTAGTCAGTACAACAAGAAAAATATGCAATTGTACTATTTAATGTTAGATTTCATTATAGTCATTAGTTTCTAAAATCCTGCAATGATTTTATTCCATATATTTTTTTTTGCTGTTGATGCAGTTCAAGCGTAAAAATAAAATCAATTATAATTCATAGCTAGAGAAGTATTTTGCAATTTTACAAAGTGGTAAAGGAGACAATTAGTAAGCCTTAGATAACTTAATTATATGTATTGCTGTGGTCTGGCACTCCGGTTTTCGTAAATTCAGTTTTTTTTTCTTGTTTATCAGTGTTTTGCAAGAGTTTCCACAATTTCAATTGTATATTTTATTTTATATAAGATTTTGTTAATTGAATTGATTTGTTTAATTTATTTATTTAATTGTTCAGTTGGTTATATTAATTTCATTCAGTTGTACATATTGCGTTCACTTGTATTGTTTATATTGTTATGTTTTGAGATTTCGTCCGTTGGCGGACAGATTTTTGTGCGTTGCAGCGCACGCAGCTGTTTATATGTATACGACTGTGTCAACCTTGTAAGAGGCAGTTCCTTGAAACATACCGTGTAAGTACATTTAAATTTACTTTGTTAGCTGCCATTTTGGTATTTCATTTATATTTAAAGATTTGTTTCGTTAATTTTGTTTTACTTCATCCATCAAAGAACTCGTTATATAATAATTAGTATTATATTATTGTGTACACAAATTAGATATAGAATTATTTATTATTTTAGTTCTGGAAGATATATTTAGTTTAAAGAGTTAATTTTTCGTTTTTTTATATTTTGCTGTTTTGTAATTATTGATTAATCACCTCGGGTTGGGTGAATAGAAGCATTGTGCATTTGAATTTTCTGGTGTTAATTTACTTGAATTGTCCACGTTTAATTTAGTTTGGTTAATTTTGAAACCACGTGGATTGATTTGTTAAAAGAAGAATTATCTTCCTGAACTATTTTGTTTTTTGTTTGTTAAAGGATTTGCATTGTGCTTTTATAAATTTTAGATTCATGTAGTTTTTGATTTCGGCCAGAGCCCTAAGCTCATGGTTTTTTTTTCTGCAATTTGTAACTAAATGTTTTTTTTTCTTCCGTTGAGCTAGCTAATTTAATTTTCCATTTTTTATTAATTCATTTTGCATTTTCTTTGGTACCATCAGTACACAGCAATACGTAATTGCAAAGCTAGATGCAATCTATAATTGTATACTTGAAATTGCTGAGCAAATCGTTCTGATGCTATCCGCGCCATCCGATACGTCATGTGATTGACCCGCATCCTGTTGACGACATCGTCTGAAGCCTCACTCGCCCAGCAATTTAAAGCTCTCCACATGTTACTGTGACATATCATAGACCCGTATGTCTCTGACGTTATCGACTGAAGGACGCTCGCCCCGTAATTCAAAATTCTGCCCAAGTTACCGCGGATGCCGTCCCCGCAGACGTCTTGAGCTCTTTCCCACCCAAAGCTCTACTCTTGGTCAGTTGGAGGATAATGGCGCTGAAACTGAGCCCATAGTTCTCTAGGTTGCCTACTAAGAAGGGTCTGTACGAACTAAAATATCAGCATTCAGGAAAGGAGGTCCTTGTAAGCATCTATATCAGGGTACTCGAATGACAAACCAAAATCCAGATAATTTCTTGTAATAATGAATAATTTATCGGTTTTTTCTGTATACTTCTAGCCCAGTGATAAACTCAACGATTCACGTTCAAACTCCATGTATCTTCCCAAATATACCGGATTTACAAATAGGTATGTACATAAAATAAAACTTATATTTCTGCTTGGCATGATTTTATATATATAACATAGCAAAATGTATAGATGAAATAAGAGAAACATAAACAAATATTCATTGTAAATACTAAATCCTGTAAAGGCACCAGAAGAGTTTTGTGGAGGATCATATTCTTCCTGAACCAATTTTACACATTAAATTATATATTTGAAGATGTCACAACAACAGTTTGGGATTGTGGTGTGGATTTGGGCGAACCTCTTAATTTACTATTCTATGCATATGCAAACCATCAGATTAAGGCTTCATAAATTTGCATGATGTCGCGAAAAATTCATTGCGGCCTACCTTTGAACTCTACAATGGATGTAAAAGAAATATAACAAGCACACGACGTTGGCAATTGCCCGAAGTAAATATTCATCAGATTTTTGTGTTTCCCTTTGCTTATGTGAGTGACGTTTTCCGTTGTATTTTCTCTTCTTTGGTGAAGGTGGGTGACGCTATTTCTACTTCTTGTAAGTAGTTATGGGCATGAAGCCTGAATACGTTAAAGGGCGCTCTCAGAAATATTTTATATTATTCTGCAGGGGAAATTGAATTTCTTCTTCTTGATTCTTTCGCTATGTGTTATGTAAGCGTATATACATTTTCTACTACATCAATCATAATAAATTCCCAAAATCGAATCTCACGGTACGGGAAACTCTAAAAAGGCAGTTTTCTCATGTCAATATGTGTTAGGGTTTTGAGAAAATTTATAGCCTCTTCAAATATATCGATTACGCGACCGCCACGTGTCATAGGGATGTCTTAACATCTCTCTCGCGTCCAAAGTCAAGACATCGATCACCCCATTTGTCTTTCAGTCGTCGTTGCGTCGGCAAACACCAGCCCGCTCTCCATCGTTGACTGTAAAAGGGAGAAGGGGGAGGTTTAAATTGTTTTGAAAAGTTTGCTCATCGATGGCCGAGATTGGATGTAGTTAAAGTCTGGTCCGGGAAAGAAATCACTTACGGCGGTCAATGTTCAAAGTGCATCGCTGGATCTGAGAAAAGGGAACGACGAAAAGAGTTCTGTTTGACCTTGCGATCTTTGGAAGAAGTTTTGGAAAGTTTCCTCCGTGTTGTTCCAATTGATTTTTTATTAGGCCAAAGTTGGCAGTATTGAGTGGAGAAATTTTCATCATTTTATTTGTAACGTTGTAGAAAATGACTTTTTCTTCTCCTTTTACTTACTGAGTAAAATCAATGAATATTAAATGGCGATTCATGCATTAGAGAACACAATTTACACGCAATCTTACAGTTTTAATTTAGCAAAAATTCTTCCAAAAATCCGTTAGTTTTCGTTATTTGTCTGAAAACTTTTTCTTTTAATATCAATATATCTGCCGCTATATTCAATTGATTTTCTTTTCCTTTGTCTTCTTTTATTCGATATCACTGTTCACCATTTCGTATGCATAAGTATTAAAATTATTAGTTTGACGGAAAATGGCAGTAATCTTCTTAATCTCAAGTTTATCATTTCTTTTTTTGTTAATGTTTTTGTACGAGTATACATATTGTTGTATTAACCTTGAGTATATACAAAATTTGCCCAGATTCAAATATTTTCTTGACAATTTTTTATATAGCATCTCAGTTGCCAAACCGACTTCATTTCAAAACAAAACAATTGACAAATCTCTCCGTTAATAAATAATTGGGTGAGTGTTTTGGAACCATCATTGTACCATCATCAATTTCAAGATGGTGTTTTGATCCCACTCCCTCTTGTTGCTAAGCTTTCTGATGAATTCTTTCACAAAGCTGAATTTTTTGACATGCCAACTCAGGGCCTGTACCAGATTTGATCACCGTCAGCAGTTCCCTCTGCCCTTTTGAAGCCATCATTGTACCATTTGATGGCTTTCTATTCAATTTCAAGATGGTGTTTTGATACCACTCCCTTTTGGTGCTAAGCTTTATGATAAATCCTTTCAAAAAGCTGAATTTTTGACACGCCATCCCAGGTTTCATCACCGTTAGCAGTTCCTTCTGCCGTGTTGGAATCATCACTGTACCATTCGATGGCTTTCTTTCAATTTCAAGATGGCGTTTTGATGCCGCTCCCTCTCGATGCTAAGCTTTCTGATAAATTCTTTCACAAAGCTGGATTTTCTGACATGCCATCTCAGGTTTGATCACTATCAGCAGTTCCCTCTGCCGTGTTGGAGTCATCACTGTGCCATTTGATGGCTTTCTATTCAATTTCAAGATGGTGTTTTGATCCCGCTCCCTCTTAATGCTAAGCTTTCTGATGAATTCTTGCACAAAACTGAGTATTTTGACATGCCATCCCAGGTTTGATCACCGCCAGGAGATTGAGGCCTATCTCCTTCCTTGAACATTCTAACTATACTTCTTTTTGCCACACCCTTCACCATAATATGGAGAGAGGTAAGATCATATCTTAAGGGCATACAGCCCAGTATAAATAATGGCACGATATTGTCGTCAATATGGTACCTATCTACAAAAAAATGCTTACAATCATATTAAAGAAAATTCTGAAAACATTCCCCAATTGAAATAAATCGAGAAAAAAAAGGTGGGTAGCTTTTAATGCCAGACCACGTTTTTGGCATTGAGGCAGACATAACTGTTTCTATTAAAATTTTAATCTTTTACTGTACACGTTTTGCATAGATCGCAGCTGAAGACTGCCCATCCTATGTATGTATTTGTAAGTACTTTAGGTATTTATTTGAAATGACTTCAATATTATAGTATCAATAGCCGACGAACTAGCCAAGGAGGGCTGTAAGAGACACTTCATGGGTCCAGAGCCCGTATGTGGAATTACTAAGGATTCTGCAAGAAGGGAGATCTGGACCTGGTTAGATGGAAGAAATGGAAGTCGACCAAAGGTCAACTCCATACCAAAGCGCTAATAGGGTATGGGGATGGTAGTTTCTCTGATAACCTACTCAGGCGTAGTAAGAAAGAAGTTAAAACCAATTACTGGGTTGTATGGACACTGTCTCTGAAAAAGTATCCATACAACACAGGCCGGGTAAGCGAAACCGTGTGTAGAAGATGCGAATACAGGAGAAACGAGTTTACATGTAATCTGCACATGTGAGGAACTGAAGGTACTCAGGCAGAAATATTTCAGGAGAGATCTATTGGAGCCCTCGAAGGTTCTCAAGTTTCCACTGGGCAAGATACTGGACTTTATAGAGAACATCAAGCTGCTCGAGTGGAAATAAGAGAATTAATAGGGATGGTACAACGAGCACCTAGCTCAAGTGCCCGGACATTAAGTGCACACCCTAACATTAATGAATGAATGATAATATCAATAACAATAATTGTACAGCATTAATTTTGAAGTTAAAAAAAAGTATATCGTGGTAGAGTAAAATGTTATTAAAGCAGTAACCACAGTGAGGGAAACATATGATTTATATAAATCAAATATTTATATATAAAAAAAAATGTATGTTTAACCATTTTATTAAGGTAAAAGTATTTATTATTCAAGCAACGAAATACCGAGCAGATTCATGAATTAAGCATTTTATGGCAATTTTTATCGATTCCTCGTTAGTGCCTATAGAAAAATATTCAGAGCAAGAAACCCCCGATACCTACACGACCAAGCTCGGATTACTCAATTAGGTCAGAGTATGAAAAATACAAAACTAATCGATCAATTTGGCCCTCTGCGTATTTTTTGTGCGGCTTCTTCTAGACCGCCCAAACGGACGGCAATTTTAGCGTCTCGGACCGTCCTAGTTGTCTTCGACAAAATGATGGATAATCCGATGAAGTCGGCCAGGTGATTTACAACCCGGCCAACCTCATTCAACAGGGATGGAGTAAGGAACAATTTGATTCGGAGTGAAATCTACCCGTCCGACGGGAATAGGACTTGGACGTGCGGCAAAAGGTAGAAAAGGGGATCCGCATAAAAAAAAAATCGTATATTTCCAGAAAGGGACTGCCACGTTTGGCGAAATAGTTTCTTTAGGAATGTCACTGTTGGTTTTTCTTTTATTAGCTTAGTTTTTTCTAGGTAAAATCTGTTCTCCTTTATCTTGTTTGTAATAGGGGTATTGAAATACTTAGTCAAAAGTTTAAATTAGGGGATTATTGCAATATATTTTAGGCAGAATTAGTTGCAATAAATCAGGCAGTAGTTCATAGTAGGCGCGAATGGGAATTTATGCGGAACGTGAGAATTATAACAGATAGCTTATCTGTATTGGAGGCGTTAGGGAATTTAAAAATTTCGACTGATTAGTTGTTAGATAGTTGGCATATGTTGCGCGAGGAGAGTATAAAACTTTTTTGGGCTAGGGCTCATGTAGGTACAATCGGTAATGAGAGGGCGGATCAATTAGCGAAAGAGGCGGTGTCTAGAAGAGATAGCTCGATTATTAGATGTGGGCCAATTTCGGCTAGTTTAGTTAAAAAAGCGTTTAGGAATAAACTTGATAATGATCGGCAGAGTAGGTGGGATAATACCTTAAACGGGAGGTGGACTAAGAAATTTACGGTAGCGTTACACGTTTTAGGGAAATGAAGGTTAATTTATCATATCAGGCGGTAGAATTAATAACAGGTCACGGTAATTTTAAATCATATTTGTGTAGAATTAAGAGGGTTAATGAGTGCGATCGCGTACGGAAGTTAGGGCACTAGCTAGGGGATTAAATTAGAGATATTAATATACAAAAGTGAATTTTCCTTTTGCAAATATTTTCGGCACCTCTTTTTGATTCTAGCGCTCTGGATTTGTCTAGGTGATCGTTTTTATATGCTTGGGTTGGATTGAACCTTTTTTTCGACAAATTAGTACCACAGTCTAATACTGGTTTACCAGGCAGATTTGTTACTTTTGAGCCTTCTGTATAAGTTGCTGTTGTTACAGGCACTATATTATCATTTAGAGTACTGTTCTGTGCATCATTGGTTCGCGAATCACTACACTTATCGCCACTAGTAAACTCCTTTTTTGTAATGCCAATATTGCTCCTGACACCTATAGGAATTCTAGAAACAATTCTCTGTTGATTTTTACAAGATTTTCTAATGCTATCAACATCATTCCCAACTTTAGTTACTGAACTAAAAGTTAAGCTAAATATTGTGCGAGGTATCTTACTTGTAATATATTTTTTCATTATCGGTTGCAAGCTACTACTTCTTTCGACACCAATTGATTTAAATGCTGAAAAATTGCTGTTAATGCCACCTTCTTTACTAAATTTATTGGGCTTCTCTTCTGGTAATGCAATTTTTGTTTTTCCTTGCACTCTTTTGCAATATTCTGCTCTATGCGCATTTATATCGACATATTTCTGCTGAATTTTTATGGAGTTTGCCTTTTGCTCGTTGTACCCTCGGAACTTCAGTTCTGGAGAAGTTTTCGCTTTGTTAATGTTCCCTTTGGCACACTTAGCCCTTATGTAGCGTGCTAATACTGGTATCTTAGACAAGAAGTCTTTTTCACCAAGCAGTTTACTGCCAGAAGTACTTTTCGTTAATATTTCTTCCTGGTAACGGGGTAGTTTGTGGTCTCCTTTTCTTAATCATGTTCTTAGGACTAAATCCACAGCATATAATGGCTCCTTTTGGTAAAGAATTCTTTTTATCGTGAGTCATGGCTCTTCTCGAGGTTGCCCGATATTTCCAATCGTTCGAATAACGTCTGCCATCATGGGATACTGACGCTTGCACTACATCAATTAATAAGCTCGTGTTTTTCATTTCGTTCATGCAATCACTTATTTCTTTATAAAAGATATTCTCAATGTTGCGAGGAATCTGCTTGTACAACAGATTCGCTTCCATTTTCTCTTGGGCATTAGCTTTGCTTGGGTCATTGGTTACGGTTGGGTTTTCTTTGCCACAAGCTAAGCCATTACTGTTGGCCTTATTACAATTTCCATTTCTCAACGTCGCTTCGCTGCGTGAGATTCTAGCACGGCCATTTTTTGTTTTATACTCACTTGCGTTATCTAAAACATCTACCGTTGCAATATCGCAAGTACACAAGTTTTAAATTGAGGTATTACTTGATCTACTTTGCGCAGAACCATGAGCGTTTCTGGACGATCGATTTTTCGAAACTTTACAATCGGTCGTGGATTTCTTCGTAGGCACTTCGCAATTTCGTAACATAATCCTGTCTTTTCAAATTTTACTTCCAATAATTCCAGATATTAGAGATAATGAATCGGTCGAATGGTGGGAATTTTTTTAGTAATGTTGCTAAAGAATTAGATAGGTTACGCCATAGGTAGGACGTGTTTATGAATGAATGTTTTACGCTCTTTAGCGGTCGGAATTAGTGTTAAACTACAAAAATTTCAATTTTATCATATATAATCAATGTCCTTGGCGAATGCTGGGAGATAACGAAAGTTGTTTCATGGGCGCATTTAATAACTGATAGTTGACCGATTCATAGTAGACTCGCGATTTTGTGAACTAAATAGCCCATTTGTTGCGCACTGAGCAGCACAAAACTTCTTACTTTGAGAGATCACCGTCGTATGCGGGTCTGGTGATATATAATAAGTTACCAACAGAATTGAAGAATATGCCTAACATAAAACAATTTAAAAACGCCCTAAAAACATGTTTACTGCGTAAATGTTATTATACTGTAAATGAACTTCTGCGAGAATGAAAATGTAATTATCAGTAATGAATGTGCTTTGTAGAATTTTTGTTGTTGTATTTTGTTTGTTTAATTTATGTAAACTTTGACGTTCATATACACTGTACTGTGTCCGACTTGAATAAATATTATTATTATTATTATAATCACATTTCACATATTTCATCATTTCACAAAAGTAGTATTCGTTTGATCGTGAGACTACTGTATTATATTTTTGTTATTAAGAATCATAGGGAAATTATTTAGTTAGAGGAGGAACATTTCAATTGTCATGGAACCCATGTAGTACTTAGAATACGTGTAGTACCTTTTAGGTGCAGCATGGGGTTGAGATGACTTGTAATAATTTAGTTTTCATAAATAAAGAGTTCTCCTTTATTAATATAGAAATACTTTGAAGTAATTACTTTGAAAGAAAAAATGTTTCGAATCGCATTTTAACGAGGAATCGAATGTCGAAAACCGGAGTTCCATATCTCTAACTGCTTCCAAGATATTCGAGGTTAAAGTTTCGAAAAGTAAAAGCGACGCTAGAGCGTTCTAGTATAGCCTATTCGATGCGGAATTCAACGGGGAATCGAATGCTGAAAATCGGAGTTCCATTACAGTAACCGTTTCTGAGATATTCGAGGTTAAAATTTCTAAAAGTAAAATTATAAACTCATTATGTATTCATTCATTGATCAGTTTTGCGATTTTTTAATGTCAAGAAGGGCCCTCGTCAACGACCTTGACCAACCTCGTCTGGCTAGATCGTCCGCACTTCATTTCACACCGTCCGAATGGCTAGAACCAAGTCTATTTAATTTGCTTGGGTGCCCACCTCCATTTAGAATGCTTACGCATCCCAAACAGCTTAGAATCAACAACTTGTGCAACTGGTCGGTTTAAGTGCCAACTGGATTGTCAGAAAAAAATATCGACTAGGGTGATTAAAAAAGTGTTTAAGGATACACTGCGTAGGTTTCACGGCCGATAACTATAACTAACAGCTTCTTGCGGGTTTCGCCGTGTGTCAAAACTTTCGCTCGACGTTTCGCTGTTCATACTGACAGCTTCTTCAGGATAACTGAATTGATTCTCCATGGTCCGACATTCTTCTTATATACTTACAAATTTGAAAGCTGAAGAAGACATCGTTATCCCCAAAGCGTACAAAGGGAATGCAACAGTACTACTAAATAAAGAAGATTACCGGAAAAAGATGAATGAACTACTTGACAAGAACACCTACAAGGAAATAAAAAAAGATCCAACGGGAGAAGATCAACAAAACAGTAAGGGAGAGCATAAAGACTTCATCGATACCTAAAGAGATGCAGAACAGATTGCTACCGAGAGCCGCTTAGACACCCAGGCTGTATGGAATACCAAAAATACATACAGAAGGAGTGCCATTAAGACGATTGTAAGCAACATTGGATCACCGACTACGATTTGGTCGAAATTTGGCTAACTTTTTAAAAGCATACAGGACAAACTGCAACGTATGTGAAGAATTCGAAACTTTCGGGATATCTGTCTAGCTGAGACTGAACTACAGAATTTTAGTAAGTTTCGACATTATATCGCTATTCACGAACATACCCACGGAGGACGCACTGGCTTACTTCCAAACTTGGACTACAAGAAGACATCCTTGAATTAGTGAAACTGTGCTTATCCACCAACATACTTTTTGTAAGAAGGAAATACTACGAGCAGAAGAACGAACAGCCATGGGAAGTCCTTTATCACCTGTAATAGCCAACTTGTTTATAGAAGCATTTGAAAGAAGAAGCCCTAAGTTCCACGACATGAAACCCCAAGTGTTTGGCATGCGATTAAAACAAAAATGGAAATCTCCCTTTCCTGGATGTTATGGTCAAGAACAAAGAGGGAATGCTACAGCACGCAGTATTTAGAAAGAAGACGCACACCGATTAGATATCTGCATGCAAGATAACAATCATATCCGAAGCTGAGAAGACATTAATACAAACATTGCTATCCAGAGCCGAAACATCAGTGACGAACAACATCTTACAGTGAACAGATACATTTGAGAGAAAAGCACTAAAGAAGAAAATAGGTTACACTGACATCGACATAAGGAGAGCCACTAAGAAGAGACGACACTGGAGAAAAATACAGAACCACAAGAGGGATGGCGTGTTACTTATTACATAGCAGGAGTCACCGAAAAAGTGGGCGAATTTTGAAGAAACGAAACGTACAAGTACGCTTGGGACTGCAACGTCGATCCAGCAGTATCTACCGACCGCAAAAGGATAAGATACCCAAGAGCGCACAGAAGTATCTACAACAACATGCCAATGCGGACAGTGCTACGTCGGACAAACAGGAAGAGACATCGACATAAGAATAAAGAACACAGAGGGACGCAAGATTAAGAAGGACCGAGAAATCAGAGGGCAGAACACATGCACGACACGGACACAAATGGATTCAAGAATGTGAAAAGTAATAACTACCAAAGAACTACGGGAAAAGACTCATCAGGGAAGCCATAGAAATAGAAAGAATAAAACCGTTACAGAGAAGAGTACCACTTGCAACACGTGGAAGAGCCTACTACGAACCGTCACAGTCAATGGAGCGGAAACTACACGGTTGGATGCACCAGGGGCGTATATAAGAAGAATGTCGGACCATGGAGAATCAATTCAGTTATCTGAAGAAGCTGTCAGTATGACAGCGAAACGTCGAGCGAAACTTTTGACAACGCGGCGAAACCGCAAGAAGCTGTTAGTTATGTTTAAGGATAAATTTGATAGTGATTGAAGGGTAGATTGGATATTATTTAAATGGGAGGTGACTAGAAAATTTATCGGTAGCGTCACACGTTTTCAGGAAAATGAGGGTTTTGTTAGAATAATAATGGGTCACGATAATTTAAATTATATTTATGTAGAATTGGGAGGTTAATGATTCGCAATTGTGAGTGTGTGTGACCATACTAACTGTTCTAAATGTTATCATTGGTTCTGATTATATTGCGGATAACTTTATATAACTCTATGCGATACTAGGATGTATGTAAAGGCAGAAAGACTTCTGGATGACTGGGTCGGTGGTTTAACTCAATAAACTGTGCATGAATCTATCTAAACCAATTATATGCGTTTCCGTCTCTTTTTACTAACTCTAAAATAAGTCAGTTCTAATGATAATGTACAGGTTATGGTTTTTTGATTTGGAACGAAAAGCTACCGAAAAAAATTTTGGGTTTAAATATTTGATGAAAATTTGAGAATTTTGGAAAAATCATTGTCTCGCTTTGGTTAAGAAAATCAATTCGGCATTTTTTCCAAATTAGAAGCTTAAAACTATAATAGACTTTAATTACTTACTTACTTTTATTATGTGGCGTAACCAGTGTTATCCAGTACGGGATTGTATTCTGGGCCGCGGCGGTTTCATCAAACGAAGTCTTTCTGGCTCAGAAGCGTGGTTATGATGCATGGCAAATATTAAAGTATAGACTCTTGTCGGCTATTATCTCAATTACATATTGCCTTTGCCTAGTGTTGTATATACTAGAACTTTTGATGCACATTTCACAAATAAGGAGCCTTTGTCAGGAATGGTGACCTGCATTCATATGATACGAGACAAACAAGCAAATATAGTATACCCTTAAATAGGCTCAACGTAACTAAGAGATCCCCAACCTCAGCTGGGTGGACACTTTTCAATTACTACCACCAGAAATAGTGTCCTGAATAATGAAAAATCTTTAAGAGACGGGTGCGTCCTTGTTGTTTCAGCGCTACGTCTACTCCGTGGAAGAGGTTTGTCGCACTTTTTAAAAATATGTGTTTTGTAATTATTGTAATTTTGCATGTATATCATTTATTTTATTTGACTTGTCCTATAACTTTTGTGTCGCTTGGATGAAAAAAATTATCTATCTATCTATCTATCTATGGATCAAACTTCATTAGGAATATTTTCTCAGAATATGTCAGTACGGTTCTCGTATTTTGGCATCTTTTGACATCCTGTAGTTGAGATGGGAATTGATGATGTATTTAGTTTTGAAAGTTACGTTATAGTTCATATTCAAATATAAATTTAACACACTGTATCCATTTTAAAATTACTTTACTAGCTACAGTATTGATATATTTTTTGAATCATTCCAGGAAATATCCGAAGGAAAACCATTTATCCGATTTTAACGACAAGATTGTTTGCCGATGTCGACAAATACTCTTTCGACTCAATGATGAAGACCAGAAGAGCGCATCGAGCTACTTATACTCGGACACTCGGCCTTTTTTACCCAGGAAGCAGCGAATGTTATTAAAGGAAACCAGATTCCTGAAGTGCTCCCGCCGCGAATCGGAGAATCAGTTGCTCGCAAAAGTACTTACACGCAAATCCTTCTTCGGCTTATTTATATTTAACCAGCGGCATGCCATTCTCTTCTCTGCTTTGAGGACGTCACTTTTCAAAAAAGCCTATACTTTGCGCGGAGGAGTAAGGAAGGGTATTCAGTTGTTTCCTTTGGAGATTACCCGCTTACTGTCCGATGGTGAATGACAAAGATTCGGGTTTCCATCCGGCATTGTGGAAATGCTTTTTGCATTGATTTTCTAACAGAAAAGGGTTTCATAAAGTTTACGCGATCCAGAACGAAAACCTCTGTCAAAATAAAATATTCTACATCGGGGAATGGCGAAATATAATATTATTCCAGGTCTGTTTATATATAGTTTTCCAAAAGTTTGTTAAATGGATGATAATCTATCACTAATACTTCACTTAAATGTAACACTAATTAAATATGGAAATAATACTGCTTGCTTTTGCTTCTCCAGATTAATTTTAAACTATATTCTTTTTTGAATGAGTGTTAACAGCCACTAATAATCACTTTGACTCAAAGTAAATTCAAGAATATTATGCCGGACAAAATACAGAATGGTCTGCAAACTGTACAAGCATGGACCAAGCAGGAGGATCCAAACATCAGTCCTTCTAAAACGACCACAATAGTATTCACGCGATGGAGGAACTTGTCTTGAACTTCTAATTCTCCAGAACGAAGAAATAAAACTGCCAGAGGAAGTGAAATATCAACTTGGAATTAATAACGTCAGAGGATTAAGAGTAGGACGGAACAGCACTCATGATTGTTAGAAGAGCCCATGGAAGACATGGGGGTTAAGACTTAATATGATGTACTCGACATATATCACTGCGACTAGACTCATGATCACTTATGCATCCCTGTAATGGATGCAACGACAAGCTCCTATGATTAAAGATTAGCAAGACACAGAGGCTTGGGTGTTCAAGAGCAACGGGAGTAATAAGGACCACTGCTACAGCAGCAAAGGAATGTTTCTAGATTCCTTCGTCTCTTCATTTGGTGATGGGAGAGGTAATTATGAAGCACTTCAGATTGGAAGAACTACCAAGGGGCAAATATGCTGGATTGGGATACAATAATATTGTCTATCATGTAAAAGGCAACCTTCTGGGATTGAGATTAGAATACATATAATTTTGACATATCATTTAAATAAAAACTCGAGGTGGAATCACAGATTAGATAACTGGAAGAACCTATATTGCAATAGACACCTCAATCGATACTGAGGGACACCAATGAACCCGCAAGTTGCAATAAAAGTTGGTTTAGGATAGTATTCTAGAGCTGAATAGCTTGGTAGACTGCAATGAAGTTACTTTCCTGTGGGTGCTTGGATATTCGGCAATCTAAGGAAACGAAAAGGCCGACGAGTTAGCAAAAAAGGGATCATCTCCTTCATACATAGGCTTAGAAATTGTTCTAAGAGTATCTAAAAATACAACGCGCGAGAAGTTAAAGAAATGGGTTAAAGAAGAACACAAATAATACAACCAGACGAAATTCATGGAAAGACCTTTATTAAAAAAAAACATCTGAAGAACTACTGCAGTTTAGCAGGAATCATTTTCACACCATAACAGGAAATTGTGCTGAAAAGGTACCTAGAGAAAATTGGGATCAACAGTGGGAGTACCCACTGCAGACTGTGTACTGGGATGATAGAGATGACTTGCCACATATTGTGTAAGGCTCTTTTTGGCAATTTGTGCAAAGCCAAAAATGAACCAAGAAGATTACTTTGATCAACCAGCCAGAAATCTGTACAGAATAGTACAGGTCACTAGGGCACTGGAAAAAAATAAGGGGGATTAACACAAAAAGCCGGCAGGCCATGTCAAATAGCTCCCACAATAAAACAAAGAAAATCACTTGCCATAATCACTATCACAACAGCGAACAAACTCATTGTATGCTCTGACACTAACAGCAGCATTTTATGCTATCATTTAAATAATTTAATTGAATATATAAAATAAATGTGCGTTTTAGGATTCCTTAAAAGGAAATGTATAGCATTAAAATTGTTATTTCAAGAAATATTTACCAAACACATTTTTATTTCGTGTTTTATTAAGGAAATTTGAATTCCAAACGACCAACAAAAACAAATAATAAAATACCCGCCAAAAAAATCATAACTTAGCCGGCATATTTCGCAATATCAACACAACCTTTCTATAAAATCTAACGAGTTTATGTTTTTTTTTTCTTTAACGTAGATAGATAGAGTGGTTCTGACAAATTAACAGGTACACATATTTTCAAAACCATAAACACCTAGTAAATCACCCACCGCTGAGAGGAATTTCCTTGAAGATCAGCCTTAGTATTTACAGGTGTAAGAGCATGATAAACACGGACCGATTTTAAATGCATAGCACATTTATCGAAAATAGAATGTTTAATTTAAGAGGGACTTAGTAACGGTTTAAAATTAAATCTAAATTTCAATTTAATTGACGTGAAACTACAATGGAAAACTGTAGCGATGTTTCTCCAATACATTCAAGATGTGCACTGGAAGAATTGACATAGCTGCTGGTATTGCAGTCAGTAGCATACGCTACATATTAAAGATGAAAGAATGTCACATGTGAAGCAATATATTGCGAGGCTTTTACTCCTTCCGCTGCTGTTGAAATCGATTCATGGCTTCATAGTAAATTCGTGCGCTGTTGAAATGGTAATAAAGTAAGCTATAAAGGAGAAATAAGGTGTTTATTTATGTGAAAAGGTGTAAAGTAGTTCATCTTATTATATTAAGTATTTTAAAGGATAATTTAATACACACCACTGATGTGAGTGACATATTTTGTTGACCATTTTTTTTTCATTTTCTCCTCTGATATACTTGCTTATACTCGCATAATTCTATAAGTATTCCAAATATAATCACGATTAGTGTGTGAGTTACATGCAACTAACAGACACAGAGTTCATAAAAAACGGAATTTTTATCCTCAATGCATTATATAAAGTGAATAATTATCGCGTAGAGCATGCCAGCTCGTCTTTGATGTTTTAAATGTTAACAAGCACAATAAAAACCACTGGATAAAGATTCGAATTTTTTAATGAAGCGTAAGAACCTCAATAAAAGGCTGAAACGTCTCTGAATGTTTGACATCGTTGAAATGTGAAATATTTTTATGATTTGACGCAATATTAGACGTTTGTGTAGTAATTCTATGTTTTATCTACATATGTAGTTCTACCTATTTAATCAGTTAGTTTTATTATTATTAGCGGAGGTACAATAAATTTAACACATTGTATGGTTACAATGCATTTTGCTATCTCAGTGATATAATGTACCCTTTCTCCAAGTTAAACTTAAAAAAATTATCCTGGTAAATCGCAATCAAATTATCTGCCTTAGCTGTTTTTCTTTAACCTGACAAAACTTCATTGCGCTAGAACTCCACAACTATCCAATTACAAAAAAAAGTTTTATACAAAAATTGTAGAAATGTCTACAACTTGATCATAACATTTTTTTTTCGTATAATCAATTTGGAAATAGGATATTTTCCAAAAACAAAAATTTTGTCCTTTTAATCGACTATATATCGGCAAATATTAACAATAGAAAAAAGTTTCAAATAAAAAAGATGGAAAATTTTATCTTCTACAAAAAGGTTCTCCCATTTTTACGTAAAACCACCGTTTCCCGGAATTTGCAAAGAAGGTGTTTTTCACAGATGGCGGCTAACGCCTAGCGGTTTCGACGACACAAAACTTGGTTTTATACTAAGGGACACCCTCTGACATAATCCAATCGAAAATTCAATATCAGGATTTTGCGGAGCGAACGACCGTTTTTGGTGCTAAAATTTCCTGGACAAATTAGATTTTGTTTTATTATTATTACGTTACATTACGTTATAGATCGGTTTAGGAGCTGAACAATCGTAGGAACGTTATCAAAATTGAAACTTTGTTGGTCAAATGTCACTTTATTTGTGTTTTTCTTATTAATCATTATCCAATTATAATAAAAGGGCAATGAATAGCCGACGAACTAGCCAAGGAACGCTCTAAAAGCACTGTAATGGGTCCAGAGCCCCGTATGTGGATTACAAGGATTCCGCCAAGAAGGGAGATCTCGACCGGGTTAGATAAGAAAATACAAAGAACTGGAGGTTGACTGAAGGTCAACTCCATACCAAGGCGCTAATAGGGGATGGGGATCTAGATTCTCTGATAATCTACTCAGGCGAAGCAAGAAGAAGCGAAAACCATCTCTGGGCATGTTCCTTGAAAACACTCTATCAACACAGGCGAGNCATTATTAAGATGAAAGAATGTCACATGTGAAGCAATATATTGCGAGGCTTTTACTCCTTCCGCTGCTGTTGAAATCGATTCATGGCTTCATAGTAAATTCGTGCGCTGTTGAAATGGTAATAAAGTAAGCTATAAAGGAGAAATAAGGTGTTTATTTATGTGAAAAGGTGTAAAGTAGTTCATCTTATTATATTAAGTATTTTAAAGGATAATTTAATACACACCACTGATGTGAGTGACATATTTTGTTGACATTTTTTTTCATTTCTCTCCTCTGATATACTTGCTTTACTCGCATAATTCTATAAGTATTCCAAATATAATCACGATTAGTGTGTGAGTTACATTGCACTAACAGACACAGAGTTCATAAAAAACGGAATTTTTATCCTCAAATGCATTATAAAAGTGAATAATTATCGCGTAGAGCATGCCAGCTCGTCTTTGATGTTTTAATGTTAACAAGCACATAAAAACCACTGGATAAAGATTCGAATTTTTTTAATGAAGCGTAACAGAACCTCAATTAAAAGGCTGAACGTCTCTGAATGTTTGACATCGTTGAAATGTGAAATATTTTTATGATTTGACGCAATAATTAAGAACGTTTGTGTAGTAATTTTATGTTTTTATCTACATATGTAGTTCTACCTAATTTTATCAGTTAGTTTTATTTTTTATTAGCGGAGGTACAATAAATTTAACACATTGTATGGTTACAATGCATTTTGCTATTTCAGTGATATACATGTACCCTTTCTCAAAGGTTCAAACTTAAAAAAATTATCCTGGGTAAATCGCAATCAAATTATCTGTCTAGCTGTTTTTCTTTACCTGACCACAACTTTCATTGCGCTAGAACTCAGCAACTATCCATTTAACAAAAAAAAGTTTTATACAAAAATTGTAGAAAATGCTCTACAACTTTGATCATCACATTTTTTTTTCGTATATCAATTTTGGAAATAGGATATTTTCCAAAAACAAAAATTTGTCTTTTTAATCGACTATATCTCGGCAAATATTAACAATAGAGAAAAAAGTTTCAAATAAAAAAGATGGAAAATTTTATCTTCTACAAAAAAGGTTCTCCCAATTTTTAACGTAAAACTCACCGTTTCCGAGATATTTGCAAGAAGGTGTTTTTCAAGATGGCGGCTAACGCTAGCGGTTTCGGACGACACAAACTTGGTTTTATACTTAGGGGACACCCTCTGACATAATCCAATCGAAAATTCAATTATCAGGATTTTTTGCGGAGCGAACCCGTTTTTGGTGCTAAAATTCCTGGACAAATTAAGATTTATGTTTTATTATTATTACGTTACATTACGTTATATCGGTTTAGGACGCTGACAATCGTAGGACGTCTATCAAAATTGAAACTTTTGTTGGTCAAATGTCACTTTAGTTTGTGTTATTTCTTATTATCATTATCCAATTTATAATAAAGGGCAATGTAATAGCCGACGAACTAGCCAAGGAACGCTCTAAAAGGCACTTAATGGGTCCAGAGCCCGTATGTGGGATTACAAGGATTCCGCAAGAAGGGAGATCTGGACCTGGTTAGATAAAGAAAATACAAAGAACTGGAGGTTGACTGAAGGTCAACTCCATACCAAAGCGCTAATAGGGGATGGGGATACTAGATTCTCTGATAATCTACTCAGGCGAAGCAAGAAAGAAGCTAAAACCATTACTGGGCATTGTTCCTTGAAAAAGCATCTATACAACACAGGCCGAGTAAGCGAACCGTGGTGCAGAAGATGCGAATTACAAGAGGAAATGAGTTTACATGTAATTTGCACATGTGAGTAACTTAAGGTACTCAGGCAGAAATATTTCGGGAGAGATCTATTGGAGCCCTCGAAGGTCCTCAAGTTTCCACTGGGCAAGATACTGGGCTTTGTAGAGAACACCAAGCTGCTCGAGTGGAAATAAGAGACTTAATTGGGATGGTACAATGAGCACCTAGCTCAAGTGCCCGGACTTTAGATACCCACCCTAATTTAATGAATGAATGAATGAATATCCAATTTATATCAATAAGTAAACCTTATAATTTTTTGTTATTATGAGTCAGATAATTCGGATGATATTAAGAGTGAAAACCATCAGTACCGATGCAATGGTCGATTATTGTATGGTATCTTATTGGAAACATACTTCTAGATCCACCCTCTTTTATGGTTATTTCATGGGAGCACATTCTTTACACATCCTGAGAATTAATTTAGAGGGTTTGTTGCGGTCAATGGTATGACTGATGCGCGGAGCGGGATTGTTTATAATGAATGGATTGCTTGTTTAGTGCTCCGCACTTGACCCCACCAAATGACGAAGTTAACACACACGTGATGAATATATGTATATTCCGTAAAAAATGATTTAAAAATATGAACATATTTTAACTAATGACATAAAGACACTGACTACTGTCAACTCAATAAATTACACCCCGTCACCTCACTAGATATCATTACATTGTGCTTACAGAGTTGTTAGATGATTTTTGTTCCTTGAAATAAGAGGGCAAGTGTGCTTAAAGTACCAGCTCACCAAGCGCATAGTGTAATTAATTATTTGAACAGGCAATATTTTGATAGATGGATAGGAGAAGGAGGTCCACTTAAATAGTCTGCAAGATCCCCAGATCTGACTAAATTTGATATTTATTAAATTTGTCCATTTCAAGACATTTTCCATAGTTCCTGAGCAATTTTATTAAATTTTACATCTGTGGAGCTTAGTTTCAAAACGCAATTTCTGCAAAAAAAAAAATTTCGTTTTTGAACACATTAGGTTCCTTACGTCGGTCTCTTTCAATTCATACATACATTTTAACTACCGTCCCAAAGCAGGTCTCAATTTTACCTTTCTTTTCAAACTGCAATATCTACATTATTTTTTTTTCAAATCGCATTTTCTGCATTCTTTTTTTTTAATTGCAATTTCTACGAACTAGTTATCGTTTTTTTCTGATTCAGCCAAACAATATTAATATCTTTACGTATAAAATAGCATAGCTTTTTTATTATTTTACAAATTCCGCCCAAATCAGTGAAATCAGTTATCCAAATGTTAACGTTAACAAATATTTTTCACGGCTTGATCGGTGCTGGGGACACTTCCTTGCTGTATGCTTGCTAGGTTAAGGTTTTATTTTACGAGTGTTCAGTCGTGCTTTAACTTTTAATAGTTAATATTGTTTAGAAATTGATAATATTGACACCATTGTGGTGAGAGAAAAAATGAGGGAACCAGAAAAATTAAGATAAAAAAGCAAAGGTTCAGCAGTTTATAGGCAGTTTACGGGCACGAGAAAGTTACAATAACTGTCAAAAATCCAAAAGATTATATTTACTATCTGAATTAAGTGTTGCTAAGTTGTGGAAAATGTATAATGAGCAAAATGCGGATATGAAAGTGAACTATTTTTATTTTTATAAAATATTTTGCCCTATTTCAATATTGGATTTGATACGCCAGCTACCGATGCATGTAGTTTTTGTTTTAGGTTGAAACATAAACTACAAAGGCACAAGAAGGAAAATAAACCAGTTTCAGCTATTTTGACGGATCTACGTATCCATAAGCTAAGAGCAAAACAGTTTAATTTATTTCTGAAGGAAAATTTGGCAAATTCTCTTTCATATTGTTTTGACATGCAACAGGTACGGCCTTTGCCAAAACTACCCATTGGTGAAGCACACTATATGCGTCAGTTGTCATTTTATAACCTGTGCATCATCGATTTGAAATGGAATGACCCTGTTCTTTATACTTATAGTGAGGACCAAGCAGGCAGGGGAGCCACGGAAGTAACATCAACCATTGGAGATTTTTTAAGCGAGTTAGAGATACCAGATAACGTAACAAGTTTACGATTTTTTACCGACGGTTGCCCAGGGCAAAATAAAAATTATGTTATACATTCGATGTGTTTTTGGTTATACCATGATGCTCCTGAAAACCTTGGCAACATAACCCTAATTTTTCCCGTAAGGAGGCATTCTTACATGCCTGGAGATTGTATCTTTGGTCAAATAGAGAAAAAATATAGAAAAAGAAGTCAGATTGTGTTAAAAGAGGATTATGAAGAAATTCTTAGAGAAGTAGGAAGAGTTAAAACATTGGGAGAAGGGTGGGTGGTCTGAGAAGATGAGTCACGCTAACTGTAAAAAACATACTGAAATTAGTAATATGAAAAGAATTTTTAGTAAAAAGGAAATAAATACGAAGAACAACAATAAAGTAATTAAAGTGAAAATGGAAGAAAATTACCGAAATGATGACATATCAAAATAGTTTATGACGATAATGAAAAAAGGAGTATCCATCAGCTCTGTGACTGTTGAGAAATTGCCGCTAGAAAACAAAGTAAAACCACTTAAGTTGAAAAACATTGAGACCCTGATGAAGCTCTATGACGAAGAGAGAAAAAAATTCGAGAAGTTTGTTTTTTACGAATCTTTTAGAAACAAGTGAGATTGTAAGTAGCTGTCATAATCATGAGACAGAACATGAATGATAGAAGATGGCTGCGGAGTAAAGCTATAACAGCTCTTGAATTTTTATAAATAAAAAAAGTGAAACAGAAATTTGTTTGTTTTTTCTTCAAAATGCAATTTACACTAAATTTTACTTTCAAAATGACATAAATGTCAGTTTTATTTTCAAAATGCAATTTATTTTTGTATTTTTCTCTGTTTTTTTTTTGTTGCAAATATAATTTTTCAGCAAATTATTTCGCGAATATTTGTTTTAGAAATCTTAATTTTCCTTTTACTCTAAAATGTAAGTTCAAAAAAATTGTTTTTACTGAGCCGAGTTTAATTGCAATTTTCTCGAAAAACAGTTTTTGTCAGAAATTGGGTTTGGAAAAAAGCTCCACATCTATGCTTCTTAGTTGATTACTGATTATCGATTACTTTAATTCATATATATTACGTTGACGCTATAATGACGTGATGGTGAAATTGCTCCAGTCAAAGTGCAACGAACAGATATTTGACTTGGGCCGAAAAACTGCGAAGTGCCAAATAATTATGATGGATACGCTTGTTCTTAGTTAAGAAAGAGTACTATTTCTGATTTATCTATGTTGCTTTAAATCAATTTTTAATAGACCTTATATCAGTCTGTCAAATTGTAGAGATTTGCACTGGATTTAGGATTGGGAGATATACCATCCTCATATCCTCTTATCCACTGCGGCCAGTAGGACCTGTTCAGTGCTTGAAAGAAATAAAACAATTAGGTAAATTCATGGAAAGACTTTCATTAAGAAACCATCAAAGAAGGAGACTGAAGAAGTTCTGAAGCTTAGTAGGAATCATCTTTGCAACAGGTCTCCTTACAGGGCACTACGCAGTGAAAGGACATTTAGAAAAAGAAAATTGGGATGAACATTGGAGATACCAATTGCAGATTATGTAATGGGATGACAGAGAGTGCTTGCCAGATTCTGTGTGAATGCGAGACTGTGGACACAAGGAGACAGGCAATTTTTGGCAGGCTAAAAATGAACCCAAAGCGTTACTTCGATCGACCAGCTAAAGGCTAAAGATACTGAATGGCTGACATAATTTAATCGGTAAAAGAGATCTATAAAGAGCCTAGGCTGCAATGTTTCTGGAGACTTTACGTCATACGGCTCTCACAAAAAAAATACGTTTTTAAGGCTTTTATTCACCAAATTTCAGTAATTACCTCAAAACCAAACTATGAAATAAATCACAACTTACAGCTAAATCGACATAAACAACTTCTGTTAGGTTACTCATTCGAAGCAGCTACGCGTCTATCCGGATTCACCACTTCGATTTGATGGCAGGTTATTTCTCAGCGGGAAAACGCAAATTTTCCGCCCATGACGTGAGAGCAGGCAAGCACCTAGGTGGGCAGCTAATAGCCGTACGAACAGTACGTAGTTTGTGCTGTTGAAAACCGCCGTACCGCATCGCCGACGGTAGCTAGAATTTGTTGGAACTGTGCCAAGATTACTTACTTACTGGTTGGGCGGAATTCGATTGAGATGTTGCCTGTATCGTACATACGAGCCAAAAGAGACCGAGAGACGACGCGCGTGTCCGTCCGTTTAACCTCGCGTTTATTATTCGCAAATTAATCAAAAATGTCCACAAATCGACTGGTTAAATGGAATTGCACACGCGGACGATTTTGAAGTGCGACCGGATGTAGGATAAATAAGCAAAAGGGATGCAGTTAATTTTCTATTCCAGCGTGCGAATGTTAAACGCTAAAATCGCCTACGCGGTTATTTAAGCAAATTTGTTTGCCATGTCGTCACTTATTCGCGGGCGCGTGTTTGTGGTTTTTTTTTTCGGTGGCGGTAATGAGATTATTTTATCATTCCTAATTGACGACAGGATTTGTCAAGTTCTAATTTACGTCGCGCATTCGAGCTTGAAGCGCTGTGACGGGTGAAAAGTTGTAGCGGTTTAATCGCGATAAAATATAGCTTGAGTAAGTGCCAACAGATTTCAAGAACGATACAATTACCTATTATTTTCTTTTATGAGATCTCTTATAATGAAAAACGACAGTTCTATTTTCTTTTTTAAATAATAAATATCTTCAATGTGAATCATTTTAATGTTAAATTTTAATTTTAATTTTAATTTTATTATTACTAAGTTCGTATATTATTATTTAATATTATTATTATTAAGTGGAAATTGGTGCAAACTTGGCTTTTTGATTCATCCTCAAAATATTTTTTTTTCAATGATCGTTTTAATGCAATCAGATTTGTAACAATAAATTCTACACCATTTTGAAAATTTATTAAAAAAAAACATGAGATTTAAAGAAATCCACTAGAGGATGGCCTGGAAGATATTATACAGAAGGAAAATCGTAAAAAGGCAATTTAAAATCGTTTTGCACATTATATTTCAATATCATAACATCCCAAAGGCTTTACGGGTATTTCTTCATTAGAAAAAAACTGCTATGGGATTTATAACAGCTATACGTAAAAATACTGAATGTGATTGTCAATCATCAAATCTATCATCAGCACGTCTGCCTCTTCTGCTGGTTATGAGGAAAATGCTCAAATTCAAATCTGTTGTAGCAAAGAAGACATTCAATTGCAAAGATTGCAAGCTTTTACCAGTGTGAAATAAATAATGAATTAATACATTTCTGCTAGTAACTGTAATAATTAAGAGGAATTTTTCCCAATTTTTTTTTTCTCCTCACGCAGGATTCGAACCTACACACTCTCATTTACCGGACGAACGTTCTGCCACTTGACCTAGAGGGGAGTATGCAAGTTCGAGCGACAAATCGACATATGTCGATATCAGATCTTGAAAGGCCAGCAGGACGGCGAATATGCAAAGATTGCAACCTTTTTACAGTTTGAAATAATTAACGAGTTAATGTATTTCTGATTTCTGCTAATAACTGCAATAATTAAGAGGAATTTTTACTTTTTTTTTAATTCTTCTTAATTATTACAGTTATCGAATATAGTTATTAACAGAAATACATTAATTCGTTAATTAGACGTTCAATTGTTGAAGGATGCAGAGATAGCACACTGCTACTGAAAATAATCAACAGCTGTGGACACTAATTCGAAATGAACAAAAGTAAGTTCCAAAGAAAACGCATTAATGGCAAGAAATGACATTCAAATAATGGAATACAAAATAGAAATCACCAATCTGCATAAATATACAAGTAGTTACTTATATTACATTATCTGAGAGACGAACATCTTAAGTCGCTCCACGGGCGCAGGCGTAATAATAACTCATGGCTGGGCCGATGCCCCTGTAATTAGCGAAAGCTGTTGGGGATGCTAAGGCATGAATTATCATTATCATTATCATTATCATCTTACTTTAGCAACACGTTACCAATATTGCCTTGGTATGGTTAAAAATGACCATTATTATTCATACTTTTTAACATTTAAAATTTGATACCTAAAATGTATGTAATCAGTCATACAAAGCAGTTTTAGGTAGTTGATATTTTACACATGAGTATTTTAATATGTTTAACGAATTCAAACAACGAAAGTAACGATTAGGTACAAGCAGAGTTGGGAAAAAAATATTTATATAAAGTAGCAGATAAAAGTAATTTAACTATTGTCTTTGTACGTGGGGTATAGATAAAAATATCATTCAACTTTATCCATTAGGAATAAATGGATCTATTTATAGTTAATTATCCCCGACTAGTGAGCTTTATAAGTGATAGATACTTGTAAGTTTTCATAAAAGAAATGTAAAAATAGATACTTTCGTACAGTAAACCGGGATTACTTTTCGGGCATCAACCAGTGATTTTTTCATCACAGTAATTTAATAATCAGTGCATAAGTAAGAATGAGGCATTCATGTATTTTACGCCAGTCCTAATAAATCAGCTTTTGGAAGGTTTCTTTGTTGTTTCTATATACAGGGTGTATCAAATAAAAAAGTAAATTTTGCTTGGGTGTTAACTACCCGACATATAAAGCACAAACCCACCGAAACCGGATTTCATCATAAAAGAATAAAAAAAGTAAAATTTAGAGCCAAAAATTCTTTAGTCCGGGCCTGATACAAGCAAACGTCATGTTAAGCACCCGCTAAACGTGGTATTATATATAAATACATTGCACTCATTTAGTATTATTCTTAATGGTATGCCGTAAGTTCATTTAACGTCATTCTGAATAAATAAAGGCCCTTGTAAAATAGCAAAACTGAGCATTTTAAATTTCTTCTTTTATAAAAATAAACATTCCTTTTTGTTTAAGAGCATTCTACGTAAGTCTACAAAGTATTATTTTAATACCCTGATAAGACGTTCGAGTTTCACCGGATATGCGACTTTCAGTAGTTACAAAAACGTAAATATTTTTCTTTTGCTTTATCAAATCGAAGTTAGTTTTAATAAACGGATACCAATGAATCTGAGTTATTTATTTAATCAATAACGAAAAACGAATTGAATCGAATTACACAAAAATAAATGTAGATACAGAAAATTTGCAAACACGCCTTTACTATGATATCGTGCGAAAATGAATCTTATACATTCCGCGCTTTGCCGAAAGCTTCGATTTTCTTTATATGAAATCATGATGATTCTGAAAATACGTGTTTTCGAGACGGGAAGAATTAAAAAAAATGTTCGAAGTGACTTGCACTCCAAGCGAGCGATCATAAAAAAAAACAGCGGTAATGGCTGAATGATAGTGGTATGTAGGGTATACTCGGGACAGCATTTAGGTTGGGCACAGATACGGGCTCTGCCCCACCGGCATTTATAAAACTTTTTTTTTTCTCGTTAATGCTACAACAGACCCCTGTCATTAAGACTTTTTGATCGTGATATGATTACAGCTGCTACATATTATTATATTTACCTCTATATCTGATACACCCTGTATTAGGGTAAAACTGACACGATATATTTTTATAGCTATTTAAATATGAAGAAAATAAAATAAATTTTCAGTACACAAAAAAAGAACGCCAATCGATACAATGACTGCCCTAAAAAAAAAAAAACAGCATTTGGCCTAAATAAGCAAGGGATATGCGCTTTTTGGAATAAAATTACCTTGAGCTATGAGTAACTCAGTTACAGTTAATTTTTGCGTTGTGGAAGCCATCTGACATTCAGTCTCCAGAAACATTCAGCCTCTTGGCTTTTTGTATTTGGTCTCCCATCTCTTTTACCCATTAAATTATTAAATTATACCAGTCATTCCAGGACTTCCATACTAGTACCCTGCACAAGTCTCTGGCTCGTTGATCGAAGTAACCCTCTGGGTTCTTTTTGGCGTCTAGAGCCCCGAATCCACACAGAATGTGATAAATGTTCCCAGTGTAGATCATTTTTTTTATAGGTATACTTTCAGTGTACAGTATCCTGTTAGGAGATCTCTGACGATGCGAAGATAACTCCTACTGAGCTATAGTAGTTCTTCAGCTTTCTTTTTGATGGTTGCTTAATAAAGGTCTTACCATGAATTTGCTTAGCTGTAATACTCCACTGTTCTTTATGTTTCCCTTTGGCCCAGCCCCTTACCTGCTCTCAGACTGTGTTTTTAAACACTCCAAGAGCAGGTTTTGGACCTGCATATGAAGCAGATAATCCCCTTCTTGCTAACTCAACGGCTTTTCATTTCTTTCGATTGCTGAATGTCCAGGCAGTAGTCTATCAAGCTATTCATTTCGCGAATACATTCCCAAACCAGTCTTGATTATATCTTGGGTTCACTAATGCCCTCAGCTCTCACTGCTGTCTGTCGAATATATATCCGCTTATTGTCATAAGCCTTCTGATTAATTTCAGTTGCACAATGAATATTGCGTATGCTGAAATACCACGGCATATTTTCCAAATAGAAGAGTGATCATTTAGAGGTCCAAGATCACCTAAGTTTCTCCTTCTTGCTAATGCTATTGTGATCGTTTTGTAGGGACTGATATCTAGACCCACTTTCCCGGTTCATGCTTGCACAATTTATAGAGCGTTCCGTATTTTGCTTCGCACTACGCTGTTGAATTTACCCTAGGTCAGAAAAGATCATCTGCATATTCCGAAGTTTTATGTTTTTCATTGTCCAGCTTTACTAGTTGTTCGTCCACGACCAGGCCAGATTTCACAGTAGAGAAGAGCACTTCCTTGGTTGGCAGAGCAAGCTCAGCCTCTGGGTGGAAGACTGTCTCTCGTAGATTTTTCCTGTTTAATACGCATATTGGTCTTGATGTAGTGGCTGAACATTGTTACCACATCATCCCTTATGTGTTGCTCTGACAGTTTTTATCAAGAGTCCCTTAGCATAAATGACACCATCGTGGTAAGTCTCAGAAACTTTGCTCCATCGTATACAGTTTGGCCAGGTTTTGGAATAAAAGTAACTTTGACCAGCTTCCAGATCATTGGTATGTATCCCAGTGTGAGATTTCATCTGAATAATATACTAAGCTTTCCAACAAAGCTCCGGTTTGTAGCATACAGAATAATATCCCAATCCATGCAGGGCTAACACGTGATAGCTAAAATTACTTAAGTTTTCTATGAATAATTTCCAATACATACTGTATTTGAAAAAATACTAGGTATTTCAGTATTCGAGCGAATAATAAATAAGAAGTATCTCACTGCTTTGCTGTCTCGATATTGTTCATCAATATCTTGTTGAGGCAGAAGCAGTGACGTAAGCACGCAATTACATAGTCAAACCGCTGATCGATATTTCTCAATTACCATTCAAATAACAAAAATATCACAAAACGAACGAAGAATAAATAGCTTCATAAACAATCCTTCCTCTCAAATTTAATCTGTGAGCTACGCACATATTTAGGATTTGTCCATAAAACGTATTACTCAATTTCATGGCTGATAAATTCCTAATATAAAACTGCGCTATAAACAATTTATGATCTAGAACTACATCACCACAATTTAATACATTTAATACATACATTATTGTCCCGTTTAATTACAAACCAAACGATCGCCATAGAACTTAAACGAGGCATTAAATCCTAATACGTTTCGCTAAACGCCGACAATAGCAAATTGTTTACTAGTGGGATCAAACAACTAGGTTTTAAAGTTCGATCTTTGGTATGGGACGTTTTTTTATCAATTTAGTCAATACTTACAAGAGCATTAAAATAAATAGGATTATGAATCTCTAATTAAATATCTACTTGGGTTTTTAAAATACTTATTTCTATCTTTGTTAATCTATATGTAGTCCTGGCATATCAATAAGGCCAAAAATAAAATAAAACCACGGGGTTCCTCTCTTATTCAAGAGTATTAACATTTTTATAGGGGTATAGCGCACACGTAAAATATCTAATGGGGTATCGTAACTTGTTTTCGCATTTCAGCTACGGTTTAAAACTGAAATTGAATTATAAACGTTACGTTGTCTGGTGCCATTTTGTACCGATACTTTGATTTACTTTATCTTTCTGAGCAGGTAGCCTACAATAAGATATTTTTTATGCTGATGAGTTCCAATTTCGTTCATTAAGGGGGATTAATCGGGGCTTGGCGTAATCCGAAATGGCGGCGGAAAGATCAAGTTAGTGTAACTAAAGTAAGAGATTAGGTTTCATTACTTTTGAAGACAGGAAATTTTTACGATTTTATTTTATTGCTGTGGTCATTACACTGTGGAGATTTAGTTAGATTTTTTGTAGCCTTAAGGAATAGAGTGATAAAGCTGATCAGTGATTTTTTGAAGATTTGTGGAGTAATCTGATACAAGCTGTTGCTTATTTAAGCAAGATATGTTTACAGATTTTTAGAAGAACGTCTCACGCAAAATTACGTAGTTTATGTATGATTGTATGTAATGCATAAGGTTTGTTATTGTTGGTATCTTTAGGTTTTATGGTATAATTGCATATCCAAAAAAATTATATAAGAAATTATTTAAGAATATATGTGCCAAACCTAAGTCAGAATTGTCAATTGTGCCCGTACTTAATTAAAATGACCTTTACTTAGTTTTGAATTTGGTGTTTATAACTCTCTCATTCAGCAGGGAGATCGTTCCTGTTCGTTCGTCGATTTTCTGTAGTGTAAATGTGATGTAGGACCTTAAATTTCAAAGAACTCTTTGGCTTACTATGCCCCGAGAAGTTTGTAATGTGTGAATGGAGGGGTGATTTACACCGCGACCTAGAACGTATATTTCCTATTTTACAGTTTACCAATCCTATTCGGTCAGAAGTATAAGATATGAGAAGCCAGTTGATAATGCCTCTTCGATTCAATGCTCCAGGTAACATCCCTTGAGTTAACAATGCTTACAAATTGTGAGAGGAGATGGATAGGTGTTTTATCCTGTTCCACAAAATCTAATTCAGTATTTCTGCGAACCCAAGCTACTCAGATATCCTTTCAGTTCAAGGTTAAAAAAGTTGTTAATACGCAGGTTATGATCATTTCATTAGCACCGTTCTGTTATAGGTTCAGAAAATTTTACCTTCCTCATTCATGAGATTCTCCCCAATAAACGGGATCTCTGCTCCATCTCCATTCTCAATTTCTTAGTATTGTACTGCTACTTAACCCAAAGGATTCAGCCCTACAAAGGCATTCCACCCCTTCTGCAAGGTATCCTATTCGTTTCCTTCGCCTGTTGATCAAAACCACAGAGGGTCATCTATCGTTTGCTAATCTTTAATTTCCTAGCAATCCAAACCATTTGGAACTGATTTTATGTAAACGCAACCCTGATGGCTATTGACTACAGACACAATGAAATCTCTACATTCGGCAATCCTGCCAAATTGAACTGACATCTTTCAATGGCGGGTACTTCCGCTGAAAATACTCAGTTTTCCCCAACTTCGAAATAATTAGTTTAGGCCAATATTCCCATACCAGTTCCCTTTGCGTTTTGGGAGCCATAGTATACATTTGATGGCATTTCTGTTAATTCGAGATGTGTTTTGATCGCATCACTCTTCTTACGAGCTTTTAAATTGCTCACAAAGGAATTTTTTGACATATCTCCCAGGACATGCTCCAATTTGATCACCGTTAGGAGATTGAGGCCCATGCTAAGTCTATAGTTCCTTCTTGATCATTCTGAGTGTGGTTCTTTTTACCACGCCCTCTAACAATATGAAAGGGGGAAAATACATACTACCTCAATAGCTACAGTTGGGCAGCGTACTCATACCCCGTTAACGGATACACATACTATCTTTAATTCGCAGTGCCCAGATTAGTTCTTTGCCTTCAGCTACTGAGCATAATCATGACGGTTGTCCACTAGCGCTGTATAGATAGATAATAATTTTTATTTCAAACGCCACAAAAACATAAGTGGTTTGGAAAAGTCAAACAAGTACAAAAAAAAAATGACATAACATATACCTATTACATTTGATTCAAAAAAGTAGTAATTAGAAAAAAGTTTAAATAAAAGCTTATATAATTAAAAAGTAGATAATAATAGAATAGATAGTAGATAGATCTTTATTCAGTAAATCAAAATGTTGAATATGTATAAATATTTTTACAACACTTAAACACTACTATTAATCATACAAAAAATAGGAAATACTAATCACATATATGATAAACCCTAGTGACTATGCGATAAAAAGAAATTAAATTATCAATTCAAATTGAATAATCGTTACATTTCACATTATAAATTACTATATTGCCAATGAGGATAGAAAGGTAATAAGGTTAAACTGATATGAAAATTTGCATATTATGAAACATTGTTAAGTTATTTTAGTTTCTTTGTTGTTACTGGTAAATCTTAGATTAAGTAAGTGATAAAATTTTATATTAGTATGCACTTTATACATACTTTTGAGTTTGCAACGGAAAAGATTAATTTTTTATTCCGGGGTTCATATAAGTTTGGAGTTGCTTCTTCAAAATAGTAAATTTTTTTCAAAAAACTACACATCTATCACGACAACGATGTAAGCGTAAGTAAACCTTATTTTTGAACACTTCCCTACAAGATCAGTTCTTTTTAGGCCAAAATGCTCCGTACACAAGACTTCTGAAGCAAGCCTAGTGATCCGTCGAGCACCAAAAAAGACACCATAACTATCGGATCGATATAGCATGATTGCGCCAGGCCAGCTGTTCATGACTGTATTTCTAATATGCGCATGCATAATCGAAGAAATGTTTTAAAGCAAATATGATGTGTCGATTCAGTCAGTGTCATCCATCATAGTCAAGAAATTTGCTTGTCCTCGGACTAAATTGTGAGTGCGTAGCCAACTTAATTGAATCCTCTTATAGTAGTTGAAGTGAAAGATGAGTTTCCGATATTAATGTTATTATTTGCACAAACCACGTGTTTAAAGTTAAATATTAGTCACAAAAAAAAGAGTAAAATATTCTTAGCAGCAACTCAAAACTACATCTTAAAGTAATCCTCAAATTCAAGGTTCCAAATAATTAGCAAATTAAAGATTTCTTTCTTGAATAATAATTATTATATTTAATGTGGAAGTTTATGGAAAAACTTTATATTTAGCAAGAGCTTTTAAATAAAGAATGTGTACAACGGTAATATAACTTTGTTGAAATTTTATAGTATGAAATGGCCTGCAGACGATTCGGTTTTTCTTTATATTTGAAATTAAAAATTAGCACTCATAAAATAGCGCAACAATGTAAGTAACCTATTAGTTTTAATTCCACGAACGATTCCTAAACGAAGGACAAAATTATCTAACACTTGTCTTGGAATTCGAAAACCTAAAACAACCTAAGCGTGCCATAAAGATAAAAATTTCATCTTAATAAAAACACAAGTATGAATAGAACGTTTTTTCCATATTTACTTAGAATCTAGCAATAGCTGATGATTAATTTTTTACAATATGTAATAGAGCTCCAATAAGTTTCATCATATGAGACCGAAAGGTAGACCTTAGAGAAATTGTCATACATGTTGAAACTCAATTCTTATTAATTTTTTATAAATATTAAATTTAGTCTTGGCTATGTTTAGTAATTGATCATTTTCAAAATCATTATCTTAATCTATGCAATATTTGTTCTGCGTGAGTTTTTTAAGTAATTAAATCTTTTGATGTTATAAGTAAAGCATTATCGTTGCATAATTAATATGCGTATGCAAAGTATTATTAAAGGTTGCACAGAATGATATAAATATTATTAATAAAGGACCTAAAACGCTACCTGTGGCAAACTCTTTAACTAATTTTGAAACGGACTTGACTATATTTCCTCTAAGTTTACTTTAAAATTGCTTTCTACCCTTCAAGTATGATTCCATCAATTTCAAAGTTGTGTCTCTTACCATAGCTATTTAATTGAAGTAAAACTTATCAGATTTATGCGATCATAAGCTCTAAAGAAGTCAAGGGAATCCTAGGGAATGCTACCAATCCTCAGAGCTGATATTGAGCCAGGTAGTAAAAGGGTTTCAAATAGCTATCTGAATAAATACCTGGTTGCATAGAATAAATTGAATTAAAATCCTGCTTTGAAGTATACATCAAACAGTATTTATGAGTGGGATCCCAGATTTTTCCCTGACACATCCGGCTTTTTAGCTTGTGGGTACTGTCATTGTTCTGACACTGCGTAAGTATAAACCACCAAGCTTTATTAACGGTAGGACACACTTACGTGTCCCTGTAGGTTCTAAATTTTATTAGAAAAAGTATTTCCAGTACTTATCTTGTTTAAATGCCAATGTAAGTATAATCTGGCGTTTACGCACCATTCACTTTCATTCCCATATTTATTCCAAATGCAATTTTGCTAATTAATTTCTAAATGTACCTAATTATAAAATAGAAGCATCTGCACCGAATCACCCCCAATCCATCCGAGCTTTTCAAAAAAGGATCATACTAACAGTGAAGATTCAAGAGCAAAATGCCGAACAATTTTCCCGCAGATATCCTCAGTTTGTTTTCAGGATGCCACGAAGCAAACGATGAACTACAGAGCCCCATAACCGCGCGGGGTGAAGGAATTGTTATTAATTTGAGAGTGATGATGCTCTCGGCAGTATCTAGGAGAGACAGTTTAACTTGATGGATTGCTGTAGTATAATCTATCTGGGAGCATTACTACCCGTCAAAACGTATAACGATTCCACACGATCTCTACGGGGATAATTCAGCGAAAGAGTTACGCTTTTAATTTTCGTCTGACAGAGAAGAGAAGACTGAACGTTAGCAACTGTGATAAAGAAATTGGGATGAGTAAGAACACTCTTGCGTTAAATAAGTGACATGGTTGACATCATATAAAATGATGATCAACTAAAAAGCCCCTACCTTACTGTAAAACAAAGCATTCACAAGCCGAATAAAAACGAAGAAAAAGCCATAAAGCGAAAAAACATGCTTACGTTAATACAGATGCCAAGCAAATAGACCATCCAGCTCTATGGAGGAATTTACGTAAATTGAATTTAGGAAGATGTATAGTGGTCTATCCTAAGTTTCTCAGTGAATAATGCAATGATAGATATTTTGAGTTCTGTTGTGCTCCTGTTGTACAGAAAAGATGTAACTCATGGTGATGGAAATGCAGATTGCTTTTGAGAAGTTGTTGTTTGGAATATGCAATCCTTAATAAGTTAAAAAACATTTGGGTTGATTGGTATAGTTGTATGTTGACGCTTGCGTCCTTTATTACGATTTATTCATATTTTTATAATGCATAGACAATAATTTTTCCCATCAATGAAATCTCCTTAAAACCTATACCTAAACATCGAGCGTGAGAGATATAAGATTTAAGACCGATCAATATATTGGCTAGAACAACATATACCTTGCTATAGAACGAACATATGGCCGTTTATTGAAATCCTGATTAGTCGCTCACAGTGCGTTAGTGCTTAGGCTTACATTGCGGATGATGTCATTCGGGGCAAATGATAGAGGTGATATAAAGTACTTGTGCTATTAGACCTTAGAGAGCATTGATACTTTAAACATGTTATACTTGTGGGTACAAGCGCGATCTGTAGGCTGGTGTTCGATGCTTCTGACAGATATTTCTGGAGAACAGAATACAGCAAGTTGTCGTGAATGATCATTTTTCCGACAGAATCAGGATTCCTCATGGTGTTCCTCAGGGAGCCATCCTTAGTCCTCTGTCGTTTAGTATTTACACCAGCTCCTATCTTCTCCATAAAGATTATAAAATAACCCCATAATGTCAGATAACAGCTTGTTAAGGTGCCAATTTGAAAGGAAACTTGCTTAATTATACTCCTATCTTCCATAGCTATTGACAAAATGGGTCTCATACAAAACGGACTATTGCTATTACTGTTTCATTAGTTAGGTAGTATTTAGAAATAGAAAGTATTTTTACGAAAATGTTTTGATCACCACTGTCACTTCTATCCAATTTTTCTTTAGTTATTATTTTGAGGATATGAGATCTTAATCACAAAGTTAATAATGTTATTACCATTATTATTATTAACAAAGTGTGCATATATCTTACAAAGCTTAATTGATTTTTTATCTATAGGTTTCAATTCTGGTGAGTATCATGTTGAAACGAATTGCAAAAACTTTCTTATTTGGGTAAAAACCTTATCACCACGTCACGGTAGAAAGTGTTCCAACGTCAAGTACAAAGAAAGCTGAAACGATTCGGTGGCTTATGGCACAAAATATACATTTTGAAGAAAACTTTAGAAAGCCTTGAATGATTTAATAAAGTGTCATAAAACAGCCAATCCGCAGTACAAAGTTGCTATTCTTTCAGCGTCACATAGCCGTAGCGTATTAAGATTGCCACCGTATCATCCAGATCTGAAGCCTATTGAAAAAAATGGCTAACGTTTGACAATGGGTTGCAACAAGAAATATAACTTTTAAACTGGCAGACGTGAAAGCTTTATCGAAAGAAAAATTTTCTTTAGTATGTAGATACTGAAAAATGGGAGTCCGTTTGTAGAAATGTTGACAAAGTAGTCCATGAATATTTAAAAAAAAAGAAGGTTGGCTTGACAATATAGCCGAGGAAATTACTTTTAGAGTAAACACAGGCCAATCAAAAACCAGCGAAGAAGCTTCTGATGGTGACGATAAAAAGGATGATGACGATGATGGCACGACTTACGTGCACAACGTTTACCATGACGCTTTTAACGAAATGCATATATGTATCTTTCCTTCGTATTTTTTGAAAAGTTATCTAAGCACACTCCATTCTTATTTGTGCATAATTATTGTTATTTATAAATATCTAATTAAACCACTATTACTTCATTAGTTCTCTATATGTTTTTGTGCTTGATATATGTATCTCTACGTTTCCAATATCTATCCGTGTTTGTACACCATACTAGAACCGGAGGTCTATTTTGGGAACCAATATCTCCATTACATTTTCCAAAAAAAAAAAAAAAAAAACGCGAAATGCAAGTACCTAGAAGTAATTTTTATAATCAATTGTAATTTTCATCGTAAAATAAATCACCCCTGCTATGATGACTTTAGTTCTCATACTAAGCTACGTTGACATTACTATGACGGCATATGTATTCTTCATTTTTGGATTCTGTTAGATCATTGGGTTCTTCAGTATAATAAAAAGGAATATAGAGGGAACGGGAATGTCGTACTGTCAACGAAATATCATGATGGTGCAATTGATAGTTCGTTTGGAAAACTCGAAATTGTAAGTTCTTACATCACGACTGGACACCATGCATCAGCTGTTCAAATTACAACACAAAGAGGTAGCCAAGTAGCCAATGATTTTATTTTACGCCCACTTGAATGTCGTAGATACAAAGAGCTTAGTCTTGCATCAAACTAGCTAGCAAATAAAAAAAATATATAAAAAGCCTGGCGTATGGCCCCTTAGGGGACTTAATAAAATGAAGATTTCGCACAAGGACTTTTCTAGGCGAGTGAGCAAACTCTTCAATTTGATAACTCCAAACGATCAACCTAGCAGTTTGGAATATAACAAAGAAAAAATAAAAAGGTGCTACTTTTGTGCACAATCTCCTAAGTGACTTTTGTGTAGTGTACAATGTTTACCCTTGTTTCAATGTGGATTATAAAAACCCATATCAGACTGATCAAAACGCAAAAGGAATTTAAAAAAACGTTGCTCTTTTCATTAAATATTTAGTTATTATTCTTACTGATGAGGAGCCAGTTCCAGGTGTTAGTATTCCATTAATAGCACGCGAGGAAAAACAATTTTAAATTTAAAAGCATATAAAAAGACAAAATATAGTATAAAAAAATACCCTCGCTTTGCAGTTCCATAAGAGCTGTTGCTGAGGAAATGGACATATCTTATTCATCAATACAGTGCACTCTCTCAAAACATAAAATGCACGCATACGCCTTTAACATTGTGGAAGTGTTTCATCCTGGTAATGGAAGCTCACCGTGTTGTTCTTGCGAACGCATATTAATATGGCTCCAGGAATATTCAAAGTTTTTACAAAAAAATACTTGGACTACTAAAACGATAGAGATAGGTATAAGAACACCTATAGGTTTTCGATAGAGGATTTAATTCTACATCACATACCATGTGATTCAAAATGATTGTCGTAAGAAAAAAACTGTTTTCCGGAAAAAATTATCTATACTTATCACCAATTTAATGAGCGAAGTTAGCTACATACAAATTTCATACATAAATGAATTTCTTGACATTTAGCGACATTGGCGTGCGTGTTGTAGTATCTTTCGATTATTTATCTTACAATTTTTTTTCAAATCGTTTTATATTTAATCTAATATCACAACAATAGTATTTCTGAATACTGTAAGAAAATAAGGAAATTTATCTGTGGTAATAGCTCAACAAAACAGGTAAAAAATAATATTAACATTAAGTGAAATAGTTTATTACAGTTTATAATTTTATAGCTTATCATACACTTCAGCGCAATGAGCTATCAAAAGTAAGTTACATTTCATCCCTATAAAGTTCTAACGGTACAGAATTATAACCATTAGATCACAATAGGCGATTGGAATATTTTCATTGGTTTAATAACATTTTAAGGGCGATGCTTGCTAAACAAATCATTTTTCTCGGATGAAGCTGGTTTATCTAACAAGCTATATAATTCACAAAACTATCGTATCTGGTCTGCAGAAAATCCACATGAATTTCGAGAAACGCAATTGCAACCCGTAAAGTTGGAGTTTGTTAGCTATGTCCAGGCAACGAATAATAGGGCAATTTTCTTCGAGGAAATTGGGAAACAGCCCAACGTTACCAACAGATGTGAATTGTTGATTGCAGAGTTACAAGAAAATGAGCTTGAAGCAGTTATTTTCAGCACGATAATGCTCCAGCACATACTGCCCGACAAACCTGCCAATATCTTCAACATTTTTTGCTGACAGGGTCGTTAGAGCACAAAGATGGCCACCAAGATCGCCTAATCAAAAATAGGATCTATAGAAACCGCATGCATACCATAGGAGAACTGAGAGATGCAGTTTTGTCACTTAATAATTATACTAATTGTATGTTATAATTTAAAGTAATAAATAAATTTAGTTAAACACCAGTTAGTACTGAATTGTAAAATCATAATTTAGTAAAGTTAAATTAATTACATTTCATTTTTATAAGTAGAAACACCAATCCATAGTCGTTTATATAATGCGAGTTCAAATATAGGTTACGTTTTCCTTATTTATGACAGATCCGTTTACTTTCTTATGTTCCAACACTGACTTAGTTCAAACCTTCATTACAAACACGCGGCATATACCTACACCCCTGTTATATTATAGGAGCGGATTTGACAATCATTTTGAATCTCTGTGTAATGTAAAAATATACAGGGCGTTCCATTTGAAAAAAATACTTTTAGTACTAAGAGGCTACCCCAAATCGACCCTAGATTATGGGACACCCTGTATAATTTTGTTTACTTTTTATTCCCTGCTTAAATAGTAGAAGACCCACACCAGATTTAAAGTTAGCCATGATTTTCCATGTTACAGGAAGTACGACATAGATGAAGCTCTTTTTTTTTTCTAAATAGATCATAGCTAATTATGTTTAACCTCGAAATTTTGCTAACTTAAAAACTTTAAATGGACGGGTTCTGTCACCCTCGTTCCCATGTGTTAGGTTTCAGCTTCAGGGCAACAGCGTTAGTACTAGCCCTGAAGATGTCTCTCGATCGAAGACGAAACATCGGTCAAAAGACGATCCTGGACGTGGTTACAACCCGGAAACCAAACACTGTGTAGTGTGGACAACCCCCGTCGAAGTATAGGTATAAGCTTAAAGTTATCGACTGAGGAAAAAGCGAAAATTGAGTCTGAGAGACTCCCCACGATCCATGACATGATTTTAAAAGCCGCGCCCTGGGAAGTGTTAAAAGTAAAACACATCCATTTTTGTTATGACTCGATCAACCGGCTCCTGTCAACTGTTCAGATTTAACATTTCATTCATTCCACCTCTCCGGCGCGATGTCAACAAGTTCGCATCGCCACACGGCGTGGAATACTTTAATCCGTTTTAACAACGTAACTCCCCACATACCCAACAGCAACAGGTACTCGGTCTTTGCATAAATTCAATTTTCGAACTGTTGTAGCGGAAACGGAGGTAAGAAATTTCAATCAGAATTAGTTTACGCCCGATGGGAGCAGGTCAGGGGCGAATTACGGGGGAAAAGGTTCGCCTGGGGTTCGTCATTTTTATGGCTCAATCCGATTTTTATGGTCGCAACGGCTTCGTTGAATATCTTTTTTTCCTCGTACTCCCGTACCCTTTGGGATATGTCGACGTATGTTCAGTTAAATAATCATAAATTTCGTTTCCCTTTGCCGGGATATATGTACCTGGGAGTATTGTAGAAAGGTAGTATAAAAGGAAATAAATCGTTGATTGGTGAAATTGCGCACGTATAAAATAATTGAGGCGAATTTGGGAGAATATTCAACATATATGATTCCACTATAATTGGCAAATCAATCCCAATCGTCGCAATATAAAAATAACCAATTAATGAAATCATGAAAAATGGATTCAATACATATGCCAAAGATTGAAGTAATATCTAAGTTGAATCATCCGTCTAATGTGATAAATACTATGATATAACTACAATTGATGCTCCTGTTATAAGTTTAAGTTATGTGATAGTCGTAGAGTAATAGCTTGGCGGGAAAAGACGCAACAAACCAGAGCCACAGCAAAACTAGCATCCATACAATGTCTTCTTCCCCGTTATTGCCACTAGAAGCCCTCCTGGACCTACCACCCTTACACATTGTTGTGGAAACAGAGGCCAGATTAACTGCATTTCACCTATGGCAAATAGCAAATCAATCGCCACATGCTCAGGCCTACTACTGGAATCAGCATTTTAGGAATGTCCTCGGACATAATGTGTATTCTACAAATGATCAATGCATACTTCACTACCTCCTTCCCAAACAGAGAGAAATGGAGATGCAACAAAAAAGCATTGACGCAGGCAGACACCTGCTGGTTTCCGGACGGTTCGAAAACACAAATATTTTGTCGCAGTCCAAGAGTCAGATGATATTACAACCATGGACAACACGCAACGATTACATTCACATTGAAATCTATGGCATCGATATTTGTGCGAGAAAGATTTTGAATCCTTAAACTTTTGGGGATGGCTATTATAGTATATATAGTATATATAGTATATATAGTATATATAGTATATATAGTATATATAGTATATATAGTAATATATATATATCTAATCTGGGTACCTGTGCACACACCCATTCTTGGAAATCAGGAAGCAGACATCTTTGCCCAAAAGAGTGCTGCGGGGAAATTTCAGCAACCAGAATCTGCTATTGGCATAGCGCCTACAGAACCTAACCAGGAAATAAAATTCTGGGTAAATCAGAAAGTGCTCCAATACTGAAACAACTGTTCTGGTTTGGTGCCTGCGAAAAAGTGTATTACGCCAAGTCATGCCAGAACCAAGGAACTGGTAGAACTTGACCTTAAAAATGTCAAGGTGATTGTCTCTGTCTTTACAGATCACTGTAAACTCAGAAAGCACCTACACAGAATCGGGCTCTCTGATGAAACTGAAGGCCGATTGTGTATTGAAGACGAGGAGACAGTCAAGCATATTTTCTGCCACTGCCCTGCTGCTCCAAAAAATCAAGTATGTGACCTTCGGGAAGGCTGACCCTTCCCTAGAAGCCCTGAGAAGAACCTCGTTTAGCAAGATACTAAGTTACCTTAGGGGCCTGAACTTGTTGGATGAACATAAGATATAATCCGCTCTACAATAAACTCTAGTGGTAGTAGTGGACGGGACGATTCTCCTACTAAACTAGCTAAGTATAAGTTTGAAGGCTAAAACTTAACAATCCTTTCAAGTCATAATATAACCATCTGTGCACCACTTTTTTTTGATGGCATATCTATTCAATCGAAAATATTGTCTTGATTCCACTCCCTCTTGCACCTCAGATTTGTGACAAAATCACGAAAATGCCGCAAGTCGTCCCAGAGCATACTTCAAGTTTGGTCACTATCTGGAGACTTGGGCTTAGGTCTAATAGTTCCTTGCCTGATCCTTGTGCGCGCGGTTCTTTACAGTACACCCTCGCCAAACTGCAAAGTTATACATACATATCAGTTTAAAGGAGTATATTCTCAGAGTAGCGAAGCTATTTCTTTTATTCCATGCCGCTCACCCACAATTGGTCTCACTATTCTACTGTTAACTGAAAGCAGCTCTTTTCCATTACATTCCCAGTTCTTTTCTAGAACGTTTCTGCACACCGTTAGCGCTTTTCTCGCGTTGTTTTTTACATAAAGCTTGTCAGTATTCCACAGAAATTTATTATCTAAGTTATGGTCTAAGTACTTGACCTCCATCTTCTAGTCTGTAGCCTGCCATAATCTTAAGATCAAGTTTATCTCTATATTCAAGCTACTAAGATAGTCTTGACCTTAGGTCGCATTAATTGATACCGTCTTTTCGAAACGTTCAGCCTTTTATGAACTATTTTACAGAGACTCATTTTCTGCAAATATATTATAAACATATGTCGGCTAGCAAAAAATTGAGATTACATTGAAATTATGAAATATTTTTGGAAGTTTTTGCTTTAACCTAGTATTTTTAAATTGCAAACAATTGTACTGTATTTTGTAGACCAACTTTTTTTGCTTTCATGATTTATGTTGAAGGAGTAACAAACTTACATTTTAAACTATGTTCGAATTTTTTGCTCTTAGGATTAAAATGGAACGAAAAGAAAATAAAAAAGCATATATCTAATAACGTGCTTCTTCTTCTCTTGCGTTAATGACTGCTTGAAGTCGACGAGGCATAGTTAAGCATCACTTCTTGATCAATATTATCCAATTCTTGTAATACCAACTCTCTGAGTTATTGGGCAGTTCTTGGAGCTGGTATTTGCCTTTAGATAAATCATCCTAAGTCATACCATAAATGTTTAATGAGATTCATATCCGGACTGATGGCTGGCCAATTGAACCGAGTAATTCTCACTTCTCCAGACATCATCTGACACTCTGGCTACGTGAGGTCTAGCATTATTTTGCATGAAACGGGCATAGCATGATCTTCTAGAACCTTCGTTATGTATCTATGAGCTGTCAGGGTTGCATTTGTATAAACGATCATACGTATTATACAGTGTTAACATAACCGACCCACCAACAGTTACATCTCTAACTCCTTGGAGTTGATTTTGCAGCAAAACTGCAGAAGCTGTTCTATTCTTAATCTTGTGGACCCCAAAAAACGGTCATCTACTTAGGTGGTGGCTCTTTTACGTCCAGATGATCTTATGGTTAACAGGCCAGTCTCCTCATAGCATTGCTACACCTTTTGCACAGCACAAAGACTCTTACCAGCAATTCTTGCAGTTTCACGTTATCCTTAGACACCTGGTATTAACATTAGAATTCTTGCCACAACAATAGCATGTAAAAGTATTATGACATATAAAATACACTATACCGTGTGACCTACAGGTTACACAGACAGAAGTCAATGCTAAACAAACAAAGATAAACGTCAAATGTTGAATTGACTGTGAGATGAGCGCATGCCACTTTATAAAAGCTGCAAGTATGGTGACAGATAACATATAGGGAAAATGATATTTCTCGGAAAATAAATTATTAAGCGCTTACTATGATTTACAATTTGCAAATATAAGGTTAAAACAGAAAATTCCAAAATTTTTTCCTTGATTGACAGATTACGCCTACACTAGTCAAGGAGTTCGTTTATCATCAGGTTCCACATAGGTGGGGATACAACCTTCTTCTGGATAATGCCATGGAAAGTTCCACTACATAGAAATAAGTTAGATTTAAGAAAAAAGATGTGTTCAGAGATGACAATCGAATTACCGGAACCTCGTCAGCATTTTTCGAGTATCGCGCTCGTGAGGGAATTGGCGACGAGGTATTAGCAATTCAGGTTGTGATCTGTGGTGTTAATAAATCAAGCGCAGCCTCAGGGTAAGTACCTTTCTAATATTCCCTATTGATGTATAAGATTAGAGAAGTGAATAGCTCAAACCCCCAACCCTTGAACAAAGGGGCACGACATTTAGGGAAAGTCGCGACATTTGGTGGAGGCGGCGGGTACTTTCTTTCATTGAAATAACAGTTTTTACGTACGTTTTACGTATGTGAAATATTGGTTACCTAGGAAACTTCAGACCTTAGGATTGGACCTCAGTAGGTCCTTACCTACTGAGCAAGATAGTGTTATAACCCGCTTAAACTCAAAATTATGCTACACCAGACCTGCATTTTGAGTGAAAAACTTAGTAAAAGCCCGATTTAAGTAAACATGGCTTAAGCATGCAATGGAATTATTTAGAATAGGGCCAATTTTTAATATTATTAGGCAAAACATTACTAAAAAAATTAAAAAACTTCGTCATTTAAAAAAAAAATCGAGATTTAATTTCATTTTTAACTCAGGAAAAAAAATCTGGAAGTTATCTACCCTTTATTGCGCGCCTATTACCTGAAAACGCTTCGTTAATAACCATTACCTTATCAGCTTATTTTTTTTTATTACTAGCGTTGCCAAATTAGCCAATTTGCATACCTAACCGCGTTTTCAAAATAATCACCAATTTTTCCGCCAGCGCCTAAAAGTATTTCCATTATTGAATAAAACCTACACCTACTTAGACAGGGCGAAAACGTCGCGACCATTTTGCTCGGTATTAGAAGGCACGTTGCAGCACGTGTGGCTAGCGGCTTTTTCGAGCGCTATCTGAAAATTTTATGGCGCATTGTTCTTCGGAGTCCCGGCAACGCTGTCAACGCCGGCGTATTTTCCGGCCCGCCGACACGATATCACTTTTAACAAATGGCAGGTTATCGTAATATCAGTAGGCGGGGACCTAAATGATAATGGCGTCGGATGAAAAATGCCGCGGCCGCTCCAGAGCGGCGGAACGCAGGTGGAGTGTGGGGAGAGGGCACGTTGGCAAAAGCACAAATGAAAAGTTTTCGGGGTCGTACGAAAGGTCAAAAAATAAAATATGGAGACCGTTAAGTGGCACTGGATCGATGCTAACGAATTCAGTCGAAAAAATGGGCCAGATCCGAATGCGAGTGTCATTCTGATGACGATAAAAGCATTGTTCACATATTAAAGCGTCTGCCTTTTAATTCAATCAGTGGCGCTTCGTATCTTTTTATACCCGAAGAGAAAAACATGTTTAATGAATCATAAAACCGCAATGTTAAGATACATTTAGTGTTAAACGCAAGCATTATGCTTACAATGTCAATTGAAAGCGCAATGAATGTTCAATTTTTATGGTTGACATAGTAAAAATAATTATTGAAGATGTGCATGCTCTATAACTGTTTCAACTAGCATGAAATGTTGAATTTATTACGAGCAGAAAAATTATTAATTCAATCCTTAAATTTGATATGTCTGTATATCGCACAACTACCAACAATGGAAATAATAATTTAACAACGCCATCTATAGTAGGATAGGTAGGCGCGGTTTCCCTAGAAACAGTAACTATGTTTCCAAGTTACGATATTTATATAGGCAGTTCAATGGTGCCCGGGGAAGAAAATGGAAACTAGGACAGAGTTTGAATGAGTTCTTGTTGTCTTCTTATTTGGATTGAATAGTTGCTGATCTATGATCTGATATCTTGATATCTATGAATAAATAGCCCAATAACCAAACATCGAATATTAAAGTAAAGTAAAGTTTACTCTCAAAATTTAGAGAAGGTCACATACAATAAAGACATGGTTTATAAGAAAACTTAATTATTACTAAATTCTAATTAAATATAAAAAGAAACTGTGAGAAGCAGCCAAATTAAAAAAAAACTAAATTTAACAGTGTACCGTTCTGTTTGCGCAATTTTGCTTGTTTTAATTTGAGAGTGCTCTAGGGGTCATTGCGAATTGACATTCAAGGACATTCGGATTAAAATATTTGCGGCACTCGTCGAATAGTGTAGACTGCCTCCTTTCCTTTTAGCGGAGGCTTACGTTTAAGGAGTGAAAACAACCTCTGATATCTTGACGATTTTATAATTTTGACATAATTTGCACCATTATTATAAATGGGAAAATGCAAAATTACACATGTCCAAAAGCATCTGCAACTAAGTTCTTGGATTCATGAATATGCAGGAGACAAGTCAGTATGCAGCAAGATGGCTAGGTAAGTATATTGAGGTTTTTAAGTAATTCTCTACAGCTTGTTCTCGAAGTATTTCCCATTATCACTTTAGCTGTTTGTTTTTGTTGGAGGAATATCGTTTTTGCCGCAACCGACCCTCCCAAAAGAAGAATGCCGTAGAACGCTCTCGAGTAAACAAATAGGTTTGTCCTGCGTCTTCCTTCTCTGCCACTCTTCTAATTCTGCAGATATCGGACATGGATATTGCCAAATGCGACAGGATGTTGTGTGCATACGTCCGAGAAATAGAAAGATGTACCGAGCCAGGTAAAACCGTCGTTATTTTCTCTGAAAGACAGTCTACACTTATAGCGATTAGTTCCATAAGCGTGGGCTTTAAGCTGATTTGGATGCCTAAGCGCCCTAAATGAGGTGGGCACCCAAAGGAAATTAACCTTGGCCTAGGTCCCTAGCCATTAGGGCGTGAGAGGAAATGAGGCGGCGGACGAGCTAGCCAGGCGAGGTTCGTCAGGGTCATTCGTTGGAGCTGGTTCTTCTTTCGGCACTGCCAAATCACAAATTAGAAAATCTATCAATGAGAATGGATACATAATCGTCCAGAGATTGGTGCCAAAAATCAGCGCGAACAGGGACCAGGCAAAAAGAATTCCTAAAGGAAACAGAAGGCCTGAATTCACGAGACTCTACACTGAATAACGACAGGAAGACTGTCAAATGAGTGTAGGTCTGGTGACTGGTCATTGTAGACTGAATAGGCATATGTACAACATAGGCAAGAAAAACCAGTTCATGTCCTGTGCAATGTGAATCAAGATAGATCTGAAAAGGTCGCGGTGAAACAGATCCATAGAAATACTTATTGCATAATTACATTGGTGTAAAAACTTGACAGCTGATAGGTCCTATGGTCATCCCGGCATGTCCATATGAGAAAGGTAGTTTATCCGCGTATTTATCAGTAGCACCAATTCTTTATTTCCTAAACCAGCATGGCTCGATATCTGGTAGATTCCGCTGGTTACTAATCCGGCGTCAATTTTAATTCAATGTGAAGCTTGGAAAAGTCGCATTTGTGGATTTATACTGATTTAACCACAGGGTTTGCTTAAAATAGATATGTTCTCTCCAAACCTGAGCTCTTTGGTTGTTTTCACCTGCTCTGAATCTTCTAAGATCATATCCAAGAAATGCTATGTCCCGATAATGGATCACTCCAATGATTTCACTCAGAACCTAGTTTAACTATCATATGCACCAACATGGCCTGGCAGACCCAATTCATCCTACTCGATCCTAATCTAATCAATAATCTGTTACATACGACAGAACACACATGCTCACTCGTGGAAAATAAGTACTAGAACTTCCGAGATTAAGTTTAATTTGTCGCCGCAACACTGCAGCATCATCCATAACTTCTCCGCAGTGCAGATAAATGTTATCGCATAAAAAAAATTATCGTCTGCGTGAATTACATCTTGAGGACCCGACATTAGATCATTTGATATAATTATAAAAGGGTCGGCCCCAAGATAGATCCTTGTGGCACTCTTCTATCAACAATCTTTACAGCGACATTTTTCTTCCACAGCATACTCGCTGTTTCTGTCCTCAAAGTAACTCTTTAGCAGTTGAAGTGAATGCCTTCATTTGGACGAAACAGGTGCGCTTAATTAAAAAGAATTTGTGAGAAAGTGGACCATTTTTACATCGTTATTCCTTATTATTTAACCACAACAGGTCAGAAATTAATTTCATTTTTTGATTAATTGTTAGAGTTTTGATTTTGTTTATTAAATAGCATCGTTTAGTTTCATAAATTTTATTCTTTATAGACTTTTTTTTCTCTTTAAAATGAAAAAAGGATATAAAATGATAAAGAAACTATATGATTTTTTTTTTGGGAAATGTGTACACAGTTTGATAGATTGACGTAATTCGGTCATTTAAATAATGAAAGGAAATCACGTTTTTTTTAAATGTGTTGTAGAATTTTGTTTGTATCGGACATGTTCGACAAGCCCTTAAGTACGCATTGTCGTTACTGCCAACCGATATCTCAGAGATATTGCAGATAGTAATATATATCATTGATTACCATTTCTCGATTACCATACATCTCGACTACTGGTCGTGTATACAGTTTCTTTGTAGTGAACTTTTATTAAAATCTACTCAACACTAATTCAAATTTACATTTAAAACCAATCGATCGAACACTCCATTTCTCTAACGTATTTACACATCGGTATGGAAAACTGATTTAAACACTTTATAATATTCTTTCCACAAAAACGTCAAATTTAAATCATATTAAGTCTTCTTGACGAAAACCGATCGATTACTGTCAAAATAAGGAAACCTAACACTGAGTAGAATTATAAAATAAAATCTAAAAACGCTGCTTCACTTACTCAAACTAATTGTATTTAATAATAATATTTATAGTACGCCCGCGTTCCCGATGTGCTAAATTTAAATAAAAAACTATACAGAGTTTTAAGACGCGTAAGAATTCACAACACAATGTAATATTATTATAAGAGTGTAACCCTATTTGTTGTGGAATCCTACAACACGAGTTAGTGTATTACGCGGGGTGAACTTTCTAAATTCTAATTAGGTAGAACGTGAAGGTTTTAGAAATGTGGTTTCCATGTAATGTTTGCAAGTATATGTATGTGAATTACGTCAATTAATTCAAAGTTTCATTGTTTGAATATTGCGTCTACATTATTGTTATTAATGCTAGGAAATTTGAGGCAGTTCAAATTTATTTACTAGAGTTTTGTAATATGAGTAAGCCTAGGTTTTCAGCAATTAATGGGTTGTATTGTTTTAGAGAGACCCTTGTATATGGAAGACTCATCTCAATTATTAAATTTCAGTTTTATAACATAATGGCGTATATCAAAAAACTGATTGAACAAAAATAAGGTAAGTATAATACTGATTGCAAATATATATAACTCTACAAAGTTATTGTTATAGGAATAAACTGCAAGAAAAATGTAACACAAAATTACACAATGGACACACACGTCAAATTTTCGGCATAAAAGTCAACCAGATTAAAAGTTCAAAATGAAATAAAATAAAAACACAACAAATTTTGGTTCGTGTATATATACATTGGTTTAAAAGTGACTACATTAGTAAAATCTCGCAAATATTAGAGCTAATAACTAAATACTCTCATTTTAATAGAATAGATGAAAATATATAAACCAGTACCGAGTGTATAAAAGCGCAGTCAGTAGGATAACAAAAAGGACGTCAGTGCAAGCAAATTAAGGTAAAAGAGGAGAAAAAAAACAAAGAAAAAAATAAAGAATCTGCTGTGTGTCCAGACTTTCTTATAAACTTTCGTTTGTACTATAGTAGAACCACTCGAAGATAAAACAACTTAGCAGTTCCTGGTATGGTAACATAGTCCAACTCCGAAGCCAAACAGGGTATAGTGTGCAACATATGTTCCCAAATTTTCAAATGAACATAAATGAAATAATTATATCCTTGAAACGGAGCTGGATCTACACGGGGTGAGAAATACAATGGATCACCTTCCACTAGGAAAATATGATATGCGCTCTTTCAAGCAGAGAAATACCCAACATTGCTCTTGTGTAATAAATCAAACAGAGGGCTTATGAAATAAAGCGGATCTATATTCCAACAGACAGTCTGAGATACTAAAGCACTAGTGAACTCTAAGAATGCTATAATACCGGTTTGGGAATGTATTCTAAATGTGAATAGCCTGACAGACCGCGATAAAGTCACTTTGCTGTGGGTGCCATGATATTCAGCAATTGAATGAAAAGAAAAAGCCGATGAGTTAGCAAGGAAGGAGTCATTCGCTTCATACAAAACTGGGACATTATTGCATGTGTAGGGTTAAAATGTAGGAGCGATTACAGACACAACTGCCTCTTTTGTTGATAAAGGAAATTGTAAATTGTAAATTCGATTTACGTGGTCAATTAACTAATAAATAGCTGTAATAATGGAAATCTTTTAGTTTATTTGGACACATTAAATCAAGTTTGCATGAAATTAATTTTGTTTCGTGTATATATTTTTGGTTTAGACAAAAAAAAAAATCTAAACAAAATTTACACAAAAGAAGCTAGAGAGATGATTTTGACACAAAAAAAATATGCAGTAATTATGATAATGCAAAATTTAGTCAGTATAAAAATAAATTAATGGCAGATTAGTAAAAAAATTAAAAATAACAATTTTATTCTGTAACATTTTCCAAAAAAAAAATGAATAAAAAGTAGGACAAGTTTCTCGAATGAACTTCATATTTAACAGTTAAAGAAAATAAAGTGATTGGCCATATGCAAGCCATTTCAAATCATTTTTCGAGCACAACCAGATGGCAAACCCAAAATTTATCTTTTAGAATAGTAAAAAAAATCTCCATATGATGTGGACTTTATGTGTGACAAATAACATTATATTGGCTATGCTTAATTTTAGCCATCGATCTTTAACGATTTAAATTATACGTATATACGCATAGGTAATAATAATAAACAGTAGAGATATATAAAATCCACCTACAAAAAATTATTAACTATAAATTCGTTACATGCGCTGTAGTCTCAACTCTCATCAATTTTTTTTTTTTTTTTCGTATTTTACAATAGCTGCGGATAATTAAGAATACTCCTACCACCGAACGTCCAAATATATTTCCTTCCAAACCATTGTATATTTTCGCATCCTCTAGAATGCGACCTTTTGTTTAACTTAACGCACTGCTGTGAACTGATTGTCCAAGCATATAAGTTTAAAGAAATAAAAAAAAGACAAAATTAATTTAGCTAGCTCAGCAAATTTGAATTTAAAAGGGCGCCAGAGATTCTTACATCTCAGAGTAATTTTCATTAAAAGTAAAAGTGGGCGTTTTGAAAAATTGACTTTCTTTAAAATCCTAATAATAGAAGTGGCTAATTCAAAAATAAAAGAACTATTTAAGATGATATTTAAATTCATTAACTTTTATTGTAAAAAAAAAACAACATTTAATACAAATTACAGAAAAAATTAAAACCATGAATATAAGATTCTGGCAAAAAACAAACCTGCATAAGACTCTACAATTAAAAAAGGACAATGCAAATCTTTATCAAACAAAAATGGTGAATTCGTTCTAAGAAGGAATTTCTTATACCACAAAAAATCCACGTGGTCTCAAAAATTCAAAGCAAACTAAAATTTAATATAATCAACGTGGAGACAAGTAAAATCAAAATGAAATTAAATACAAGCCCAAAGCTTCTCTCACCTACCCCGAGGTGATTAAAATAAACTTAATTTGAAAACTACAAAAAAACGGAAAATTTAAACTCTAAACGCGATCACTTCTAAAACAAAAATTATTAACGGGCCTTATACATAAATTGTGCACAATAATACAACGCCAATTAATAAGCGGAGACGTCTGAATAATGATCAAAATTATAAAATAATAACGAAACAAATCTTACAATGAAAAATCGTAAAATGGAGGCAAAGAGCTCAAAATTTACATTGTACTTACATTCGTGACAATGATTCAGACTCGAGTTCCTAAAAGGCCTCTCACCGCGTATATACAAAACAACTGCGCGCGCTGCCGACAGCCGCAAAAATCATAGATACGCCTTATAAGAAGGACCAAAACAAGATAAACAAATGCTAAACATATAAAGGAAAGAAAAATAAACTAACTAACTGAACAATTAAATACATCCAACAAAACTACTAAATTCAAAGCAAAATGTGAATATAAACATAAGTGAGAATTTGCGCGCGGCAATGCCAAAACTTGATCTTGGAAAATTAACAGCATAGAGTTCAAACAACCGGGGAGACATACCATAGCAGCACGTATTAAATGGTGCAAGCCACTGCCTTTCGTTTCATAGTAATTAATGAGAATGAGGCTTTATGTCCTACATGGAATTTTATAATCTTCTTTTGTTATTGTAAATACTTTAAAAACCCTAAGAGCAATACTCTCATTTAGAAACACTCGAATTACCTAAAGAAGAACATTGTAGGTTTTTCACTATTAATATGGGGAATGGTGGTAGCATGGTTGCCTTTCAAGCAGTTGATCCGGATTTGTTTCCCGTCCATAATGGGGATAAATATGTCATTTGAGATTTTATAATTAAATTAGAATACTTCAAAGGAATATTATATTTCGTTTCATTCATACTCTTCTATAGTTCTATAGAACATTTTTTTTAATCTATAACACATTGACTTACCTTAATTGCTCCCCAATTAATAGTGATCTATTTCCAAACCGCAAAACCTTTTTATCAGCAATAAGGTTAATGGAGCTAGGTACTTGGTATGTAGCTACCGATGTACCATGCTAAGAGTTTCCTTAGATTGACCCGAATTAAATGGCCGTGTGGGAGCGGAAAAAGGTAAAATGGAAATCGTTCGGTTAACTATTCCTACTTGTAATCTAAAGGTATGATAATAATGTTGGAGCAGTCAATGAATGTATCTTCAATAGGGTAATCCCCTATTGAATTAGGAGTTGACCGTCTGAACCATATGCATATGTAGGTACGTGTCAATTAGTAAGATGAAGGTTAAATGGGTTTTATTCATTTGATTAAAACATATTAGATTGTGGCAACATCTGAATTACGCCTAGGTTTCGTTTTCTTATTTTGGGAAGGAAGCTTTTTACTGGATATCTCTTTTATTTCTCTACAACCCTTTAATTTTTACAAGACGAAAGTAATAGTCCGTAATGTGATTTGTTGGCTCACGCCAAATCATCGCCCCTTCTGACAGGACTTCAGAACGATTCTTGTTTTTGTTCCACTGAGTTAATTTGACATAACGCTAAATACAGCATATATGTGGTGCCCATGCTTTGTCTTGATTTCTAATTTTGAAGCTAAAAGATTGTTCGTAACATCTTTGAATTAATTCACTTTAAAGTTTCTTCTGCGATTTTGTAACATACCTATAATCATCAAACATAACAAAAAAGTGTTCGGAGAACGTTTACAACCTCTTGTACGGTTTTCCGTTCTCAAAAAACACACGCAACACAACTTGTGGAATACTGCTTCAAACTTTCTTGATTAAGTTCAGTGAGATTTCGTTTGTCTCTTGCCAGACCGCGCCAACAACTAAACAATAAATGAATCACTCCGCCAGTTGCAACCTTTATATCTACACATAAGTTTTCATTTTAGAATATTATATTTGATGACTAATTTATTAGAATTCTCTACTTCTCTCTGGAATGCGTGACGTCGCATCTTTTGTAGTTGCCGTTGCCCTTCACGGGATAGCCGTCATCATGCTTGATATTGTTACAATAAGGGAGAGTTGCTTTCTTTTGTGAAATAAAAATTCTCTCTGCACACGGCGCCGATCCCCAGAAAACTATTGCGTACCTCAGACGTGATGGCGTGACGCCAACAATGCTTCTCAAGTTCCTGACAGCAAAGTACGCAGAGCTTAATTTATGCTCAAGGTCAGCGCAGTGCCTATTAAACCTCAGGCTAGGGTCTACTGACAAACCAAGAAATCCAACAAACTCACTTTCTGGAATGGATCTGTTATCATACCTAATACAATGACTACTAATTACATTTGCGGAAGCTCGGAAGTGCACTAAACTAGTCCTCGATACATTCAGTCTAAGCCTGTTACACTTAGACCATTCATTCATCATGCATACAACGTTACCTGTCCGCACAGATACCTCATCCAATGTAGAATCCGCAATAATACAGCTGACATCAACAGCATACTGAGTAATCAGACACGAAGGCAGAAACACATGCAGATCGTTAACGTAAATTACGAATAGGGTGGGACCGAGAATGGATCCTTGCGGTACGCCGCATTTAACTTATACTATTGAGGAGCAAAATTCTGTGATCTCACCATCTACAGATCCCCTAATTGAAACAACGGATCTACGATCAATGAGGTAAAATACAAATAGATCGTAAGGAACACCACGTATTCCATGCACCCACAACTTCCGCAACAACATGTCGTAATCTACCATGTCAAATGCCTTCGTGAGATCGAAAAAACAGCCAAGTGCAGCATTACCCTTATCGATTTCTTTATATACATAATCCAATGTATGATGTATGGCATCGGTCGTTGATCTACCTGATACAAACACAAATTTACTTTTGGAAAAAATTTCCATTTGGTTGAGGTAAGTAACCAATCGAATGTTAAAAGTTTTTGAAAGAATTATAATTTTTTCAAAAACTTTTGTAATGGCTGTAGGAATAGCAATAGGTCCGTAATTGCATCAGCAATCAGCAAAAAGCATCAGACTTGCTACCTTTTTTGTGAATTGGTATTACCTTTGAGATTTTTAATTTATTTAGAAATATTACACTTAGAAGACAGTGGTTGACTACATGAGCCAATGGCTCTGCTATATATGATGCCACATGCTTCAAAATAAAGCACGGAACGTCATCAATGCCGACCGAATGCTTGTAAGAAATCTCCAACAGAATTCGTCCAATTTTACATGCATCAGTGGGAGTCATAAAGAAACTGCTATCATGTTAGATTGTTACGTCAGGTGTAAAAATCGTGTCAGCTAGTGTTATTTTATTACTACTCTAAATTTAATATGAAACACATGTTGAAGAGTTCTCATATCAATTTTAAATTGCGTGACTCGGTACGCACACTTCAAATTTTGAGTCAACTTTAATTGACACTTATTTGTGACATTAAGTTTGTTCGCGTCGCATGAACTATTTGCACTATTATTATATATACTTTAAGAACTTTTGTGTGCAAAAGTGCATAATAGTGCAAATAGTTCATGCGACGCGAACAAACTTATTTACTGGAAAAATTTGTTCATGCAAATAAATGTCAAAAAAAAAGTATTGTTCATTTCAAGAGAGATTTCTTTAGTGTAAACAATATTTCTGTGTGTCAAAGAAATGTGTCTTAAAAATATAATTTTGTTTGCTTCAAGGGCTATTAAAAATAAAGTGTCATATTCGAAATGTCAATTACAATTAATTTAAGATGAAGGTATCAGTGAAATTGGGTCATTCTACTTCTTTAGTTATACTTTATGACTATGAGAAACGTGTTATATTTTTCTTATATTGATCTAACACCACTTAAGAATGCTTTTTATTTGTTATAAACACATTTTATTACACTTGTTGTGAGAAGTGTATATTAAAGTTTAGTAAGAAAATTATAAATTGCCGTGGTAAGAATTATTAAAATATTAAAGTGTTTTAAATAAAATTGTAGTAAAAAATAGCGTCATGCTATAGTAGAAGCAGCTTTCACTTACTTAGATAATGTGCTATGCTTATATCTATTACATCAAGAGGCGATGGTGGTGTAATGGTCAGCATAGTTGCCTTCCAAGCAGTTGATCCGGGTTCGATTCCCGGCCATCGCACTTATTTTTTTTTCTGTTTATTAAAATGGTTTTTCTTATTGTTATACTTGTTAGTAACGCATATTTACTTATCTTCCCATTTATTTAAATATTATTCTTTTATTAATTTATTGATTCACATTTACATAATGCTATAACATTTATCAGTAACTTTCTTTCATTCTACCCCTCCGAAACTATCCGACGTATTAAATATATACATCCACCCCATTAAATATTGCCGAAACGCTTTTACTAACATGCACCATTTGCAGATTCTAGCGATTTCAAAGAGGACGTGATATCAAACACAAACGTACACGGAATCCTTTGAAGGGTACATCTGGATATCACGTTTCACAAGGCAAGGCTAAAGACAATTTGTTTTCAACTTCAGTCGTGCGTGCGTTGCAGAAATCTAAAGATTTCTCTCTGCCGTGTTATTCTTTTGCTATCCCGAATCCCTACCACCGACAAAACGACGGGTGTTAAACGTCAAAGGCGAACACCCAACAATGAGCTCTCCACTGGATGATGTGCTGTCGCGTGTGCGATCATTTAAGAGCCTTGGCAACTAAAAAAAAAAGAAAAAAAAGCCGAAAATGGTATCGGTGGCCTTTCATGTCAAGGAATGACGCGAAATGAAGGATACAGCTGTATAAAGCCGCTCTTGTACGACGTAGCTACAGATTAGCTAAAAGCTTTTAATTTCATTGGTAGGTTTTTGAAACAGCGGTTTTATATACAGGCTATTTCACTTAAGTGGTTTATTAAAAGTTTATGATGTTCTATTATTTACTTACACTGTTGAAAATTTTAACACTTTTTTGACTAATTTAATAGTCAGGACAGGTCCACACTCTTTTCGTGTTATTTTGTCGAGAACTTAGAAGTTTAAATTTGACGAGCAAGATAGTCAATATTGCCTATTGCTAAGGGGTTATTTTGTCCAACTGACACGTGGAATTATAAAATACTTCTAGTCACATTTTATTTGATCTAGACTAGACAAATTTACTAGCTGTTTAACTAAATGAATGCGATCTATTGGGTGTTTTAACACCATTTTCTAAAACACATCTTTTAATATGGCAACTCCTATTCTTAGTGCTATAATATTCTCTCTTTAAGACGTTTTCTCAATTATAAATATGCAAAACCACTCATTCACACAAGTTTTGGTTTCAACTAAACTTACCAATTTTAAAATGATTTTTTGAGAACCATTATAAAATTAAGTGAATGTTTATGCTATTTGATTCAAGTCTAAACTAATTGCGTAAATAGATGTTCCCAATACATTTTTAAGATGTTGAATTTTTTTATGCCCACTGGAATTAACGTTTAATAACACGAGGTTACACTTTGTAAGTCAGTCACATTTGGTGGTTTGTTTGGATATGTTAATACGGAGAATCAAACACGAAAACAGATACACGTGCAATGCAGGTGGTGCGTATAATGCAATACTGTATTAGATTAGGTGGGGTTTCTATATTTCTATCCGAGGAAAAAAATTCTGATTGGTTGACGCTTCTAAATGTCTAGAAAAATAATCAATCCTCATATCTGAACAAAGAATTCACACGGAATTCTAGTAATTTCTGTTCTACTAAATACGCGTAGTCAACTCGTCTGGAAAAGTTTGGAAAAATCAACACTAAAATATTTGACTAGCGCAAAATTAACGCCAACACCGTAATATTTTCAACAGTGTATATTTGAGTTTTTGGCACTATTATCTGTTGGATTATGTAATATAGTAGTATAATATAATGCAGAGTTTTCACCGGAGTGATACGACCGCAATACGCAACACGACACGTACCACGTTTTAGGCAGAATGCACACCAGAGGAATACGACATGCAATATAGCAAGCCACACAACCAGTAACACGACAACTAAATTAAATTTACACAGCATGTGCCAAGTTACTGGTTGTGTCACTTGTCGTATTAGTGTCGTATCCGTGTCGTATCACCCCGGTGTGAACTCTGCCTAAATGTCAATTGCTTTAACCAAAATATCACTTTCTGCTGGCCGGAAATGGGCGTTAACATTGTTATTTTAAATAGAATCATCTATTTTTTTTTACATTTTTGGATTCTACTACCATAAATACGTCAGTCTTCATTAGCTATTCCTATACCTACATGTTGCCATTTTTGAGTTATTTAAGATTTTCTTTTTTTTGTTAGTGATAATCATTGCATCATTGGCAAATTAATATCTCGGTTATTACTGCAAATAGAGACTCCAAATTTGCTATGTTATGCATCTAGATATAACTATAAGAAACTGTACGCACACTCTACATTCAGCATACTGAGTGTTTAAAATTGAGAAACAAAGTAGGGTATTTTCAAATACAGAAAAGTCATGCTTTTCTTTCAAACAGAGCACCTGTATTTGAATTCGAAATTGGAAAGTAAGTATCACCCCCTGTTATTTTACATCAGTATTACCTATACCTATCTTTAATAGATTTTGAGATATGTGGAACTTTTTGTTAAACGGACTAACTAGCCCTATTTTTAAATGTTTGTTGTCTGCTCTGAATGGGATTAATGTCAAATTCATTGCCTAACCATAAGTGTTTGTGTATGTCATCGTAATTACACTTTTGTACAACGCAAAATGAATAGAAACGACTATTTGAACAGCGACATTCTCGCATGGTTACTCAAAGAATAATACATGGATTCGAATCAAAACTTTAATATCTCCGAGGAAGCATCCATTAGTATTAAATTACGCCCCACACCCTGTGTGGGGGAGACGGTGGCACCCCTAGTTTCTATTGCAGATACGGATCTACGTCGAAAACTACGTACGATTTGTCCCATTTTTTTTTCGATTTTCAACAGATGGCGCCGTAATCGCAAGAAATTACACAGAAATCAAAAGAATCAAAAAACAGTTTTGGCAGATTCAATGACGTTACGATTGATTCACTAATGATTCGCAATTATACAATTTTCCTAAAAACAGTACATTGTAATTTGTATATTAATTAAAAACTTATTTTAAAAACTTAGGTTGCAATTATTATATTGTATTCCTCTTGTTTTGTTTACTGTTTCCATTATTTTATTTTATATATGTTTATTTATACAACTATTTGGTGAAAGTTACATTTTAAAAAATTTTATTTACTACACAAAACATAATTAAATGCCCAAATATACATATTATGAGATATTTTTTTACATTTTTAATATTTTTAAAATATTAAAATTGTAGGAATAAACGTTGTGTTCAGTAATATATTTATTTGTTTGTCAAACGTTTATTCCTACAATTTTAATATTTTAAAAACATTTCTTTTATTTTTCACCATCATATACTTCAAATTTTACTAAATAAAAATTCTAGGATCAGCTGAGGCAAATACTTTGATGCCATAACGTCTAAGTTTATTTGGTAAGTATTGGCGAAAGAAACAACGTCCTCGAAATCTAATGAGTTGCTCATCAAGTAGGACACATTGATGAGGGGTGTAAGCTTGTTCAGAAGTTTTCCCCAGGATAGAAATCAATGTTCTTATGGCTACGAGTTCGTCAACTCTTTTTCTTTCGTTTCTTGCCAGTACATCATCGAATCGTAGCCATTGAAGTAAAAAATTAAACCTCATTCGGCTCATTGTTGCAGAAAAAACTGAGGGACCATCTTGTGCCCAAAAATGTATTTAGATGACAGGCTCTAAATTTCTCAGCGAGACCCAGTAATGCTCGCATTTCGTCCTCGTCGGTTCCTTTAGCATCCTGCTTGCTCCTGTATTTTTCTTTTACTAAATTTATTTTCATATTTATAGAATTTACTAGCAAGTCTAGAATTTCGTTAGTGAAAAATAAAGAAAATGCTTCGAGTTCATTAGCGGTATTTTGAAACTGACGACGTGGTCCTGGAAGCCTTGTAACTAAATTGTACTTTCGGGGTCCTGGTGGTTGTTTTGACCACATGGTCTTCTTATCCCTCGATTCAAAATACTCAAAAAAAGTACTTACATTTCCAAAATCTGCATCGAGGAAATCGGGGTATATTCTATTTCTAAGTCTGTTTCATGGTCGCCTTGTTCCTCGTAGTCACTGTCATCTGATCCAGATGACTCGGCCAAATTAGAAGCCAAATTAGAATCAGAATTTGTTTCTACAGTCTCTTCGAGATTTAGCCGCTGTAGCTCTCATTTCAACTCCTTGTCAATAACAAAAACCGTCTCCATCTTTTTAAAGCAAATAGAAATCAAAAATAACATACTTATGTCGGTCGGGTCAAACAGTTAGTTTTCGAGAGCATATGACCGGGGTTAAGTCCATAACTCAACTGAACGAAATTAGATGATGCAATAGCAGTATAGATAAAGAATTCCTTTTTCGAAAATGTAACAACGCTAGAAATTAGCGAAAAAGAAAACTCGTCGGACCATATTGACCCGACGTGAGCGCTTAAGGGTTAACATTCACCATTCTGGTCTTCCTTTTGATGTCTCATTATCTGATAAGTAGCAAAGCAAGTGTATATTTTAGGTTGGGTTATGTTTATAGATACAATAAATGTATTATGAATATGTCAATTAGTATTACATAATAAGTATTGGAAGTCGGAACGAAACTCCGTATTATATTTATAACTTCATAACTTTCATCACAATTTACGTACAAAGCTACGTTGACAAGAACTTAAGAATATCCTGCATTAGAGGAACGAATTGAAGGCTAGGGTGAGTGATTTGGAGGACGAATTGGAGAACTACAGACCGAAGGATCAGGTTGAGTCTCCTATCGATGAAGAGGCTCCAGTAGAGGGACCGTTGCCCTATGAACCATACGATGCACCATGGAAGAAATCATCGGAGTCTGGGATGAGGAAGTTTTTTCGGCGGTTTTTTTTTCCGAGGGCAGCGCTGGGGGTGGTCTTCCAAGGCGTAGCCTCTCGACTCTCTCAAAGATGGCTCTCTCGGCTACCAACGATCCAATCCCAGTCTGGGCAATTGGTCGACTGTACGATTATTGCAATACCCCAACACATCACCATAGATCTAGCCGGCAATCTGCAGCAGACATTCTTAACACTAGACATCCCAGCTCTGCACCAATTCGTCTCGTGAAATCGTGAAAAATCAATGTAAACGAATGGAATAGGGTATTTAGGTAATGCATGATACGCAGATCGGGCATTCAATCTTCAGCGAACATCTTAATTTAAACAATTTCAAATGAATTTTTATTTTTGCACGATGTACGCCACTGGTTTTGACATATGTCAGTTTTTGAATGTTCATAAATCAATTGATGTTAAGTTCATCTCTGATTTACCTAAGTTAATTATTGTAACAAACGTGTAAGAACAAAAATATATATACTGCAAAAAAACTGCTTCCATACATAACCAGGCAAGATTCGCGTTAACTAAGAAAAAATATACGCTCGTTTAGTGGAATCGCGTCATAATCTAATAATTAGTACGTCAAACAAAAAGCTAGAACAACAACACAGCGCAACAAACAATTAAAACGTGCTTAATATTTAACGGGGCGGTGATCTCGAGGGCGGGGATGCACGAGATCAGATGTAAACAAGTTTACTCCGGCCGGAAGTCTAAGGACAGGGCGCTGGAAGGCGCTAAGGGCCCAAATAGGGCGCGGAGTATGAGGTAAGCTGGCGCGTCACAAACAGATTTGCTAATTAGCATGTTCCCGCAAATACCCAGCGACACGGAGTCATTATTAGGCGGTGTGAAGCGTAGAGGGCGCTGCGTCTTTTTACTTGCAATAAAGCAGGTTTTTTTTTAACGTAAACATTTTTAGTAGATGCTTGAGAAATTCCAATTTGTCAAAACATTCATTCTATTTTTTATAGATAACATAGCGTGTTTTTTGATTGATTCGTTTGTTTATCATAAAATAAATTAAATTTCAACCCTATCAATCCGATCATTTTGAAATCATGCATGTGAAACAGCAAAGAGAATTTTTTTTTTTCAATGCACTAACTGCAAATTTACAAAAAAAAAGAAAATCTAGTGTGCGTTTGTCGTCCATTTTTGTTAATCCCGAATCCCGCGAACTGTCACTCGAAGATTTTGATGAAACTTGTTACGGGGTTCGTTCGCTCTCAAACTCGCTAGTGTTTTCAAATTCTCATCGGATCGAAATAATTCATTTAAAACACAAATTTTTGGGTGGCACTGTATATTTGTTGCAAAAAAATAAAAAAAACCTTAAAGGAAGAATAATAATAATACAAGAAAATACAAATCTTAACATATGAGTTGACACATTTGACGATCACAAATTGTAGTCGCTCTTAACCTCTAAACTAAACTAAGCACTAAGTAATAACACCAAACGATGGCCCTAAGGATACAGCAAGAACCCCCAAAATTTAGTATTATAATAGTACAAACAGCTGTTTATGTGGACCAAGGTTAAAGGGCAATGACCTGGCGTTACACTATTATTGGTTCGCTATTTCCTTAACTAGTAAACCTGATGCAGTTGACAACCTAAAACGTAATCTAAGTTATAACAGTGAGCGTGCAATGGGTAAATTTACTATTATGGATGGTCTCCCTCTAAGTTCAAACCAAAACAAAATAGGTCCTAAAGGACAGGACCGGATTACCAAAACTAAGAAAGTTAACAACAGAAAGAAGTCAGCTTACCAGTGTCCTAAAAATGACGCCATTAAACTAAATGGATGCCGGCTAACACTACTGCTTGTAAACCCCTTTTCAGGAAAATAGCGCTGCAACGAACACTTCGGCTGGCAGCCCCAGGCAAAACAGGGAAATGCACTCGTTACTTGATGTTCAGTAAATCAGTACTGACAAACTAACAATGCGGAGTAATTCACGCAAAAGAAAAAGGTTTGATGAACGAAGCTTGAACTAATAATTGAACAATAAAAAGCTATTTTAGCGGACAATGAATTACTAATAGTTTGAAAATAAATAGCAAAAATGGGACATTACATTTGACTATCACGTGACTGAAGATGCGTTGGAACCAGCAAGAAGTACGAAACTTAGCTGCTAGATGGCGTTACAGGGTCTAATTCTTAATTTAATTAAATAATAATCTTTAGCTAAAATCCCTAAATGAAAGGATCGCAATCCCACGGCAACAAACTTTGTCAGTTTGTGGACTCCAGTCAGATATAAATCCGATCAAGCATTTGTGGGACCAGCTGGATTGGAAGATCAGGAGCCATAGCACTTTACGATAAATGGATTAATTGGATCGAGCAGTCATTCAATATCGTGGTGAACATACCCGTGATTAGATTCCATTTCAAAGTTTAATCTGGTTACTTGAGTCTAATTTGTTATTTTTTTTTTTTCAATTTATTGTATTGTTTTTTTGTTATTGAAAATGTTCAAGTTGAACTCATTTCTGATAAACAGTCATATGACCATGACAAAAATACTCCAAACTGTGACACTGGTAATACTGGTAATAATGATGATAGCTTTGCTATTGAAACGTACGTCCAGTTTAGTGCAGTTTGTGGCAAGGGGTCTAGGAGAAGTTTGCAGTCATACGATCAGCTTACAAGACTTCGTTGGTTTGATGAAACCATACAACACATTACAACTACTATCCTTTCTCTAGTTTATTGGTCCAGTTTATAATATTACTGTTTTCCTATATTTACTCTTAAAAATGACAAATCAATGCGTTACCGACGATATTGTCCTCCTCAAACACATTGAAACCACTAATGTTACAGCGTTAATCTTCGAAAAAGCAAATTTGCACTCCGACACAGACAGACGGCCAAAAACGGCACTCAAACAGACGCAGTTACTTTCAAAGCCGAGCACGTCATCACTTTCTACAATGAAGAAAAATCTGTAGCAATTAGTTTTGGGCGAGAAATTTGTTGTTGACAGGCCATCACTTAAAACTTTATGGGCGGTCGTGGATCATTTTGATCGGCCACTTCCAGCGCTCGTCATTTTTTAGGCGGTGTTAAGGCGATGTATGGGGGAAAAGCAGAAGATGGGCTGTGCGGCAGTCGTCATTCCGTCCATTAGACAGAGATAAGTAGGAAGTTTGTCAGATGGGGAATCGCGGAGGCAAACAATTGGAACTTATCGGATGGTAGGTGGAAGAAGTGTGGAAAATCGAGGAGGAATTTGAAACAGAAGTTTGGGATAATTGTGAAGATGAAAAAGATTCGATATCGTGACAAATTATTAACATTATAAAATTCAGATACATGAAAATGAATAAAAGTGACGCTCATCAAAAGAACGTATCCATAGTGCACAATTTGCATTCGAATAAAACAGCTTCGTGATGTGTCTTTAGACATAAACACAGTTTTAATGGATAATAAAGCACATAATCAAATGTATGAATAAGCATTTTATATGTACTTGGTACACATTTTTAATGAATATGAATGAATCATACGACCTATCACCAAGAGAAAAAGTACACGTTCTTTTAAAAAAATACTTCAACGGTTTTATTACATTTTTTTTTGAGAATATTAAACAACGTTGTTTGAACATAGCGAATAAGTGATTTTTAAAAAGGAAAATACAAAAGAAAAAATAGGTAAAGCTTAAACATGTTATATTTTTTCAGTTCATATTCTTTTATTACAAACCAATCCTCATTACAAAAAAAAATCCTGATTCATTATACCCTTCTAGACGATTCTAAATGTATTCCAAGCAAACATCACAGCACTACTGCACCTAAAGAATAAAAAGATTATAGCAATTATATAGACATTACAGACACCAACTTATATCACACCAAACAATCAGTGTGTTAAGGAACAACATCGAACCGGAGCATTTAGAAGTTTTTGTGGAACCGTGACCATGAACCTACATCTGAAATAGGGTGTGAACCTGAGGTTATGTACCCTTTCATCTCTGATAGAAGCGGCACGATCAAGCCGGTGGAGGGGAGGAGGGTGTTGCAAAGTAAGTTGAGGCGAGTTACTCTTCAGGGGAGATTCCTGATCATCATTTATATTTCTAATGCGGAACTAATATGAAGTTTTAGCTCATAAGAAAAAAGTATTGAAGGCGACCATCACATTTTCTGAACGTTAGATGATAGTCTAAATAAACACCTAGACGTCTAACTCCAGTGCAAGGGAGTGGACGATCTTGGGATTCCCCCACCGCCTAAACCAAGGAGATTTCACTGTGTTCAAGCAGCGATGAGGATCTGCTTAATGAAGTCTCGGAGGGCCCGAATTTGCAGATCGCGATGAATTTGCTCATAACTGGCCCTAACCAACCAGGGCACCTTCACGATTGACCGTAGTGTCCTGTTCAGAAGTGTCTCGATGGACTACAGTCTGGTGGGAGCTATCGACGCCTACGCAAACACGTCGTGGAAACCAGGACATGCCTTAGTATGCACTTGTACATCAGCAACTTATTTGCTAGGTGAAGGGAACTCCTCAATCCTAACATTGAGAGTTGCTCGAGAAAGCGAGATCTGAGCTAGAAGCTCTGCTTTTATCAGGTGAGATGTCAGACGAAGTGGATTCCTAGGTGCTTAACCTGTTAGCTTCGCGGTAACTTAACGTTTCCAATGCGGATATGTCTCAGGATCACTTCTCCTTGAGGATCCAACTGCGACGCATTTGGATTCGTTCAAAGACAGTCTTCATCGAGAGAACCAGCATACGAGGTGGTTTGTGGCCGCCTGAAGGCGATCATAAGCCAGTACCTCGCGCCTGCTTCTCGCATAAATACAGTGTCATCAGCGTGGATAGCGTGATGCGTGCCAGGCTCCCGAGAGAGGTCTGCGAGGAACAAGAGAAAAAAACGAGGCCACATTAACAATATCTACGATACTCCAGCGAAGACATAGCGAGAATCGGAACGGACGCCACCAGTTCTAACTCAGAAGGCTCTGTGTTGAAGATAGGATCTGCCAATTTAATTCGTGTGGGATTTATTCCAAAAGCTATTATCTTATGAGTCAGCCCTTTGTGTCCAACAAAGTCAAAGGTACGTCGGAAGTCAAAGAAAACTACAGCTACGGTTTCTCTTCTCTCGAAACCGTTTCGGATTTCCTCAGTGAACCTGAAGAGCTGTAGTTCAGTGGAAAGCCTGGCCTGAAAGTGGAACTGTTCGTCCTGAATCACTTGAAGTTCGTAGTTGTTGTGGAAAACAGGACTAATAAAGTACACAGCAATATCACTAGTAGCACAACAGATAAAGATGATAGTGACAAGCAGAGATAATGAGCATGTATTTCGATGTCAGAAAACAGTTATAAAGGTCAGAAAGTACAGGATCGGATTGGCCGCTGCGATTGGCTTAGTATACCTGTTGGTAATGTGGTGATAAGACATTTACAGTTGGGAGAGAGAAGTGAAGCGATCCGCATTATATCCTATATTATTCGGTTGAACCCTTTGTGGATTTTTTGCCTTTTGCATAAATTAAACCATTTGGTCATGGTCAAGATATTTCGACAACTTTTATAGTCCTTCACAATCGTACACGATTTTATGTCTGTTATTTAGTTTGTTTCCCCCAATATTGGTTTAACTTTATTTATTTGGGTTTCAAAAAGATGGATAATTGGACAACAGCTAAATAAGAAACAGTATTTTTCTTTTTAAATGCCTTAGCTTTCATAAAACATCGTTTGCTTCATCAGAGACAAGAGAAAAACAAAGTACAATTAGAGTGAACTAGTGTAATGCGTAATTACAAAAGTAACTTACATTAGAATAATACAAACAAGCATTTAGAAAACATAAAAATCACAGGATACCAGACAGGTTAGAGTAACACATGTGCACATACGCACTAAAATGACACCAGTGTAAGTAACATAATAAAATAGGTTTAACGAGTACAGCCACTACTTCTACCCAACTTCTATTTATTTGAGTTTTATTTTGTATATTTTATTTATGTAGCACTGAATTTTGTTGCCATAATTAAATATAGGAACACGATACAGTCTTCTAAAATTTCTCCCACCTCGATTTTCTCATTTACACAGCATATCTACCTATTTTATGTATGAGCGTTAGATCACACTTCAATGATGGAGCATCCTTTCAATCAATTTCCATAATACATTCATAAATCCCCGAAATGTGCGCCATAGATCAATACTGGACTAGAAACATATTTGCTCGTTTCGTTAGAAACTTAAGATGCATCCCCAGACATCCATTTAAGTTCCGCAGGAAGCGAGTGCAATGAAATATAAGTCATAAATAATAAATGAAATAGAGTGTATGATAGAAGGATATTTGAATGATAAAGGTGATTCAGGAGTTCAAATTAAAAACTGCTCGAATGGTGGATTGAAGTATTTATGTATTATGTTGCAAAACGTTAAAAAAAATAGTTTTTTTTATTATTATATAAAATATATTTTTTTTCTTAAAAAATAAATATATGCAATGGGTATTCCTATTTTTAGAGTTTAAACACAAAAATAACTACAATACAAACTTGTGATCTCAGTACAATTTAAATTCGATTGCTAGGGACAGTGCCAAGGAAATTTAAAAGCTCTGACTGAACACAACAAAATTATTTTAGTGTGAGTGCCGCAATAAAAAAGTATATGAAATTATAAAGCGTCTAGTAAAAAGGAGCTCTAAAACAACCTTTAGTGAACCTGGATCGGATCTAGCAATAACCAGCAGTACAGTTACTGAATGGATAATGAGAAGTTTGACTAAAACCATGTCGATTCTTTGTGACACTGTTCTTCGACAAAATATGTCAATTATAGGAACTAAATTAAAGCGAATATTACTGGCGAACATAAAAAGAATATGCGACAAATCATCTCGGTGCAGTGGAATTTTTGGTAAGTTGTCTTAAAGTATGTAAGAATATATGTAAAATATTTATTGGCAACAAATCATATACAAAATATTTAACAATAAAAAAATTATTTATGCGGCTACGATAAAATGAAATTTTCAACATGATACTGGATTTGTAAATATAGGCATGCACCTGAAATAAAGTGTTATGGTATTCTTTTGATTTGTTATGGTTTAAAATATCATAGGAATATACAGGGTGAGTTTTTTTATCTTGAGACAACTGAATATCTATAAAACACTGCATCAAATCAAAAAAAAATCTTAATAAGAATTGTTATAAAGTAGGGGGCTCACTGAGTAGTGCTGAACTCGATCCCCCACTCCACCCTCCCCCTCAACTTAAATAGGACAACTTTGAAATCTTAAATGGGAACCCCCATTTTGTATTGCAGATTCGGATTCTACGCCATTAAGTATGTAGTTTTTGTTTGAAACTTTTTTTCGATTCGTAACAGATTGCGTTGTAATCGCAAAAAAACATGATTGTGAACGTCTAGAAAAAATACACAAAAAAGAGAAGCAAGCAAACATTATTTTGTGTTTTTTTTATTTTAACATAAACTAACATTTCAAAAAGCCATGTGTTCGAAACTGTGCCCCTTCACTTCGATACATTTATTTATTCGCAATTAGAATGCTATTCAACGATACAAAACCGTACTTTATTCAGTATTTGACAAGCTGTGAATACTTACACATTGTCCGATCCCCATTTAGATTTTTAATTATTAATCCAATACAAATTAGCTAGTGTTGAATATTTGAACAGTAATGGATGCTATAACATTACAAGAGAGAATTGAAATGATTTACATCTATGGAGAAAGTGGTAGGAATATCGATGATGCTGTTAATCTTTTATGTTATTTTTGAATGAAAGTGAATATTTGCATTGCTAACGTCTGGTAGCACATTTCTCGAGAAACATTAATTAAATAATCTACCCTATTTATGTAAAACAAACAAATACTATCTATTTATAGTTAGTGGGCATGAATACGTTATCATCTCGAGAAAAATATTTAATGATTTTTCTTTCGTTAATGTAGTATAAAGTGACATTTTTATAGTTCTCACTCCATTATTCATTTTATAATATAACTTCGACATAAATAATCTAGATAGGCTCATACAATATCCCAAAAACAAAGCGTCACAAAAATCCCAAACGTATCATCAACCCAAATACACCTTTACATTATTCAAAGCATTTCACCCATCCGGTAGCCCTACAGCCCTAGATAAAAACACAAGGCTACCCAAAACCGGCGTCTCAAAGCCCGCTTCATCTCCCTTTTTGATGAAGAGGATTTTATTTAGGAAATTCATAAAGAGCCCACATCGGAGCGCGACTATCTTCGGCGTCTGTATTATTCACGCGGTAAAGAAGGCTCCGGTGGTGCGTTTCACATTAAAACTAAATCAAACAGTCGAATTGGTGATTCTGTAGCGGGGGTTGGTCCATTGTGCGGACGAGGAGGTCGGGCCACGCGGCCAAGGTAAACAGATTTATCGATTCGGCGGTTGAGGTGGTGAAAATTAGGTAGGAAGGGCCGAATAATTTATGGAGAATTTCGGTATTATAGGTGGAGGAAGATGTTAGGCGGTAATTAAGGGCCATGGCGACTTTGGAGCAAGTGTTTGATTTCGAGTGGGATTACTATCGGAGGTTAATTGAAGTCGTCTTGAAACCGTTTTTGTGCTTGGCCGAGAAAATGTTTTCGCTACAATTGAATAGAAGCTGCAGTATTTCAAAATAAATTGTTCAAAATTGAATTTTAATTTCATTTTGAATCGAAATTGTTGTTGGATTCATGTGAATGAAAAAAAAATCTCTTACCTAAACATACAACGTTACCTCTCTCACTCATTTAAAAGTGCTATTGCACCTACTTGACTCTTCGAAATACCAAGAATTAGCCACGAATGTGAACCATCCTAACCCGCATAAATCCATCAAAATTGGATAGTGGAGAGCCGTAACTTCCCAATTCAATAAGCTATTTGAATGTTTTTTTTTAATAACGCAAGAATAGTGCGAGCATGGTTAGACGAGAACTTTCCGTTAAGATGGATAGGTCGTAATAGCCCGTTAATAGAGTGGGCTCCTAGATCGCCTGACATTACACCACTTGACTTTTTCCTTTGGGGAACTATTAAAAATGTTGTGTATGCATCAAGACCTCAAAACATACAGGAACTGTGTCAGAGAATCCGACAAGCCTGCCGAGAAATTTCCCCAGAAATACTACGACGAGTTGTACTGAATCACAAAAGACGATTGGAAAAATGTATCCGTCTTCAAGGTGATCTAGTTGAAAAAGATCCTATTTAAAATATTGTTCGTTAAAAATTGTTGCTATATTTTGTTCTTTAATACTGAATAAAATTTGCGAATCGTTTTCTTGTTTCATGGCACTCTTATTATTGCAATAACAAATTATCATCTGCTGATGGCATAAAAATGGAGAAAAATGTAAAATTACAAATTTTTCAGAGAAATTTGGTATTTGGAGTTCTTGAGTGATTTGTAATAACTTTTCTTAATACTTTTTTGCTCTATCTTAATCGCTACTATGACCCGACTTGAAACGCTACTTTTTATTTTAATCGTAGTTGGCTAGATTTTGACTTTATAAAAACTCTATTCATATGAAAAGATGCATTGTCGTGGCCTACATAACTGATAAAAATTTTATATTGATTGCTTTCAAAATAAAAAAGTTATTTAGGTGTCCCCATGAAAAGTGAAACACACTGTATATGGTTTCGTATGCGTCTACTTCTTCAGGTGATTAAATATTCTTCACTAATTCATGATTTTCTATATCAATCGTATGTCCTGTATCGTTTATATGTTGCGCAGAGCTGGTTGTTTCAAGTCTCCCATAGCGATAACTTGTTATGTATTCCTTGAAACTAGCAGCAACCTTTCAGGAAATACAAAAGATAAATCTCATCTCAATGAAAGATCGGACATTTGCAATCTGGTGTAATGGTTGTTATAAAGTTTACATTGAAGAAACAAAACGTGCTGTAGGAATTAAGTTCAAGATCACATACCAAGTTATTGGTGTGGGAAACTTGAATCGCCCAACGTTACGCAACATATAAACGATAGCGGACATAAGATTCGTTCAGAAAGCCTTGAACTACTAAAGAATGTGCAATCACCAAGAACTGAGCGCATACGAAACCGTACATATAAAAAAAAAACATTCAAATAACTTATTGAATCAAGAAGTGCTGCTCCACCATCGAATTTCGATGAATTTATGGGGATAGGATAGTTCACATTTGTCGCTAATTCTTCAAATTTCGAAGGGTCAAGTAAGCGTAGAAAAGCACCTATAAATATGGTTGTGAGTCCATGATTGGTGATGATATCTATAATTGACAAATTAAAAGTTCTTTCCGATCTCAAAATTTATAATTTATCTACCACATGTTTCGGTCTAAAATTTGACGATATTTACTGCCTGAAGATGGTCAAATTTTAAACCGAAACATGTAGTAAATAAAATTATCAAATTTGAAGATTGGAAAGAACTTTTAATTTGTCAAATTATTTAAAAGATGTTTCCTTTCTTGAAAGAGATAACGTTGTATGTTCAAGTAATAGATTTTTTTTTTATTTTTAGTTAATTCATTTGGTCTTCAGTTGATAATGGGAGCCCACCTGTTTCCGAAACAATTGTCCCTAATTAATAAAATCTCATGTGGTCGGAGTAATCGAATATTCAAGTGTTTTTGACTTACTATATTTAGCTTAGAGTTCTTCTCACCAGCAGGTACCTCGACTGTTTGTTTCCTTAGAAAGGCTATGTTCTACTCCGTAATTGTCAAATGTCTGGTAAACTGAGCCCAAGAGTTTGAATATGCTCAACCAGTGTTTGTTTCAATATGGTGTGCCGTTTAGTTAGTTTCTTTCGCTTTTACTTATCTCGGTATTTTACTTTGCTTATTTCTTTATTTATTCGTGGTGCGAGAAACATTAAATTAAATCAACAATACTTAGTGAAGTATAGGTAAAAAAATTATACTACTAAAAACTAATAATAATAAAACTTCTAATTGTAAAATTCTATGTAAAACTATGTAGACTTTTAAGACTTTAAGCACTGATAAACACATTTTTCTTGCATTTTCGTCAAATACAATTCAATTTTTCATTAACCAAGTTTGATGTGTTTGTATATTATCTGTAATTGCCTCTACTATTTATTCTACTAGACTCCATCTTAACATGAGGTGTTATCTGCAAATAAAATAGTAATATCGCCACATACTTCATCAACATAATACATAAAAAAACAGAAGGGCCGAGAACAGATCTTTGAAGCACACCGAGATTTATCCAATTCAATTTTTCATGTACCAAGGCTATATTACTCACTTCTGGAGACTCCCACTTATCGTAAATAAGTTATCATTTATAAATCAAACAGTGAGATCCTCACATACCTTTGACAGATACAATACAAAACGGAGTGGGCCGAGAATAGATACCTGAGGCACACCGAGATATTCATTACCACTTATTTTCATTCTCGTTCTTATCATTTGTCACCATACTCTATAATTTCTCTGTTAAATATCACGTCAACCAAGAAGACACTAATCCCCTAAAACCAAGAGGTTATTCTTATCATTAATAAAACTTCATAGTGTACACATTCGAAGGTCTTGGATAAGTTCATTGTTATACATAAGAATATTCAAGCTATGTGTTCGTTTGTCGTACTGGTAGACCGATTTTTAAGGTACCCACGCATATTGTTGATCGTTCGATATGTCATGTCTTTTTATTATTATCACAGAAAGAAATTAATGAAATTCAGCGATAATATTTTAAGTTTGATTTAATGCTCTTTTTGCACTTAGATTTTAATACAGTGTAGTTTGCTAACGTTTTCGTCGTTTAGAATGTTTACTTGCCTCTTATAACAATGAGTATATCAGAAAACCTGCAAACAAACTAGAAATTCCTGCAGAAGTAATAGCCCTATATATCCGCGAATGCAGTCTGAAAGGGTGATAAGTTTGCTAATAAAACACCGCTATCTAATATGTCACAAGATAGGGGTCATCAAAAGATGAATTTATATGTAGGTTTTGTAACAAAGTGAACGAAAAAAAGTCTCCGATATTGTTTTTGAATACGCCGCATTTAAACACCAAAGATTGACACTGCACTGACAATAAATCTGCCTAAAAAAGGTATGCAACTTCCCGATTCAATGCTGCTTACAGAGCTGGGTGAAAGGAATCAACTAGCTTACGTAAAGCAAATTTAGCAAGACAAAATAATACAACAGACCTGTATATAATACAATTTAAAAGGCAATGGGCCGAAGACAGATCCCTAGGGCATACTGAGATTTATCCTTAGCCACTTATCCGTTCCTAATGCATTTCCGTCTTTATCATTTGCCACTGTATATTGTGTTCTTTCTCTATTACATAAGATTTTAACTAAATAGCTATTGGGTGCGTAAAATCAAGACCTATTTTTAAAAAAAAATACAACTACTTCTACCGAATTCCGAGATGACTTATAGATTCTCAAACTTCTCAAACAACAAAAAGTGGAGCGTTTAACCATAAAGCGGAAGATGTCAAAATGAACAAATGCGTGTTGGTTTTCCCAGATTTAACATGTGTGCAACCAATCGAACGAAAAAAGCTTAGTAGCCGATTTAACTCGAATCTTCCGTAAGAATGATTGCCTCTGCTCTGGAGCAGATAAGGATATGTAGGCCAATGGAGTATGGCGCTGAAGGATATAAAATAAATGTATAAAGAAAACAATAATTATGAAAATTTTCGTCCGATTCTTATATAAATATTTATGATATAGTAATAATAATAAATTCTGATAAATAATCTCCGTAAATATAACCTTATTTGACTGTCTATAAGAGAGAATTTTACACTTGCATGTTGAAATAAACAACTTTCAAGTTACATTGAAGCGACAACAAAACGCCTGTGTATACGTTACTGACACGAGAGAAATATAAAAAATTGCTCTAATATTTCTATTTATTTCTATATTATACACATACATACGCCTGACGTAGTTGTATAACAACTAATAGTAAAAGACTATGACTTCGATCTAACTTTGAAAAGCGTAGCCTCATGTAAAGTTGGAACCAGAGATGCGAAATGTGTTCGCGTAATATACATGCAAATATGAACATTTGCAACACGTCAAGAGTTCAAAATGAGTATGGGAGATCTCGTAGGAATGGACTTAGTTTGTTTCGGGAGGTATTTACTTACTAACACAAATGTTCTACATTCACAATTATTCCATGGTGCACCAATTAAAGAGATTAGAAGACTAATGGAGAAATCTACACAACAATATTTGTTAATATTCTACTTCAATATCGCTGTACAACAATACTATCACAATGTAGGGATTATTTCTCATCCGTAGCATATTAAACAACATTATTTTTCAAAATAATTACACGAAAATACTTTTATGGCTGATGTGCGACAATTTTGCCAATACAATCTAGTATTGCATTGTATTGGATGAAAGATGCTACACGTAGATACAATGCATGCTTAAAGGGAGATCAGTTTACCCAACCATCATGGGAGAGACACTGCTGGCTCAGATCTCTCTTTCGATCTGAGCCAGCCTCTGAAGAGCAAAGTAAATAATTTAGGCATAAATGAATTTGAATAGACTTTAGACAATGGAAATAAATGCGATAGTACCGCAGACAATTATTGTACCCACATGACTGATTACTTACGAGTAAGTATTTTTGAGTAAGAGACCCGCCCATTATTAACAGAATACATTGCTATTTACTTGAGAGGTGTCGAGTACATTTATAACGTATGGATTTTGTTTCAATTAATAAGTTGTGCTTCAAACTACTTATTGCTAGCTATTTAAATATTGGAAGGGAAATGTGTTTGTGATACACTGTAAAAATACTGCTAAATAAAAAAATTAACACTAAAAAAAGTGTTTTTATTTATTCGTAAATCCAAATGTACCTATAAAGCCTCACATAAACTGATACGAGAAGCGCAATTTGATGTAAATTTATAAACTCCAAAATTATTGATATGCTGAAAATAAAAAAAAAATACTGTTGTGTATAAATTTAAGCTGTTAAAATATGTTCAAGGGTGAAGCAAGTTAGGGCAAACTTTAAAATTAAAAATTAAGCTGACGTCACAATTTATATCACAATATTATTAAAAAAAGCGGATAATCGGTCAAGACGGTTAATTGGTCACGATAGTTAACCGGTCATGGCGGTTAACCGGTCACGCCGGTTATAACCGGTTATACCAATTATCGGGTTATGTACACTTCTCGCAGGAAAAATCGGGACACCAGCAATCGTCAATTTTAAAATTTCTTGGGTGCAAATGCAGCTTTTAGAGGATATATTCACTTGTCAAAGCCATAAATCACATAAATGTATAACGAGAAAAAGGTTTATATATTCCTTTAGAAATAGCGAATACGGAAATATTCATGCAAAAAAAGATTCATTCACAACCAAAAAGGCCTCTTGAATAGACGGCTTCATTTACAAATACAGTACCTATATGTATTTAACTTGTTTGATGTTATGCAGAGATAATTGTTTTTTAAGAAAACATTGGTTATGGGATTTTAAAATTACATTACTTGTTAGCGCTACTTTGATATTAGTTACTTACGTTAACAATAGACAATATGTCAATCTGCCTCCTGACTTTTGGGACAATGTGATTTTTACAGATTTATTGATTACACTATTATTGTTTAGTATTCTTAAATATTGTATTACTTTAATGTTTTCGTCTATTAAAAAAAAATACCAAAAACAGTTTCATGATTTAAAGTAATTAAGTTCGCAAAGAAATTATTTTTTTTTGTATTAACTCTCCGTTTATTATATTTTCAAGAAATATATCTTAGTTATCGCCTGTGTAATCCAATATCTTTATTCTATTTTATTGAAACACTTTTGGTCTGTAGCACAGCTCCAGGCAGTAGAAACGAGAAAATATTAAATTAAATGAATCAAATCCAAAAACAAATATTTTAGCACTAACTGAGATTGACGAACAATATACTTTCTTACCATGTTTGTTATGTATGTAAATCCAATGATATTGTAAATAATTGTTAATAAACCTGTGCTACATAAAGTCAGTTTGTAAACAGACCAAGCGTTGTCCATATTTCAAGAAAATAGAACGACCTTGGATTACACAGACCATAACTGCAATATGTTTCTTGAATATACAATAAACGCAGGGTTAATAAAATAAATAACTTCTTTGCGAACTTAATTGCTTCAAGAATTTTATAAATAACCTTAAAATTATTTTGGCAATTTTTTAATACATAAAAACTTGATAGTAATACAATATTTAAGAATATTAACCAACAATAATAGTTAATACATCAATAATTGTGTAATCAATAAATCTATGAAAATTACACTTTCCCGAAACTAAGGAGACTGATTGATTGCCTATTGCTAAAGTTATACTTGCGCGCATAAATCGAACTAAATGACTAATATCAAAGCAGCACTAACAAGTAATATAATTTTAAAATCCCATCACCATATGTTTTCTTAAAAAAGAATTATCTCTACATAACATCAAATAAGTTAAATACATATACTATATTTCTAAATGAAGCCGTTTATTCAAGAGGCCTTTTTGTTGTTATGTATTTTTTTTTGCATGAATATTTCCGTATTCGGTATCTCTAAAGGAAACGCCGCCGAAACTCCAATGTGTTTATTCAGTGTATAAACCTTTTTTTCTCTATATATTTATATTTCTGTTTAAGGGTACGTGCACAACGGAGCTGTGATGCTAGCTGATAGCCTGGATGATACATTCAAGCTATCATCGATGGTAAGAATTATATCATTCTTTTATATGTGAACGTGCACATCGGAGCAAGGAGTATAGCAGGGATGATCGCTTATAGCACTGATACTCGATACTAGAATGAATTTTACCATTCTATCTGCGAGCAGAAAACCAGTGCCGCTGAGATTCCCAAACCTACCGATTCGATATGCTAGTATTTATCGACGTTTATAGGTTGTCAACATTGCAATAGGCAGTCATTGTTTGTTCTTAAGAACGTATACGTGTGTAGTTTTGCAATACAAATAATAATAAACAAGTAACAAATAAAACCAAAAATGGACGTGCCAATATTAACTGCAGAAATTTTCAAAAGAGAAGAGTTATGGAATCAAGCCCATCCGGATCATCATAAAGATAAAGTAAAAGAAAGTATAATATAAAAGTATGAAAGTATTTTTTGTGTTTTGTTTTACAGAGGATAAAGCCAAAGCCAAGTGGAAGTATCTACGGGATACGTTCCGCAAGGAATTGGCTAAACAAGAAACATCTCGATCCGGCGATGTAGGAGGTAAAATAGTAGAATCAAATTAGCCTCATTTGAAAAGATTAGCTTTCCTGAAGGATCAATTTACGCCACGACCATCAACATCGAATTTACCAAATACATCAAGCAGGAGGTATTTTATTCTAAATGATGATGATCAGGAATTAGACACCATTGAATCATATAGAGAAAACGACGACAATTCAGATGAATTGCTTAGTAAGCAAATAGAAAGTGAATCTATGCCCACAAGTTTGCCTTCGCCGAGCATGTCCCCACAGAGCCAAGGGTAATTATTCCAAGTCGGAAACGACAAAGACAAGGGGATTTAATAGGACAAACTTTAATTAACATAGAACGAGATAAACTCAAATTGCTACAAAAAAAAGATGAGACTCGAAAAAAGCAATCGTTTAGATGAGGACAGGCATTTTTTTTTTGAAAGTCTAATTCCCCATGTGCAGAAAATTGATCCGCTTGCAAAACTGCAATTTAGATCACATGTTCAAGAGCTTGTAATACGTTACTCCCATGGACCATCACCAGCTTCCTCGACTTCGTCTTCTGCATATACTGCATCTCATCAGAACCCACAAAAAATGCATGAGCATTGAGAATTTGCGGTAGCATGGCATCGAATTTTATTTTGCTAATATTTTTTATCAAAGCAAACTTTTTTTATTTAAATGTGTTTTACCAAAGAAAATATCATTTTGTTTATATTGAATAACGTTTTATTACTTACCTCAGCGTAATAACTAAACTTTCTTCTACACTTATTGCTTTTTTATGACAATTTTGCCATCACTTGTCCATCTTGTCTTCAATTTTATCTAAAATGTATTGGAAAGTAGATGGTTCCATTCTCAAATATTCATAAAAACGATCAGGGTATTCCTTCAACTCTCGATAAAGGTGTTCTCACATTTTTAAGCGTTTTTTATTAATTGGGTGAGTTTGGTATTCCATAAAGTGCAAATGTCGCATAATATACAAATTTGTAGCGGATGAACAAAAATAATCATCGTCACTGTCTGACATGGCGACCAGATCGGAACTACGAGTTGAAAGGCGTTATAATTTGGGCTAGTATCCCAGCTTCGTTGTGCACACCTATAAGCGCTTATAGTTTGAAATGTGATCTATTATCCAGGCTACCTGCTAGCATCATAGCTCCGTTGTGCACGTACTCCAAAGCTGCATTTACACCCAAGAAATTTTAAAATTCTCGATTGCTGGTGTCCCGATTTTTCCTGCGGGAAGTGTACATACGGTTCGGTTAAGCGGTTATGAAATCTGTTCGGTTGCACAGCACTAATAGTAATCCATTATAGATTTTAGGACTCCAGTAATTTAACGTATCCGAGTTCTAAGTATTAAATTAATTTAACTTAAATCTCTGTTGCATCTGATTGTAATCTAAATATTTAAATCGAATTATTTATAAAACTACTTAAATATGTATTCCTGATTGTGTTTTACAAAACTTTCCAAATTCAGCGCTCTGGTATAATAAGTTCTGGCCTTTGTTGTTAATTAATTTTAATTATTAATCAGAACCGGGGCAGAATCGATATAGACCTAATCTTCTTTCCCCAAAAATGTTAACGAACACCGCTCGGAAAATAATTTCAGAGGGCACCAACCACCTACACTCGACGTAGTTAACCGAAGTTCCCTGGCATTAAGCGCGGATAGAATCTGGCAAGATCCGTTTTTATCAGCGTCGATGGTAATTAGAAAATATTGTCGCATCCGTTCCCGGAGCCCATATCGTTCTTTTATCGCCTATTCGGTCGCGCGGAAAGCTGCCCGATCCTAGGAGGGTACCATTCCAGTTTCCGCCGAATTTAATTAACTTCTAGGTTATCTGCGATCGTTCCACTGTAAAGTTTAGACTATTAGAGACATAAAATTTATATTCGTTCAACATTTAATTAAGAAGCGAAGTTTGTTGGACGGCATTAGTCAGGATCTACTGGGAAAAGATCTGATTGTGATTTATTCGTTTTGCTGGGGAAATCAGACACGGTTTCAGTGAGGTAATATGCGTGACTCAGGTGCTCGAGTTGCTGCCGTTAAATACTTTCGGTTCGAGAGTAATTTTTTTTCTAATTTTATTGCAAAAATATTATGTTTAAATTTCTTAGAAAATCAGTCGTTTAAAATATATATTTAGCAGTCGTTACGTTTTAGGTGATATATTGTTTAATTATATTTAAATGGAAGCGAAACTAAAATTACTTTTAACTTCAATATTTGTACTTCTTTATGATGAAATTATTTGGTATATTCATAATTCTTTGCCTTCTACATTATATAGTTACCAAGCATGTTACATAAACTCCTGATATTTTTTTTGAAAAGGAAAAAGATAAATTCAAAGTTAGAACGGATACTAGAAGGTATACAAACCAGCAATTACTAACTCTCAATAGGTTTGGCAAATTGTAATCCCTTCTCCGCGTTTTTTTTGGAACTAGCTCACACTACAATGTAACCAAATTACAAGTGATAAAATTAATAACGAAATGGATAATAATAATATAATCTTTATTTACACTAGCATACACAAATAGAAAGAAGTCCAGACAAAGAAAGGAGAATATTAGATATTTTAATTATATGTAGTGCAATTAATTCAATTCTAGAAATTCAGGAACACTATAGGGCTCAATTTCACATATGTATTAAGAATATGCCATTTGTTTAAACCTTACAAAATTATTTTCTGATTTTATATTTGAAGATAATTTGTTAAAAAGGCAAATGTTATTGTAAAGTACACCTCTGATAAATTTGGTTAAACGGTGTCGAGAAACATTAACACATCACATGAAAACAACTCTCTATGAGATATAACAGGATTTCATCAATACGGACAGCTTTCTTATTTTTTAATTTATAAACAATTTCTTATACTTAAATACCAGCAAGTTCAGGAAATAGTGAAAATTGCATCAGAAAAAAAAGTCAGAACAATTCTAAAACGGTCAGACATCTGTATTTACAAACAAGAAAAATACTGTCTAGCAATAGAAGTCTCTCTTGTTCTTTGTTCTCTTCAATCAGGAAGGCTGTTAAGGTTTTGATAAAAACCAACAAAATACATGCAGATTATATAGGAAATTTATTTGCTTGGTACACAAGATCAGGACGATAAAAATGATTATGCAAATTTGTCATTTTAATACTTCTTGCTTTCGATGGGGCACCCTTGAGACATCTGCTGTATGGACCAGGACACTCATATCGGACATAATCCCCTGGGTGTATTTTACTTTTCTAACGTACATAGTTATTAGTACGTTATTTGGACACTTACTTGAAAATTGCCTGTTCTTTGCATTTACCATAATGAAGATTCTTTACTAATGTACAGAAATAGTGAATAGCAAAGTTACATGGTGCAGATATCAGATGGATCCCCTCGACAAAGGATGCATTACAATTTTCGGGCAAATCATGCAAGTAACCAAGAATACAACAGTATCACTAGCCAATATGTTATCACTATCAATTCTAATGTGTTTTGTGATTGTTTAGTTCTTTAGTTCTTCTAACTTTGATTCACTTAAGCATTTTTGGAACCACTTGCAATCATAATCAAGTAACCACTATAACACTGCGTAGGCTTTCACGGCCGGTGTAACTATATAAGTTCAGTTATCCTGAAGAAGCTGTCAGTATGAACAGCGAAACGTCGAGCGAAAGTTTTGACACACGGCGAAACCGGCAAGAAGCTGTTAGTTAAAGTAACCACTATTTTTTAATAATGCTTTTAATAATTCGATTAGAATATGCTTTCATTTATCAACATACTACAATTTGCTACTCGCAGCTTCGTTTTCCTCAAAACCTTTCCGTAATGCTAAGAAGCTGTCACCAGCTTTTTGTTCCTTTGGGTTCCTCATGGAAGCAATTCTTAAATGGAATCGTATTAAATTCGCCGTGATCTTGACAACGTACGCGCCCACCAGTCGAAAACATTGCGCAAGAACGTTTTTCTTAAAAACTCATGATCCTTCAACGAGGTGCAAGCAAGCACTCTTCTTAATTGTATTTCATTTTTTCCCTAACCGTTCTCCGTGACATTGAAATAATTTTGAAGATTAAATTCGGCGACTGCTTTCATTCATCTCGCCGGATCGATTTCGCTTCCCTCCTCCTAGGCTAATCCAGTTTGCACAAACAATGACGAGGAAAAGACAAAAGGAGAAACGATAATGCTTCTCGTGGCCCACTTCATTTTTCTCATTGTTTCCCTTGTAATCCTCTTGCGATCCTCGAGAAGCAATTAAATCGTCCAGGTTCGCGTAGTCTCTCTGCGTTGTCCGCTGTCAGCTTTCGAAGTAGATACGATAAAAAGAAAACATCTCCCCTCCGCGCTCCACCTTTGGAGCAGAACGAAGTAATTGAAAATAGACTGAGTTCCGACAGTCACGGAAAGTTGTAATAAGAGATATTGGGTGCTTACCTCGCAATGGGTGTTGACGTATAAAAAGGGCGTTGTATGCGATATCTTATTTAAAAAGATTAAAAAAAATAAACAAAACTCAACTTATACCCTTCTATCAGAAACTTGAATGTAAAAGTGAACGGAATGAAGTACTTTAGGACTGTAATACTAATGATCCATTATTTTACTTACATGTATCCAACGCATATGCGTCCAATAATGCAAATGTAATTTTTAAGTAGTATTTAATTAATAGTAGGCGGTGAAAAACATTTTTAATTTTAAAAGTATATAAAAAAACTAAGTACAGTATGAAAAAGTATCTTCACCTCTTAGTTCCACACCTGCTGCTGCTAGGAAACAGGCATCTCATATTTATCAATACAGCGCATTCTGTCAAAACATAAAATATACGCATACGGCTTTAACATCCTGCAAAGGTTTCATCCTGACAATGAAACTCGCCGTCTTGCTTTTTGGGGACGAATATTAATATGACTTAAGGAAGACCCAAAGTTTTTACAAAAAAATATTTGGACGAACGAGGAGACCTATAATGTCTATTACATTAGATTAATGTCTTGTCGACAAACAACTTTATTTTTAACATAAAGTTTGCAAAATTTGCAACGAGTCACATGATAACAACTGGTGACAATAAACAATAACTCACAGCTAATGTTCGAAGTGTCGCTCTCACCTTGCGCTATACACAAGGCCACACGTTCTTGGTAAGAATTGTAGTATTAAGTTTGGCTAAAGATCCACATGTTGGTACATGCTAGACCACGGAAAAGCAACTGGATATAAACAGATCATCAATTAGGCAAACCTTAAAGAAAAATAAGCTCCACTATTAGCACATTACATGTTAATTTTGCCAACAACAATACGTAAATCGCCATTTCGCCAGGCTATTGCATTTCCTAACGTTATTGGAAACTTTTTTACTATTATTCACCATTTTCAGAAGACATTGACTTCTCAATTCACATTGAAATTTTCTATGTGGGAACTATTGGAAATATATCACAACATTGCTCTAAAGGCACAATATGAATAAAAATACGTAAGTTTGACGACAGTTGCATTGTTTTCGGAGACTTCATGTCGGACGGCTCCCCTACAAAGAAAATACCTGGTCTAGTAAGTGAACAATATTTGAAATTATGGGTGTATTTAGTATATCTGCTTTAGTTTCCTTTTGTATTTTATTTTTTTGAGGTTTTTATTCATTGCAAATAAGTGTAGGTATCTAATCATTGTTACGTTCTTCATGAATGTAGAATAAATCTAAAATGTTATTTGTATATGTAACTTTCAATGTTTTTCTTAGTTCTTTCGATTTACAATATTTTACTTGTTAGAAGAAAATGTGTGAAGGTGTTGACAGCATTAAGACTTACTATAAAAGATATGACTTGTTAATACTGCATAGGTTTATCACTGTGCGATTTGGTAAAGTACCAACAATGGATATCACTTGTTTGTTAGCACATGTCATGGCTTACTAATATCTAATAATTAATGTGCGTTCCTATGACTAAAAGACATTACTATTAGTAAGAAACTAGTGAACATTAGATATCTGAAACATAGATATTTAGATAGGTTAGGCAAATAATGTACAGAGTGTTTTGTAGTAAAAAACTAATTTCATTTGTTTGAAACTTGGAATTTAGGCATATTTTTAGTAATTTTTGTAAGAAGTGCTAATACTTCAAAAACTATTAAGAATATGTATGCCAAACCCTAATATCAATCGATGTAGAATTTTGCGCTGCATTCAATGCTGTAGTAAAAAATACCATGTTCCATTTTAAGGAAACAAGTTTTGTTAGCTTAAAGGTATCCACATTGGAGGCGCGTTTTTGAACAGCCTGTATGTGATTCAGTGATTATTGCTATAACACCTTATAGATACGTCCTTGTATTTACATGGACTTTAGTAGAACCACTAAGTATTTGCTATCTCATGAAATATTTGATTTTATTTGAAAGAGTGCAAATGTCAAAAAATCAACGAAAATGAAAATATTTCAAAAACGGTCGAGTTTAGAGATAGGGAACCTTGATATAAACTAGTTGCAAATGACTCTCCAAATTCACTAGACCGATAAAAAATATACCATTTCATTTAAAATAAGAAAGTTGATATTAACACGCTGTATACCGAAAGTGCTATAAAGTTGAAAATATTTTCCTTAAATAGATCACAGTAGGCTATGCCTACACTGCAAGTTTCAAAATCAAATTTCTACTAGAAGTTCAAAAAAATCTAATGTCTCCGTTTGGTGGGACACCCTGTATATAATATAAATATTGTTGTTATCGAAACCAATAAAGAAACCCTTAAACCTGTAAAAATAATATTTACTTTTTCTCCCACAACTACGATGTCTTCTGAAAATGGTGAATAATAGTAAAAGAGTTTCCAATAACGTTAGGAAATGCAATAGCCTGGCGTAATGGCTATAATAATTATATCCGCTGACATATGCGATATCCCTAGTAATTTATGGGTTTCCTTATTGGTTTCGACAACAACAATATTTAAACCTTGAAAGATGTCGAAGATGTCGGCAGATATAGATATTTACTGTTGTCGATTTTTTATTCATATTGTGCCTTTAGAGCAACGCTGTGATATATTTCCCAATAGTTTTCACATAAAAAATTTCAATGTGAATTGAGCAGTCTCAATAAAAAAAAATACCTGAATACGTTAATAATAAATAGCAATTTACACATTAATTTAAAACATTTACAAAATTTTAGTGTTAGTTAACGGTATCATTTACATTTTGTAGAGACAATTACAAATATATATCACTCAACAAGAGCAATATGTGATATTTAATCAAAGATGAACGGAAATAGAATTAAGTGATCCGTTGAATACAATGCAAAAAGATAATAAATAATCCCTGGAATAAGTTAATTGCCGGAACTGTTACTTATGAATAATGTATCTCCTTTAAATACCCATTCGCGAAATAGTTTTTAAAGTACCTTGTGTAATGCATTATTGAAAATATACTTGTTGAACGATATAAATATTTTATGTGCTGTGATCACATCACTTTTAACTAACCACAATTTTCCTTTCTGGTTTCAATATTTTCCTAGGAAAATCACCAAAAAATATACCAACCTCAAGTTGATTTAGGACTGAGAAGCATAACTAAAGCAGCGTTGGTGTAGGTAGTCGCAGTTTTTACCTTTTCCGTTAGTTTAGGTTTAGTACACAAAGGCGGCGATCGAAGATATCGAAAATATGTTTTGATCACATAATAACGGACTGTTTATTTTCAATATTAAACGCGGGCACGCTATCATTGCCGATAGGTCCTACTATAAACATGGACATTGGTTTTGGGAAAATAAACATTGGATATGTAAAAGTATTTATATAATAGATGATTCACCCAACGGAAGCAGAAATCGGCATCAAAGATTCGAATTCCCCCAAGAAACCTGTCTTCTTTTAGGATGCGTCGGTGAGCTTGAAATTGAAATGATTTTCATTTAATATAAACATGCGGGTTATTAGATTACAATGTGCCATATTATAAGAAGATTTATATTATTTATTTATTTATTTTATGTCATGGTTCAAGAGAAGGACATAGAAAATTAAATACGTGAGTAATATAATGTAAAATCAGTGAATAAAAATTACACAAAATAGAACAAATAACTAAAAATGATGATACTAAGATAACTACCTTAATTAACTTTCCACAAATTCCTCGATAGTGTAATAACATTTTTCGAGTAGAAATATTTTTAACTTGAACTTAAATTCTCTCAACGATTGCAATTTTTTTATTGCCAGAGGTAATTTGTTGTAAAATATTACTGCTCTATACCTGGGATTCGTCTCGTATAATTTCGTAGTATGAGAGGGTACTGCTAAATCTAGGCAATGGCGTTGTAACGGAACGGGTTTTCTTACTTGGAAACTTTTGGGGGATGGTCAGCCCAAATTCAATCGAGCAAGACCTAGCCTCGTTTACAGGTAACCCCTCCTGCCCTTTTGACCGGCGAGCCACTGTTGGGAATCAATCTTTTTGTTCGGTAGCGAATGGTTTTAGTAATTTTTAGCCAAAGATGTTTCCCAACTGTGTTTTCTTCCGTCAGTCGAAGCAGGGCTGTTAGTTGGCCTAATGATTGTCGACTTACCCTTCTCGTCGGCTTTCTCTTACAAAATTGTCTTCCTCTCCGGGTCTTTACTAAGGCTTCAAACTGAACTTCTTTTAAAATGACGAGATAATAGAACGACTTATATTTTTACATTTATATATTGAAAATTTTGAGACATTGAAATTGAACTAACAAGCTACACAATTAAATGAAATAACAAGTGAACAAAACAAAAAAGAACAAAATCACAATTATCTTAATAAATATGTTAACATACTATATTGTCGTTTAACATAAGCAGAAAAAATTTTTTACTACAATAATAATTTATTGAGGGAGAGAGAGAGAGAGCGAACGAGTTACGGTTTATACGTAATTGCTTTCGTTAGTTTTAAGCAAATTCTTTAAACATCTTACCGGCCGATGTGGGTAATTAATTCTTCTCGTAATCCAAATTATAAAGCACAAAACTTACACAACACCCACAAAAATTTAAGCCAAGAAAAGGGGGAATTTAAACGTATTTAACACAAAATCACTAAACACCTCTCGAGGAAAGCTTTTGCTTCCTGTTCTCGATTTTTTTAAGCGTATTTTGACTACAAATTCTAAAAAGAAAAGTTTAAAATTTTAAGTTTTAGAAACGCCCGATACGAAGGGGACGCGTGCTTTTACTTTAGCTGTAACGAAGGCCACGAATTAATTAATTGAAAACAGCTATGTTAAGGGTTTTTATAAACTTTGATTGTGACGTCATTTCGCACCGATAACTAGTTTCGCTTCTCTTTACAGGAGGGCGCAAGTATGACCGAAGGCGTTATTTTTCTGACTTTCAGACGTCCTACTTGAGAGGAACGTGGGAACTGCTGAACAGCAAATGTAACATATAATAAACAAAGAAGCAGATAACATACAAAGTAATAACATATTATTTTAATTACGCGAGTCTTTAATCGAAAATAGACTTTTATTTCCTGTTAGGTAGACGCTACTCAGCAAATGCCACGGTACCTATCAACTACGTATTACTAAAATGAATTTAAATTCTCGCATTATACAGGATGGAATTTCGAATTCTTACAGCGTGTATGCATTACCTTATAAATATCCCTGTTTTTGACGAAAATTTTTTTGATTAGCTTTATAAAATTTCAAGATTTCAAATATGTATAAACATGGCAGAGGCAGAATATTTAATTTTTTAAAAGTGGCCGACACGATACCATAGACGATACGCATGACATGCTTCTAATGATACGTTTTTGTAATATAAATAATCGTTTAGCACCAACTGATGAGCACCAAAAGATTAGGCCATAACTGAGACGAGACTCAACCTATGCAAAATGAAACAATCTAAGCGAGTGCACATTCACGGCGCAACGTAATCTACCCTCAAGCATCACGCAATGACTGTTAAATTTTAGATTGTGATCAACAAAAAGTCCCAAAAATTTAACCACCTTACTATCCGAAAGCAAATCGTCGATCAAGATGACCTCACGAAGTATGCGATGTAGTAAAATGATGATGTAGGAAGTCCCTTTAAGCCGTAAAATAAATTTGTGCACATCTGCATGAAATGCTAATCGGTGGTACAAGTAATGAGAAGCACGATGTCCCAATATACTATGATAGAAGCATAAAGAATGCAAAGTCTGTAAGACATATTAAACGAACGTAGTTCCATTACTTTATGACTGGCATGCTCATGCTTACTAAAGTGTAAATTCTCGCCCAATCATACTCTCAGATTTTCGGCATTCCCATTCATACAAAGTGGTGTGCTATTTATTTTTACAGAGATATCGTGGAATAGAAAAAAAGCGTTGTTGCTTCTTAACAGAGGAGAGTAGAGACACTTGACCACATTAATTTGCAGAAAATGTTGGCACGACAACTCATAAACCTTACACAGACTCTACTAATTAATCATCATTAATTAATTAACATACTTCTTTCAGTTATTAATTAGATAATCCATACTCTATATTTCTCGTCGAAAATTCATATCTTTTGTTAACCCTTCTAGACATTAATTAGCCGATAAAATCAGAAAGAACAAGTGATAGATTATGCCAAGTTAATTTCATTTTCCAGACCCTCAACAGCTTGAAAATAATCAAACGTCACGACCGCATAATTGAAAATTAAATCCACCCTGTGACCTTCAGGGGAAAATTGATTTATTCTGGGTAACAGCCGTGCTATCTAATTAATACGACGGCCGTTCGAACTCACCAGTAACCAAGGGGATGTCATAAAGTTTGAATGAAATATCAACTACAATGCAAAAAAAAAATAGTAAAATCGTTGGTATTATCTATGATCTTAGAGGTAAATTTATTTCCAAAAGGTAAAATGTTCCACCAGCCAACAAATTTCATGCGTTGTCAGTACTTTTCACACATTGCTTTGTAAAATTCATTTATAATTTTTATATAGACTCTATGATTACCGAACAGTCAAGTAATGTGCAAATGTAATGTAAGAATGCCAAGTAAAATTACTAGGGAAGTGAATATTTACATGTTGTAGGGAAAATCTCTTTGCGAGTGTAATTTAATATTCAAGCTGTATTAGTTTTTACAGCATACCATATCGTGAATAAAACACCTATTTAGAGTAGTTAATGATAAATTAGCCAACACTGGAAATATTAATTGCTTAATTTTGTTTCATCTTATCAAATTGACATCTTTAATTAAAATTTAATTGAAGACATATTCTTACTATCGCAATATAGAGCATATAGCATACAAAAATAAATTAATTGAATATATAAATCCCATTGATTATTAATGATGTGATGAATGTGGTATTTTACTAAGAAAAGGAAATCCAGTCTCAAAACCATAAAGATATGTTAAATGGAAAACATAAATGGGAAAACGGAGGTTAAGTCCCTAGGCTTTATCCTAGAGAATAAACTTCTCTGCACCAAAACACAAACTTGATATATGCAGGAACTTTACAGGAAAAAATTGGAGATGTAATCCAAAAACACTGCTTTGGATGTATATAGCGATAGTGAGATCGATCATCACTTATGCATCAGCAGCTTGGAGATAAAGATTAATATGCGAGAATTAGAATCTGGAAAATGCAAAGATTAGGGCTATGAGAACCTGCCCAACGACAGCTATCAAGGTGCTATTGGATCTTAAACCAATCTCCACAATATGGTGGAGGGTGTGAAAAAAAGGACCACATTCAGAATCATCAAGGAAAGAACTATTATCACAGAACTCAATCTTCTAACGGTGATCAAACCTGGGGCATGCTTCAGAATGACAACAAAAAGAAATAAGCTTTGGATCTTACCCCTCTCCATATTGTGGTAGAGGGCGAAAAGGGCAAAAAAACACACTCACAATGGTCAAGGATGGAACGACTGGGCATAGGCCTCAACTTCCGGACGGCAATCAAACCTGAAACATGCCAAAAAAATTCAACTTTGTAAATGAATTTACCACAAAGCTTAGTAACAAGAGCGAGTGGGATCAAAACATCATCTTGGAATTGAATAGAAATGCCATAAAATGGTACAGTGATGGCTTCAAAGCGACAAAGACAACTGCAAAAGGAATGTATGGGCTTAGAACCAAGTACTTCGAAAGCTTTGGGAAATAACTCGGCATCTTCCTGGTGTAAATGCACGCTATTGAAAGACGTCCAGTTAAATATTGACAATAATTACCGAAAGCAGGGGATTATCATTATGTTTGCTAATCGATCTGCCATCAAGGAGCAACGCTCTTATGAAATCAGTTCCAATATACCATTTGTAGGCCCTGAACCCTTTTGTAGAATAAATAGCAGTACAATACTGAAGAAATTGAAAAGCGAAATGGAGCAGAGAAAATCATTTATTGGGAGAATCTCCAGGAAATGAGGCAAGGTAAAACTGGGAGCCTATAACCAGAAGAGGTTATATTAGAGAATGAATATATTATAGAATGCATCAACCTGATTAAGAACAATATTCCCATATTAACAGGAATGGTTTTAGGCCATAGTAAACTGAATGGCCATTTGAGTAAACTTGGATTAGTAAAGGAATCTAAATGTCGATTTTATGAGGAACAGGATGAAACACCTATCTATCTCCTCTAAAGTTGCGTAGCACTGCCCAACTCAAGGGCGTTGCACTTGGGAGAATGTCAAATCAAAGAGGAAGACCTGCCTAATCTGAGGCCTTCTTAAAGAATACACTTTCTGAAAGAAATAGGATTGGAAAGCCAGCCGAGCCAACAAGAAAAGGAGACAAAATTGATCTCTTAAGTCGCAGTATAATATCACTCTGGATTCATACACAGCTATTAATGAATAAGTCAATCAACCAGCATTTTACATTTTACCTTTTATGCATAAAAATTAAACTGATTGTAATGACTTGTACGTAATGATCTTTTTATCGAGACTTTATCATTACTGGCTATTCGAACATGTAGTTCGCAAACGGTTCGTGACCACGTGAACCAATCAGAGAACAGATTGGGGTTCTCGGGAACTGAAATACGTTGTCTGATTGGTTCACATGATCGTGAACCGTTCGCGAACTGCATGTTCGAACAAACCTTATGTAATATTGTACTACCTGTCCAGACGGTATATTTTCCGCATGTAAAAGCAATTTCAAATAACTTTCCTTAAATCTAAGAGGAGAACTATGTAGCATCTACCACTATTTCACTTTCCTCGCCGATCACGCGCCGAATTGAGCACTTTATTCTAACAAGAGTAAGACGCAACTCGTAGGCCATTACACGACATTAGAGGTCGCTGTAGGAAATCTTTGCTAATGACACCCTAAACTGAAGCCTGGGGCGCAGACACTCGACACTAAATTAACAAGTTTCGGAAATTGGTCGGGGACTTCTGGGATGTGTTTGTCGAGGTCTACAAGTTAGATTAACTCAATACACGGGGCCCTACAGATACCAACGACCATGAGTCGTCAATCCCGACAATTTTAGATAAAATCTTTGACCCGTCGAACAGCTGCTGATGATTGATTTGATGGGGCAATATTTTCTGATGCGCGTCGGCGTTAATATTATAATATTATATGGGTAATATCCGGGCTCGTTGTAGTCGGACGATTGTTAACCTCGTTGCCAGGATGTTTGTAATAATTATCGGATTTTTACGGGAAGATCTTCGGTCTAGAGTTAATTAATGGTGATTTATTATATTATGCTCTCTTTTTTATAATAGGTGTATCGATAAATTGGTATTTGAAGGTGTTATGTTTGAGTTTAAGATCATCTTTATAGAAACAGATTAGAAACATTACCACAGTAAATATTGTAGATATTTTTCTTCAATATCTTAGATATACAGAATGCAATATCGTTCGTCTTTTATTACTCAGAATGTATTCTACATAGCAATTTGATATTTTGAGGATGTATTATAATGTTAGTTGTATATTTTTCGAAAATGTAGGTGAGAAATACCATCAATCAGCCAATACAGCTTCCTTAACCCTAGCTGCTTGTTGTTGGCCATTTTAAATAGAAAAAGACAAGAGACTGCAGTGTTTCCGGAGACTCCATGTCAGACGACTCCCACAACTAAAAAGAAAAATCCTAGCTGATCAATACAAATTCTCTGCTGCAATAGTAGCAGTAGTAGTATCCAACCGAAACTTTTGCGATTTGTCTTGTGTTTTTGACTATATTGATCATAGTGTTAGTGTATCGAGGAAATTGAGTCATCGCTAAGAACCTGGACCCAACATAAATTTGTTTCCCCTAGCCACTCGGGCGTAAGAGGTTGGTCAAGGCCATTCGTGGAGCTGACCCTTCTTTCGGCACTACCAAATCGCAAATTAAAAAAATCCATCAATGAATGGATACATAATCAGTCCAGAGAGTGGTGGCAAAAATCACCGGGACAAAGACAGGCAAAAGAGTTCCTAAAGGAGCAGAGGCCTGAATTCGTGAGAGATCTACTGAATAAAGACAGGAAGACAAGTCAAAATGATTGTAGGTCTGCTGACTGGTCACCGTAGACTGAATAGGCATATGTACAACATAGGCCTGGCAGATGATGCAACCTGCAGATACTGCCAAGGGGAGGAGGAAACACCAGTTCATGTGCTGTGCCAATGTGAAGGCCTGGCGAGGACAAGGTTTCTAGTAATGGGGGAGGAGAACCCCACAGCTAGTAGCTACATAAAGAAGCCGCCCTCAAAGATGATAGGCCTAATTAAGAGGGCGAAATTAGAGAGCGTCCTCTAGGAAAAAGGGGATCACAAAAGATCTGAAAAGGTCACGGTGAAACAGGTCTATAGGCCACCCCAATCCTAATCTAATCTAATCTATATTTGTTTTGTTACAATCTCGATTGTTATGATTAGGTATTTAGTATATAATTCGTTAGGCATGTAGGATTTTTTTAAGAATTGATATTAGAAAGAATTTAACCTGTAAGTTGATATTGTAGAGAGAAGTTATGAAATAGAAATTCTCAAATAAGTGAATTAATCTACTTTAAATGTTAAAGTTCAGTTAACAATAGTATCTTAAAACATAAACTTAATTTGTATGGTATATGTGGTATGATAGCAGATTGGTTTTCACCTTTTTTATCGGGTAGATTTCAATATATAAGAGCAACCTTTAAGGGCGATAGTGGTATTATTATAGAGATGTTGTATCAATTCATTTACCTATTGCAACAGGAGTGCTCCAAGGCTCCATTTTGGGTCCGATTCTTTTTATCTTGTTCATTAACGATATTGTTAATTTTATAAATCATTCTTTAATCATTTATGCCGTGGTAACTGGTAAAAATACAAAAAAAGTGTCTAAAGAACAAAGAAGCTCCTGAATGACATAAGCCAGTGGTTTAACATTAACAAATTCGGCGTGAATTTGCCTAAAACCAATTATACGCTTTTTCATACCATAAGCTCTAAAAATAAGTTTCCAATAGTAGAGTATAGTGTAATGATGTTATCCTGGAACAGAAAACTACTGCAAATTTTTGGGTTTAAATATTGATGATAATCTGAATTCGAAACACTATTATACAACTTTAATTCGGAAAATCCATTCGGCCTGTTTCCAAATTAGAAACTTGAAGAAAACAGGTCCCAAAATCGAACCTTGCGTAACACCTCCAACTGTTGCACGTTGATCTGATAATCTAGGACATATTTTCACCCTTTGTGTTTGTCTTCTCAAATATTCTACCAAATCTAAAATAAAAAAGCTTAGACAACAACATTTCATGAGAGATCGTGTCAAAGGCTTTAGAATAATCCAATGGAATCAACACAATTAAGTAAATATCGTTTATTGGAAGCCGCAATTATGTCAGTAACCTTTACAAGAGCAGTCAAATCACAACTGCACCTCCTCCTAACCCCCGACTTAATATTCGAGATAATATTATGTTCATGAAGAAATGCCTTAAGCTGTTTGCAAATTACATTATAATATACATTTATTTCCACGATGCCATAGATTAGCGTAGAACACGTCATAAAATTACAAATAACAATAATATAAAAGCAACCTATGGTAGGTGCAAGTCATATACACACATAGAAAGTATAACAAAAAACGGATAAATAAATAACGAATGGGAAAAATTATAGTTCCAGAGGGTTTTTGAAAAAGTCTGTTACAGTATAAAAACATTCTTTTAACAGGTAGTTCTTAAGACTTGCTTTAAATTTCCGTTAGTTTAGACAAGGTAAATAGTATGCTAATTGGTCACAGATCTATGCATTTCTCATCATTACTCTTCTTCGATACAGCTGTAACAAAGGCTAGTTTCCATATGTATGGGAAATAACTTTACGATAACACGGCATTCATTATGTAGGTCAAACATGGAATGACTATAGGATAACACATCGATCATTGCTTCATCAATAAACTTTAATAATAATAATATAATTAAAAGTCAAGCCTAACAGCATTTGATGACAGCGCTGTTGACTATTATTTACCCGATTTGAATTAGAAAATGATATTAAATTATCAATGACCCGAGACTCAGCAATGAATCAACAAAGAAGTCATCGATCTCATCAGGTCGTTGCAGACCCTCCGGAAGAACAGTGTCCGCGTTCCTGACAATATTTAAATCCCGAAACTCATTCCAAAACTTTCTATTGTTCTCGTTCGTGATACTTAAGATAGTTAAATTTCTAATTTTTGGTTATGATTTTTCGTAGCCATTTTAAATTATCTTTTCTTTTTAATTCGTTCAGTGGAATATTGACTCAGTGATAATAAAAAGAAACTTCTTTAATCTTGTTTCGACCAATTTAATAAATCTTTTTCAATTACTTGATTATTATTTCTTTTAAGTTTTTTTTTTTTAGAAGATTAGGCTGTTATGTCAATTGATAAATTACGATTACATACTGCTATGGCAACCCACATTACCGCGAGTATATTTTAAGTTGCCTAATTTGTCATGATTTCCCGTTTTGCTGAATCATTGTTCTGAGAAATTTTCATAATAATAATTTAGTTTGTATAATTTTAGTTAAAGAGTTAATTGTGATTTATTTAATTAAGTGTCAAGTTTTTTTTTAATTAATTTCACTCATTTAGATGTCTAGCATTTGCTAGTTCTATTTAATGTTCGTGCTACTAGCTTTTGTCGGTAAATTGTGCGTTTGCGTTTTTCGCAAATGTAAGGGTTTTGTTCTTGAGTTCCTTGGTTGACTGTTACCGTGAGTACATGTATTTTTGAATCATTGTTTGCCATTTTGTATTTCATTTTGATTTCGTAATTTAATTCGCATAAATTGTTTTTTATTTTGAGTCCATCAAGGAATTCATTTTATAATAATTGTTAATATATTGATGTGTACACATTATAGATATAAGATCATTTATTATTTTCGTGCAGGAAGATATATTTTAGTTTTATTTCTCTCATTATAGTTTTAAGAGTTAAATTTTTGGTTTTCTATTTTGCTGACTCGTTTTTATTATCTATCACCTCGGTTTGGGTGAGTAGAAGCTTTGTGCTTGCATTTACATTTTTCTTTTGTTTTTTACTAGAGTTTGACCCCGCTTAATTTAGTTTGTGTTAATTTGAAACTACGTGGTTTGAATTTAATAGATATTGGATTATCTTCCTGAACAACCAATTCTTTTCGCTTCGTATAGGAAATAGCATTATCCTATTGTAATTTAGAATCAAGTGCGGTTTTTATTTTTTTGGCCAGAACCTTCAGTTCACGGTTTTCTTTTTTGTGATTTTACCCATTTTATAAAATAAAATTTGATTGTTACTTAGCATTTTTGGGTTAAAAATTTTGTTCTTTTATTTTTATTTAAACTTTTTCAATTTTTGGGGTATTTAAGAAAATCAGATTTCTTTCACTCACAATTTGCTTTTCGCGGTTAGATTCAAGTTTTAATTCGCGAGGGTAACTCTGAGGTTAATTGTTCTTTTGCGCTTTTTTTAAAATTTTATCCGTTGAGCTAGCTAATTTAATTTTCTTTTTCCTTGTTAATTTCATTTTGCATTTTCAAGTACAATCAGTACACAGCAATACGCATTAAAAATTTGGTATAAATAAAATAATTTGTATATGAGACAACAAACATTATATATAAAAAGTTACAAGTATTTTTATACATTTGTGATGTTTTCAATCGCCATTTGTTAATTCACATAACAATATAATGCCATGAAAAAACTTTAAAAGAATGATAACTAAGTAATTGAAAAAGACTTACAATTAGAATAGTCGAAATATTTTACAAGATTTAAGAAGTTCTTTTATTAGCTCCCACCCATTATTCCACTAAACCTATTAAAAAGGAAAGTTCAATTTCTCTGAGATAGTTCTAACGAGCAACATGTTTAGTTAACTAAAACGTCTCTTTGCGTTGCCTCTTAAAGACACCAATTGAAGAATATTCGTCAATTTTTTATTCCAAAATAATAAAACGAAGAAATCTGGATACTCAAGTAAAACATTTCTTTTCACGAACATTGCGTTCCTTTTTCAATTTTTCTCATCCAGCAAAAAAAAATCAAAATCTGCACAAGCAAGTTAATTTCGTATATCGTCCTATTTTCCTACATTAATAATACTCTCAAAATTGCCCCTGCAAGATTTTCGATAACAAGCCCGACATTATAATTGCGATGCCATCTCACCGGCTTGCTGTAACGTAAATACCTATTCCGAACGCTAGCTCGGATTCTGTTCACAATCTGATGCTCCACATTCTCTGGCGTATTCCTCGATCCGGAATGGATAAATAGGAAACGAAGGCGACCGCAATTCGCTGAAGCGTCCTCGATTTCTTGGAATTGTTGTATTGAAAACGAAGAAACATGCCGCTATTAGTTTGTCTGTTTACCAGTCGGACGATGTGCCGTAAAAGAAGTTTCCCCGATCGTTTTGATATATAAAATTTTACAGTGCCATTGCGATGTGTCGTAAAAATACTTTCCCTCAAAGAATTTTTAATTCCTGTTAGTGTTTGTGAGTTAAATTGTTGCAGATCAAACGATTGTTGGGTGATGTTATGATGCCATTAGATCTCGATTTATATCTGTTTCCCAGTTTAATGCTCTCGTGGGAGTGTCTGTGTAAGCGTGGTAAATTTGCTCATTTGTTTGAATATTATCTACTTGTCGTTATGATGACAATTTTTTTTTATGTCAAACAAAGTTTGATAAACGCTTTTATGTTTGACCAAGAAGCTAAAATTCATACACATTTTACAAATATATTATATGTATTATATATCTTTGTAAAAAAAGTAAATAAATTTAAATAAAAAAAAATAAAAAAATTAAATTAAAATAAATTTTTCATAATATATTTTACATACTACAGGGTGTTACGAAATTTGCAGACACCGGCTATGCGATGATGTCAAGTATCAAAAACTGAAACGAATGAAACTGTTTTTTAATCTGATCAGTATTTTTTAACTTTTAGTAATTTCAAAAATGAAAAAAAATTGACATTGCATAACTAGAAAATTATAGCACAGGAAAAGAAGGAAAAAAAACGTCCGTACATTCACCAAAATTCTAAATATATTTAAGACTACATGTTTCGGCGAACAAATGCCAACTTCAGGTCTTAAAACGTCATTATTAAAAATTAAAAAGTCGAAAAAGGTCATTTAAAAAGACAAACAAAAACAAAACAACAGGTTATAATTAACTGCGAGATCGTTATCACAGATATAGAATCAAGACTGATATGGAATATGGAATAAAGTCTTGATTCCATATCTGTGATAACGATCTCGCTGTTAATTTTAATCTGTTGTTTTGTTTTTGTTTGTCTTTTGTTCTGCCGTGTGTGTTAAAAACACACACAATGTCCTTTTTCGACATTTTAATTTTTAGATTTCTTAACATGACGTTTTATTTAAGACCTGAAGATGGCGTTTGTACCTCGAAACATGTAGTCTTAAATATATTTAGAATTTTGGTAAATGTGCGGACATTTTTTTTTCCTTCTTTTATTATTTACTATAACTACTGTTCGAATTACTTCCATTTTTGACATTTTTATTATTATAACCTATATGAAAATTGATCTAATTCTACTAACCCTTATCGTGTTAGTTCCGGATTCTTAGGTCTTTCTTGATTATCTTCAATAATATTACTTTTACATTCATTATGTAATTCCTTAAAAGTTCTCTAATATGGCAGTCATGAAACTACAATTTACACCTTATTGCTTCGCATTCTAAAGGACAGTGATGATCAACTTCTGTTTTTCTGCAATTTCTCTTCGGATTTTCTTGTTCATATTTCTCATACATCGTCGCCAAAAGAAATACATAAACATTGCGAGAACGGAACACCACATAAAGGACGCCACCAACTTCTAAGATATTGGCCACAACTGCTATTTCCTGCTTGAGCTGTACTTACTTTTTTTCCTCTTTACTGGTGCTACAACCCATGATTCTGGCACTTTTACATTTTTTATAGATCTAATTGGCACTTTAAGTAACGGTTTAGCAGAATAGCCATGTAATATACAATATGGTCAAATATTTCCTCTTATTATCCTCTAGAAGTCTATTTTTGGAGAATGCAAGGCTGTTTCAAGAATTTCATGCGGATTTTCAGTAGACTAGATGCGCATTATTTGTTTATTAAATATCCAAACAAATGAAAGCTCCGAGAAAAACGATTTGTCAAGAACATCGTCGTTATTGATTATGCCCAAAAACCATTGACAGTCGGATTACGTAATCAATGGGTAAGAGTTTTTGCACCCAATGAAACTTGTATGGAGACTTTTGTAGATCTATTTTAAGGATGTGTGGAATGCTTCCTGTGAACGCTTACGAATCGATTTCTTAAGTGATTGTGTTATTCGCTCCTCAACATCTACTATATTTTCAACTGCCCGTTTTAATGGTCTACCACTACCTGGTTTTCGGGACACAGATCCTCTTGCCCCCTGGTTCTTATATCAATTGCCACAAATTATCATATGTTACTGGAAAATTTTGAAATTTTGCCCGAAATTCTCCTACACATGGCTGTAAAGAGTACCACCATTCCCCATTTCCTAATTTTACACCATTTGTAAAGTATGATTCGATAATAAAAACTTTATGATTTATTGTAAATATTCTTGAGTGTCAATGAACCAATAAAGTACACATGATAGATATATTTTATTTGTCACTATCAACATATTTTGAATAAATAACGTCACGGCTTGCTAGAGGGTAAACTTAATTGGTTGTTATTGAATAAGAGTAGAATCTTTTTTGGTACCATGTTTTATGATTATTGTATGCCATCACTTTAGCAATATTAAGAAATCTTAACTAAGCAGCGCTTTATAATTATGGAAATATAATTCCCCTACAGGTGGCATTCATATAAAAATCTATTGTAAACACGTCCCGAATCTAAAAATCTTATGAAAAGCAGAGCACTAAATTTAAGGGGAGGTTTACATATATACATCGGAAAAATCCAAAAACTTTGAGCTTTTTTCTTCAGACAAAGGAAAAGATATACGAAATACGGCTTTTTCTTAATAAATATATGAAAACTTGGACATTAAAAAAATATATTTGCTTTAATGACAAGACCACTATAACGTTCGCTATTTGTATCTAGGTAGCAATGTGCACAGAAAACACGATCAGACTGCGTAAACTCTAGCATACGCAAAAGTGGTCTGAAATTGAAAATAAAAAGAAGAGTTAGAAATATATTAAATTTGTTGGAGGTTATACCTAAATTTAACCAAATAAGTCGAAAGCAAACAATGTGGCAGATACCTGGACTTTAATTTGATTATTTTCTATTTCTTTTTTGTGTGTATGTGGATATAAAAATGTGGAATATTGCAATTTTTAGTATATTTATAGGTATAACCTCAAATAAAAACTGTTTACATTAAGAAAACAAAAGAATTAAGTTGATATATTGAACACTTGAAGAACTAGAACTTACGCAGATTTGAAAAATCATGTTTCGAGAAAAACGCGTTCAAAGTTTCTCAGCAAAATTTTTTTACAAATAGTTCAACATACACTTAGTCAGCTATTCCAGCACCATACATTAATCCTTCTTCTTCTTCATACTTCTGAATTTGCAAAATTTGTTGCTTCCCTTTAGACAGCACAGCAAGTTTTGCAGCGCTGGACATACTCTGCTCTGTTCGTTGTATGCGCTGACGATCAGAATTGATGACGAAATTTTTGGCATCAAGTCCTACTGCAATTCCCACCACATTCATTATTTGTAATACAGAAAAGTAACCTTCATTGAATAAATTTGCGGCAATGTAGGTAGCAAGTTGAATTGTTTATGGGTCGCAAGGTAAATCTTTGGAGCTAGTTTCTACATACATGAACTAAACGAGTCGTTTCAGTTTTGACAAATTTTTCCAAAGCATCTTTGCAATAAATCACTCTAGAAAAAACTTCATAAATCGGCCTAATAGCATCTTGATTTTTTTTTTCAAGAGAGGGTCATGTATGAATGAAGCAAGCTCAACCTTGGCTTCTGCAACGCGCCACTTACACAGGCTGTCTACACCTTTTGGACAATAAATGTGTCGTGGATCTGCGTCGGTTGAACATTTATAATGAAATGTAGCCCAAATAGCTGCCTTCATTTTTATGCAGAATCTGGATGTTGCTTAATTGCCAGTCCAGAGTACACTATTGTTAAATTATCAATAACTTTGTCAGTCAGTTTACCAGCGCCCTTTCTTCAAAGTCTACTCATTCTTTTTTGTACATCTCCAACGCATTCTCTTTTTTTCTTGAACAGTAACATCTTCGTACGGCAAAAAATCACAAATTGCTTAAAAAGTTTTCTTGTCTCAGTCGCCTATCCGAAATCGTGCGAAAATTTCTTTTAACGCATTGCATCGACTTCCATTTTTCCTGTGCTAATCTGATGATCCGTAGTGCGGTTACCTTTGCCATCATATTCTAGCCAGCTTTTCTAAGAAATTTAGTGTAAGTAAGTGCATCTGCAATAAATTGACACACTTTATGGCAAGTAGTTTTCTAAAGCGTGGGAAAGTGTGTTTTAAGTAAAAGAAATATTGTTAGATCAGTTTCTTCAAATGTGCGTTTTATTTCGGATCTAATTGCTTCATATTGTTGTAATATAAATAGCTACTCTGTCGTTTATTTGTGATCCCGACTGCAGTGGCATTTCTAATCATTAAAAACAACTACACTAACAAACAATAAGTATGATATTTCGACCCGAGTAGCCCCGAGTCTAATATGCTCCGTTTGTGTTCGGTACACCCGCTCTTTTAATAAGCCGTAGCGGCTTAAACAATGCGAATATTACGAAACCGCTTTAACCATGTATGTTATATATTTGGACCTTTCAAAAAATGCAAAAAACCAAAAATCGATTTTTCCAGTCAAATACATGTAAACCTCCCCTTAAGAGGAAAATATTAGAAATAGCGCCCTCTCCAGCTGGTGCATTAAATCCTAAAAACAACTGCCACATAATGTGCACCCTGCTGATAAATTAAATTTTCCAGATATCATGCTGCCCTTTCCTCACTCAACAGCTATATGTCTAAATGTAGCAGAAGAAAATTTAGTAAAGAAATCGATACGTTTTACACATATTTCTTTTAATTATTAATATTATTATTATTGAAAAACAAAAAAAAAAACAAGCAAATAGCAAGATATCTAACCATTTGCTTAGTGCAGTGAGCATTAATTTCTATTTCCGCATCTTCCAACGCTTTCATTTCCAATATCCTACAATTTTTTATACAAACTTGCACATAATATGCGTTGCAAAACAAATTTTCCGCAAATAAAATATTTTGCGGAAATTATCGTAACTGAAGTGCTTGCAAATAGTAAATTTGATTTTAATAATACCGCGCAAATGGCTAATTTGTTCTAGTTTGAGCACGAAATTGCTTTTCCTCTGTACGGAAAATTCCCAGTCACGCTACCTCTACCACAGCTATTTTATGCCGGGCAATAAATTTAAAGTATCAAAAACACATAAACGTTTACATTGGCATGGGTATAACTGTGAGCTCTATAACGGTCATTAAAAGTATGGTGTTATAACCCATATTATACGTATAGTATGTTTGTCATGTGAGTATGCGTATTAAGATATGTAGCCCAGGAAAATGATAATGCTATTCTTGTGTAACTGAATATATTAATCCAATAATAGACACAAAGGCCTAATAACTTATTGCTAAAAGGTTATTGACCTGTTTAATTATAATTCTTTTCTATTAAAACTGATTCATACTGATCAGGGAACACCCATCCTCGCAATAGGCAAACAATAATAATAATATAATCTTTATTCATCTCATAAAACATTTTTAACAAATGTGTAGGATAAGTCATTAGTACAATTACATAACATAATACAATACAATAAAAGACTACAAACACCTATTACATAATTTAAATAATACTCGTCTAAAGACTATAAACACTCTTGGAGAAGGAATGTTTATTCTACGTTTAAAAGATGATTTACTATTTATGAATTTGATATCTTGAGGTAGAGCGTTGAAAATTTTTAAACCCAAAATTCGTGGTGATTTTTTTTTAACTAATTGAGAATTAAACTGTGGTATATGAAAATCAGACTTCAATCTAGTATTATGATAGTGAACGTCACTATTACATAAAAAATCGTTTTTGTTTCTGAATACTAAAATTAATAGTTCGTATATAAATATTGCTGACAACGGTAAAATATTCCACTTCTTAAAATAGGACCTACATGACTGCCTACTATCTATTGCTATCATACTTCGTATGATGGGTTTCTGTGCCACAAATCGACGCTGACTATGCAACGATATCCCCCAAAATGCTACTCGATAGGAAAATCTACTATGTATATTCGCATAACAAAATGATTATAAAACATTAAAATCTATTACAGTTTTTAAATTACGCATTTGGTAACACGATGAGTTTTATTAAATTATTACAGTGAGTGTTCCATGGTAATGTATCGTCAAGACTTATTCCCAAAAACTGCAATTCTCGGACGCGTTCTATTTCATTATTTTGTGAAAAAAAAAAGACATTACCGGTTTATTATGAAAAATCATGTATTTAGTTTTTTCTGCATTCAAAAATAAAGAATATTGAAAAAAACATTTGTGCATTTTTTTTTTAATAGTGAATTAGCATTATTCTCACTTACATTGAAATCCGGATGAGACACGACTGAGCTGGTATCATCACCATACATTACTAAATTAAAATCTCGGATAATGAGTTATATCATTAATAAATATCAGAAACAAAACAGGTCTCAAAACAATGCCTTGAGGAACACCCTGATTAACCAGTACACTGTTGAAAATATTACGGTGTTGGAGTTAATTTTGCGCTAGTCAAATATTTTAGTGTTGATTTTTACAAACTTTGCCAGACGAATTGACTACATGTGTTTAATAGAACAGAAATTACTAGAATTTGGTGTGAATTCTTTGTTCAGATATGAGGATTTACTATTTTCTCTAGACATTCAGAAGCATCAACCAATCAGAATTTTTCCCTCGGATAGAAATATAGAAACCCCACCTAATCTAATATGGTATTGCATTATACGCACCACCTGCATTGCACGTGTATCTGTTTTCGAGTTTGTTTCTGCGTATTAACATATCCAAACAAACCACCAAATGTGACTGACCTGCAAAGTGTAACCTTGTGTTATTAAACGTTAATTCCAGTGGGCATAAAAAATTCCAACATCTTAAAGATGTATTGGGGACAACTATTTACGTAATTAGTTCAGATTTGAATCAAATAGCATAAACATTCACTTAATTTTATAATGGTTCTCAAAAAATCATTTTTAAAATTAGAACGTTTAGTTGAAACCAGAACTTTTGAATGAGTGGTTCTGTATATTTATAATTGAGAAAACGTCTTAAAGAGAGAATATTATAGCACTAAGAAATAGGAGTTGCATATTAAAAAGACGTTGTGTTTAGAAAATGGTGTTAAATCATCCAATAGATCGCATTCATTTAGTTAAACAGCTAGTAAATTTGTCTAGTCTAGATCAAATAAAATGTGATTAGAAGTATATCGTAATTCCACGTGTTAGTTGGACAAAATAACCCCTTAGCAATAGACAATACTTGACTATCTTTGTTCGTCAAATTTAAACTTCTATAGTTCTCGACAAAATAACACGAAAACAGTGTGGATCTCTCCTGACTATTAAATTACTCAAAAAAGTGTTAAAATTTTCAACAGTGTATGCTTGTTGGTAAAATTAATTTTACCGCACACCTTATGTTTAATATTAGTTAATTATACAATCGACGACACGGCTTAGATCACAAAAAAATTCCAATAGGAAATTCTTTGGAATTCAAGCCATTAATTATAAGTTCATAGAAGGCGTCTATTGCTGTTATCGTTGAATGATCAAACCCGATAACCATGTTGATTTTTAGATAGTTTAGATTGTTTTTATTTAAGTGTCCAGGTAGTCTGCTTAACATCGCGTACTCAAAAACTTTAGAAAAACTTGAGGAAATTGTTAGTGGAGAGATAATTACATATTCTAGATTTGGACCCTTTTTTGTGTAAAGGTATTACCATAGACTCTTTAAGTTTATTTGGAAATGTACCGGTTTCAAAAGATAAATTAATCAAATATGTTATTGGTTCAATTATATACTCTGACATTTTTTTTAAATAAATCAGTTGGTACACAATCGGGACCTGCAGTAGATTTACTTTTTATTTTCCTAAATAATTCATGTAGTGTCGTTTGTGAGCTGATTGTTTACAGTAATTTGAGATATAATATTATGTACAGATTCAACGAAAAAGTCAATAATAATTCAGCATTTCTTTAGGATCATTTATTGTATTACCATCATCTTTTAGTATTATATTTTTAGGTTCATGTGCCTGAGAGTTCATGTATAATATTCCAAGCAGTTTTGACAGAATTGGAAGCTTCATTAATTTTACTTGTAAAATAATAAAATATGATTTAAAATATAAACTAAATAAGTCAATGACACTTAAAAAAGATAACTTTAGTATCGCAGTCTTGAGTAACTATAGATAAATAATTTTTATAAATAATTACGTATATTACAAATAGCAGAGCCGATATAAACTCTTATATGTTCTTATTAAAAGCTTTGGACTAATAAAATTAATAGTTACCTGTTATTTTAATTTCGCACACTATTATTGAATAAAAAGAAATACATAGATGCATTTCTTTCCTAATGTATACACAAAATTCCAGACAGACAGGATATTTATTCGAAGTGTTTCTTGTATAGCACTTGAAGTAAACAGAATTAAATTCAGTTTACCTTTCCTTCGTTAAATGTAATTACACACATTATTTCGAAAAATCAAAGACTGGATTTCGTTTTCTACTCCGTGAGATTTCCTTTGTGTGTTTTTTAACAGGCTGCAATTATAATTTTATCTCTAGGAGAAATCAAATACGATGTTCATACATACGTGAACACAGGCCAAAGATAACTTAATTGTTTTTTCTTTTCCAAGTTTTGCACCTTTACTCATTAGCTAGTCCTATATTTTTCAATTTACCTAACTCCTTTGAATTACTTTGTTTTGATTTTTCATTAAATTTATGCTGCTGACACATATATGTCGATGCATTATGATTTTGATGTAGATATTCCTGTTCTTTATCAAACCTCACTATATGACAAAGAATATATTTTATATTCATATATAGCAATTTGGGAATGATTCAAATTATGAGAGGAAGAGAAGTACTCTGGTACAACGTTAAGATGGACACTGTCAAGTATTCTGGGGATTAATACCAAAAAGAATCAATAAAACTCTGTTGAAGAGGAATTTTTCCCAAGAAAAATTTTCTTCTCACGCAGAATGCGAACCTACGCACTCTTGTTTATCGGATAAGTGCTCTACCAATTAAGCTAGAGAGAAGCGTGTAGATTCGAGCGATTGTCCGATAAACAAAAGTATGTAGGTTCGAATCCTTCGTGAGGAGAAAATGTTTCTTGGGAAAGATGCCCCTTAATTATTACAGCTATTAGCAGAAATACTTGCAATCTTTGAAAACTCTGTTTCTTTGTCTCTAGAGCTTTCGAAATATATTTATTTCTTCATAAGTAGAACAACTACAAAAGGACAAATGCTACAGTTACAATACAAAATAAAATCCAAATTGTATCTTTAGCATTGTCTTCTTGTAATTGTTCTACTGATGATGAAATAAATATATTTCGAAAGCTCCAGAGACAAAGAAACGGAGTTTTGTTGATTCGTTTTGGTATTAATCCCCAGAATACTTGACACTGTCCATCGTGTCCCAGATTTAAATCATGTTCCGTTTTGTATTATTTTTTGGGAGCCTTCTAACATGGAATCTCGGGACACACTGCAGCCTCTTAACTTGCACAGATCTCTGGTTAATCGAAGTAATGCCCTGGGTTCATTTTTGGCTTGCTTGTCTTTTTGCATCCAGACCTTCACATTCACACAGAGTATGGTAAGCGTCCTCTATCATCCTCTATTCATCCCATCTGCAGTTGGTATCTCCAATGTTGATTCCAATTTTCTATAGGTGTCTTCTCAGTGTACAGTGTCCTGTTAAGAGATCTGTTATAATGATTTCCACTAAGTACAGTAGTTCTTCGTTTTTGATGATCCCTTAATACAGATATTTTTAGGAACCTGTCTGGTTACATTATTCCAGTGTTCTTTGTCTTTATTCTTGACCGCACTCCTTACCTAATCTGGTGCTAATGTTTTTGGACACTCCTAGAAATTATTGCTAACTCACCAGCTTTTTTAGTTTCCTTCGATTAACGAATGCCCGGGCAACCACAACAAAGTGACTTTATTGCGGTCTGTTAAGCTATTCAGTTCGCGAATACATTCCAAACTAGCTTAACCGTATCTTAGAGTTCACTAGTGCCCATTAGCTCTTGTTGCAATACCGACCCGCTTACTTTTATAAGCCTTGTGATTGATATCTGCGGCACAATACAACATTACGTACGCCTCTGCTTGAAAGACCGTGGCATATTTTCATAATGGAAGAGTGATCACTATATTTCTCACTTCCCTCTGGATTTTTGCTCCGGTTAATTCTCCGAACTTGGCGCTGTAGTTGGATTGATTCTAGAATATCTAATTCGTGATTTTGATCTCGAAATTTCTGTTAAATACGCGGAAACCATGCAGTCTAATCTCATTCCTAAAAAAGCTGCCTTTCACATAATGGAAAATATTATTGTATCCCAATTTTGCATATTTGCAATTTGTCAGTAGGTTAATCTTGGAATCTGAGATGCCCGTTTTTGCTTCATCCACTATCACCAACTGGAGAGAAGAAAAATCCAGGGGGCATTCCATTGTTGCTGTGGGAGTAGACCTCATTGCTCCTGTTATTCCTAAACATGCAAGCCTTTGTATCTTGCGAAGTTTAGTTATAGCAGTTTGCTGCTGCACTTTTGCCCGCCACACTAGAGATGCGTAAATGATCGTGGGTCTGACCGACGTAATATATGTCATCAAATTACGTTGCTTAAATGTAAAAGAATACTTATGTATAAATTTACTCACATTTCTGTGAATGCGATGCTTTGGGCCCAAAAAGAAGCAACTTTTGACGGCCCAAAAACGAACCCGGAGGATTACCTCAATGGACCGACCAGAGTTCTCCACAAAATAGTACAGAGCACTATTAGTTCTAAATTAATGGATAAAACAAATGAGAACTTAAATATAAAAACCAAGAAACTGCAGTGTTTTCGGCGACCCCATGTCAAACAGCTTCCACAAGAAAGGTACCCACAAAATCTATAATTTTTAATGTTTATTTATTAATATATTGTTATGCGTGTCAATTTGACTTATGTAAGTTCATATTTTTTAAAAAAAATATATAATAGACGATTTCGGAATTGTTTTAATACTTAGCTGAAATACAATTAATTTAGAAATTACATAACAAGACCAACCTTAAATAATCCTCTAATGAAAATATTATTTTTATTACTTTTCTTCTTCTATTGTTACTATTCTTTCTTCAATTCCAGACCAATGATTAACAATAATCCAGTCTTGATTAATTTTTATCTTCCATTGTCGAATTCACACTTATGATAACATAAAGATGCAACTCCACATTCAAATCTCTTCTTATTTTCCATTTCCAATTTCCAAAATATGTTTTTGTCAACAATTGCTTCCTTAAAATGTTTTATATCTATTCTTCTAAAAAAAAAACTTAATAATTTTGTATACTTTTTGACTTCTATCATCAAAAATTCTTCTATATTTCAATTTCTTTAAACAAACCTCTCCCAACAATCAATCAACAACAAAAATAGCTTTCTCAATGATTATTTTCCGAAGTATGTCAATTTTGACAATTTTACCAAAATGATTAGTATGAGTTATGTATTTATATTATTAAAGACTATCCAAAAAGCAAATTTCAAACAATGAATAAAAGTTTTTGGAAACTTGGAAAATAAAATCAAATATTTTAATTTATAATTATTGTATATTAAATAGAACACTGCAATATTATGGTTGACCTTATCAAGGGATTTACGAAAATCTGCAATGATTACAGCACATTGAGTGTTCTATGCAAAAATCTACACAAGAATTTTCAAATGTGAGGTGTCAAAACATAAGCTTCATTATGAATCTTGTATAAAAAATAAATAAATGGAAAGATATATATTTTACGATAGTCTCTCAGAAAGCTGATAATAAGATAATAAATTCGATGCATGTAACGATAGGATTGCATTTTAACGTGTTTAAAATTACCTTCTTCAATCTAGGCGGCACTACAGCCATAAATCATTTACTTTTTATCAATCTTCCAACGTCAACTGTTAAGAGTAAAGGATGGGAAAAAGATCGAAGGATCAACACAATGCACTTTTCAATCTTCCCCCTAATCTTATTTGTTCTCCAGAGTTTCTTGGAAAGGTCGAGTCCTTTGGTAGTGTGTGCGTCCTAAGCAGTGAAAGCTCGCGATGTGAATTACCGCTGTTTGCCGAACGGATTCAGCCCGTTGTGGTGGCCAACCCACCCATTAAGACGTCGTAGAGCAAATACAGGCTCGTCGAGGTTCGGCTTCTCGAGGGAGGCTTCACTTGTTGACGAGGAGGTAATGGTCTGTGTTAACGATTGCGTAAAAGACAGTGTTCTATAAATTTTAAACTCGTATTTATAAAATATGTTACAAGAGAATAAAATGAAAAAGTGTAAAATGTTTTGCTTCCTGCATTATTATTAAATTTATTCTGTTTGGCAAAATTTCATAGAAATTTAAATAAATTCACAAATTATTGTAAAGATTTTCCCATAAACAATTTTTTAAGATATTTTCGCAAAATAACTACATACATAAAAAAATTCTTTCTGATTACATTCTAATATATTTTTTCTCTTTTTCCGTATTCTATTTCACCCGTATGCGATATAAACATATATTCACCTTATTTACTTTACTCTTCCACTCGAAAAATACACAAGGGAAAAATGATTCGTTTATTTGTGGAAGATGTCCATTTAAGCAATTTCAGTCACTTCAGAAGCGTCAACAAGTTGATATAACGGGGAAAACGGCCAACAAAAATAAACATATGCCTTTCGTTTTGTTATCTGCGGATCGCATTAAAGTATTTCGAACAATTGCCATATGAAAGCCGTATATTTATTTATAAATCAATACGTGTTCATAATTGAACGTGAAATCATAATAACTATAGCTTACAACTGTTTAAAAAAGAATAACTTTTAACATTTAATGGTTGACTTAAAAATATTATATTATTGTCGTTGAGTGTACAATCAACGCAAAAAATAATGACATTGTTGCGTAAAACGAATATTCTAATATATCTACATACTAAAATAAAACACCATTGTAATCTACGAGAAGCGGGCAAAAGATTTTGCAATCTTTGAGCTGTGACCGGTGTAGTTTTTTGCCAAAGGATTAAATGTAAAGATAACTTTTAGGATTTCTACACGATTCAATTAAACACTTCATGGGTCCAGAGCCCGTATGTGGGATTACTAAGGATTCCGCAAGAAGGGAGATCTGGACCTGGTTGGGTAAAGAAAGTACAAAGAAATGGAGGTTGACTGAAGGTCACCCCCATACTAAAGTGCTAATAGGGGATGGGGATGCTAAATTCTCAGATAACCTACTCAGACGCAGCAAGAAAGAAGTTAAAACTATTATTGGGTTGGCAACTGGACGCTATCCCCTGAAAAAGCGTCTATACAACACAGGCCGGATAAGCGCACCGTGGTGCAGAAAAGACGAACTATAGAAGGAGACGTGTTTATATGTAATCTGCACATGTGGGGAACTGAAGGTACTCAGGCAGAAATATTTCGGAAGAGATCTATTGGAGCCCTCGAAGGTTCTCAAGTTCCCACTGGGCAAGATACTGGGTTTCATAGAAAACACCAAGCTGCTCGAGTGGAAATAAGAGACTTAATAAGGATGGTACAATGAGCACCTAGCTCAACTGGCCGGACTTTAAGTGCCCTGCCTAACTTAATGAAATGAAATGAATGAACTATTCAATTAACAGGAATGGAACCATCTAAGGATTTCTTAATTGGGAGAATATTCGATAAAGCGTTATATGCCTAAATTTTATTATCGCTAAATCAATAAATAAGTGTCCACAATACCAGCTTAAAAGTAAGAATATTGTAAAACGACATGTTTATTTTCTTGTTTTTTATTTAATTAGAGGGGCAAACTTGTGGAAAAAATCTCTAAAAGAATAAAATAATTATAATTACACATTTTGTGGAATAATAGTTTTACAAAAACAATTTCGTGTACAAAAATTGTTTTTATTGTTGTAATGTAGTGTGACTTGTGCCTTCACAAAAATCAGTAGAAACAAAACATTAAGAAAAAATAGCTTTTGTTTTTTTCTTTAAGTAAGGGTAACAATTTCTTCCTAAGTACCTATATGATATCTTCTTCTATTTTTTTAGGTTAGTTTAATATAGATTGCCATATAGATTCTTTTATGCATCGATATTAAGAAATTATTACGAAATAAATATTAAAAAGTTTTGTAATCGAAGTACTAGCATCTGAATGCCCTCGAGTGATTGATGACTAAAGTAAAAAAGAAAATATTAGCATTTATGGTTTCTGTTGCTAAAACAGGAAAAGAGCATTCACAGTATTCCAGTCGGTTCCGACGGACTTTCTGGCTTGCTGCATCCAGTATATCAATGTATAACATGAAATACATTGATATATTAGAATTCTTGGCTGCAAATGAAAATCCAGTGCACTGTATGAAAAAAGAGACTGTTGTTACCGCATTCTTACACTTGAAAATGCAATGCCATCATAATTTGCGACCCAGAAGAAGATAATACACTCTACGCTATCCGACAAAGATTGTGCAGCCCTTTCAGCTAGAGATTAACATCAGCAGAATTTGTAGTTTCTATCAAAGAATTAAATGCAAAAATATTTTTTAGGATTTATACATACGCAATCGTTGGTAGATTAACATTTCGTTAATCTTGTCATTATTTTTTTGAGTTGAGTGTACACGTATTCATAAAGCACAATACTTATACACATATAATACTTTTTCATTATTATTAGCATTTTTAATTCAGCCACAGATGTCTCTGTTGCTTGTTTGTCAATTTTATTAAAAAATACATTAAATTTAGTGTTTTACCTTTTTTTAGTTTCTTAAATACCTATATGTTTTATGTTTATAATTGGCATTGTAGTGCTACAAGTTTTTCTATTTAATCTAAGTTTATTTGATAATTTGATTTTCAACATTGTTTTAACACTTCTGGCATTTTTTAAATTTAAACGATTTTGATGTATCAAAATTTAATATTTGGATTTATGACTAATTCATTCTCTTGATAATTCTTTATATTTTAATTCTATTGTAAGCAATTCATTTTACAATTTAATCATTTTGTTAACTTTATATGGTGAGCCACAAAACTGGTCGCTGAAATGTATGGTAATTGTGAAGTAGACATTGTTTGATTTAGGTCTATTGATTTATAAATTCTGTATTAAAATTGGGTTATCTTTTTTGTTTTTTATTGTTAGTAATGACGCAGTTTCTAAATAGGTATAGAAATTAAGTTTGTTTAAAATTTTAAACAAATTATTACTTATGCCAAATCTGATGTGTTTTTTTTTTGAATTATTTAAGATTTCCAATAAACACAACTATTTTTTTATATCACAATTTTATTACCCAATAAGGGTTACTTTCTTCGCTCTTTACGATGTTATTTCAATTACTTGTTTATCTACAAAAACTTCTTCCCAAAGTTTCGTAAAAACTACAATTTATTTTGGAATTTTTGGAATATATTATGATTACAATATCCTCAGACTCATTCTTTATTATTATTATTTTTAATTCCTGCAGAGAATTTTTTTTAATTTTTTTGAAACAAATAGGCTGAAGATGATTGGAATTAAATCTCAATGCTCTTCACCTCTGCAAATAGTAATTTTTCTAATTGTATCGATCGAAACTTTGGATTTTAATTTAAAGAGATGTATTACTTTTAAAATAAATATGTAAGGAAGAACTAATTTCATTTTCGGTGCATTGCAAAAGATATGACAAAACAAATACATATAATGATTTGATAAGTGTGTGTAGTCATAACAATGATAAGATTTTTATAAACAAGGAAGAATAACATAAAATAAGTGTATAAGCATAAATAAAGAAGCATTACGGATACCTAGATAAATTACTTACTAAAAACAACTACAAATTTCGTAAGAATTAAGGCAAATTTTATCATACAGAGTGTTGAATAAAACGTGGTATATATTAATACACATTTCAAGTAAAACCTCACGTTGATTAGCTCGTTTCTCACCCCTAACTAAACCGTATTCAAATGAATTGCTCCATATGTAAACCAAGTTCTAAGTGAAGTAAATTTTATATATTATGTGAGGTGTTGGTTTCAGTGAAATTATTTAAAACTCCTACTCCTGAGTTATTGGCCCTTTCCTTGTCGCAATACATCGATACAATGCATGCGACCGCATTCATTTCTTCACATGCTTGTTTGTAGATAGAATTGCTTTTCACACTCACCTATTACCAGACTTAAAAAAGATTTCAATTTGTATTGCTCATATATCTTGAAACCAAAGTCTTTGTATAATCTAGGGTTTAATATATAGGTATATAAAAAAAAGACTAATGTGTGCATCTGTAGGGGGCTCTAACGAAATATTCTTGGAAACCGTGCTAGTTAGCAGATGTATTATAGGAAATGGTAAATATATGTTTAGAAACACATATAGATTACTACAAATAATACACTACAAATGACCACTTATGTTTTTACCACATACTAATTTGATTTTCTATGCTTTATCCATTATATCGACTGCGGATTGTATGTTATATTAGCATGGAAAAATCACAAAAAAAAAATAATATAGACATTATAGGAAAAGCCTTAAGATATTTTCAAACTGTGACATTCAATACATAGGAGGTTATAAATTAGCAACAATCATAGACTAGCTTGAAGATTCATTGTTAAAGTTTTTCATGAATATTTATCAGTCATTTATTTATTTTATTCTGATGGATGTACTATACTTACTATAGCAACAGGTGGTTTCAATAACTTTCTAAAATATGAAATAACTTAGAACATACATACACTTTAACTCGCAGAAACTCACATAACCTCAATGATGCATTTCCTGGGTAAGAATGTCTCGTCATCCTAGATGTTTTAACACATTTACTATTAGATAAACATGAGAGAACATAAAGGAACAAAGACGCCTTTAATTTTTAGAGATGCGATAGTCAGGATGCTATCAGCTGCTTTTCGTTGAATGTGAAATGATACTATTAAAACCCGATGCTTTCCTGCAGAATCAAACAAGAAGATAAAATGAAACCGAATACATACATACAATGAACTTTGTGTGGTATTTTTAATCCTATGTATAGGCAACCCATTCAACTATATTTGGTTTGAAAATTTCTAACAATGATTAATAGATGTTCCATTAAAAGATAGATGCCAGCACAATGCAGGGGTACCACAGTCATTCTGATCGTATTAATCCCCACTCTTCTAAGCAGCAACCTACATCTACATGTGCTTCTATTTTAGTACCCAGTTGTGAATGTTATCGACGCCTACATTGTCTTATCTAAAAACGTCAACAAACAAAACATCATAACTAGTTTTCGCCGAGTCAAATCAGTACAGTATTTCATACCGTTCACATTGTTCCGTTTTGAAACAAATTTACACGCAAGATGTTAAAATCATTCAATCCTCGAAGTATGAATCGGGTTTTCGTAATCGGTGTCGGAATGACGAAGTTTGAGAAACCCGGCAGGCGACCAGTCGACTACCCTGAGTTCGCAAAAGAAGCCGTAACAAAAGCGCTATCCGATGCTCGGATATCGATAGACGAAATCCAACAGGCCGCGGTCGGCTACGTCTTCGGAGATTCCACTTGTGGACAGCGCGCCATCTACGAAATAGGTATGAAGGGTATCCCTATAATAACGTGAATAATAACTGCTCTACCGGATCAACCGCTTTGATACTGGCCAAGCAATTCGTAGAATCCGGCTTGAACGATTGCGTCTTGGCTGTGGGTTTCGAGCGTATGGAACGAGGCAGTCTGACGCCGAAATATATAGACAGAACTAATCCGCTGGATAAGCACGTCAAGTTAATGAAAGAATTGGTTGGGTACACGGATGCTCCGCGCGCCGCGCAGATTTTCGGCAACGCCGGAATCGAACACATGCAAAAGTATGGCACGAAGCCGGAACATTTCGCCAAAATCGCTTATAAAAACCACAAACATTCGGTTAACAATCCGTATTCGCAGTTTCGAGACGAGTACACCTTAGAGCAAATCATGGCGTCCCCCAAAATATTCGGACCGCTCACCAAACTCCAATGTTGTCCCACGAGTGACGGAGCAGCCGCCGCTGTTGTCGCTTCAGAAGAATTCGTACGTTCCCACGGATTGGAATCCCAAGCTGTCGAGATTCTATCGATGGAAATGGCGACCGATCCATCGTCCACCCTAACTAAAAGGAGTTGCATGAGCATCGCAGGATACGACATGACGAAAATAGCCGCAGGAAAAGCTTTTGAAAAAGCCAAAGTGCGCCCAACAGACGTCCAGGTGGTGGAACTTCACGATTGCTTCTCGACCAACGAGTTAATCACCTACGAAGCACTTGGACTATGCCCAGAAGGAAAAGCTGGGGAAATGATTGATAAAGGGGACAATACCTATGGAGGTAGGTACGTTGTTAATCCGAGTGGTGGTCTAATATCCAAAGGGCACCCTCTGGGTGCCACAGGATTAGCGCAATGTTCAGAATTATGTTGGCAACTCAGAGGATTAGCCGAAGATAGACAAGTGAGAGGTGCTGAATTGGCATTGCAGCATAATCTTGGATTGGGTGGAGCTGCAGTTGTCGCTATATATAGATTAGCGTTTCCTGAGCGAAGAGTTTCAAAACTATGAAGCAGTAAGTGGTGGTGAAGACGATTTTATAAAAAAACTAATTTCGAAGTATAATAAATAGAACATAAGAGTTTTACTAAATTCTGCTGAAGACCACATCGAATTCTAAAAAAACATTAGGCACAGCAATACTTTTATGCTATTATGCTATGAGCAAAAATAAAATAATAAATATCCTTTTCATGTATCTGATTTAATAAATAATATACTAGGCTATCTATTGACGATATGTCAAGCTCAACAATACATTATGTATCTAAAAGATCACATCACTAATGGGTATTCTTTTTAAAGCCTTGGTGGTTACCAAGTATCACAAACGGAATATTTCCTATTCCTAATTCCAACGATATGATCGCATTAGTTAAGCAAAGAAAAGATTTACGTTAATAGACTCAAAACATACCAACAATTAGGCCTTTTTCAGACGAGACGGTTTAATTGATTCAACTAATTGTAAGTTACCTGTTTTACTCTTAACTAGTTGATTGTCATTGACGACCTATTAAAGCCGCTGAAGCGGACAAGTTGACTCCGTGTGAAGGGGTTCATAACAGTATGCTCCTTGACAACCGTTCGTTCAACTAGTGGAATCAACTAATCGCGTCGTCTGAAAGAGGCCTGACTGTCAATGCTTACCAGGATTTACATCAGTATAAGATGATTACGTTTAGGTTAACAACAATGGATGTTTGCTGTTATATATAAATGACATACAGGGTGTCCCACTCAGAACGGAGAATGTCGAAATCTTAGAAATTATAACAGCTATAATAATGGTTAAAAATTCACACTTAAAGTAGCAATTAAAATCTGCTGCTTTCATTTAAAACTTTACTAGAAAGATGACAGGTAGTCAGTTCACACATATTAAACTGTTTTATAATTGTAAGTATTGCAATTTTATCTTTTTATTTTACTTATACATTTTCTAATTTATTAATTATTTTGTACATTACTTTACACAATTTTATCCATTTTATTGTTCATTTTAACTTCAATCTAATTAATTCACATAACGTTAATTTCTTGTTGGATTTCTACAGTTGACCTGAAGATGTTCCTTAGTGGATGAAACCGGTTGTACGATATTAAAGAATTTGTGAGAAATTGGACCATTTTCCTTTCATTTGCCTTGCTATAATTTACTCACACAGAATCAAAAACCATGGATTATAAGAATTGGAAAAGTTTGCCACACTCACCGCCAGTTTTATGTATCTAATTAGGTAACAACATTACTTTCAATAAAATGACATAACTGACTCGACAAGGTTATGTATCAAATAATTCAAACAAGGAGCATTGCTATTAGAGCAACTCAAACAAGTTGTAAGTTGGTATTTTATTTTTATTAAGTAACTTAATCAATTCACTATATAGTTTTCTATCCAAATAGATGTTTCTGATAATATGTCTTCTATATAAACAATAAAAAAAAAACAAATGCCTTATGCACAGTTATACAGATAATATTGTTTCTATTTCTAATTATATCTCTTTTAAAATGATATTTGTCCAAAACAAATAAATCAAGGACAAAAGTAGAAAATGTAAATAAATTCTATAAATAGTTATACCAAGTCATCATATAAATGATAACTGAAAACATTATCATGGGAATCTTAATAATGTATGACAACGTAATTTATTAATATATAATGTATTCAAAAACTGATTTTATATGCTACATAATTTAACATTATTGACATATTTGTATCTAGATAATTAAATATTCCTATTGCGATAAAATAATAATATAGTACTTCATGTATGTATGATGCACACGTCAAATTCGCAAACCAAAAGCTTATTTTGTACTTTACCTAAAACTAAAGAAAATATTTATACATTGAAAAACCGATTTATTTGATAATATGAGTAAACAAATATTTGGTTAATTCGACCAAATTATTTGTTCATTTGACCCTTTATTTATTTAAAACAACTATATATTTTGTTGGATTAATTAAATTTTCATGATAAAATTTAATTAATCCATAATAAATGGTTTTTCCGTGTACAAATTCATAATTTCCTTAGAGTAATCAAGCCGTATCACCAAGTCTATAAATACGCATATGTATGTTAACTCCATTAATAGTTAATATCAAAGAAGGATGCACAATTCATAATTTGGAACCAATTCGATGGTTCTCCGGAAACCCCAGCCTATAAATAGCAACAACGACAGCACCTCCAAGTCCTAAATTATGCTGCAGGGCCAATTTGGCTCCAGATACTTGACGTGCCTCAGCCAACCCTCTAAGTTGCCAGCATAATTCTGCACATTGGGCCAAACCAGTCGCTCCTAGCGGATGTCCTTTGGAAATTAGACCACCACTCGGATTAATAACATGCTTTCCACCGTAAGTATTGTCACCATTATCGATAAATTCCCCAGCCTTTCCTACTGGGCACAAACCTAAGGCTTCGTAAGTGATTAACTCGTTAGCTGAAAAACAATCGTGCAATTCTATGACTTGAATATCGCTTGGAATAACGCCAGATTTGATATAAGCGCGTTCAGCTGTAGCCTTAGTCATATCATAACGGCAATTTTCATCAGACTTCTGCCTTGAAGGTCGACTCGAAATCTGTCGACATCTCCATGGCTAACACCTCGACAGCCTGCGATTCCAATCCGTGTGACCGAACAAACCTTTCGGATGCCAAAATCGCTGCACCAGCTCCATCACTGGTGGGGCAACATTGAAGTTTAGTCAACGGGCCGTAGATTTTCTGCGAGTTTGCGATCTGTTCCAAAGTGTATTCGTCACGGAACTGCGAGTAAGGATTATTCACGAATGTTTGTGGTTCTTATAAGCGATCTTGGCGAATGTTCTGGCTTCGTACCATACTTCTTCATATGTTCTATGCCGGCGTTCCCAAATATCTGTGCGAAACAGGTGCTTCTGATCTTCCAGCCAGTTCTACCATGACTTCCAAGTGTTTGTCAAGGGATTCGTTCTGTCCGTATATTTTGCTTTCAGGGCTACCCCTCTCCATCTTTTCAAAACCCACTACCAGCACGCAATCGTTCAGACCGCCTTCGATGAATTGCTTCCCCAAAGACAAAGCCGTAGCTCCAGTGGCACAGTTATTGTTCACATTGTATATAGGAATTACCATTATACCTACTTCATAAATAGCTCTCTGCCACAAGTGGAATCGCCATAGACGTAACCTGCGACTCCCTGTTCCACCTCATTCATTTATGTTTAGCATCGCCCAGAGCTTTGAGGATAGCCTCTTTTGCCCATTCAGGGTAATCGCCTGATTTTTTACCTGGCTTGTCAATGTCGTCATTCCGACGCCTATTACGAATACACGCTTCATTTTTCTACTTTAACAAGAGAGTCTTACGTTTATATCAACAGACGATTTAGAAGTCGCTGTAAACTGTAATACAGACACTGGTGGAATGTTTTTGATTGTCGTGTTTCTGAGTGTAATTTTGATAAGACAGTGATAAAATTTATTTATCTATTACACATTTATACATTGTTATGTACGCAATTAATATAAGGTCAAAGGCTGGAAAGATATTAAAATAGCACTTAGAGCATCGTATTAAACATGAATATGAGTAGGGGTGCTATGGGCGAACGATATCAGTTCAAGGTCACTCGTCCACCAGGCCCCCTCCAACTGCACATGCGCGACTTCCAACCCGCGAATTATTTTAATTCGCGGTTTAATTCGCGACCTCCAGGTCGTTTGCGTGAATTACCATCTAGTATTCGCGAGCTTTAATTTAATTTACACTTTTTGATTGTAATAAAGCTTCACCTACGGTGATGACGCCCACTGTAGTCGTATACATGTTGGAGAGCTTTCTTTGGAGGCGAGGGTATTCACGATATGTAACCCGCGAATCATTTGATTCGCGAACTTTAATTATATTTTACAGTTTTTGCTTGCTGATGGACGTACACTGTTGGTGGAATATGTGGAGAGCTTTTCTTTGGAGGGCAAGGGGTATCATAATATGTATCCGCGAATTATTTTAATTCGCGATTTCGCGCTTTTGATCACAATAAAGCTTCACCAAGTGATGACGTCCACTACATGTGAGATGCTTTCATTTGGGACGTAAGGGGGGGCATTACGATATTAATTAGCGGCTCAACACATACCTACAACATATTTACATTCCTATGACGTAGTGCTTTTTCTTGTAGGTTCACATTCTTTCAAAATTTTAGTTTAATGATTCTGAACTAATTACTCAGTACTTTTGCTAATGATAGAAAATATATTCGCTGTTACTGAGTGTGCTAGAAAATTTTTAATTTTACTATATGTGTCGTAGTCTCTACTAATAATACCACTCTTATTGTAGAAATATTATTTTAAAATACTTTTAAATTAGGATATGTGACGTAGTCTTTGCTAATAATACCATCTAATGAAGAAGATATTATTTAAAATACTTTTAAATTAGAATATTGTGACGTAGTCTTTGCTAATAATACCACTCTGATGTAGAAGATATTATTTAGAAACTTTTAAATTAGGATATGTGACGTAGTCTTTGCTAATAATACCGCTCTGTGCAGAACATATTATGACTTTCACATTTTTCAAAGAATTTTTGGATAGCAACTTCATTATGACATATGTTGACCATTATCCATCTCAGAATGGTTAGGGATAATGATTCTGACGTAGTAGTTTTCCACATTAAATAATAGTTAGTTAATGTGTAAGTTGAATAAACCTTACTCGACATAGTTAGCAGTATGACTGAACAGTGATGCTTTAGTTAGAAGCATATATTGCCAATCACGTATTTGATATTGTTATTTTCATGTAACAGTAAAGTGTTCTCTCATTACTAAACGATTTTGATATCCACTAAATCGTTTAGTAAACAGAGAGATTTTCCATACAACAGTACCTGTTCTAATACAAACGGGGTACCTGTTCCAATACAACGGGTACCCGTTCTAATACAACGGGTACCCGTTCTTTATACAACGGGTATCCGTTCTAATACAACGGGGTACCCGTTCTAATACAACGGGGTATCCGTTCCAATACATTGAGTATCTTTCCAATACAATAGGTAACCGTTCATCACAATTGATAGATAAACATGGAAGTAAAGCCAGAGGTACGGGAACTGAAATTGAAAATTCTACAAGCTAGTAGAGCAATACGCAAGAAACATATGCAACTAAAACGTGGTCGGGCGGACGCTGATGAATTGTTACATAAAACGTTCAAACCAATTTCTGAACGTTGAGAGAATTGGATTCAACACTTAAAGAGACAGTGAAATCTCTTAGCAACCTCTGATTAAAGAACTTTGTTAAAAACGACAACACAAACTCAATCATCTCCTTTCACAGAACAACGCTATCTACCACACCTCAAATGTAAGAACAATTCCACCTAAAAGTTATATACTAAGACTCTTACGCGATAGAAGCAGCAAAGCGTTAGACACTACTTTTTGGCCAATAATGGATCCCATACCAACTTCGTTTTAAAATTGGTAATAGCGACATCGTTTCTCTGGGGTGATATAATAATCAATGATAAACTGTATAAAGGTACAGAGGGTTGTAACGAATTGTTGTTTAAGAAAGATCCCGGCGTATACACTCAGGAGGATGAAAATTTCATATTGCGATATCTTACAACGTACGTATGTATACATAGATGATTTCAATCCTGAAACAACAACTAAGAGGGAACAAAAGCTACAAGTATAATAATATAATCAAACGTTGTTTAGAACACGTCTCTGGTGAAGGTTATATGTTGCATCGGAGGCGCCATATCAGTATGTATATTGGAATGATATTAACGAATTAGTTGATCGTCTTCGTCTTCTAAAGTTCGTCCCACGAAGCGGGGAGTTACCAACCACAGTAACGAAATTATGTCTATAATAGAAGAATTGAAAGAGGCGGGTGTTGTACAATAAATATAAATGTTGACGAAAAACACAAATCATTTTCACAATGAGTATCGATAAGTTTGGACGTTTTCTTAACTATAATAAAACAAATTGGAGCTTCAAACGTTGTCGTCCAGAATTCTTTCTGACGTCTGAAGAAGACGTTAATGCAAACGGGGAGCGTATCAGATATGTGGCTGACCCCGTTGATGGGGAGGATTGTGTAAATGTACGTTATATATCAAAATTCATCCATCACAGCAATGAAAGATTAAGCGATGCTCGAAAACAAATAGGTTTTGAAATGGAGGACATAGTTAAAAGACTAGAATCTAAGATATCGGACTTGGAATCTCGCATAAATAGTTTAACATTGGAGCTGGACACACAAAAAACTATTAACCAAAAAGGTATAAGACTACTTCAAAAGTAGAGTAGTCATATAATATGAGTAAAGAGAACGTTGTGAACGAACTACACGACCATCTAGGCGAAACTTTGTGAGACGTTGTGTAATCATTAAGGTTTAGACGATTTGTGGCAGGCGGATTTAATGGAGTTCTTACCTTACAAACGCGAGAATATAAGGTTATAAATACGTTTTAGTCGTAATCGACTGCTTTTCAAAGTTTTTTTGGTTATATGCATTGAAAAAACAAAGCGCTAATGAAGTAGGGATACGATGTCTAATATTTTTACAGCATGGACGTTGTCCTAAAAATTTGCAAACAGACGCGGGTAAGGAATTCTACAATCGAGAGTTGAGCAATGATGAAAAAACATAGGATAAATCAATTATTCTTCATATAGTATAAGAAAGCGTCAATAAGCTGAGAGAGTGATTCGCACAATCAAAAATAAATTGGCAGTAATGCGTTCAGTTGGGGGTCCTGCAAATGGATACATTTTTACATCAAGTGACTAACAAATACAATGAAACGAAACATAGAACTATTAAAATGAAACCGTGTGACGTCACAAGGAAAGATGTGCAATATCTTCTATCTACTGTTTACAGCAATATTAAAATTAAACGTCACAAGGAAAGATGTGCAATATCTTCTATCTACTGTTTACAGCAATATTAAAATTAAAGGAAAAAATAAATTTAAAGTTGGCGATACTGTTCGAATCAGCAAGTATAAAGGAGTATTTCAGAAAAGATATATGGCTAATTGGAGTTGTGAGCTTTTTAAAATATCGAAAGTGCAAGTAACTAACCCCGCTACATATCTTCTAGAGGATATGATTGGAAGACCAATTCGAGACTGTTTTTACGAGCCGGAATTACAGAAGACAAAACATGAAGACGTTTATCTCGTTGAAAAGGTGTTGCGAACAAAAAGAAACAATTGTTATGTTAAGTGGCTGGATTTGACAATTCACACAACAGTTGGATTGATAAAAATAATATTGTAATCATGTTGACAAATTTATTTAATTTCTTTTTGAATAAACACACACATATTTGAGTATAATATTTTTTTTTAACCGTCTCCCCACCGGGCGGCTACCGGTGGGGAGACGGTGTATACATTTATTTAATTCCGTGTCAGTGCTGTAGTAAAGATTGAGAAGTCTTAAACCAAGAAATCAAGGCAAAAAAAGAAAAAATGGTTGAAAATAGGGTAGTTGAAAAGGTTGGTCTCGTACTTCAACATTTAGATACTGGTACGTTGACAGATATGGACAAGGATCTAATTAAATTCATTCCTATGTACCTATTCGAAACGCAAATTAGTCCGACATGTTTGGAACAGATATGGGATGATTTACCTCGAAAGAAAAAGGAAAAACTGCAACATACAGACCATGTTATCGTCACCACAATACACCTCATCAATCAGATCACATTGATGGTCCACCACGCCCAGAAATCGTTGTTTAGGATGTAAAGGTGGGGACGATTTTTTCGATCAATTTCGATTTGTTGAAGAAAAGAAGATTCCAGAATGAAAGTTTATTGCGTTACACTTATATTTGTATGAGCATTACATTTATTTAAGAAATGGTTTAAATAAAAACGATGATATATATTACGTTGTTTGAGAGAAAACTATTTGAATATTAATTATGGTGATAGTTATGTAGAGTTAGGATCTATTGGGAAAATTTAAATAATATTAATTGTAAAACTTATGAAAAAGATTTATGTGAAAGGTCATCAGAAAGCTGATTTTCTAAGAAAATATGTAGACTAAGTATTGTTAATTTAGAGTTTGTAGACGATAATTATGTTCCAAATTTTGTAAAGAGTGATTCTGCTTGTTTTTATCATGTTAAAGGTAAATTAAGTATGTGTACAGAGCGTAATGTGGAAATGATGTTAAATTATTTACTCGATAAGTAGTTCTTAAATATTTTATTTAATAAATATTTATTTTTATTTAACAAAATAAATCGATAAAATCACATATTTTGTTTTATTTAATGAGATATAAACTTTAAAGGAATTTGTTACATCTTGCACAGTTTCTTATGGCTGGCGGTGGACCGCCCAATTGATCGATTCCTGTGGGGTTATGGGTGTAGCATGGTAGACAGTGTTGAAGTTTAGCTCTCTTTCGTTGAGGAATAAGATACCATTTTTGTTCTAAAGAGAGTCGATGTACTTTGTTTTGCAGCACGTACAATGGTAGTTGTGATATAACATTATCGCTTATTGTGTTCAGCCTTCCACAATTTTCTTCAATATTTTTTATGGCAATTTTGATTTGTTTTTCCATAGAATCTTCCATTGTTACTATTTGCAACTTATTTGTAACGGAATATAATTCAATATGAGTTAGCAGTTTGTGTAGTTGTTTTATATACTGCTCGAGTCTGTCTTGAAACACGTTTGGGGCCATAATGAAGACATCTTTAAATTATAAGATTTTATTCTGTGATAATAACTTATACAAAATACTTTTCAGAATACAAATTATTTATTACTTTCTTATATACATATACTTCTTATATTTCTACCTATAATATTCGAAATATTCTCTCAATCCCTCATATACCCATGTACTTCTCGCAAAATATGAAATATCTCCAGATTAACACTGCGCTGACGGACATTGTTCTATTCGCGCAAACACCGCTGTTAACTTGATGAGGACCTCGTCCGCTATGCTAACCATTGCATTTCTGACGAAAACTCTAACATGTTTTTATTCTCCGCAGCTCTGAATTGATCCATTTAAAAACATCGTTTTCGTAGGATCTGTTTAACTCGCCATCCGATGATTCGACATAGGAAAAATCCAACTATTAGTTTTATTAGCAGACGCCATTCTAAAACATTTAAAAGTCAAATTGAAGTGGTTGGAAGTGTAGACTTATATTTGTAACTAAAGAAAACTAGGTAAATTGCAAATAGTAAAGAAAATACTTACGAGTAGTATAATGTGAGGTAAATAGAATTGAAGAGTATTGAAATATATTCTTATAACGTAAATTGACACTAGCACAGTAAATTATGATGAGGAATACTGAAAGACTTTCTTATATACACAAGAATTGTAGCAAGAAAGGGAGGTACGCATAAAAACTAGTTATTGGTCTAGGGAAAGCAATGGTTGAGTATATCTAATTTAAAAATATTTTTATAAATAATAGAACAATAAGAATGTTATGTTAGGATATTTATTTATTTTCATTATTTAATATATACAGATATATATACATATATAATATATAAACTCACACGGATCGTCAATCTCTTAGATGATGAATTTATACATGCATGCACAACATTCATATAAATAACTGTGCATGCGTAAATTCATCATCATCCTCTAAAACGTTGACGATCTGTGTAATGTCTGTTTCAGTAACAGAAGGAGGAGGAGCAGGTTATGGTTCCTTTTTCGCCCTTTTAGGAGCAGGAGGTTCCACCGGCTCTTCCTCATCCTGTCTAAGGTTAAATTTGAATCTCTTCGCCACATCTTCGAAGAGGGCCAACTCCTCAACGTTCTGGGTCCGCATCCTGTGATAGTGAACTGGGAGGTTACCAAATTTTCGCCGCAGGGTTTCATGCGCGGCGAATATTCCAAATTCATTATAAATTTTCCCATTCTCGTCGCGACAATTGTTTTACCCGTATCTATACATATAATATTCATATTAGATAGAGAAAAAATATACATTTAAAAAAATTCCTTACCTGAACAACTCCTGGACCACAAATACTCGTCCTCTGACAGAGCGGCCTTATCACTACTTTCAATTATTAGATGGGTTGGTAAAGTAGCCATTACACAGAAACACTATATACTATAACTAGTTTCTCAGTAAGTAAGTAGCGAGTGAGTGAATATCTGAGGAGTTCCATACGTTTTAATATTCAGTCTACACCATTAAGCTAACTATTATTTAATGTAGGAAAGCTAACTACGTCAGAATCATTATCCCTAAACATTTCTGAGATGGATAATGGTCAACATATGTCATAATGAAAGTTGCTATCCACAAAATTCTTTGAAAAATGTGAAGTCATAATATGTTCTGCACAAGAGCGGTATTATTAGCAAAGACTACGTCACATATCCTAATTTAAAAGTTTTTAAATAATATCTTTACATCAGAGTGGTATTATTAGCAAAGACTACGTCACATATTCTAATTTAAAAGTATTTTAAATAATATCTTCTACATAAGAATGGTATTATTAGCAAAGACTACGTCACATATCCTAATTTAAAAGTATTTTAAATAATATCTTCTACATAAGAGTGGTATTATTAGTAGAGACTACGACATATAGTAAAATATAAAAATTTCTAGCAATCAGTAACAGCGAATATATTTTCTCTATCATAGCAAAAGTACTGAGTAATTAGTCAGATCATTAAACTAAAATTTTGAAAGAATGTGAAACCTACAGAGAAAGCAGCTACGTCATAGGTATGTAAAATATGTTGTAGGTATGTGTTGAGCCGCTAATTAATATCGTAATGCCCCCCTTTACGTCCCAAATGAAAGCTCTCCACATGTAGTGGACGTCATCACCTTGGGTGAAGCTTTATTGTGATCAAAAGCGCGAAATCGCGAATTAAAATAATTCGCGGGTTACATATTATGATACCCCTTGCCCTCCAAAGAAAAGCTCTCCACATATTCCACCACAGTGTACGTCATCGCAAGCAAAAACTGTAAATTATATTAAAGTTCGCGAATCAAAATGATTCGCGGGTTACATATCGTGGATACCCTCGCCTCCAAGAAAAGCTCTCCACATGTATACGACTACAGTGGCGTCATCACCGTAGGTGAAGCTTTATTACAATCAAAAAGTGTAAATTAAATTAAAGCTCGCGAATACTAGATGGTAATTCACGCAAACGACCTGGAGGTCGCGAATTAAACCGCGAATTAAAATAATTCGCGGGTTGGAAGTCGCGAATGTGTAGTTGGAGGGGACCTGGTGGATGAGTGACCTTGAACTGATATCGTTCGCCCATAGCCCCCCTACTGGCTCGAATGCGGCGATATGGTGTAGGCATAGTAATAGGTCTACCTTCTGCCCCAAACCATTGATCAACGATTTGATGCGTAGTATAAAAACGGTCTCGTAGAGCTAGTTGTCTAAAGCGCCTACCTTAGATGATCTATTTCGTGATTCTCTACCTTCTTCTGTCCACACACGATACACACGTATTACCGTCATTGCAGTACAATTAACACGGCGGACAATTTCAGTCACTAACACGGTGATAATTTTGGCGTCTTCGAACTCTAGGCAGTCAGCTTTCATAAACAAGTTTCTTCACAAAAAACTAAGGCATAATTCTTTTTCGCGAAAGGAAAAAAAATATCAAAGTTAAAAAGTTCACATTTTTACTACTTATAGCTTGCTTTAAATATAGTAATTCTGATGCCAAAAGATCAAGTCGAACAAATTATTCCTTCTGAATTATTCTATAATTCTATGTCACTGAGTGTAAAAATAATATAAAATTTTGGTCATTCTCATTTGAGGAAAAGTCCGTTTCATAGATTTGCTTATTATTGGAAACAAAACAGACTTTGGTTTTGTTATATGAATTAAATGTTGTTGATTTAATTTTGACTGTATATCTTAATCACAAATGTTATTCTCTATTTCTTGAACTATAAAGTTATTCTGCAATACTTTGAAGCAATAAATCTAGAAACAATTCAGTAAAGTTCTAATTGTTTACACTTTGAATACTTTTTAAGTTCCACCTCTATTGCCACCAAATATATTATCTCGACACTTTTTGATGGTAGAAAAAATATATGTATGTCTACCTATTATTTATGGTACTAAATCTTCATTTTTACCTCGTCGATTTTTCCTCTCACAATTAACGTTAAACTGTTAAACATACAAGTAGTCCTTCAAAGTATTTCCGCGTCTACTGAAACCTTTAATTTGAAACATTTATTTGATCTTCTTTATCACAAATGTAAAAGCTGCAATATTTATGGTATAGGCGTAAAGATGTTAAATGGTACAAATAGTGTCATCTCCTACACTTTTATTGCGTGCAATAAAAATAGCACATGCTCTTTACCGTGTATTGCACGCGCAATTCAAGTAAAACTGCACCCTGCTGATCGAAATCCATGCAATTTTTATTGCACGCAATAAAAATAATCGCAAACTGTAAAGCGGCCTTCAGATAGACATATGTTCGTTTAAAACGCTCGAACCTCGTCCCCTACTAGCTTCATTGGTAAAGCGCCCGTCCGGATAACGGGAGGTTGTAGGTTCGAATCCTGCGTAAGGAGAAAATTTTTATTAGAGAAATTACTCCTAATTATTACAGTTAAAAGCAGAAATACATTAATTTCTTGTTTTCTCAATGTAAAAAACTTGCAATCTTTGCATATCTGCCGCCCTGCCAGCCTTTCAAGATCTAAGATAGACATAAGTTCGTTTAAAACGCTCGAACCTCGTCCTCTACGAGCTTAATTGGTAAAGCTAGTAGAGGCTAGGTAAAGCTAAAAAAACCGTCCGGCAAAAACAACGGGAGGTTGTAGGTTCGAATTCTGCGCGAGGAAAATTTTTTTTCTTGGGAAAAATTGCTTCTAATTATTACAGTTAAAAACAGAAATACATTAATTTGTTGAATTGTTAAACTGTTTGCGTTTGGTATGACACCTTTCTTTTCTCAGTTTTTCTTTTTGAACATTTCAATCATGACATCTTATATTAACAGTAATTAAAGTTTAAGTGTAAAATTTAAATTAAATTAATAAATAAAATAAAATTTGAATAACATTGCGTGTATTATTTAATCTAAAGTATGAACGTACAAAAGAATTGCGCAGCTGCTACAAATGATAATTGTAACAAACTTTAATTAGTGCCTTCGAAAATATCAAAGAAAAAATCAAAACAAATTTATTCATGATATTTTCGATCATATTTTGACACCAACCCTTGACAAGGATAATCTCTGCCTTTAAACTTAAGCTGCTAAAATAGTTTTATGGTAGCGTAGGATACGTAAGAGATGTTACTTTCTCCTGACATGCATTTTCCCACAATAGATTTCTAAAGCAATTTTGCTACCAGCTCTACATTTTCCTTAAAAAAAAAAACAGAACAGAATAAATTCCATATGCATTTCCACGAAAAAGAAGCGTCAAAAGTTAAGTTTCCAACAAAAATAGCTTTCACTGAAGTACTTAAGAGAGAAAAAATAAGAGGTTTTAATATAACAATCACGACGTGTATTTTTTCCTTTAATTACAGAAATTATATAAGTGATTCAAATAATAATTTATCATGAGCGAATAAGCAGAACTATTCTATATTTACTTAAGGCTTTTTCTTGGAATTGAATTTGTGAACTAAACCACTATTATGGGATACATATTTTACTTCATACGTTATTTTTAAATGTTAGCTTATGAAACATTTAAATAATGGTTAAATTAAGGAGATACTACAATAACAATTAACGAAACGTATAATGCACACATGTACGTAGGAACGTTATTTTTAATTTCGTCGATATAAATTTTATTAATTTTATTAATTATGATTTTATAAATATTTCTTTTGTAAATTATATAGATACTAAATCACACATTCTTTCAAGGTTTTTTTTTAACTTCGTTATATTTCTTGTAGTTAGGACACGATTTCTCAACCCAAATAATTATATGTTAAACGACTGCCAACAAAATGCAGAATTACATCTCATAAATTCTTGAAAGAAACACCGCACTGTTTTAGAACACCGGCATGTATTCCAATTTTAATCCGTAAGAAAATTACGAAAAATTATTAATTTCTCATGTGTTCACAATATTGAATATCTAATATGTTTACATGATTTGCAAATTGCACAATAAGAACGCAACTTCACCCTGCCACTGTTTAATATTTTTACATTAGTGCTTTTCCTATATAAATTGGTAAATAAGGCAGACATGCCTTGCTATTATTCCAGCTTGTGCATATGATAGGGCCTTCTTCTTGAACAATCTTTGTAATATACCGGAATCAATTTCTTTATTTGTCATCATATACAGTATTACAATAGGCAAGCTGCATGGTATTCGATACAACCCATAACATCTGTTTCAGCTGATTAGATTGCCTCTGAGACACTTTATTTCTGTTTTTGACATTGGCCGTAGATTCTCCTGTGAAACTTACAACGTACTGCAATTCAAAGCATGCATCAAAGTCAATGTTCGCATCGCTCTAAAACGAATGCTTCTACCGTACTGAACCTATTAATCCCATATCAGCTGTACAGTGATTTGCTAATAGTCTAACTGCTCTGAGATTCACACTTTCGTGAATTTATGATTTGTAAGGAGTGAGATGGGCATATGCTTTTTCAAAACTATTTTGTTTTATGCACTTCCGAACACGTTAAAATTATGGAACTACTTTCTGCCTTGTGCCAAGTGGCATATAGAATATTGTTAGGTCCATATTAAATTTGAATAACATATCTGCTTGATTGATCGATTTGGTTGATTTAGTCACTGAGTACGAATCAGGTCTTCTTATTACACTCATAACACCGCAATCTGGGGCCTATGGTATTCGCGCTTAGTGTATTTCTTTACATAAACAGGTTAATCCCTTTATCTGGGCTCAGTAGCGTGTGGTAAATCTTTTTTTTCGGCAGATCAGTCATCGGGTTGATCCCAGCAGTGGTAGTTTCTGCTGTTCCAATGCAACACATTACAAGTTACAGAGTCTACATCTGTCATCATTAAAGACGCCTATTCTATGACGGTACTTCCTTAGACAGCTGTGTCCTGTCAGCAGGTTAGTCACCGTTCTAAACTGTACTCGCCTGAAAGCCAGGACATCATCAGCTAGTTATCAAAGTGATTGCCTCAGCATCCGTGGACTATGCGCAATGCCCGCACTATAATTATAGAATTAAATAGTTTATCTTTAATATAGGTATAAGTATATATTTGTGATTATTTTTTTTTACAAAATAACTTCATAAAAAATCATTACTTTTACAATCAAATGCAAACTATCCAGGTTTATTAGGAAGTCTGGTACTGACGCAATTTCAGCTTGTGTACAGTAAGAGACCTGATAGTGATTTTCTTCCGCTTTACCAACGAATAAACTAAAGTATCCGTTGATTATTTCCGCCATTCATTGGGTGGACTTTGAAACTCGAATACGCCGCACATTGGTGCAGAGACCAGCAGGAAGTTCCAAATCTAAAGATATTACCCAGTGACATTAGAAGTGTTACACCTAGAAGAAATAATTTATTCGACTTGATTTTTTTGGCATCATCAGCAAGCAGATATAGACCATTTCATTTTGTCGATACTTGGAAATGTAGAGGACTATATATACTCAGCTATAAGGTCGCCACTTATTATTAATTTTTTTTCGTATTACATATTAATAAAATATTGCCTAAAAATCGAGTTTAACAAATTATACTTTCTAAGTGTAACATTTCTAATGTCACTGAATATATTTATAGGAAATGATTGGTTAAGTATTCAACTGTTGCCAAAATTGGCGTAAATAGAAACCCTATTTTATACTTCTGCTATATCAAAATTAGCAATCCTTTATTTTCTTGAATTGTAATTTAGCTTCTATGATTATTGCAGTTTATATAGAAGCGAAAAAAAAACTCTTGCGAAATGTTTATCTTTTTACTGCCTTAACCTATTAATTAAAATATCAGCGATGTTTTAATACATATATGGTCATATGTTGCAGAAATGATTGTTACTATGTGCATTAATACTTTTTTTTATAGAAAAAAAGTTCTTTCACTTGCATTTTTGTGCTCATTTGCAAGAATGTGAACAATGTTAACACACTACAAATAAGATACTACTGAGAGAAATTCAGTACGAAGTATTTCCTTCTTAGAATAGAGTTTAGAGTTAAGTGTTGTCATAGTAAATAAAAATCGCCAGAAAACTTATAAGCTCTTTTAAAGCATATACACTCTAAAACGACTTTTAGACAGGTAGGTACATTACATTGAGGAAGCTTTACTTAGGCAAATTTGTTGTATGAGTTTGCAGAAATGGAAAATTCTAAAAATAATAATGGTAAAAATTAAAATTACCTACTCTCTCTAAAATTACCTTTTGCATGTAAAATTTCATTTTATTATTTCACTATAAGTTTCAAGAACATATTGGAGATCTCAACAATGAAATATGTATTTGATATATTTGCATTCTAACAGTTATTTTTTGTTCTGTTGATTATAACGGAGAGTTAGTATTTACAACATGTTTTACATTTTCAAACGAGATATTTTTATAGATCTTTTTTATTGTTAAAATACGGTATTTTCTTTCGGGTTTGGTTCAACATGTGTGGGAAACTATAAAATTACTTTTGTACATATCATATGAGTCCTATTATAGCGATATATTTAAAAAAAAGTACGCCATTAATCGGTGAAAAGTAAAGCGATTGAATACGAAATACAGAAGTGTATCGTAACTAAGATCACCCATCTTAATCCAAACACTATTATAGCAAAGTTTTCCACCCATGTGATAGCAAATACGTTCAATATACGGTATGAGTCCCGATATTGGCGCAAAGATGACAGTCCTCCTATATCCATACCCTAACAACGTATATTTAACATAAGTTCAATGTGTGGAATACATTGTTATAACATATTTATCTATCTTATAAGATTTGTGATCGCCAAAACGACGAGTCAACCTCAATGTGGAAAGCAATTGGCAGAAAGTCTGCAGCGGAAATCTATTTTAATAAATCATTACAGGCTTATACAAGAAATTGATTTATTTAAAGCAACAATGTAGAAATGTGCAGTAAGTATAAAAATACTTGCTGTAACAAAGTATGGTAAGTCAATAGAAGTGAGTGCAATGCAGTCTACAAAATATTTGGTACCATTAAATTAATATAGCTTATACAACCATGTGTGTACGTAATGATTTAATGTTAGCAAAGGTTTAATTTGAAATAAATAATTAGATTGATTGATTCGAATATGTTGGCACATTTATTCAATTTTCTACAATATTTTAATCTAATCTAGTTTACTTTTTCTTAAAACATAGTATTTGTTTGAATCGAATATCTGGTATTGGCAAAGTACATAAGTTAATTGAGGGAAATATTTGTTTGCCCACCAGCTTGAGAGGTTGCTATAATCTTCGTATAAAAGAGAAAAGTACAAGGTAATGTTAAAAACGCGATTGGACTAAGCAGATTTTATTAAGATTCAGGGATCGATAATGACAATTCTACCAGTAAAAAAATCTTAACTGATTATTCATATCACAAGCACATTTATGCATGCGATACCAACGAATTGTATGTCGCTCACAAATTAGTATTTTATGTCTGCAACGTAAAGTTCTAATAGAATTGAAGAGATTTAAAACGAACTGCTACTCTACCTGCGAGATTATTATCATAAGGAGCTCAAAATGAATATTATTGAAGATATAGCTCCCACTACTCTAGAAAGTTTTGTTGTAAGCAGCGGCACAGCAAACGAGGATATTATTTACATGTTTCTGTTATCCAATCCGCTTATTCCAAACTGAAGAAAATTGCTTTCTGGCAATAACATTTGTATTCTATAATGATGCTAAAGCTGTGCTACAGAATAAGTGATTTTAAATCGTATCTTTGCATTAGCCTGAAGTATATGGATACGTATCCACTTGGTTTAGTAAGTTTTCTCTTTTATTTATTTGCATATTTTTCTGTCGGCTTTTCTTAATTAGCATTATTTTTGTAATTTTGTTATAAAGCTTAGTTGTATTATAGAGGATTGAAAAAGAAGGGTTACTTATATTTTGCGATGCGATAGCTTCCTTCTACGGAAAGATATTAAACAGTTTCAGACTTATGGAAGTGCATTTAATGACTGTTATTATTACCAATACTACTGAGCGCATATAGACAAAAGATATAATTAATAAATAAAAATAAATAAAATAATAGTAACAGTGAAATCACAACGACTCAAGTTTTGTGTCGATTGTACCTAATGGTATACAGTGTTATTGTCCTGAAAAAAAAAAACATATCAATTGTGCATTCTAGGGTTACGGATTTTTTATCGCTGATGCTAATATGCGATCTTTAATTACTGTGCACATGCAATCTAGTATTCGTATTATATACCTAGGTACAAAGAATCCGACATTTTTTTAAAATGTTTGTGGGACAGCAAAAATAATATATTGACAAAAGATATCCTAATGTGTTTTAGCGCATTTTCTATGATTTCTTTAATAGTCAATGCGTTAATTTATATTTCTTTACTATATAAAATTCAGTACAAAGTACAAGGAATTTTATCACCGTTTTATATTAGGAATAGCAGGAAATTTTGTTATCTTCTATATTGATGGCATAGATTTGTAGAAATATTTTTTTTTTAAGCGTAAAGTGCAATATATTTATTATTCATCGAATTTATTAGAATTTTGATTTTTATTTGAAATTTTATTTTATTGAGTAATTTCAGTATAATTTTTACAGTTCGGGAGGAGTACTATAGTGAGCCAACCCATACTTAGCCGGCTAGGGTTTTTCTCCTTAGGATTTATCACCTGCAATGTGTTTCCGGAAAGAGAGGTCTTAATTTTTGACGTTATATTTCTAAAGAAATTTTAACGAAAAGACATAATTTTCACCGGCTATTTTTGCTTTCATTTCTTTTAGCTGCAGTAAGAAAAAATATCGACATATACGAGTAATACATAACTACTAATCAGAAATAAGATGGCCAGCTTCTCATTTGAACTATAAAAATTACAATAAGCAAAAAATCCTGTATTTTAAATTTTGTGAAGATATCAAATTTATGTGTTTCCCTTTTTGATTGTTTGTATGTTGTAATTACAACTAATTAGTTATATTTACTTGGTTTGGGAGGAAGAGCAGTTACCTTTTATAGTAGCTGATCTCAAACCTTTTCAGTATTATAAGCAGGTCTTTTAGTTTGATATTTATGTCATAAGTTATATGTTATTGTTGTAAACCCTTAATTCTCAATAAATATGCTATCATTATTATTATTGTATAAATTTGTATTCTTCCATAATTTTTCGGATAAAACTTCAGTTATCTAAAATTTCGGGTAGCATTTAAACATATCTGCGTTACAATTACAGCATTAATTTACCGTTCTTTTTTGGGAAAATCAACGTTTCTTGGGGACAGGTTATGCCTCGCAACATTTTTACTTTTTGTAATGTATCCCTGGAACTAACTAATTTAAGTGTTCATCAACACTAGCATTTATCATTACATACTTCATTGTGTGTACATACATGCTTCTTTATTTAATAGTACCTATACGTATACTACTATATTTATTGTAAGGCATTTCTTGATTGTCCTTAATTTTGTCTTGTGACCGTTAGGTAATAAATTTACTTTAGATACATACACCCTAATACTAATTTATTTGAATATAGATTAATCCAATGTAGTAAAGTCCATAATATTATACAAGTTACCTGTAAATTAAAAAAAAATGGTTCAACTATGTCTCAATCTACAACAGAATTAATTCCTGCCTATCAATTTTTTTTTTTTGTACAGAGAATACTTACCCCTCGAATTTGTGCAGTGTAAATATTTAGGGTCGTATGCGTATGCATACTACAAAACTGTTGTGTAATTATGAAATATAGACACAGATTGAAAAGCAGGCAGTGTATGACAGTTTGACTGATATTTGTCCAGCATTAATCATTTTGCTAACTCATTTCTAAAGGAGAAAATAGTGTAATTATTGAAACGTTAATAGATAAACTAGTAGCATATACAATGCTGTAAGAAGCGTTAAGACTCAGCAACAAATTAAAATATTGTCGTTGATTAAAAATAGAGAATAAACTACAAAGAAAAGTGTCATTTTTTCATTTTCAGCGGAGGAATCTGCATATATAAGTATATATATTATAAAAAACAAATAGTCATATAGAATCCGGTAAAAAGCAAATTAACAATGAAAATTAAAAAATCCAAACTAATTGAAATAATAAAAATTAGTGGTATTTACTTGACTTCAAAAATTCGCTATAATTTTTTATTGTTTTTTTCCAAGAATACATTTATTCATTAAGGGTTATATGACATATACCACATTTTTCTCACAATATCGAAAAAATAAATAAGGTGAATTATGTTTAAGCACACGAATACGCGTACACAAAGAAACAAGTTAGCACAACAGAAATCGTTGCACATTTTATTTTTGTTCGAAAACACTGGCTAAATTCAATGAAAATGCATACTTAGTTGTTTGTCGATGGAAATATAATAAAACCTACATTCAGTTTTTTTGCGATCGGTTTGTAACGAATACTTATTTTCGTTCCCAAACAACCTTTGATGTTTCATAGAAAACTAAAAATATAAAAACCAATATGCTGTTTATTAACTCAAACACTAGTACCTACAGTGTTTAGCCTAGAATATATTTAATTTTTCGTCGAGTGGTTAGCAAATTAAAAGTTTTCAGAGATTTTTATCTATGCGTATACAGATGCGATTGTGTGTAATGTTACACTTAGGGAACCACAGATATCAAATTAAAAAAGTGACCGTTAGTAAGAAAAAGGATTAGGCTAATTATAACCGCAGTTAATACAATTAGGACGTTGAAACTGCTTTTTCCCAAACCTAATCATCCCTTTTCTAAACAACTGCTCTGGTCTAAACATTATTATAGGTGTTTTCTATCTATATCGTGGCAAATTCGTTAAATATCTGTATGTACACAGAAATTCTCATAAAGATGGCGCTTGTCCTATCTCACTGCAGTAATCCGGCGTATTTGGCAAAAATAGTACGGCAAACACGTTTATAGAATATTAATCTGGTATATTTACCACGTAAACAACTAATGGGTTCCGTAATTATTAAAAGTACGACTGGTAACATATGCAATAGCTGTGGTATCATGTCGATAAGAAGCGCTGTCTTTTTAGTCCATCTTGTTTAGGTATTTCTAATCTTCATATTATTAATAAAGTGACAAATGTTTAATGTCATGATACCGGAACCGCTTGCAAAGCGAATTGAATGCTCGTAATACAGCAAAAATAATTACATATATTGAAAAAGCAATTTAACAACACCTATCTTTTTCTAAGTGCATTGTTTAAATATACTTAAAATTTCGACTTAATAGGCTTATTTTCTTCAGACAACATTAAGATTACTGAATGAACTATCATTACAAATTGAGTCAACAACATTCGTGCAACCGATTCTGTGTAATTGATTTAAATGTTTGAGTGGTTTGACCATATTTAAACACAAAAATTAGCCGAGCGACCCAATAATTGGTTAAATCGGCAAATTTGTTTTCTCAGTGTAGAAATCACTAAAACGTTTTTGTTGATTGTTCATGGAGACAGCGCGAAGTAGGGCATTTAGCCGATTTAGCTGACCAAAGGTCGATATTAAATACTTATGTATTATGTAATGCAGTATGTAATTAAAGAAGAGAAACGTAAGTGACTTATGCATCTAAGTATCCCCGCACTGTTCCTAGCAATTGTTTAAACTGCAAATATCTGGTTTCAATTGCCTGCTAGTAATCGTTAGTTGTTTATTAATATAAGGGTTTGCAAGTGAACCAAGATTACTATGACAACGTTCATAGTGTCTAGTGATGGATTCTGTTAAGTCTGCTAAGTAGACACTCAATCCTTAATGTTGAATTTGAGCTTTTCTTCATATTTCCTTAAATATCTACTAAAGAAAAAATGCTTTGTTCCAAGAGCTTTTTGAAATGCTTGAAGGTGCGTCACTGTAGTTTTGACTATTCAAATGTAGGTAAATATATGACTGCTAAATTTCACTTATACAAGCGGGCTTCTTTCAATTTATCGCGTTTCTCTATAAAACGTACCCATTTAAAATGTTATAATTATCTTAATATAAATTTCTTTTTCATTACTTGTAAGACTGCCAGGTGTTACTATAATAGCTCACCCACAGTTATTTGGTTTGGGTATAGGCAGAAAATTAAAATTTATCGAAAACCACTTCACGAGTTATGATGACTATGACAGAACAACAATCACAGAAAATAAAACACAGATTTTTTTACGTGAAATCTGAATTAGAAGTCCATCTTCTTCTAATTACACAAAAGAAACAAAAATTATTTCTTAAAAAAATGAAAATTGGTTAATAGTTAATAATTTGAATTGTAAAAAAAATCATACTAAGATCTAAACGACAATCTAAGCAATTAAAGCCGTAAGTAACTCAAGTAAAAGAAGAAAAACAGAAGAGGTAAAAAAATTATGAAGGAGAGCCATACAAATGTAATTACAAGAGAAACGTAGAAGAATCGTGGTAAATATATTGAATGTATTGCCTACTACCCCAACTAGTGCGGCTTTTGAGCAGCGAATATAACGATGCAATGTAATTTTGAAAACTTTGCCTAAATATTTCGTGAATGAATCTTAATGGACTATTGACATTTCATAACTAATTTTTAGAGTATAATCCTTACGTAATATAAATTTATAAATAAAATAAGTATTCAATGTTTACTGACTATTTTGTTTGATACTACTTTAGAATATTGTCCACATAAATAAGTACTTGTTATTACTTATTAGTAAAACTCTTTCTTTACGTACGAGTTAATACATTTGTTTTTTCTTCGTCTTTATCAGAATATTTAACAAAAATATTCCTATACATTCAGTAATATTTGATGCTAAATATCACGTAATAGCGATTACTTTGTTCCGTCTATTTTACCTAAGGCATCATATGCTTAAATTATGAAAGAAATTACAATTCATCTTATTATCATCATCTTTTGTTTAGGATACATATTACTTGCAATACCTATTGTATTTTATTTCTTTCTGCTTTTAGAAATTTTAATCAATATGACATCTATTAAAGCGATAACAATAATTGTTTTCACTGCAAAATACACGCAATTTGAATTGTTTGTGAAAATGAGGAAAATGAAATCAGCATTTGTATTTTTGCAAAATAATTGCGATTGTTAATTTTCTCACGTATAAAGAGATAAAATCATTGTGCCCCACATAACCATAACAAATCAAAAGTTATTGGTGGTTGACTACACGTATGCCCCAGTCACATATTGCCTACTTTCCCCTACTTAAAAAGGTATATTAGCGAGGGGCGAAGCGCAACGAATAGAAATATTTCCGTTGGTTTTTTTTCCGAAAGACCGAAAGCCGTAGGGAAAGAAGAATTATTAAGAGCGTGATCCGCGCGACAAATAATTGCAATTCGCGAATCGCGGCGGGCGTACGTTCACGTAAAAAAAAATCAATAAAACCAGTAAAAATTAGTAAGTGGACAATGGCGCAATGGCAAAAATTGGAGAGAGGGATATGCGCAAAAATAGGAGAAAAAAGGACCCGCCGTTAAAAACTACCGGCCGATGTGCGCAAAGCGAAAGCACCACACAGCGGCCGAAGCACAGAGAGAAGAGAAGAAAAAAAGTCTATCCGTGATTGGTTACCAATAATTGCAAAATCAATACGCGCGGGCCCAACTATACTACGGCAAACGGTCGGGAAATATACAGTAGCACACAGTGCAATATCTAATTGATCAAACTAGAGATAGGATGGAGGGGGGGTGCGGAGAAAGTGGGGGAAATTAAGGATGTTATTTATGCATTCTGTCGCGTGAAGAAATATATGCAAATACATAATAATACATACTTGTATAAGGGTATCCAAATTATCGTATAGTATTACTTTGCAGGTAAAACGTTAATATTTCTCTTATAAAACAATATGATTTAGCTTTAGATAGTTAATGCATTTTGTTTACATTTTATTGATACCTATTCGAATTTTTGAATGTTGTTGAAAAATTTTGTGGTAAAAAAGGGGAAGCTATGATATATCTCGTAATTAAAATAAATATAAGAAAGGTACTATTATTTTTGTTTTCCAAGTTTTCTTTTCCGCAACTTCGTAATTGCAAAATTAAATTTAAGTTTATATAACCAATCATTTTATAAAATTTCGTCTCTCCCGCGGTGTAATCGCCAAATTATAAATTAATCTAATTTCTACAAACAAAAATTGACCGCCACCAAATAATATTAAAGATTGTAAATCATCCTTACGTTTTGCTAGTCATTCACTGAAAATCCTCGAAAAGACGTTCACAAGATCAGCAAAATCGGAGGAAAATCAAAAGACACACTGACATCAACAACCCAATAATATCTCTTCCGCAGTCGCAAAAGTGTAAATCGAAAAAAAAATAATAATAAAAGAACGCACAATCGTCTTTCGTCAAGGCGAGCTTTTCTCTTTATCGCGAAATCAACAAAACACCACGGCACGGCACACTTCGATCGTATTCGTCGACAGTAACGACGACACCGCCGCGCCGAACGAGATAGTATACAAACGAGCCACGGCGACGTCGTAACAACAATGAGGTGCAGGTTGCAATTGTGCGAGACAATCACGGAGAGCGCGGCCCGGTCCAGTCAGTGCTTACCCGAATGCGTGCAGAACACTTGCGCGCAACCTGCCGCGTTTACCGCCTACCACGGTTTGAGCAGTACTTGCTTTTCGGTGGCACTTGCCATCATGGCTGCTGCTGTGGTTGCCGCTATTTACCTCCGAATACAACGCGGCGACGGGCACATAGGAGGATGCAAGCGAGAACAGGGTCCGCTTTTCGGGTCCTTCGCAGGTCGGATGCGTGTGTATGTGTATGTGCAGGCAGGCAGCTCAGGTCCACAATCCACACACCGCCCGCCCGAGTTACACTGCAACAACATTGCACTCTATCCGTTCCGTTTCGTTCCGTCTATTCGCGCTCCCTACACACCTACACGAGCGGGCGCGCCCGCGTTCCTTTTCTAGTTTTCGACTCTTTTCGCGCGCTTCTCTCTGTCGCCCATCTCGGCGTGCCTTCTTTTATTTCGTCGGTCCGCGCGATGTGCGCCTTTTTTTGTCGTTTGTTTTCATCTCTCTGCATCGCACACACGCACGCACACATATACAGAAGAGGCATCCATATGCTATGCTACTATATTTAAACCCCACCGATATAGAGTAGCTGAGGAACTCGCTTCGGATTCTGCATTATCCGCTCCTGCCCCATTGACACATTCTCGCGGCGATAAAAAAAAAACTTGAAGACGTTATCTGGCGAATTTGTGGAATTTTTTGCAATTTCAGGGAAAAACGATTATTTTCTTTAACGATATTGTATTGTTTTCCAATACTATTTGTCGTAATAGAAGTATTAAATAAATATTCTTAATAAAGCAAAAGAGTATTTGGGCACAAGTCGGTACGAATTCAGTTACGAGCATTTGAATATGTAATGAAAGAGCAGAATATTTAATTCTTCCTATAAGGTTTTGTATTGTTAACCAAAATTTACAATAGGTAAATTAAATTTAACAGCAAACGTAGTTATGACAAAAAAATCATGATCGGGTATCATGTATAGGTGTAAAAGTTATTATACCGTTTTCGATCCCCGTCATTGCACAATCGTTCGGATTTAGTTGAAAACGGAACTAATTATTTTTTTTCTTTAAATCAACTCTTAATTAGTTGTAGATCTTGGAAAAAATCTAAAAAAAATTTGGTTGTTTAGAGTTACTTTTTAGAGGGGAAAAATAGCAAAAGTTCTCTGCATTTTACAAGCTTGCAATAAACATCATTTTATAAGTTATTTTGTACAGTACGCTAGACGTGTATTAATATATATACTAGTGACCGGCATAAATATTGCAACGTATGGGAAATTTTTTTATTGTTAAAATATGCTGAAACTTTTTTTGGGGGATGGGTTGTGCATGTCTAGAAACCCCAAAATTTATTTTGACCCACGTCACGTGACCACTAGTATGGCGGTAAATTTAAAAAGTATGCCGTGAATCTGCAAAAAATGAGGTTAGAATATATGATATCCGAAAAAGTTATTTGAAAAAGTTGCTTAGAATTCAATTTTGAGGTTATATGCAAATTTTTGTATACATATTTTTAAAAAAATAAAAATCACAATTTTTCCAAATATTGTTTCGTTGAATTACATATTTCCATTTTTTTCGCTCTTAGTAGCTCAACTGCAGTACTATTTCCAAATTTGATTGATACTCAAACAATTTTGTGAATTTTTGCATAATTAACATAGCGAAAACTGAAAAGTACGTTTTCAGTGTGACAATTGTTGTTGCAAGGGACTGTATCTAGTAATAATAAATAAAACTTTACAAACATTTTTTCCATAAACCACTTAGCAGACATTACTTTTATTGTATATACTTGTTTGTTTTCGGTATTAAAGTGGAAACCGTTAGTCAAAAATTGATAATACTAAGTAAGTACATGCACGCACTGAAAGTTTTAAAGTAGATTTTAAGAACTGTCAAGTTAGCGTCGTTTTAGAAGTGTTTAATAATAGTTTAATTGAAATTTAATAACTAAAAATTTAGCAATTATCTCATAAATGGGCTCAGACTGGGCCGAGTGTACTAATGTCATCTATCAATAATATCACATGTTATAAGATGTACGGTTTCGTATTGTCAGAGCAACTTACTTCCCTAGGGAGGTAAAGTATAGCTTTCCTCCCTCAAATGAGGGAGGAAAGTGGACAATTTTGCTGGGAAGAAAATATTTGGTTACCTCACTCAAATTAATTGGGAGGACCCTCATTTGCTGCTAGGAAAAAAGTAGTTTACTACATTATTTTGTTTCTAATTTCAAAACCTACCTTACTTATAAGAGATAGAACGATATGTATGTCTAACAAGTATGCATTTTTAGAGTTTCATTTCTTAGTTGTTCATTACTGCTAGTTATTGTTTAAATGTTTTGCTTATTAAGTATTCCTATCCTAAAAATACTGGTTATTTATTTCTACTGACTTTTGTAATTTTGAAACCTACATAAATACCTTCGGTGCGTGCAATAACATTGTGAGGGCTTAGATGTTTAGTGTTATCAGTTTTGGACTACCGATTTCACTTTAATGCAGAAAACAAAAAAATATATACGATAATTTTCAATAAAAGTAATGTTTGCTAACTGGTTTAGAGAGACAATGTTTGTAAAATTTTATTTATTGCTACTAGATACAGTCCCTTGCAACAACAATTGTCACACTGAAATCGTACTTTTCAGTTTTCGCTATGTTAATTATGCAAAAATTGACAAAACTGTTTGAGTATCAACCAAAGTTGGAAAGCTGTTGAGCTGCTAAAAACGAAAATATGGAAATATGCAATTCAATGAAACAATATTTGGAGAAATTGTAATTTTTATTTTTTTTAAAATATGTTTACAAAAATTTGCATGTGGCCTCAGAATTGAATTCTAAGCAACTTTTTCAAAAACTTTTTTGGATATCAGTCATATAACCTCCTCTTTTGCAATATCGACGACATATTTTTTAAATTTACCGCCATACTAGTGGTCACGTGACATGTGTCAAAATAAATTTTGGGTTTCTAGACATGCACAACCTATTCCCCCAAAAGAGTTTTAGTATATTTTAATAATAAAAAAAAATCGCATATGTATATTATGCCGCTCACTGTATAAGTATCTACAAAAAAAAAAAAGATTATTAGTTATTTTTCCCGTTATTTGTCGACATAATATCAACCTCTGTTTTAGTGAGACATTAAAAAAAAACCCGCGAGTCTCCCCTTTGCAAAAATTACCAAAAATACCTTGAAGTGTCTGTAAAAACATATAAAATGTTTACGTGCGACCAATAGCTCATTTGAAAGTTATTTATTTTATTGTGAATCTCGACAATGCTCCAATATCAAACATATAAATAAATATATGTAACCTGCATGCTTATCGTATTATTATTTATGTGATAATGTTGAAAGTGTGCGTAATGAAAAACACCCCTTTGTTTAGTTGAAACATAAACATGGATTATTGTTAAAATATCTTGTTCGTGTGGCAGCATAGTTCTTTATACTACGAATTAAAACCATTGGATTTAAATAATTATAGGCATAGGTTTAATAATAATGTTAACCAATAATTAATTTACTTTATACCAGGAAAGTCCATTAGAATGCTCCAAAAAAAAAACAACTTTTCGATGTGCTACGCGCCAAAATCTGGAGAAAGCAGCAGTTTGCAAACAGAACATCTTTTTAACTACCTTTTATGTGCTTTGGAATAGAAGAAAATGCTGACATGCAGCAAATAAATAAAATAAATAAATAATATTTAGAGAATTTGACCCTTAAAACAACCATAAGGTCCCGCACATTTCTGTTTATCTCCTGACTTACTTACATTTCACTGTACTATTTTAGACTATAATAAATGAATAAAAAGTATTAATACAAACCGATTAATTTTATATAATTTCATCCTTCCTCTCTAAAAAGTAACTCGCAGTAACCTAATATTTTTTTTATATTTTTCCATGATTTACAATTGATCAAAAGCCGATTTAGTGAAAAAAATAATTAGTTCCGTTTTCAACTAACGGAATCTTCGGATCACTTCGGACCACTGTGCATTGGGATCTCGCTTGTTATTGAAAATAGACGGTAGGTTTAAATTTGGCAAAGTTGCTAAATTTTGTGATTATTATGATCCAAAAAAAGTAGACTTAGAACAAATGAAGTTCGAGATTTTTTTCAAAAAGTCCTTTTATTTGGCATTGCAGAGAAACGCTAAAGATACACTATTAACATCACTTTTAGTCTTCTATCTAATGTGTATTTAAACTTTTATACCACGCGACGTTTGATTTCTTTTCGGCAATCATAAACTTTTTTAGTTTTTATGTGCGCCATATTGAAGTTTGACACACCCAGAAAGAGTTACTTTTCCTAATTCCAATCATGTGTAACATATTAACTAAAGTTTTTGATATTATGCTCTAATTAATGAAGAATCAAATTTAAGGTTGAATGAGGCAGCCATGAAATTTTGAACTGTCAATCACTTGAATTATCGTTCCACTAGTAATAGAAAAATGTATATCAACGAAGAGAAACGAGATATATACTTTTTTATTCATCGAATCGAAATACAACAATAGCGAGTACAAGATATTTACAATTGTATACGAAATTGTACGGAACTACTTAAGTCAAGAGTTCTCAAACCGTTAGATTGGAAATGGTGGAGTTGTTGAATGGCCGGCGAGATCTCCTGATGTGTAGATTACTTTTTATGTAGAGCTGTTAAAAATAACGTTTATAAAGGTGATCTTCCACAAAATATTTAAGAACTTCGAGATAGACTCGAAAATGCCTTCAATGTAATACCCAAGGGAACCATACAAAGAGCAGCTCAAACAGCCCAAAAGCGCACAATTGTGCATTAATGAAAATGGCGACATAGTTGAACATTTATTGTAATTATTGATTTATTGTTTTCTTTATATCATTTTTATAGTTATTTTAATTTATTGTTACTAGTAAGATACAAAATTTACATGAACTTTGCAAAAAGGCATCTTTAATTTACCATTTGTAAAAAATCCGGTTACCATAAACATTACGCGGCTTGGTATACGATCCACATTCGACTAAACTTCTATCAAGATCTAAAAAAATGGTACGATATGGTTGTCGTCGCTTTCAAAATACAATTGTAAATATCCTATTCGCTATTATTGTATTTCGGTTCGATGAATAAAACGTGCATAACATATCGTTTTTCCCCGTTGCATATTTTTCCATTACTAATACAACGATAATTGAAGTGATTAACAGTTCGAAATTTCATGGCTGCCTTATTTAATCTTAAATTTGATTCTTCATCAATTAAGGCATAATATCAAAACTTTGACAACATGTTATATATGGTTGAAATCAGAAAAAATAACTCTTTTTAGCGGTGCCAAAATCCAATATGGCGCCTGTCAAAAACAGCAAAGTTGATAATTGCCGGAAACAACCGAAACGTCGTATAAAACTTTCAAGTGCGCCATTACATAGAAGATTAAAAGTGGCATTGATTGAACGTGTTTGTAGTTTTTCTCTAACAGGCCAAATAAAAATGTTAAAGATATAATGAGAAAATGAGATTTTCCGTTTTTTTTTTTAAATCTCGAACGTCGTTTGTTTTAAATCTACTTTCTTTGCCAAGTTTTTGACTTTGCAATGATACCTCGTTTTTGACTCTTTAATTAAGCATAGTTGGCTATGATCTCTTTAGGAAAAATAATTTCATCTATGTCGCACTTCCGATTATATGAAAAGTCATAGCCAACTTTGATATTTTAAATAGAAACCTATATTTTTTAGTGCATTTTTAGGTTCTAATAGGGATTTTAAAGCCAATTTTATGAAAGATCTACTTACCTATCGGTTACCGTTTCCGAATTATTTTGGTTTTTGTGAAAAAAAGCTCAAAAAAATATGATGCTGTAAATGCGTATAACTGCTAGGCAGTAAAAGATAGAGTTTTTATGTTGACTGTGGAGGGTAGTCCTCTACTATTTAACCAAGGAATAAAAAGTAAACAAAATTATACAAGGTGTATAATTTGGGGTAACTTCTTAGTACTAAAAGTATTTTATTTTCAAATGGAGCGCCCTGTATATTTTTACACCATGTGAGGTAGAATTGAATCCTCTATCGAAAAGCTTATGTGCTCTTATACCTATCTCTAACGCTTCTTTTAGCATCATTAGCGATTTTCAGAAAATGTAGTTTTTAATTAATAGTAGGAGCTGAAAAACAATTTTAACTTTAAGAGCATATAAGAAAGACAAAATATAGTATGAACAAATAAAATTTATTGAATACAAGATTATCAAAAACGAAATGCTGTATGTATCATGTAGGTATAATAACATTATATGACCTTCCTTCGCTTACAAAAACTTTAGAATCCTGATGTAAACTCATATTGTTGTAGCCTGTTTTATTTGTTCGGGATCTATGCTATCAAACGCTTTAGTTACTCAGCGCTCTAATTCTACTTTAGTCTATACTTTGACCGAATATAGCAGCGATTTCTTGTGTCCCCATAAATATATATCATCAAAGCATCAATTTTTTGCATTTATGTCTAATTAAAACAAAATAACACTACTATAACACTCATTAAACTAAATTATCTTAAATACTACTTATTTATATTCACAATTTACACCTACTATTTATTTCAACATACGATTATTACTTCCCTGCAGTCCCAACAGCACTGTCCTGTCCTCATTCGCGGACGTGTTTATATTTCGCGCTTCGGGTTCTAGAGCAGTCGACGCCTTCCCCGATCATTCTAGTACATTCGCACTAGAAACTTCAATTGCGTAGCGATGAAGCATAGTCCAGCACTCTATATGACCGGGTTAACTATCTAAGATGATCTCCGCTCTGCAGGTCTCGCCGTCTGTGAGCGCAAGTGGTAATTTAATTCAAACAGGTTCGCGTAATACACCCTTAATCTTTAATTATCTATGTGTCCTACTGATGTAAAGTTAAACTATATAAAAAATAAATAAATAGGAAACAATGAACAAAAATATATTTGCTATACCTATTAATATTTCCGTATTATTTAGTAATCAGAATCAGAGCAGACTATACTATCTTTTTTGCTTACCACCAAGTTATGTGTCGTCCTGTAATTTAACGAATAAATGAGCCCCTACTGCAAGATTAGCGGTAATAAAACAATATTTAAGAATAATGTTAAAATCCATATCTGTTTCCGTAACCTTTGAGGCACTCTCGATTGGAGATAATTTCAGTACTCTTTAACGGTATATGGGTTTTTAAAATTTGTGCATCGTTACGAACATGTACAAGGAATCAAAAAAATTAAATAAAATTCACTTATTAACGCCGGTTATTTTGGAAATATTTATTTCCTTTCTCATGAGTATTATTACAATTAAAAGGCGCTTTGCAATTGAATAATTAACAGTCAAGAAGATAAAACTGCATGAAAGTGGTAAAAATTAACAAATGAGACACAAATGGGCCGAGCAGCAACGCATATTTTGGCAAAAAATTTGCAATTGGTTAATTTTACAAAAAAAAAAAAAAACAACCCACAAAAACAAAAAACTAACTAAAATGGTAGATTCTCAAAAATTTGTTGATTCTTGTACGTTCTTAATACATAATTTAAACGCCGTACCTGAACATTTTTGGTACTCGAGCGTCCGGATACCTGAAATCGCGTGCCCGGTTTCGAGGAGCAGCAGAAACGAAACAAAACGAGTTAGTTGGAATAAGAATACGGGAACACTTATGCAAGATTCAAAAGAAATAGGTAATCGCGATGCTGAAACTTATACACTGATATAAGTTAGTCCTTTTTATTTAAAAGGAATTGCATTAAATCAAAAGCTTTTACGTTTTCTATATGGCCAACACGATTTGATGTTAGCTTGAAAAGTATATTTTATTTTTTCGGAAATAATATATTTTTTGTAGCAGTTCATTCTTTTAAGTGAAAGGTATTGATAGTTGATTCAAATTCTCTTTATTTTGGACTTGCAGATTGATAGAAAACCGTAAGCATTTTGAATTAAGAGGCTTTTCTTTGCTTATAACATTTATTCATCACTTTATACTTGACACTTGTGAGGTTTTACAGAAAAGCGTAAACATTTCGAATCAAGAAATTTTCTATATTCATTGTAATATGCTTTCACTTTAGATCAAACCATGATGCAAATTTACCTAGAACTGATTTCAATTAAGGGGTTTCTCCTTTTCTTGTAACAGTTTTAAATGATCAAACACTGCAATAAAGTGCATTAGCTTATAAGTATATAATGCAACATAAACTGAAAAGACTTCAATTTACCCTTAAATTCCTTTAACCTCGCACGAAAAATATTCGCTTTTGTTTATAATAGCATATGTTAGTAAAAACTGCTTATATTCCTGGGTTAGAAGAGGGGGACAACAAGGTATGAAATTAGTTGATATTTTAACTAACACTATCGCTGACTAAAAAGTAGAAGTAATTATTGTTTATGTGTAAGTACACTTTCAATCAAGGATTCCGTTTATTTTATAATCATAAACTAAGCTCCAATGACGTCTGTTATTAGGTAATTCTTATTTTTATTACCTACAAATTGAGGTGGTAAATATTCTATGACTCTGTGTGAGTGTGTAATTTAGTAAAATCAAAAAGCAGATTTAGTTTTCTGTCGCAAAATCTTCAGAATTGCATTTATATCAATCATTTCTTTATAGCTATGGCAAAAGCTAATTTGCGAAGGCAGAAACGTATGCACGTTAGCACCATCAAAGTGTCGAGCCATTCGTTGGAGTGCTAAATTATAATGTCGTAGTTACACCTCGACGATGCGTACTCTACTGCGTATCTGATACTTATGCACGTTGAAACATTATTAAAACTAAAATAATTTTGCATAAAGGAGGACTGAGCTCAAATGCAGACGCTTGAAAGGCAAAAGTTTTAAATCAATTCATTCGTGCGAGTTCACGCGAATAAGAGAAAACGCCGGAATTATTTTATACAAATACTGTTCGTAATTCAGTAACAAGATAACGTGTACTTCAAAAAAACTATGATATTTGTTTAATATACATGTATAATAATAAAGACAAAATAATCTATGAATGTATTTTGTGTAAGCTTGAACGGAAGCTATACATACATTATAAAATATAAATCGAAACCAAGATGCATTCCATTTAAGTTCAGTTACTTTTCGTACAAAAGCACGTACTTAAGAAGAAAATAGTTTTCCGGTAAAACAGCACCCTACTTTCAGTTAAAATCAACACTTTGGTGGGAAAAGATTTCTTTTTTGTGTAACACGATAAAAACCAAAACTTTTCATTTAATACAACCTCTTTTCTCAGTGTACGTGGGACTGGAAACAGACAGAGAAGAAAATCCCATCTTAGTTAGTGGCACATCTGCTAATAGATCACATAGTCATCAGTGATATCATACGGTAAACTTCGACCTGATGTTCTGACAGAGGAAAATTTGGCAGACGTTATTAGTAATATGTACATCCATCAACTGCAAGAAACCGTTGCTGTTGTCAATATATAAAGAAAAAAAATCAGCTGATTTCGTAGAACTTCGAAAAAGTTCCAACTAGAGATGGGTTGGATTCGTAGGATTCATCAGTATATTAGATCCCCATATATGATTCGTACGATACGAATCTTAATATGGATTTATACGTATCCCTATCAGTCTACACGAATCATTTCGGTTTATACGAATCCGTATCGGAGTCAATAGTATACTAGTATATGCTGGCATACTAATATACTGGGTGTTTTTTATCTTGAGAGAACGGAATATCTCTAAAACACTGCATCAAATCAAAAAAAGATCTTAATAAGATTTGTTATAATGTTAGGGGGCTCACTGAATGGTGCCGAACTCGGTATTTGGCGGCTTTTGGTAAGCAACGCCTTGCATTGATTATTTGTTGTCAAGTATGTGCATTTATATATTATATATAACTCTGCGTAAACTTTTTTTTAACTTTTATCTTTTAGTTACTAGAGGAGTAGTATAAAAAATCTACAAGGCGTCTTTGTAAACATGTTCGCATGCAAAAAGTGGTAAATTATTAGCTATTGTGGTTTTCGTAAAAAGCAAAAACGCCTTGAAAAGTAATAAATTCTTATCAGCAGTGTTAGTGGAGAAGACAATTTTGTGTTTCACCTTTATTAGAATTTTTAAGTGTTGTTGTTTTCCTTTTGTTAATAACAATAATCCATTATTGTTTCATTTTGTTTTATTTTACGAAAATTTAAATTATACCTTTTTCGCAAGATCTTTAGAACAAAGTGCAAAGAGTCATTAGAATTCTAATCACCCCTTGTTAATACAGAGAGTCATGAATCATCACGAATCTATACGAATCCTTTGCAATGTTTCGGTATGAATCGTATTATACCAATCTTTAATTTTAGGAGTCTTTTGAATTTGAATCACTAAAAAGATTCGAATCGCCCATCGCTAGTTCCAACCGTTAAAAATTCTTTGAATATATTTAAATCGCCTGCAAAATATACTATTCTTACTTACAATTAACTAAGACTTCTATATTTATTGTGCTTCCTGAAATAGAAAAGAAGGTGCATCTGTAAGGCATCTACAACGGTACGTCTCGATAACTATAACTCGGTAGATTTAGATTTTTCTATTGAAAATAAACGTCGATCTTAAGAGAATGACTTACATCTTCAGAGAAATCGGTGACAGCATATATGTATTATGTAATGCAAAACAAACGTGTTAAATATTACAAGATATTCTAGCTAAAATCGCAAATCTAATTCCCATATAAGCAAGGTTTGCGTATAATGAATTAGGCTAATTGATAGAAAACAGCTGTTTTAGTAGTAAAGTAACGTAATAACATAACCGAGATAAATTCGGACATGTTATAAAAAACAAACCAAAACCTAATTAATTAATTACCTTCTGCAAGCCCAGCCTTAATACCATTTTCGTTATTTATAAGCAGCTTATTTTTTACGCTTTAATATGGAAATATTAAACTCAGGTTTCGTGCGCTTGTATAACTGTTCATTAAGATTTATGCGCCTACAAAGATAACAATTCGTTTACGATGAATATTGGAAATTAGTCGGTTAGAAATGGCAAACGTCTATTTCGAAATCATATGGAAGATTCCGTGCGGTTGCTCTCAGCAGATCCAGTTTCTTTTTATTCACGTACATATGTAGATGCATGATTTCTATTTAGCTTTATGTCGATTTCAATGTAAAAGCACGACGATAAATCTTTAAATTTGAAATTCACATCCTTAAATTCGAAAGGTTCTATTACGTCGTTTGCATAAAATAAAACTGACCTTTTAAATTTAATTATGGTGGTATCCTTTGCGCTATAGACTAATTAGAAATTATAAGCGTGTATTTAGTGTATATAGAGACACATACATATATATGTATTGTATTGTTGTAAAGACATACAATACTGATGTACCAGTTATGTTAAGTATTTTGCTATTTGCACTTTTTCTTATTAATAAAAGATTGCTAACATCTATTTCTCATTCAGCTGCCTTCTTTTAAAATCTGGTACTAATTTTGACAACTACTGTGTAGATATCATTCTATTGTATAGCAAATGACATAAATGTGTATATCTAATACATATTACTAATAATAATTCTTTTGATTCTTACAGCCAATTTATATTTCACTAAAAATAAAGTATCGTTAGGCCAGATTAAAAAAATAAATAAATATCTGCATTAGTAAATAAAAAGAATAATAAATTAGTAATATCTCAAAGGCATTAACAATGAAAATTGCTAGTTAGGTAAACATTATCCATTTACACTCATCTTTTTATACATCGATTTGTGTAGTTTTTATTATTTGCATAATACGAATTACTGATTACTGATTTAATTATATTTTTCCATGAGTCTTCTAAAAGTACATTTTACAACTCTGAAAACATGACGTCACATATACTTAGATATACAGATTTGATTATTGCTTTCACTGTTTAACAAGACGAAAATATAGGTCTTGGAAAAATGAGTTCGGCAAATTGAAAACCGATTTACTCAGAATATTTTTTAATTGCATTTATGCTACTAGGCATTCCATTTTGAATAGTGACGTAACAAATGAGTTTTCTCTATGTTTATCGTTTCATAAATTAAACTGTTTGGATCTAAAGATGTAATTATCAAATATTCATAAATTTTAATTCATTAAAGTCGAGCCACATTTTTTACTTTAAATTTTCTCTAAATTTCTTTAGAGTCTTGTTATAACTTCATGTATCGCACAGAAAAGTATGTACACCCTAAACAAAAACTTCTTATTTTTGGGGTAATTTTACTACATTTTTGGGGTAAATTTTTTAGGGTATAGCTCGTTATCTACGTATTACTTGAATTTTAGGTAATATAGCAAAATAAAAAAAAAGAATAAGCCAAGTTGCTCCGAAACCTGATATATACAGGCACTTTAAAGTTATAGGCGCACTATTATCACTAACTTTGTTAATATTGCAGCTACGATGTTGGTTAAATTATCAAAGATGTAGGTTTTTTTACGCTAATTACAATCGTGTAATCAGGAAAAAACATTGAAAATCGCGTTTACGAGATATAATAGATAACTTTGTTTTTTAAAATGGACCACCCTGTATATTTTGTCACCAATTGATAGAAAATCAGTTTCTGCATGCAATATTGTTATAATAGTATAACCTTAAAATGAAAAACAAAAGAGTTACGGCTCATATAATGATGGATTAGATATAACAACCAAAACTTTTGCTGTTTGTATTTAAAGCCAAAAAGAAAATCCAAGAGTTTAAAAAGATTTACATACAATGACAAAAAGCAATAAATTATAAGTTTGCGACTACATTTCTATTTTCTGATATGCATTTCATATACTGTTTAATTACTGCCTTGTTGATTGAGAAATTACACGATCTATGTTACTCATATTTTCCTTACTGCATTTGCAACTCGTGTATATTTGGATATCAACTGTATATTTTGTCTTTTAGATATACCCCACAGGAAAAAAATCATCGGGCAGGTCAGTAGATCATTCAGGTCAATTAACTGGTTCCCTGATATCAATCCACTTATATTCACAAATTTCTGTTAGGACCTCTGCTGTTAATGGCCAATTATGCGCTAGATCCCTGTCCTGTTGAAAATGAAAAAGTTCCTCTCTTCCAAGTTTAAATTATCTACGAAATCATCCATTCCAGATCGTAGAATATCTACATATAATTCTCCATTAAGTGAAAAAAGTATGGACCAACTACGTATTTTATTCTTGTAAGTGCCACACCAAATATTGAAATTAAAGCGGTTTTGTGGCCTACGTGGCATTGGTGGAAGAGGATTTATAATGGTGCATATTTTTTACGTTGTACATTCTATTGTTTGAAAAGTTTATCTCGTCGTTCCACAAAATGTATTCCTATGCATCATTTTCTACAAATTGTTCCAAAAACTGCGTAGAAAGCGCAATTCTTCGTTCAAAGTCCGTATTAAGGATTGTATACCGGTTAACCAAATTAAATTGACCAAAAAAACGATCGGGAAACTTACCGGTAAATTTTGGTAATTTACCGGTAATTCGGTAAATGAAAAATCCATACCAGAAATTTTTATGTACGAAATACTGTGTTTATAGATATTTAAAGGTCTAAAGGGACATAGCAATTAGAATCAATAAAGCCTTTTTTCAAAACCCAAGCTTCGCAGAACTGTTAAAATAATTTCGTTATGTCTTAAAACTAAGCAACCAAAGTTTGCTTCGATTCTACTTTTCCAACCACAAAGTTTTCGCTGTTATATCGAATTTGTTTTTCATTTTCGGGCCATATTATTATAATAATATTGTGTGCAAAACCTAGCTTTCTATCAATTGGTGACAAAATATACAGGGTGGTACATTTAAAAAAAAAATAAAGTTATCTATTATATCTGGAAAACGCGATTTTCAATTGTTTTTCTGATTACACGGTTGTAATGATCGTAAAAAACCTTACATCTTTGATAATTTAACCAACATCGTAGTTGCAATATTAACAAAGTCAGCAATAGTGCACCGATATCTTTGAACAGCCTATAATGCTATGATTTTAACACGTAAAACAACAGAAAAGAATATTTTTACAAATCAATAAGTTTCTAGTGCCTAAAAGTGTGTACAATAACAGGCAATAGATGCCTGTGTAGCGTGTGTAATCGACTTAAAGCAACGAGAGAAAGAAATATTAGAAAATGTGAAAAACAAACAAAAAATTCTTTTATTTTACTACTTGAAACTCTTACAGTTTTTCGAAGGTTTGTTTTTTACACTATGCATCTTATCTTATTATTAACGTTTTGCATCTGCAGTTTTATCATTTTAAACATTCCGCAGCTCATTTTTTACAAGGTACTTTATATTCATTATAAAACATTTTTCACCTATTATTTCAACTTTTTAAATCATCATTATCGTTTATTAAAGAAAATATGACATGTTAATTGTTGTAGTTAATTTCGTACGTATTGCTTTATTTCTATCGTTGCTTCATATCGGGTCAGGTTCGTGTGTCATTGACTGACTATACTTGTATCTGGCATACGCTATATGGAATACCGTAACTCTCTTTTATAAATGGGTGTCAGGGTACCAAACACCCCACAGGCAGCTTAGGTAGAAATTTACTGAAACGATTATACACCCAACAACTTGTGCATATTTCTACTTGACACATGTATAAGAATACTTTAGTGCAACCGATTTTAATTTTAAAATTTTAATAGCAATAAACTAATAAGATATTTTACTTTGTTTAAATTATGTTGATTATATGATTGTTTGGAAAACTTATTCTGCTTGAGAGTATGAAAACCTTCACTCTTAAAAAGATTAATAAACCCAAAGCCAACGAACAGAAAATTTTACATTTTTAAATATATTTTATTTTCAGAATACTTAGTTTTTAAATGTATAGCATTAATGCTGATATGTAGTTAGCCTTCAGTTTGCAATAAACTATTTGTAGAAACACCTTCTTAAGACTTGCAAAATAACTGCATTAAAGTAATAAAGCTCAGTACATTTTAATTATACAAACAAATGTAACATCTTTTAGAATTTGTTTTTTAAGTACATCCAGAAAAATCTAGTATGCAAGTTTTACTCAATCGATGAATACAGTAGCACATAGCTAAGTGCTTGAAAAGATTATAATTGATAAATAAAGGGAATTTAAAATATTTTTTCCATTCTTTTATCCTTTATTTTTACGTTTCTCCTTTTTTCAACAAATTGCATTTATCTTTTTTCTTTAATGCACTTGAACGCTTTATGCGATTTCTTAATGTAGAATATGTGCGTAATTTGGTTATCATTTATTATAATTACATAAACAACAATACCGCATTTTACATTGAATGTAAAGTTTTGACATCTCTTTTTAATGCATATAAGAGTATTAGAATAAAGTAGATAAAGGATGAAGAAATGGAAAAAAGTATTTTAAATTCCTTTTATTTGCTGAATTAATAAACTGACCGATAAAACCTAATTAAGAAAAATAAAGGAAATTATTGATCATACATAAATTAAAATTGGTCCATTTTGCACGAGAGTACAGAAAAAATCTTAATATTAATCCTTAGATGCCGTATGTAAACATAGTATTTTAGCGAAAATATTTTATTTATATTTATTTCTGTACGCAGTACATTGGTAATAGGTACACAATAAGAAAAGAAAAAGAAATACATATTAAAGTAAGTTTTTGATTAGATAAGTAGTCCTAATAAGCTTCGATACCACCTTGCAATTATGCCTGAATATTTAAGTAATATATATCCATTGAATTTTTTATTTTATTTTATTGTTTATGTTGAGCAAGTTCTTTTAAATTGATAATAATAACAGGTAATTACTTAATTTTTATAAATTGCTTGAGGCGTATTACCAAACTCTCCCAAAGGTTTTAAAGAAACAAGAGATAATGAGCATTGCCATATAATTATTAATAATCATAGGATAGAGTTCATTTATAGATATGAAATAACAATAAATATAGACATACTTTTAGCACCATAAAATATTTCGTGTACTCCATGTATGTATGTTCCGATACTTTCTGCAATTTGTTCATTAATATAAGTTTAATTATAATTCTTGAGCATATACCTATGTATGTCACACACATACCTACAATTTATTTTATTTTAAATAACATAATCCACGCGTCAATTACAGTTATAGAAGAACAAAAGAAAAGACATCATGTTTTGCAAAACAAGCTGTCGCATGCATTTGTTAGAAATACTGCCAGATGTTTCTAACAATCTAAATCGATTGTAATTATTTATTCGTAGAGGTGTCATTTACGAAAACGAAAAAAGAACATATGTGGTTTCAGGAAAATAACTAAAACAATAATAAAATAAGATGGATTTGCGTTGAATTGTTATATAAATAAGATAAAAACCATTGATACTGATTCATTCATGTAAGATTGGTATTATTTTATTGACAGAATCTATATATAGGGGATGTTTGTTATCGTCAGTGACGTATGATAAGGAAATGCATCATGTTGTGTGACCCAAGATGCGCGAATGAATGAGTTCGATAACTATACGTGTAAGAAAAAGAAAGAGATATGGAACAGAGTAAATTAAACCGTACGTACCCCTTAGAGCTAAATCCGTGAATTCTAGCGCACAAATATCATCGCACACTCACTCGGCATGTATAGAGTTCACACACCGACTGCATGTAGGGCCAAAAAAATAACGCATTGCCTCTCCACTAACGGAACGTTACATCTATTGACTAAACACACGAGGGGCGCGCAAACGTTCATGTGCAAAGTGTAATAGTGTGCGTGGTTTTTTATTTTACAGCCAGTACTCGTGTGTACCTCCTACGTATATTTGCCTATCTATTTACATCTACATATACATCCATCCGTATACGTTCGTTACTATATTTCCTCTCCGGCTCTCCGTAAACTTCAATTCGTACGACGACGTACCATACGCACTGAAATCCGAACCAACCCCCACTCGGCTACCCTAACTACCCTTAAATGCGCGTACTCCTCTTCCGCCCTTACTTATTCGTTCCTCACTAGGCTGAGCGAATGGCGACCAGTCCCGCTGCCCCTCTCTGCCCTGCCCAAAACAAACCATATCGATTTTGGCCGCACAGTGTGTACTGCGTGTACCTAATATATACTTTTGCTTGCAGTAGTAGTTGCTAGGGTATGTGCACGCTAGTCAACGCCACCTAGTTCCGTAAGTCACCGTTGCGAAGCGCCACCGTCGCCGACTGCAAGTCGAACACGTCCGAGGGTGGCGCGCCGTAATCGGCCGAGGGGTTGCCTTTCACCTTGACGTCCTTTAGCGCCGTGCGTGTGTGTGTGCGAACGTGAGTGTGAATTACGGATGGCACTCGCACATGAAACCGGCATTACCCTCTCCGCGCGCGCGGAAAGCGGCGGCTCCAGGAAGTAAATTTCACCGTGGTAATTCATCTTCCCGCCAAACGATCGATTCGTTTTACGTTACGGAAATTGCGCGTGCAGCAATCGATTAATTAAGGTTAAGATTAAGGCGAAAAAAAAAGCTGTAACAAGAAATATTTTGTTGTTTTTGTTACTATTATCAAGTTTCATAAAACGTACTTTTGTCGCACGAGATGAAGTTTGGAAAACAAGACGCGACTTTTTCAATTATCGAGAGCGACAAAACGCTTTCATGAAACCAGTTTTTTATGTCATTTTTTTTTTTTATTTTGGCGCAATTATCAATTTTAATTTGTTTTACATTAAAATGCAGGTTTTTCTTAATTTATAATTATTATAATAATTATATTATATTTATAATAATTTAATGGGTTTCTAACACTTACAGTTGAATCTCAATTCGACATTTGATTGAAATTACAATTATACCTTTAGTATATTTGCCAAATATTTGATAAATATGGAAAATAGTCAATGTACTCCGCCGAAACTGCGGGAACTAGCTCAAGGAGATATTGATAAATGCATTCCATAGAAACAGAAACACCTGCGCGAAAAGGAGTTTCACAAATTCAATCAATGCACAGTGGTCCGAATTTAGTTGAAAACGGAACTAATTATTATTTTTTTCCATTAAATTGACTCTTTCCTGATTAGTTGTAGATCTTGGATAGAAATGTAAAAAAAAAATAGGTTCTTTGGAGTTACTTTTTAGAGAGGAAAAATAGAAAAACTCTTCTGCGGTTTACAAGCTTGCAAAATATTTTAAAATTATTTTATCAGTTATTTTATACAGTACGCTAGACGTATGTTAATATACAAAATATCTACCAAAAAAAATATATTAGTTATTTCACCTTTATTTGTTCACTATATGATTTTGGTTTTAGTGAGACATTAAAAAAAAAACTCCGGGAGTCCCCGCTTTGCAAAAATTACCAAAGAAAGCTTGAAGTGTCTATAAAAACATATAAAATTTTTACGTGCTACTACTTGCTCATTTGAAAGTTATTTATTTTATTGCGAATCTCGACAATACACAGTGGTCTCAAGTGAAGGGAACTAATTATTATTTTTTGACTAAATCGACCCTTGATCAATTGTAGATCATGGAAAAAAAATGTAAAAAAAAATAAGTTATCAATTTGCTTAGTTACCATAGATGCTATGTCAACTACGGGTTCTGGTCCCTGAAATTACCCCGCAGCTTCTTCATATCCCCGAATGAATGTATGCTCAGGTGCCCAAATTAGAAATATATTATTAGTCGCTGCTAGCATATTTAGAGTGTTTCTACACACTTCCAATTGTTTCAGTACGGTCTGACAGTCTGAAAATTTTTGTTGATTTGTGTCTGATATTTTGGTTCAAAATCCCTCTAGCACACATCTCAATTGCATAGTTCAAGGTTTTTCTGGACTGCGGGAAAGAATTCCTGCGCTCATACCTCTATTTTTGAACTGACCGTAAACCAGCGGGCGTATACCTATGTCCGTGTTTTTCGTTGCATCTTTTTTTCTCTATTTGGAAAGGAGATAATGAAGATCTATCATTGTTTGGTACACATTATTAATTTGATCTTTTTTTCACAACAATGTACAAGCGTAGTAAATGTAGAAGAGTTGTTATGCAAATGAGGTGGATGGGGAGGAAGACATTGCTCCAGTGATTGCCATATTTGCAATCTTTGTATGGATGAAAGGCTAGCTTTGGTTCCAGCTTGCTGCTCTTTCTGTCACCAAGTTATAGCTGCATAGGTTAGAGTTGAACGTACTACTACTACATACAATCGGTGGACTAGCTTTGGAGATTTCCAAGATTGTCAAATAGTCTTCGGCAGGTCCATAAGGAAAGCTTTGGCTTTTGAGTAATCTTTTTCAAACGTGGATTCCAGGTTAATATCTTATCAAATAGGACGCCTAAATATATTGCATTATCTGCAAATGCAAGTTTCACACCTTAGATAGTAGGTGGAACCAAGTGTTCCATTCTCTTCTTCCTTGTGAACAGTACTATCATAGTTTTGGTCAGTTTGATGCTCAATTTTTTTCTGTTGCACAAACTACAAATACTCAGTAGAATTCTGCAATGGAGCTTGAAATCTTGGAGACTTGATTGTTTAGAGCAAGAATCGTAGATTTGCCTGCTTGATATACATACAGTGGATCGCATTGAATGTTATATATAATTTCCTCACTATTTGCCAATCAGTCAGAAGTTAAATACTGCGGGTCGTAGTGTCTCTGAGAGGTTGTTCATCAACTGAAATCATGGGAAATATTTCTGTCACAAAAGTTCTACCGTCACCTCTCTTGAAATTGTCAACGTGTCATGAGTGCACCGAATCTCTTGAGGATATTTTGTTGAGCATTGCTGTGTCAGGTGTGTTACTCAATCTCTGACAAAACTCCAAGACTCTCTCTTGGCACCTTAATCTCCTTATTATGCTTTGTTAGAGCTTGACGTTATCGGTCCCAGTGAGAAATTCACTTGTAGTAGATTCCAGTACATTCAGATAATACCTGTTTATTGAAGATTCACCTAAAGACACTACACCATCATACTCATATTAAATGTATACGTCTGTTTATTACGAAATATGTGACCAATAGTGTATCGTGCGTTTTAACCAGATAACTGGTTATGGACATAGAACGTTTTAAGTTATAGGTCAAATAATGACGGTCATGGTGGTTAAATGGCTACGGTGGTTAACTAATAACGACGGTCATAGCAGCTGATCGGTCACAGGTATTAATAGGTCAATTTAGTTGAGTGCTTAAGCTGTTTTAACATATGACTTTGCGGAATTTTCTAAAGCTAAGCATTGACAATATCAACTGTCTACAGTGCTTCAAATAGTGTACGTGCATAGAATGAAATTTTAAGCAGAGTAGAAAAAATGATAAAAGTACGACTTGCTCGTGAGCAAATTCTATGTACCCAAGAATTTTATTTTTAATGGTGCACGACTCGTACTTACGATTCTCGGTAAACTATAAATCTTGTTCACGAATGTATCATAAAGCACAAAAAAACTAAAAATATTTATCGCTCAGAAATGAAACCATTTTTTTTTGTAGAATATTGGTAGATAAGAGGAAAAGGTGGTTTTTATAATTTTGCGTAGTTTGTTTCAGTAGCAACAATATGCAAATCTTCGGGTCTGTCACATCAGGAAACCGATGTGCTTGTTATAATAAACGGAAATATTTATGTTACTAGTAGCTCCGTTTTTGAAATATACACTAAATGTTAAGAGGAAAAATAAATGCCGCTTTGTAGTTGTGTTGTTGAAAGCCTGTTTACTTGTTTCAGTAACAGCAATAAGTAAAGTTTGAGGGATGTCAAAGGTGACGGTGGATATATTTATTACTGTCGTATCGCTGATTCGATGCACTGCTTAACATTATCGAAAATTTTTATATCAACATTATTCATCAGTTTTTGAAGGTCATTGCGAATTGGGAGGAAAAATAAATTGGATTTTTATCAACCTGAAGATTGGTTTACTTGTTCCCAGTAACAACGACACGCATGTATAGATATGTCACAAGACATACCCAATTAAGAGGACAGTTTTTTTATAACTCTCGAGCGATATTTGCGTATCCTGTTTTAGGCGGAAAATTAAACAGAATTAACACGTATGAGAATTAATACGTATGCAATATGTAAATTAAATAGAGCATGCATACATAGGTTGGGCGCATTCTCATTACATGTGGGGATGTGGCTTAACGCAAATTTTATACGAACATTTAGTGTTTTATCAATCGAGACGAAATAATGGTAGCATGAATGCTATTTTATGAAGGAATTCTTAACTCTAATTCGACACAAATATTTGCGTTCTTTGTATCACACGGGATTCATCAAGCATTAGCTTAGCACAGTGGTAGTTGTTTACAGGAGTAGAACAAAAACCATTTGCAGACTGCATTATAATAAATGTCTCAGCGATCAAACTTTTATTTACCTTGATGTATCCTTCGCAAGTGGAGCAATTAGGGTAGTAACCATTTTATAGAGCAAGGCTCCATCGCATCCGCCAAAATTAGAATTCCATTATATAGCGAATTAATATTATTTTCCTATTTCGGTGACCTAATGCAGCAAGCTGCGTTCGAAAACAGTGTTATAATGGAGTTCATTACAGCAATGTTTTCAATGTTAATTTTGAGAACAATCACCTGTCAGAAGTCATTTTATGGTTATTTTTCTGTTGATTTTATTCACCACAGAATTGTAAGCTGATGATTGTAATGAAAACGATAACTAATACATGTTTTTATTATTGATGCTAAAAAAGAATCTTGCCACGTTGTTCGTTAGAATGTGTACACCGTAAAATGTTTTATATCAATCCCATTATGATGCTCATGTTAAGAAGCAGTGCAGTTATAATAAACGTTATATATGCGTGAGAATTTGCAGCTACATTAATGGTAAATGTTGGGAATTTGGTATATTATTGTCTATATGAATTTTTTTTTTTGACAAAGGTTTTTGAAGTGGAAGATTCGGAATGCCTTTGGGGGAAAGATACCTGTTCTTCACGTCAACTGAAAGTGGAAGGTTCTGGGCGTACTGATAGTAATTCTGCTACTTCAACTTTTTTTCTTAAAGAACTGTCAATATAGCTTTCTGCTACTGCAGAACTCTTCCACCCGCCATGGCATTTTATTGTTAGGTACAAGATGCCCACAATCGGCCAAACATGAGGACGATGAACGTCTAAAATAATAGTCCGTGAACAATTCGCTGTTAGGAAGCTGCGATTAATTTTGGCATTTATCCTATTTTATTCATGTCAACTGGTTAAGTGGTTATATTCCAGACTAATAATTCACGAAAAATCGCTTCTGGGTTATATGGTTTGGTCTCATTCCTGTATATTTTTTTATCAGTTAACCCATTCCTTATCCGTAATTGCAAATATTTTTTTTTGTTTCGGACACTGTTACAAGAATTGTGTCCTAATATTCGAGATGATTTGTTAACATCAAAGATAACTCTTCCCTGCTACATGAGCCACACTAATCCATACGTAAACTAAAATTCAAACTATCGTAAACTATACAATTATCTCCTATAAAAACATATTTTCAGAAATTTATTGTCAGGTGCATCACTAATAAAGGTATTTATATGATCTATTTCTAAAATTTTTACCTTTTCGATTGATAGCCTTGAAAAGATCGCTTGAGCAGTGCTATTAGTTTCGCAAATTTGGATGTGTTCACATTTGTTCGGACATTTAACATGGTGCGTAGCCATGTTGTAGAAGCACTACATTGTATGTTATATGTTGTGTATTATTTTGCTCGCAATAATTATCACATTTATGAAACTCCCTTTGAAACACGTGTTCCGATGCAGCTGCATTTATCAGTTGCCCCTTACGATACTTTGCGGACTGCCGAAGAAGTACATTGATCATGTTCCATATTTACAAACGTACTTATCAAAGTTATAGGGTGTAATTATAATTACAAAGTCAAATATATTTTTTTTCAACTGTTAGTGCTAGAAACCCATCAAATAAAAAACTCTGACCTTTAATTTAAAATTAGTAAAATAATTTAACATTGATAATTACACCGAAATAGAAAAAATAGAATAAAAACTCACTTCACAATAGTATATTAAAGTACGAGTTTCATAAGGCATGATTTTGTCGCACGAGTTCAAGTTTAGAAAACGAGCCGCAGGCGAGTTTTCTAATGAACGAGTGCGACAAAAAGCCTTATGAAACGAGTCCTTTATACTATTTTTTCTATTTTGCATTATAAATTGATAATAAATACTTAATAAAAATCTCATTAAAAATGTTGAGTTTTATTTTTATATGGAGTTGGTCACATTGACATACGATTGACATTTGACGAATTCAAAATTCAAATTCGGCTATTTAAATTGTTTAAACAATATATTTCATAATATAGTCTCTGTAAACTGTAAAAATGAGTGATACTGAGACAATTTATTCTTGTACGCCACCACAACTGCGTGAAATTGCGAATAACGCCGTCATAAATTTATTACCGAAAAATCAAAAGCAGTATATGAAAAATGCCTACCATCAATTGAACTATGGCTGTACAGAATAATGTCAACACAATATCTGAAAACATTTTATTGGCATATTTTGAATTACAAGGTAAAAATAAGAAATCTTCTACCTTATGGTCTATGTATTCCATGCTTCGTCTTGCTTTTCATTTATAAAAATACAGACATATCAAAATATATTAAATTACAAGCCTATTTAAAACGATTCTCTGAGGGATACGAGGCTAAGAAATCTAAAATTTTATGCATTGAAGATATTAATAAATTTATAGAAGAAGGTTCTGACGCATTGTATTTAGCAATAAAGGTACGATATTATTGCAAAATGTAATTTTTTATGTAATGGATTTAATTTTAGATCGTTTTAATAATGGGTTACACAGGTGCCTGTAGACGAGATGAATTAACAAATATGTCCATACAGGATTTAGAATTTAAGAGTGATATTATTTTGGTGACAGTACCTAAACAAAAAATAATATCGTAAGAGTTTTTGATTACGGATGAAAGATGGGTTACTTTAATTAAAAAATATGTCGCCTGCGACCAAAAAATATTAATCATTCAAGATTTTTTCTTACATCGCAATGGTTATTGTATATCGTGCCGATTGGAATTAATACGATTGGCAAAATGCCTAAATTAATAGCTGATTTCTAAAATTGACCAATTCAGAGCTTTATACTGGACATTGCTTCAGACGTTCTAGTGCTACACACTTAGCAGACGCAGGCAGTGATTTGCTGACTATAAAACGTCATGGTGGATGGAAGTCATCTGCGGTAGCTGAGGTCATCGAAACATCTATGAAAAGTAAAGGCTGTAGCGCACAACTTATCAGGGCCAAGTACATCTGGTCATTCTAGAGTTATATCATCGATGATTCTCAATCACAAGAAGCTACCCATAAAGCCAAAAACATAACTCAGCAAAAACTTTGTTACGAAGAATTTGCCTGGCATAACAATACATGCTCAAGATACTTGTTCGTCAGTGTAATGTATACAGTAATTCCACGTTTCATACAATAACAATGTAAACTAAATTGTTATAGAATTTTTGATTAAAGTATTTACAATTTACATGCATTAAACGTCAATTTTGCTTTGTTCATAATGTATTCAATACAGCCACCTATAGAAATGAAAAAAGCGTATCACAATGAAGCACTTTTCGATACGCAAAAGCGTGTTACAATTGCGTTTTTATGAACGCAAAATTGAAAAAAGTGGTTTGTCGCACTCGACCATTGGAAGACGCGGCGCTACATATCTTGTTTTCCAAACTTGGTCGCGTGCGACAAAAGTACCTTTATGAAACTTGTGTTTTAATATACTATTGTACTATATTATTTGGAAATATGGTTTGTTCCACTATTTCCTATTTTTCTGAGGCATGAGGCATATGAACCAAATCTACCAAATCAAAAAAGGAAAATAAGAAGAGGTTGGTAAAATAAAGATATGAACGTATACAAAGGACACCATAAACGTGGTATTGACCGATTAATTGTGATTATTATCAATAATATAATAAATGATGGAAAGTTCATGCTATAAATGTTGACTATTACATTCATAATGCTTAAAATAGTTCAATAGATGTTTAATGATGGTTTATATCTGGTATAGTTCATGCAAATAATTTTAAAATGTTAATACGAGCAACATAAAATTGTTCCTGCTGTATTACAAAGAGTATCTCAATAATTGATTAATTGGTAATATGTGTATAACTTATATTATAGAGTTTTCTTAAAAAGCATCAGCTTTCATGTTCAAACACTTCAATAGCGCTCTCGAAAGTGTAGTTCCTCATATTCATACATTTCTATTTGCTCCTTTGTTACATATACGGGGAAATTACTTCGTTACTGAATATTATACTGTCAACAATAGAAACAACTTATACATGTATTTCAATGCAAAATTTCTATCGCCGTAACTCATAAAAAAAAATTAAATGAAGAAATTTCAAGGACAATTTTTATCTCAAAAATGTGGGGCGTAGCAACGGTGAAAGGGTTTTAAGTAATGCTTCCAATATTATTGAAATCGGCAACTGATTCGTTGGAGCCTCTTCCTATATTGCGAAATAACTATATTCTGTAATGACGGTATAATATGGATGCTAATTTTATCAGCCTACACATTTATACGGTTATCACATCTAATGTATGTAAGTCATTATATTATTGTACTAGTATACATTAATATTACCTACTACTAGTTATCATATCATACGCATTTACTATAAAGTGGAACTTATTTCGTGTCTTAAAATATTGTTATAATAACGATATACTTTCGTCTTTGCCTTGAATGATTGTTATGTATTGGTTGTAGAAGGTGTAGCTAGGAAATGTGCTTCAACGGCTTCTAAACAGTTGTTTAAAGCTGTTTTAGTTTAAGGGTTCCAACAGGGCAACAGCCCCACACTTGAAGCCATTATCTTTATTAGGTTCTAACTCGACGATGGCGCTCCCAAAGCGACATTTAAGGGACACAACCATAAATAATTCTGTTTTACTTACACCGAATAGGTTGCATAATAATCTTTGGTTATAACGTGTATAGTTTTATACTTTCAATCTTGCGAGAATAACGAGGTAATTGGAAAAGTAGTACCTAATCAAACATTGATATCGTATTCAATTGTTAAATGTACACGCTCTTAATTAGATTAATAAGGAAACATAGGCAATTCAAAAATTCTGGCATAAGTTCAAACTATGGAATTTTAGTTATTGGAAGTTTCGGGTTGGTGGTATTATGGACAATTAGTAAAAACCAAGAAAATAGTTCTTTCCAATACTTTAATTTTGAGGGAGGGTGGAGGGGGAAGGATTTAAAGGATTGGAAAGGTTTTTTTTTTTTACTAATTATCCATGGAATTTTAGTTTGAAATGATAAAATAAAATAAAAAGGTATCTCAATTGCGTCGTCTGTAAGGCTTGGGCATCGTATTTTCATGTAAAATGCGTTACGTGGCCTGATCATACTGCTTTGCAATTGCAATGATATTTTTAGGTGCCCAGTTGCTCGCTTTTGAGGGAAAAAAAATACTCTATGCCTAATACTATATCTGGCAATCAAATTCAATATCTGCAAAACTGCAGAAAAATATCAAAAGAATTATCTTTATTAACTTTTTATCTACGGATAAGGTACTATATGATAGCGTTAGTAGTACCTCTTTAACCATCACTATTTTCGGGCAAACGTCTCGTAAATTAAGTAGAAATTAGAACATAAAAACAATACGAAGCTGTTTTCAATCGTTAAAGTCATTAAATTATACAAGTTCATTTTTGAAACTGTGAACTCGGAGGGTTACTAAATTGATTGTTTAAAAGCATAAATAAAATAAATAGTCGGAAACTATATGTTTGAAGCGCGAAATCGGTCAGACTTTTTATTAAAGGATTTGTGAAAGAATCCGGGGTCTTATACTAATGATGATTAACTCACACAGAATCACCATCGATTATTTGCATTATTATTATGTATTGTGCAGATTAGTCAGATAATAGTCTAAAACTGGTGTCCTATATTCGCGCAGGCTAGACAAAGAAAATGTAGTATCGGCAAAAAATTTAGTACCTACTCGGGATCATACGAATTTAATACAACCCTTGTAATACAAATTATTATCAATGTATAGTACTGCTAAGTGCACGTTTGATTTAGATTACCAACTACAGTCACAGATGGCGCTACTGTATAGCGAAGATTATTTTAGATAGTTAAACCGCTAATAGAGGGCGTCTCACCGATTCGCAATCGAAGTTTCCAGTGCGAATGTAGTAGAATGCTCGGTGAAGATAGATTGCCAGGAACCAAGAGTGCGGAACGAAGGAGAGACAGTTCTATTTGTAAAAGCCGATGGGTAAAAATAAATAGTGGATATAAATCCTGAATATTTTGGTGAATTTAATTTTATATTAATTGTGTTAAAAAACTTATTTATTTAACATTAGTGTTTATATTAGCATTACTTTATTTCAATTTGACATGTATTAACATAAATATTTGAAACAATATTTGATATATTGCCTTTGCTGGTAATATAAACTCTGAAACATTACAATGCTATTAGCGTTTCATACAATAAAAGTTATTTAAAAATTGAAAATTTTGAATTTGTTATTTATGTATTGCACAGCATTTCAAATAATCACTTATATTTTTTAATTTAATCGTATTGTAATAATCTCAAACTGTTTAATACATCTAGAAAATAGTTCACATCAAAGACAAGGAGAAATTTAGTAAGAAGAACATAATTCAAAACAGAAATACACTAATATAACAAAACAACAATATTTCCCACTATAAATTTCCTGGTTTTCCCCCCATTTAAAGAAATATCCCACCTACCCGTTATCAAGTTTATCCCTAAACTTTTTTTAACTACGCTAGCCGAAATTAACCCATACCTAATTATCGTATTATCCCCTCTAGACACCGCGTTTTTCGCTAATCGATCCATCCTCTCATTACCCACTGTACCTACGTGAGCCCTAGTCCAAAAAAGTTTTACCCCCTCACGCAACATATCCCAAGTACCTAATAACAAATCAGTCGGATTTTTTAAATTATAATATAATTATAATTCGCGCGTCCCGTATAAATTCCCACTCGCGCCTAATATGACGTACTGCTTGATTTATGGCAACTAATTCTGCCTGGAAAATATTGCAATGATCCCCTAATTTAAACTTTTGATTATGTATTTCAATACCCCTATTATAAACAAAAGCTGCCCCTGTACCACCCTCACCCTTCGACTCATCCGTACAAATTTCTAAACCTCTCCAAAGGTGCCTATAAGTTTGTAATAAGTAATATTATTGACTTGTTACTGAAAACCACATTACCACGGGTTACTACTAAAGCTATTACTACCGTTAGTTTTAGAGAGGTGCAAAAGTACTTTTCATAAAGTGATGTGTATATTTGCTAGCTTACATCTTTTTTGATTGTATAAATTTGTGCATCAAACCCTGTATATCCAAAAATCACACTAATTTTCCACAAATTCGGAAAATTATTTATAAAATTCTACACATAATCCAAGAGTTTTGAGAGGAGACGTTTTTTTGGATTTTTCGAAAAGATCTTCTGATTTGAAAAGTCAGAAAACGTCTTTTTCTCGAATGGGAAATAAAGGCATATGTTCAATAGGTTCCGAGCACAATAACTTTCAAAATGTAAAATAGTAGTAATTCAAGGTCTAGTTTTCGCAGGGGCACTTGTAAATAGTTATTACAATATTTGTATTTCCTGAAAATGCTAAAAACAAGACAATTGTTTTCACTACGCGTAACGAATAAAATAATTTTGCCACAGACATTGCTCTGGGGATGTACATCGTATTTTCCTTGCTAAACAGAGGGCTTATGTATTTATAAATAAATAAATTATAGATAAGCCCTCTGGGGAAAATAATAATAATATGTATTTATAAATAAATAAAATATATGTATTATTCTTATTTTCCTTACGTAGGTTCTAATATTATATGGACATATGATTTTTTGAGGAGAAGAGAAAGTAGTAAAGAAGTCCTAACAAAATTACTAGTATATCACCCTAAAAACATAGAAAGTTATCTAAAGTGTTTTTTTTTAACATTTTTCACTGCTTACTAGAGATACTATAGTAAATTTCCAACAGTGTTTTATCTCCTATAAGTGACCCTCTTTCTGAAAAACGCTGACAGAACAGCTAAATTCTGTTGTTAAACTATATCAACCAACAAAGACTCATAGTTTATTTTTTTTTAATTAACCCCACATAAAACATTTTCTGTCTCTCCTTCTCAACCCCGTTGGAGGAATTCCATTAAATAAATACTTTGTTACTTTGTAATGGTTTCACGTAAACATAAACAACACTACCAATTCCGTTATCCATTTAATTTTAATTTCTATTGGTGCTGTGGTAGTATAGAAATTTGTATGTGAGGGCAACCTATTGTATGTGGGTCCAAAATTTGGCTAACATAAAAATAGAAGCAATAATAGTTACAAGTGTCATCAAAACAAATATAGGAAAGTAAATAGTATTTTCAACAACTACTATGCTTATAAAATAAGGATTCAATAGAATTTACTTACAAATATAAGAATGATGATAAGAACACGTTCCTTGCTAATGTTGAGCGTTAGTAAAGTAGTACTTAAATATATGCGAAATAATTCTTAGTAAATCAGCCAATTGTACCAACTAAAAAATCAACGAGAATTATAGTCCACATAGCGATTTATCCAAAGCTACTTACTGAGAGGGTTCATAATTACTTGAGGTTGATAACAATGCTACCCGCATATAGATAAGAAATAGACTTAAGGGCAGGTGTACACCTTCTATAATATAATGTCTGGGAAGAATACTGAGGCTTCCTTCCAATTCAGTTAGTCTTTGTCTAGATCTTCTATGGTTTCGGGGTTACGAGGGATAAACGTTTCGAAAATTTATTTGTTCTTTGCCCTGGAGATAATCGGGTAAAGTGTTTTATTTATTAGTGTAGATCAATACTAATACCGTAGAGGTATATGTTAGCGAACAGAGTGTCTGGTAAGGATCATTTGATAAGGACGGACTCGTTGTAAATTGTGTTCGAGGAAATATGTGATCGAAAATGGAATTGAAGGAAGCAATTTAGTACGCTTAGGAACCAAAGTGAACTAAATATGAGGGAAGGTTAAAAAAGTAAAAAGCATATTGGTGCATTTCTTATTTTTTTCTTTATTTTTATGTTAATTTCTGAATTTTAGTTACTACCGACTTCGACGTTTTCCTCAATAACATATTACTAGTAGATGCACAGAGAAAACTCCATCCTATGGGCACTTACACGGTACAGTACTAACGATGTAAACAATTGAACTCTATCATTTTTATCATTTAATACTGCCACAATAAAAACAGTAAGGACAACGAATGAGTCATCGGGGTTTCAATTTTTAAGGCTAATTTTTACTTCAAACAACAATTTTCCAGTATGGCAGTTTGTTATTGTTTACATTGGTACCTACATGCATTAATTTACTGACCGGTTTAACCTACACCATTTATTTGTTTTATTTATTTATTTTACGTATTTTATTAGTTTTAAACTACCCATGTAGTTTTACAAGCAATTAAGGAACCTTGACAAGTTACGCATTATTTGTGTAAAAGAAAAGGTTAGTGGCCGTAAACAGTTACATACTTTATTATAAGTATATTATATTGTTATGTTTGAGGGAAATAATCGTGAAAGAAGACGCATCATGGTATTGTGCCATTCGCTTTTGCAAGATAAATTCTGATGCTAACCCTGGTCGCAGTTTCTTTGGATTTTCACTAATCGCAATTGAGAAACTATACAACAGGAGAAGGATTAAGAAAGTACATGGATAAGAAGAAGAACTTTTGTCGTTACAGAGTTTCTTAGGTCATTTTAATTAATTTATTTACATAATAGACAGTCATTTTAAACATTATCATTATTTATTACAATAACGAACTAAATGCAATTCATTTTATGTTCACTGTTTAAAATAATGTAATTTTAGTCTGAACTGTATTGAATACTGTTAAGTTTTAATCCTTACATTTCACATTTATTTACATAATGACAACTCCATATTATTTAGTCTACGTCTAAAACTCCTATCCACTTGCGGCATCATTGTTGACAAATCAGCACAGGGTCGGATTTTAGAAATGAATTAGTCGAATAGAAAAAAGCAGTCTTTGTATTACACAGAACAATATAGTTCAAATTCTTTTAACACTAATTATAAATTGGTGTGAGTTCGTGTCAGAAATCTGAAAGTCTACAATAAAACCCCTTCCACCGAAATCGTTGTACTTCTATTAAATTATTTGCGAAGGAACCACAACGTATTTAATCCTGGAATAATATTTTATACTATAAAATATGTAAATAAAGATTTAGTTTAACAAAGTGGAAAGAATGTGAACTCAATTATTGTAAAACACTTGCAAATATACGTATCATTATTATACCAGAATCCTGTTTTTTTTTTTTGTATAGAAGCTTTTCAGAAATATTTGAAATAATTTTAAAAAAAAAGCATAAATTTCTGGATTTTTCTAATCTATTTCCCTACTTTCTTCAAAATGTAATTTATTTCACACGTTTGAAAATTTCCGACAACAGCTTTACAAGATGGCAGCTAGGCTTGAAAGCCAAAGAAAACGAACCATAAAAGAACAAAGGATTTAATGGAGGCGTACTCATACTAGTCGTTGCAGGAAAGGTTCACAGTTGTTTGTAGGATCAATTTTGTGTGAACTAGAAAGACGCAATTTTGTTAAAATTTATACATTTGGAATAAATAAATTTAAAAATACTAAAAATTATTATTATTAATAATAATCTATTGCAGTAAAGCTTAGCACAGATTCCATAATTATTTTATATTGTCAATAAATGCTTTTACTAGTATTTTATAATAGTGCTGCACAACAATGTAACCATAAGACCATATAATAAAAAGATTAAATATACGACGCACAAATGGAAGATTAATATGTTTAATTTCGTTGAAAATCGTGGTTGTGAATTCTGTTAGTGCTACAAAACAAACAAACCTATACAGTTTAGTTGACAGACAACACATATGCAATAATTTTTTAGATTATAATTTATTTTGTAACTAGCTGTTAACAATAAAACTATTTAGTAGATAAAAATATTTTAAAGTATGTAATAAAATTTGTACGGAATTGTTTAAAAAATGAATTAAGTTCATTACAAGCACTGAGTATGCGCCCCCTTAATTCTTAGCTTCATATTTATATACATAGCTACATTATTATAAATTTCAGATTTGCGATAACTTCAAAGAAAGAAGTCATTTGTCAACAAATCGGGGGAGTGTGGTGACTAAGCAGTGGAACCAAATCAACCTATCTAGCGATATGGATACATAAGCAGAATTGTCTCTAATGCATTGGCGTGTTCACTTTAAAACTGAGCATGGGCAATGTTAACATTACATGTTAAAAGTTAAAAAAACACCTTATGGATAAGTTCGAAACAAACTGCTTGAAGATGTAAGATCTCGTCCACTCTTTTAACACTAATTATTAGTTGGTGTGTGTTCGTGTCAGAAGTCTGAAAGTCTACAATAAAACCTCTTCCACCGAAATCGTTGTATTTTTATCAAATTATTTGCGAAGGAATCACAACACAATGGAAAGAATGTGAACTCAATTATTGTAAAACACTTGCAAATATACGTATCATTATTATATCAGAATCCTGTTTTTTTTTTTATAATAGAAGCAAGAAGAAGAAAACACAAATGCATTTTTTTTTAGATTATAATTTATTTGTACCACAGCTAAGCAGTTGTTCACAATAAAACTATTCAGTAGATAAAAATATTTTAAAGTAATAAAATTTGTACAAAATTGTTTAAAAAATTAATTAAATTCATTACAAGCACTGAGTATGCGCCCTCTTAATTCCTAGGTACATATTTGTAGCTACATTATTATTAATTTTAGATTTGCGATAACTTCAAAGAAAGAAATCATTCTTCAACTTCACTGATTAAATCGGTAATAAGTATAGATAAATTTTTCGGGAAAACAGTGTTTTTCTTACGACAATCATTTTGAATCTCACAGTATGTGTAGTAAAAATACTTATGAGTGCAGTAAAATTTCCTTCATATTTTTCTATATGTGTTAACCGTGAATTCATTGAAAATATTAAAATGCATTTCACCGAACATCAGAGGATGAGCGATTAATAAAATAATTAGTCTACAATGTTCGGTCTTGGAAAAAAGAAATGGGAGATGCACAGTGCTCTTTTGATGATTTTAATTCATTTACATAATTTTGGGCTATTAGATATAAAATTTAAAACGCTGAGCATTTATGTACAATGATTCTCAAAGTATTCACATTGTGTTAGTAAAGTAAATCTATGGCTTCGTTTACGGTATCTTATAACTTTACCTACAAACGAAATTCTGATAACCGTATCTAATAATTTGGCAAATAACTAGATATACGACTCTCATGTAATTATATGCTTTATTTAGGAAATTTTTCTCTGGGTACTATATAATTTTGAGTTTGATTGTTCTTAAGAAATGGTTCACTAATTTTCAGTCCTGTTTTTAGTCCGATCTAGACAAATATAAAATCATCTTTTACTTTATATTTTTAGTTCATCAGATTTTCCTTAACACATTATGCCCTTACATGTTCAACCTATGTTAATTAAATCTTTGTTCATCCATCAGTTCACTACGTTTTTAAGGCCTCAACAATACTATGCTTCGTTGACTTCAGTGTCTAGTTACTTTGTTGTCTAATTTTAAGTTTCTTGATAAATACTTGTACCTTATTTTTTATCAGAAATTTAGAAACTCCATTCCACTACAATTACTTGCTATTTTTTAAAACAAGGTGCTATGTTTAATAATATTCTCTATGTTTTATAGACAAAGAGTATTCTTTAAATTCGCGGAATATGTAAGTTAGCGGTGGAAATGAGCAAATCATTTTTTTTATTAAGAGTCGTCGGTAGTGTATACCGTTTTTTTAACGGGGCCCTTCGAGTTTATCGAAAAAAAACCTCCCGAAGTTTATTTTGTTTTTTTTTAACATATTTTCTCCATTAAAACGAAATAAGATTATTTAGTAAAATGGGCAGTACTTTATTAAGCATTTCTGTAAAATTAAAATTTTAAATACGGTATAAATAAACGCGCACTATGGGAAAGTGCTGGCTCTGGTAGTAACATTCGGCATTGTGAAGGGAATCCCCAATTAGCAACGTTGTAAAAACAATCAGATGGCAGCGATAAGTAGTGCAGAAATAGTACACAGCATTAAAAACAATATAACCTTCTGATCTAACTCAATAACGGAATAGCTAGGACCAATAATCTATATATATAATAAATGTTCTTGGTCTAGCGTTCGTCCGTATTTACTTATTGCGGTATGTGTCAAAGGATTTGGCCAAAAGATAGATTTGTATTGTTTCTATGTTTCTGCTGTTTTCAAAATGTATAGTATAATAAATGAAAGTACACACATCTGGTTACAGATTTTGTTGTGTATCTGCTCCAAATAGCACTCACTCAAAGCTGAAGATCCCATATCGGCGGACCTGCCAGATAAACCTTCACTGGATGCATTCATTAGGTGTGCTCGATTACTATGTGGAAAATTTTGGGTTTAAGGTGTTGGCGCTGGTTTACAAAAGTTTAAGAAAAGTGCAAGTTCCTGTGTGTTCGTCAATTTCGTCTTTTTGAAAAAATGTTTCAAATAAATGTTGCCTCGAATCATATTCTGCACATGTTAAAATTAGTTTCAGTAATGGCAGACTTCCGGTTGCACCAGAAGTAAATACTAACTTTGTTATTATAAATGGAGCACCTGTATATTACTGCACTTTTGGATTCCTTCTTAAATTTAAATAACAATACGTTAGGAATACATTGGGGCTAAGTTGTACGGTTTCCGAATTGCATGACGTTTTTTGAAAAAAATAACATTTGCAGTGTCTTCGGTGTTTGGAAATACCTCAAGAAATACGAAAGTTAGAAAGATGCGGTTTTCAGTTTTCGCTTAACCATGAAACAGCACACGTCTTTTATTTTAAAATTGTTGCCATTTATGTGGGTGTAAGTATGTAGAGTTTTTACATATTGAAAACGATGTTACGTTTAAATTATGTCTAAATTATTTTAATGGTATCCTATTTGGGAATTGGAGGCCATATATATGATGTACTGAATTACTAAAGAAACTACTTTAATGATTTAGAAATTAAGTTTCAATTTATGTGTACATAATTTAAGAAACTGTATCAATATTCTTACTTTATTAACTTCCTTTAAAAAATGAATGCTTTGTTCGCTTATACTGTTTCTTTAGTGTTGTTACCTTATATCGTATGAATTTGTTTTAAGTTTCTTCTTTCTTCTCCGACAACTTAATTTCCACTCCTTACTTGATAACATTTACATAGAATTTATATAAAATTAAAAAATCAATATCACATTGACATTCGAAACTGTGATAAATTCGATCAAACAATCAGATATTATTACCCCATCTATGTTTTCCGGTTATTGTGGCCATGTCAAGTACGGTTAGATGGTTCTAAGAGTCTTTATTATGCAAGCTGCCTAATTTTGTAATAAATTGTAATACGTAGTGCTGTGATATGTCTCCCCGGTTGTGTAAACTCTATGCTGTGTATTTTCCAAGGTCATGTTTTGGCTTTGACGCGCGCAAATTCTCACTACTTTTACTGTTTACTTTGAATTTAGTAGTTTTGTTGGATAATTTATTGTTCAGTTAGTTAGTTCATTATTCTTTGATTATAAGTTTAGCATTAGTTTATCTTGCTTATGTCCTTCTTATAAGGTGATTTTTATGTTTGTTTGCGGCCGTTGCAGAGCGCGCGCAGTCAGCTGTTTTGTATATACGCGTTGCGTGAGGCCACGTTAGGGCAGAGTCTGAATAGTGACGGGAGGTTGTAGTTGTAAAATTTTGAGATCTTTCATTTTAGCCCTTTTTACAATTTGTCATTTGTTTCGTTTTAATTTTATTTTTAATCAGTATTCAGACTTCTCTTCTTATTTTGTGCACAATTTAAGTAAGTTTTTGTTTATTTATATTCGTTTTAGAAGAAAGCGCGTGTAGAGTTTAAATTTTCTGTTTTTTTTTTGTAGTTATCAATTTAATTTTAATTTTATCACCTCGGGGAAGGTGAAGTGAAGCTGAGAGCTTGTTTTTTATTTCATTGTTAATTTTGCTTGTTACTCCACGTTATTTGAATTAAATTTTTAGTTTGCTTTGAATTTTTGAAACCACGTGGATTTATTTTTTTTTTATTGAAATTCCTTCTAGAACGAATTCACCATTTTGTTTGCTGAAGGATTTGAATTGTCCTTCTTAAATTTTAGTTTCACAAAGGGGTTATTTTAATCCGACACCTTCTGTGTCACGGTTTTTTCCCCTATTGTTGTAATCGAGTGTTTTTTTTTTTTTTTTCAATAAACTTAATGAATATTAATATCACCTTAATTAGTTCTTTTATTTCTAAATCTGCTATTTCAATTTTTGGGGATTTTAAAGAAAGTAAAATTATCAAAAGCCCACTTTTAATTTTTAAAGAAATTTCCCTGAGTTTTTAGAATCTCTAAAAGAATTTAAATTCATTTTTGCTGAGCTAGCTAAATTAATTTTGTCTTTTTTATTTTCCCTTTACTTATATGCTTGGACCATCAGTTCACAGCATATATTTTTGGCAATCCCAACGTGGGGCGCGATTTTGTAATTGTAATTAGTAAGATTAGGATCCCGTGTTTTGAATTTGTGAGAATTTCGCGTTGCTCCGACAAAACTGATCTTTTTCGTGTGTTTAAAATTTTTTTATATATTACCGTTCGCTGGAATGAATATGGACAAGCTCACACACAACAGGAAGTCTACGTTCCGAAAGACCAGACGTGGCGGAATCCAAGAACTATTGGCAGTGAGGATGAGGCCGGATGTGGCAGGAACAAACAGATCGTCAATGGGAGATTCGGAAGTTGAGGACAAGGAAAGGATGGAGGATGTGCGTATGCAGAAAGACGAGGCGGAAAATACGAAGGAAAGTATTAATAGTATGAATGATATGATGAAAATGATAAAAGAGTTATTGATTGCTAATAAAAAAGAAGTGATTGCTGAGACCAAAGAATTGGTACAGATGCAAAATGATTGTTTAAAAAGATTAGAGGAAATTGTATTTGGTAGTAAACTTGAGGTTGACCGAATTGATAAGAATGTTAAAGAAATAGAAAGTAAAGTTTTAGATAACACAGTAAGAAGCACGTCAAATCAAATTGCGATAGAGTTTTGTCATCAGAGATTAGCAAGATGAAGAATAAATGGGATGAGAGTGAGAATATGGTTGAGGATAAAGTAAAGGCTATAGAATGTGAGATGAAAGAGAAAATAGCAGAAAGTGTGGAAAAAGCAGAAGAGGAAATTTCAAAAAAGATATTCAGAATGAAAGAAGTTCCAAGTAATTTTCAACCTTACAATAGTCTCAATTTTTCATTGCCTGTGCAAGTGGAGCAGCTACCGAAATTTTACGGTTTAGCAACCCACAATCCGATGGCTTTTCTGAGAAACCTGAATGATTTTGTAGAGTCCATTCCTGGAGACCGGAATAAATTGCAAGTTGCCAGGAGTTGCATGAAGGATGAAGCTCGGACTTGGTTTGAATTTGTCGCAGATGATATAACCACATGGGAGCAGTTTAAGGAAGCATTTGAGCGCCAATATTGGAGTCAGTCAATACAGTTAAGGGTGAGAACAAATTTATTCTTAGGCGCATATAGAAAAGGTGGTTTAGACAGTAGAGAGGTTTATGTAATAAAAAAGATCAATGTCCTTAAATATTTATCACCTTCAATATTAGAATCAGATTTAATCACTCAATTGTCCAGGCATTTTGAACCTGAGGTCACGCAAGCTGTTGCGATGCAGAATATAACCTCTATTAGTCAGTTTTTGGAACTAATTAAGAGATTAGACTATGCGGAACAAAGCAATGTCAATTCTTGGAATACGCGAAGACCTGAAAATAATGTCAACCAAAATCAGGCATTTGTTAGTTCGCAAAGTGACGGATTCAAACGTCAACAGCCTTCACGGTTTAACGTAACGCCGAGACCAGCTCCCTATGCCAACAGGAGTCAGGGTATCAATCGTAGAAATGGTGAACGTCAGAGTTCAAATAATGATAGAGTGAACGTGCCTCAGCTAATAAATGACCGTCGTTCAGGTGATCAGACAAGGTCAAACACAAATCAAGTGGCTTCCCCACACTATGTCAATAATTATTTTAAGTCAGCTGACAGAGATTATAGCAGAGGACCAGGGCAAGGGTCTACAAATTGTAATGTTAATAATGTAGAGATTAAAAGTCAATTGTCAAACAATACTGGCACTATACCAAAAGACACAAGGGTAACTTTTAAAGCGGAAAAAGCGATATCAAGGGCGGATGAATTAGTGGATGAAGCTCGAGGGAAGGATTTTTAATTGAACCAACCAAAAAGATTAAATTGTACACCATGATGCGGAATGAGACGATAAGATCTATGAATTTAGAATTGCCACATATTAATGTTAGATTTGGGAATAATGATTTTAAATGTCTTGTTGATTCGGGAAGTGAGGCTTCATTTTTGGATGAGGAAGTTATAAAAGTATTAGAGAGAGAAAATTTAGGGAAATTCATTCCAACTCGAAAAATCACAATAGTTTCTGCTACAAAGAAAGTGATTGCTGTTATCAATAAAATTTTTGTTACTGAATATAAACTTCACAATTTTAAATTTCTGGGAGAATTTATTTCTGTAAGAGGATTACGCAGACACGGAATTATTGGGATTGATTTACTAGACAAAATGAAAGCAATTATAGATGTAGAAAGGAAATTTGTTCAGATAGAAGGGGAGAGATTTAATTGGTGTTCTGAGACTCCTGATGAGGAGAAAGTAGTTAATAATATAAGCAGAGAAAAGGAAAATGAAAATGATGAAATGAGAGAAAAGAGTGATAGTTTTAAGAAGGTTATACAGAGTTGCGGAAAAGTTGTTGAAAGTGATGATGTACAAGGTGTAGTTTTATCTGAAGAGGATAAGGAGGTTAAAGTTATTGGAGAGTCAGAGTTAGAGTTAGTTGAAGTAAACAATTCCCAGATAGAATCCCCAGATGATGTTGATGAAATTGAAATTAATTGTGATGTGAAGTTTGAATCGGAAGTTAAAGAAATTTTGAAGCAGTATGTTTCCTAGTAGATAAATTCCTAGTTTTGCTGTTAATTATGAGCACTCTCTTGAGGTGGACGAGTCAAAGCCTTACAAGATCAAGAATTATCCCATTCCCAAGGCCATGCAGGAGAAAGTAAGAGAGGAAGTTTCCCAGATGCTTCGAGATGGTGTGATTGAGCGTGGCGTTACTAAGTATATCAATCCTTTGGTCGTTGTGAAGAAGAAGGATGGAGACATTCGTCTGTGTCTAGACGCTCGACGTCTTAATGAGCGCACTCGTCCGCAGTTTGAGACACCGATCACGGTGGAAACGTTATTAGCAAGGTGTACAAATGCAAATTATTTTACGAAACTAGATCTTAAGAGCTCTTTTTGGTGGTACCTTTGGACAAGGCATCTAGAAGATTTTGCGGTTTTATGGTTGATGGTAATGTTATCAATTTAAGGTTGTACCTTATGGTTTGAGTAGTTCGGCTGCCGCCTTGATACGCCGCGATGCAAACAAAATTCGAAAAATTTAATCATTTGTAGCACATTATATTGAATGATATTTAATTTTTAGCAAAATTTAGATAGCATTTTTACATTTACGTAAAAGTATTGAGGTTCGTCGCAATGATGCTCTGAAAGTGAACCTTCGAAGTGTGAATTTAGAAACGTGAAGTAAAGGTTGTTGGGGTAGATTTTATACAGATCATTGAGAGTAATTACTAGGCTGAAGTTCAGAAGTACTCTAACCTAATAGTGTTAAGTTGTGAGAAGATTTTTAGGAATAATAAAGTATATAAGAATTTGTCCAAGATTACACACATCGTGCACCTTTATTCCAATGTTGCGTACAATGGAAATTCAGTGGACAGCTGAAGAAAGTCGTTGAAAATGTAAATCAGAATTTCACAAGTCCGTTTTTATAATCACCAGATTTATAAGAATTTTGTTACGTGTCGATGCAGTGCACACAGCATTAGTGGTGTTTAATTCAAATTGGTCAAAGTGGAGAGGAACAATTTGTTTTATTTCCAGAATCCTTAATGAGCTATGAATGACATACACTGTTTCAGAGAAAGAGATGCTAGCCGTTGTCTATGCAATAAGCAAATTAAGATTTATTTGCTTGGTAAGAAATTTATTGTAGAATCTGATCATGCTGCCCTCACCTCGTTAATGTCAACACGGGTTTCGAACAACCGCATTTATCGTGGTCACTGCTACTTTCCGAGTATGTTTTGAATTCGACATATAAAGAGGAGAACTTAATGTAACAGCTGATGCATTATCTCGTATGCACAGTTTAAAAAGCCATTTTAAACCATTTGAGTTAAATACATAGTAAAAGAGTATGAAGCCGAGGGTTGTTTTGACTTGGCAGAATAAAATGAGATTCAACAAGATGAATGTTTCAATGGTATATGCGACGAAGGCATTAGTTCACCAAGATGTTGATAAAGAGTATGTGATCAGAGATGGCGTTTTAACATGAAGAGGTTACGTGATCAATTCAACAGTTGTATTAACTGAAGTGTAATGCTCGTCAAGCAATGTTACTGATTCATGAATCCCTTGGACACATTGGAGGTCACAAAGTTGGCTCCACGTTCAGAGAAAGCCTCTCGCTGTCAGAAGACAGAGAACATCGCCAAGGACATTGTACGCTCATGTCTTACAGTGTCAACTTGGAAAAACGAAGAACCGAACTTGTCAAGATGTTATCAAGAGCATCGTTGTGGACACACAAACTCGAACCTAGTTGCCATCGATTTTCTTGGAAATTGTAATTCCTCGATCATTTGGATACCGGAAACATTTTTGTGATGGTTGATGTGTTTACAAAATTGTAAGACTTTTCCCCACTAGACTTTATAATACTGATACTTGCTATAGATGTATTGATAACTTTATCATGCATCAAGTAAGATGCGACGCATTCTAGCCGACAATGCGACATATTTAAATACTCATCGTTTTAACAATCTGACGCCATGTGTTAGAGCGTGATATAAAGTGTCTTTCTGTTCTATACGTCATCCTGGTGAGAAATCCTGGCGAGAGATACACCAAGAAGCCGTGAAGTCCCCCGAATGCAGACCACCAACGCCCAAACCGACTGGGTTCGTCCATGTCCAAACATAAAGATGGATCAATCAAACTCCTAACAAACACGGGAGGAATGTCCTTATCCGTTGATGTATGGAGAGCACCAGCCGTACCTGGAAACCTTCTTAGAAGAGGATGTGTACCTCGAGGCTGCACTGATGAAGCCAGAAGGAACTGCAGCTCCTGGAGATCGTTACGTTCGCACAGGAGAAAGCGCGAAGGTCGTCAAGCGGAACTCGGTTCGAAGTCGGTGATCTGTCCTAGTGTCGCGTACGCGATGGCCAGACGTGATACGGCAGACTCGCCCAAAAACTTGAACTACCGTTCGTGGGACCGTATAGAGTGGCTAGAAGTTTTTGATGGACGTCACTTATGAACTTCATTCTTGGATGGTAATGCAGAACAAAGGGCGTTACCACATTTCGACACTCGCAGCACTTCCACCACGACCCCGGGTAGGTCTTCCACCCGTGAGTGACGCTTTCAACCCCTGTGTGCGGAGATACTGTTTTGTTTGTTTTGTGCGAGACACTTTGACTTTTGTTTTTTTTTCGTGTGCGGACAATTTTAAGGAGAAACACTCTATTTTCTCCGAAACTTTCGTTTTCCCCCTAAGAATTGGGAGATGTGCTGTGAATGTCTCCCCGGTTGTGTAAACTCTATGCGTGTATTTTCCAAGCGTCATGTTTTGGACGCTTGCGACGCGCGACAAAGGCTCCACTAATTTTACTGTTTACTTTGAATTTAGCTAGTTTCGTGGATATTATTGGTGCAGTTAGTTATTTATTTTCTTTGATTATAAGTTTAGCAATTAGTTTTATCTTGCTTATGTCCTTCTTATAAGGTGATTTTTATGTTTGTTTGCGGCCGTTGCAGAGCGCGCGCAGTCACTGTTGTATATACGCGTTGCGTGATCCCACGTTAGGGCAGAGTCTGAATAGTGACGGAGGTTGTAGTTGTAAATTTTGAGATCTTTCATTTTAAGCCTTTTACAATTTGTCATTTGTTTCGTTTTAATTTTATTTTAATCAGTATTCAGACTTCTCTCTTTTTTTGTGCACACATTTAAGTAAGTTTTTGTTTATTATATATTCGTTTTAGAAGAAAGCGCGTGTAGAGTTTAAATTTTCTGTTTTTTTTGTAGTTATCAATTTAATTTTAATTTTATCAGCCTCGGGAAGGTGAAGTGAAGCTGAGAGCTTGTTTTTTATTTCATTGTTAATTTTGCTGTTACTCCACGTTATTTGGAATTAAATTTTTAGTTTGCTTTGAATTTTTGAAACCACGTGGATTTTTTTTTTTATTGAAATTCCTTCTAGAACGAATTCACCATTTGGTTGCTGAAGGATTTGAATTGTCTTCTTAATTTTAGTTTCACAAAGGGGTTTTTTAATCCGACACCTTCTGTGTCACGTTCTTTTCCCTATTGTTTTAATCGATGTTTTTTTTTTTTTTTCAATAAACTTAATGAATATTAATATCACCTTAATTAGTTCTTTTATTTCTAAATCTGCATATTCAATTTTGGGGATTTTAAAGAAAGTAAATATTATCAAAAGCCACTTTTTATTTTAAAGAATATTTCCCTGAGTTTTTAGAATCTCTAAAAGAATTTAAATTCATTTTGCTGAGCTAGCTAAATTAATTTTGTCTTTTTATTTTCCCTTTACTTATATCTTGACCATCAGTTCACAGCATATATTTTGGCAATCCCAACGTGGGGCGCGATATTTGTAATTGTAATTAGTAAGATTAGGATCCCGTTTTTGAATTTGTGAGAATTTCGCGTTGCTCCACAAAACTGATCTTTTTCGTGTGTTTAAAATTTTTTATATATACCGTTGCTGGAATGAATATGGACAAGCTCACCACACAACAGGAAGTCTACGTTCCGAAAGACCAGACGTGCGGAATCCAAGAACTATTGGCAGTGAGGATGAGTCGGATGTGGCAGGAACAAACAGATCGTCAATGGGAGATTCGGAAGTTGAGGACAAGGAAAGGATGGAGGATGTGCGTATGCAGAAAGACGAGGCGGAAAATACGAAGGAAAGTATTAATAGTATGAATGATATGATGAAAATTGATAAAAGAGTATTGATTGCTAATAAAAAAGAAGTGATTGCTGAGACCAAAGAATGGTACAGATGCAAAATGATTGTTTAAAGATTAGAGGAAATTGTATTTGGTAGTAAACTTGAGGTTGACCGAATTGATAAGAATTGTTAAGAAAAGAAAGTAAAGTTTTAGATAACACAGTAAGAAGCACGTCAAATCAAATTGCGATAGAGTTTTGTCATCAAGAGATTAGCAAGATGAAGAATAAATGGGATGAGAGTGAGAATATGGTTGAGGATAAAGTAAAGGCTATAGAATGTGAGATGAAAGAGAAAATAGCAGAAAGTGTGGAAAAAGCAGAAGAGGAAATTTCAAAAAAGATATTCAGAATGAAAGAAGTCAAGTATTTCAACCTTACAATAGTCTCAATTTTTCATTGCCTGTGCAAGTGGAGCAGCTACCGAAATTTTACGGTTTAGCAACCCACAATCCGATGGCTTTTCTGAGAAACCTGAATGATTTTGTAGAGTCCATTCCTGGAGACCGGAATAAATTGCAATTGCCAGGAGTTGCATGAAGGATGAAGCTCGGACTTGGTTTGAATTTTCGCAGATGATATAACCACATGGAGCAGTTTAAGGAAGCATTTGAGCGCCAATATTGAGTCAGTCAATACAGTTAAGGGTGAGAACAAATTTATTCTTAGGCGCATATAGAAAAGGTGTTTAGACAGTAGAGAGGTGTATGTAATAAAAAAGATCAATGTCCTTAAATATTTATCACCTTCAATATTAGAATCAGATTTAATCACTCAATTGTCCAGGCATTTTGAACCTGAGGTCACGCAAGCTGTTGCGATGCCAGAATAACCTCTATTCAGTTTTTGGAACTAATTAAGAGATTAGATATGCGGAACAAAGCAATGTCAATTCTTGGAATACGCCGAAGACCTGAAAATAATGTCAACCAAAATCAGGCATTTGTTAGTTCGCAAAGTGACGGATTCAAACGTCAACAGCCTTCACGTTTAACGTAACGCCGAGACCAGCTCCCTATCCAACAGGAGTCAGGGTATCAATCGTAGAAATGGTGAACGTCAGAGTTCAAATAATGATAGAGTGAACGTGCTCAGCTAATAAATGACCGTCGTTCAGGTGATCAGACAAGGTCAAACACACAAATCAAGTGGCTTCCCACACTATGTCAATAATTATTTTTAAGTCAGCTGACAGAGATTATAGCAGAGGACCAGGGCAAGGTCTACAAATTGTAATGTTAATAATGTAGAGATTAAAAGTCAATTGTCAAACAATACTGGCACTATACAAAAGACACAAGGTAACTTTTAAAGCGGAAAAAGCGATATCACAGGGCGGATGAATTAGTGGATGAAGCTCGAGGGAAGGATTTTTTAATTAACCAACCAAAAAGATTAATTGTACACCATGATGCGGAATGAGACGATAAGATCTATGAATTTAGAATTGCCACATATTAATGTTAGATTTGGGAATAATGATTTTAAATGTCTTGTTGATTCGGGAAGTGAGCTTCATTTTGGATGAGGAAGTTATAAAAAAGTATTAGAGAGAGAAAATTTAGGGAATTCATTCCAAACTCGAAAAATCACAATAGTTTCTGCTACCAAAGAAAGTGATTGCTGTTATCAATAAAATTTTTGTTACTGAATATAAACTTCACAATTTTAATTTCTGGAGAATTTATTTCTGTAAGAGGATTACGCAGACACGAATTATTGGGATTGATTTACTAGACAAAATGAAAGCAATTATAGATGTAGAAAGGAAATTTGTTCAGATAGAAGGGGAGAGATTTAATTGGTTCTGAGACTCCTGATGAGGGAAAGTAGTTAATAATATAAGCAGAGAAAAGGAAAATGAAAATGATGAATGAGAGAAAAGAGTGATAGTTTTAAGAAGGTTATACAGAGTTCGAAAAGTTGTTGAAAGTGATGATGTACAAGGTGTAGTTTTATCTGAAGAGGATAAGGAGGTTAAAGTTATTGGAGAGTCAGAGTTAGAGTTAGTTGAAGTAAACAATTCCCAGATAGAATCCCAGATGATGTTGATGAAATTGAAATTAATTGTGATGTGAAGTTTGAATCGGAAGTTAAAGAAATTTTGAAGCAGTATGTTCCCTAGTAGATAAATTCCCTAGTTTTGCTGTTAATTATGAGCACTCTCTTGAGGTGGACGAGTCAAAGCCTTACAAGATCAAGAATTATCCATTCCAAGCCATGCAGGAGAAAGTAAGAGAGGAAGTTTCCAGATGCTTCGAGATGTGTGATTAGCGTGCGTTACTAAGTATATCAATCTTTGGTCGTTGTGAAGAAGAAGGATGGAGACATTCGTCTGTGTCTAGACGCTCGACGTCTTAATGAGCGCACTCGTCCGCAGTTTGAGACACCGATCACGGTGGAAACGTTATTAGCAAGGTGTACAAATGCAAATTATTTTACGAAACTAGATCTTAAGAGCTCTTTTGGTTGTACCTTTGGACAAGGCATCTAGAAGATTTTGCGGTTTTATGGTTGATGGTAATTTTATCAATTTAAGGTGTACCTTATGTTTGAGTAGTTCGGCTGCCGCCTTGATACGCGCGATGCAAAAATTTTAGAACCATTTAAATCATTTGTAGCACATTATATTGATGATATTTTAATTTTTAGCAAAAGTTTAGATGAGCATTTTTACATTTACGTAAAGTTATTGAGGTTCTTGCAATGAATGGTCTGAAAGTGAACCTTCGGAAGTGTGAATTTATGAAACGTGAAGTAAAGTTTTTGGGTATGATTTATCACAGAATCATGTGAGAGTAGATGTATCTAGGCTAGAAGTCATTAAGAAGTACCTAGACCTAATAGTGTTAAGTTGTTGAGAGGATTTTTAGGAATATAAATTATTATAAGATTGTACCAAGATTAGCACACATCAGTGCACCTTTTTCCAATTGTTGCGTAAGAATGAGAAATTCAGTTGGACAGCTGAGAGAATAGCTGCGTTTGAAAATGTAAAGTCAGAATTTCACAATCGTTATGTTTACTATTACCAGATTTTAATAAGGAATTTTTGTTACGTGTCGATGCAGTGACACAGCCATTAGTGGTGTTTTAATTCAAATTGGTCAAAGTGGAGAGGAACCAATTTGTTTTATTTCCAGAATCCTTAAGAGCTATGAGATGAGATACACTGTTTCAGAGAAAGAGATGCTAGCCGTTGTCTATGCAATAAGCAAATTAAGATTTTATTTGCTTGGTAAGAAATTTATTGTAGAATCTGATCATGCTGCCCTCACCTCGTTAATGTCAACACGGTTTTCGAACAACCGCATTTATCGTTGGTCACTGCTACTTTCCGAGTATGTTTTTGAAATTCGACATATAAAAGGAGAACTTAATGTAACAGCTGATGCATTATCTCGTATGCACAGTTTAAAAGCCATTTTAACCATGTTGAGTTAAATACATATAATATGTATGAAGCCGAGGGTTGTTTGACTTGTCAGAATAAATGAGATTCAACAAGATGAATGTTTCAATGGTATACGAGAGCATTAGTTCACCAGATGTTTATAAAGAGTATGTGATCAGAGATGGCGTTTTAATGAAGAGGTTACGTGATCAATTCAACGTTGTATTAACTGAAGTGTATGCTCGTCAAGCAATGTTACTGATTCATGAATCCTTGGACACATTGGAGGTCACAAAGTTTGGCTCACGTTCAGAGAAGCTTTCTTCGCTGTCAGAGACAAGAACATCGCCAAGGACATTGTAACGCTCATGTCTTCAGTGTCAACTTGGAAAAACGAAGAACCGAACTTGTCAAGATGTTATCAAGAGCATCGTTGTGGACAACAAACTCGACCTAGTTGCCATCGATTTTTCTGAAATTTAATTCCTGGATCATTTGGATACCGGAACATTTTTGTGATGGTTGATGGTTTACTAAATTTGTAAGACTTTTTCCCACTAGATTTTATAATACTGATACTGCTATTAGATGTATTGATAACTTATCATGCATCAAGGTAAGATGCGACGCATTCTAGCGACAATGCACATATTTAATACTCATCGTTTTACTGACGCCATGTTAGAGCGTGATATAAGAGTGTCTTTCTGTTCTATACTCATCCTTGTGGAATCCTTGCGAGAGATACATCCAAGAAGTCGTGAAGTTCCTCCGAATGCAGACTCACCAACGCCACACCGACTGGTTCGTCATGTCCAGAACATAGAAGATTGGATCAATCAAACTCCTAACACCACCCACGGAGGAATGTCCTTATACGTTGATGTATGGAAGGATGCCCAGCCGTCCCTGGAACTTTTAGAAGAGGATGTGTACCTCGAGGCTCGCACTGATGAAGCCAGAAGGAAACTGCAGCTCCGTGGAGATCGTTACGTTCGCCAGGAGAACGCGAAGGTCGTCAAGCGTACTCGGTTCGAAGTCGGTGATGCTGTCCTAGTTCGTCGGTACCGTGTGGCCAGACGTGATCGGCAGATCTGCCAAAAACTTGAACTACCGTTCGTGGGACCGTATAGAGTGGCTAGAGTTTTTGATGGAGTCACTTATGAACTTCATTCGTTGGATGGTATGCAGAACAAGGGGCGTTACCACATTTCAGCACTCCAGCACTTCCACCACGACCCCGGGTAGGTTTTCACCCGTGAGTGACGTTTTCACCCCTGTGTGCGGAGATACTGTTTTGTTTGTTTTGTGCGAGACACTTTTGACTTTTGTTTTTTTTTCGTGTGCGGACAATTTTTAAGGAGAAACACTCTATTTTCTCCGAAACTTTCGTTTTCCCCTTAAGAATTGGGAGATGTGCTGTGATATGTCTCCCCGGTTGTGTAAACTCTATGCTGTGTATTTTCCAAGGTCATGTTTTGGCTTTGACGCGCGCAAATTCTCACTAATTTTACTGTTTACTTTGAATTTAGTAGTTTTGTTGGATAATTATTGTTCAGTTAGTTAGTTCATTATTCTTTGATTATAAGTTTAGCATTAGTTTATCTTGCTTATGTCCTTCTTATAAGGTGATTTTTATGTTTGTTTGCGGCCGTTGCAGAGCGCGCGCAGTCAGCTGTTTTGTATATACGCGTTGCGTGAGCCCACGTTAGGGAGAGTCTGAATAGTGACGGGAGGTTGTAGTTGTAAAATTTTGAGATCTTTCATTTTAGCCCTTTTTACAATTTGTCATTTGTTTCGTTTTAATTTTATTTTTAATCAGTATTCAGACTTCTCTTCTTATTTTGTGCACAATTTAAGTAAGTTTTTGTTTATTTATATTCGTTTTAGAAGAAAGCGCGTGTAGAGTTTAAATTTTCTGTTTTTTTTGTAGTTATCAATTTAATTTTAATTTTATCACCTCGGGAAGGTGAAGTGAAGCTGAGAGCTTGTTTTTATTTCATTGTTAATTTTGCTTGTTACTCCACGTTATTTGAATTAATTTTTAGTTTGCTTTGAATTTTTGAACCACGTGGATTTATTTTTTTTTATTGAAATTCCTTCTAGAACGAATTCACCATTTTGTTTGCTGAAGGATTTGAATTGTCCTTCTTAAATTTTAGTTTCACAAAGGGGTTATTTTAATCCGACACCTTCTGTGTCACGGTTTTTTCCCCTATTGTTGTAATCGAGTGTTTTTTTTTTTTTTTTTCAATAAACTTAATGAATATTAATATCACCTTAATTAGTTCTTTTATTTCTAAATCTGCTATTTCAATTTTTGGGGATTTTAAAGAAAGTAAAATTATCAAAAGCCCACTTTTAATTTTTAAAGAAATTTCCCTGAGTTTTTAGAATCTCTAAAAGAATTTAAATTCATTTTTGCTGAGCTAGCTAAATTAATTTTGTCTTTTTTATTTTCCCTTTACTTATATGCTTGGACCATCAGTTCACAGCAGTAGTTTACACTTTATATATTTTTTTTATTCTCCCTTCAACTAGGTCGCAGAAACGATATAAAATACTTACTAAAACCATCTAAAATACTTCGAAAACGTCCAATAAAAAATTGGATTTCAGTTAACTTTACTAGTTTTGGCCAAACAATTGCGTCCTAGAAACCAGTTTACCATGGACGATCAAATAAATAACGACGTGCGAAATTATTATGAAAGACGAACTCGCCAGCTTTTCCGAAATAATTGCCTTCAGAATTCTTTACGAGAACCTTGGAATATCAAAGGCCAGTACGCGTTAAGTCTCCCGAAACCCGAAACTATGCATTTCATCAATAACAATACCACACAATCTTCAGAGCTGAAAACAATCAGGCAAATATTATTACCAGGATTGTGATTGGAGATGGAACATGGGTTTATTTATGATCCTAAATAAACGAAAAAATCTAAGTAGCGATGTATGAAAGGTAAACTGGCCCCACAGTAATTCAAGCGCAGCAATCGGCTGGAAAAGTAATGGCGACAATTTTTTGGGACTCTCAAAGAATTATGCTTCTAGATAACAAACCTAAGGGAGAAACCTTCACAGGAGCATGCTATGCAAACATTTAGCTCACTTGCAAAAAACGATAAAACAAAAAAGACTAGGAAAGCTGGCAAAAGGTCATTATCCTCTTGGCTCCGAATAGATATTTTTTGGTTCCCATTTTGAAAACGGAAGTTTTAAGGACAAAATGTTATTGAAATTAAGGAATATGCTTCAATTTATGCCCTATGCAGCGAATTTAAAAACAACCCTTTCTATTTGATGGCTACTATGTACGCTGTAAAAGGGAAACTATGATTTCGCAAGAATTGGCTACATATCAACAAACAATAAAATGGGTTTATACAACCTATAAAATATTCCTTAGATGTATGTTTCAATCGACCACAGTCGCAAGTATCTTCAATACTATGATGTTTTAAGCTAATATTTTATGGATTGTATAAATCTAATTTATTTTGCGTTGACTTGTAACTTTTTTTTTCTCAATGTCCTGATCGATGAAGAAAGCTCATAACGTTTAAGCTTACTTTAGTACGTGTAACATTCTCAACTAGCACACATATAAGCACAAAGGTATTTCTCAACTGCATATCTATCATATCTATGTCTGAGTGTGTACAGACGTAATCATAAATATACAATCACACCGAATTCAAGCACTATACATACTTAAAATTCTACAGTTAGTATATTTAAATATGAGTTTTTTTTATTGTAAATTAAAGTCATATTTTTGAAATGTCAATGGATAGTACGTTTGGATATTTAAAATTTAGGATTGCATCGTAAGTTCGTCTTAAGCTCGCGCTGTCGCATTATCTATAGGTACGATATAAGAAAGTGCGTCTCGGTAATTTCCTTTTTGTATTTTAGGTTACGGACGAAACGGAGCCATGAATTAAATTATAATTTATAAGTTTGAGAATATTCGTCATTCCGACATTTAAAACAGATAATATATTTTGAAGCAATAAATTTCCGATCTGAAGTATTACAAGGAATATTTTTGCCCATGTATTATTGAAATAAATCAGAGAAAAGGACCAAAAAAAGTTTTTTCTCGGTTACGTACATTACCAATTCAAATATAGACGGTCCGAACGCATAATTCAAACGAACTTGATTACAAATTCGGAACACAAATAACAATCCACGTTTCATTGATATTGATTTCGACATTCCTGGTTATTAACGTATCGATTATTTGAGACGAGCAACTCGAGTTTCCACCTTCCTTCGTTAGAGTCGAAAACAAAGCTATAAAATTCGTTAAACGCAAAATGAAAAGAAAGGAAGGGCGCGGTGTTGTTCTTGATAAAGGAGAATAAAAGGCAATAGAAATATTTGATTTTAAATACAAGAAGCAGCGTTAGGATCAGTTTCTAATTAATTAATTGATTAATATGGAATACTTGGAGTGTGTTACATTAATTAAAAAATAAAGTTCTCTCTCCATTTACAGCTAATATTAAAAAAAAATTCCTGAAATGAAATGTTTCGAAGAATGATGTGCAATATAAAAAAAAAAAACAGGAAGCATATACGTACATTAGAAGTCATAAAGCAAATAGTTTTTGAGAAGCCTAGTAATAACTTGACAAAATGTTCATATGCAATACATACTCTCTATAACTCCGCTTTCCTTTCTCCTTCAATTGCCTCGAAAACGTGGAATCCACTACCTCAAGCCAATCGTCTCCTTCCCTGTCAATTATTATTGAGACCGCGGGGAAAAATTTGATAAAGGAAATTCGAAATCCTCAGAACTGTTGCCTCAAAAAAATTATCAATGGTGATATCATATTGTTTTAATACCAAATACCCCTGTTTTCCTCTTAATTTGCGACAATACTAAAAAAAAACTTTGTTAAATAAAGAAGTGAACTGAAAATAACGGTTATTTATCACCAGCTATCATATGAATTTTAAAACTTTAAATCTTGACCATGTATATATAATATTTGATTTCCTTTTTCTTGGTTTTTAGGTCTTTAATATTAAAACATGAATGAATACGACGACGACGTTTCGCTTTATTAAAAAGCTTTTTCAAGTAGATATATAAATAAATGTAGAAATTGTAAATTATAAATAAAATGCTTTTGTTTAATAAATGACAAAATTGTTGTGTTTACTATGATTTTGAATATATTATTATGTTTTATTTAAAGATTGCATTTTAAAATAGGATGTTGTGATTATTTGTTTATAAAAATTTTAATTAAATAGTTCTTTACAAATATTTTATTTAGTTATAAAATTAAATTATATAATTTTGTGAAATACTGTATATCGGTTTTATCATTGACTGCATTTTTATGTTTATAAATTTGAATTATTTCAAGTATATTACGCGTTTTTAAATTTTGTTCTTTGTTTAAAATTGTTACGTTGTTGAAATCAAAGGTGTGATTTTGAGTTATTTCATGTTTTTTTAAAGCTGTAAGATTTTTATTGTATTTGTGTCCTTTTATTCTATTTTCCAAATATTGCATGGTTTCACCTATATATATACCATTACAATTTTGACAGTCTATTTTATAAACTATGTGTGATGTTTTACTTTTTTCAATTTTTGATTTTAATTTTGAATATATTTGGTTTTGTAGTTTGTTTGTGTTTTGATAGGCAATTTTGTAATTATATGGTTTGAAAATTTGATTTATTTTTTCGGATAAATGTTTAACATAAGGAATTTTTATGAATTTTGTAATTGTTTGAGTATTATTTATATTTTTTGTTGATTTATTATAAAAAAGAAAAATTCTTTGTTGAATATTTTGTGTATAAGAGAATTTGGATAATTATTTTGTTCTAGAATATTTTTTGCTTTGTTAATAGTATCTGATCGAAAAACTGGACTTGTTAATTTTATTGCTCTGTCAGCTAAACTTATAATAACACTAACTTTTTGAGATAAAGGTTTAATTTAGGTTTAGTGGTTTACCAAAATTACATAAAAATAATATACCTTTACGACCAATAGTTTCTTATGTACAAAGTCCTTTTTATAAATTATCAAAATTTTTAGCAAATTGCCTTAAAAATATCGCGTTCAAAAATGATTACTATATAAAAGATTCCTGGCAATTCAAAGAATTTATAGACAACATTAAATTAAAACCAAATTTTAAAATGATATCCTTAGATGTAGTATCACTATACACAAATACACCATTAGACCTAGCAAAACAAATTATACATAAAAAATGGCAATTAATTGAAAATTTTACACACATACCTATCACGAATTCATTAATGCAGTAGAATTAACACTAACACAAACATATCTCCAATACAAAAATAAATTTTATAAACAAATTTTTGGATGTGCAATGGGTTCACCAATTTCTAGTATCATTGCACAAATTGTTTTAGAATATATAGAAGAAAAAATTTTAAATAAAATAAATTTCGAAATAATTTTTTTCAAAAGATATGTAGATGATTGCATAACGCGTTAGAAGAAAAAATATACCAGTTTTGCTTGAAAATTTTAATCCTTTCATCCAAGATTAAATTTACAATTGAAATCGAAGAAAACAATAGCATTACCTTTTTAGACCTCAAACTCATCAACAATGATAACAAAATTTTAACTCAATGGTATACTAAACCAACATGGTCTGGACGTTATCTAAATTTTAAGTCTTCACAACCTTTATCTCAAAAAGTTAGTGTTATTATAAGTTTAGCTGACAGAGCAATAAAATTAACAAGTCCAGTTTTTCGATCAGATACTATTAACAAAGCAAAAAATATTCTAGAACAAAATAATTATCCAAATTCTCTTATAAACAAAATATTCAAACAAAGAATTTTTTTTTTATAATAAATCAACAAAAATATAAATAATACTCAAACAATTACAAAATTCTAAAAATCCTTATGTTAAACATTTATCCGAAAAAATAAATCAAATTTTCAAACCATATAATTACAAAATTGCCTATCAAAACACAAACAAACTACAAAACCAAATCTATTCAAAATTAAAATCAAAAATTGAAAAAAGTAAAACATCACACATAGTTTATAAAATAGACTGTCAAAATTGTAATGGTATATATATAGGTGAAACCATGCAATATTTGGAAAATAGAATAAAAGACACAAATACAATAAAAATCTTACAGCTTTAAAAAAAACATGAATAACTCAAAATCACACCTTTGATTTCAACAACGTAACAATTTTAAACAAAGAACAAAATTTAAAAACGCGTAATATACTTGAAATAATTCAAATTTATAAACATAAAAATGCAGTCAATGATAAAACCGATATACAGTATTTCACAAAATTATATAATTTAATTTTATAACTAAATAAAATATTTGTAAAGAACTATTTAATTAAAAATTTTTATAAACAAATAATCACAACATCCTATTTTAAAATGCAATCTTTAAATAAAACATAATAATATATTCAAAATCATAGTAAACACAACAATTTTGTCATTATTTAAACAAAAGCATTTTATTTATAATTTACAATTTCTACATTTATTTATATATCTACTTGAAAAAGCTTTTTAATAAAGCGAAACGTCGTCGTCGTATTCATTCATGTTTTAATATTAAAGACCTAAAAACCAAGAAAAAGGAAATCAAATATTAGCTATCATATGTATCATATGTACATTAATAATAATAAATTGATTTAAAAATGCAGAGTTACTCCAGCAATAATGTTTGATTAGTTTCGGTTATACCTAGCTATTCTTGAAGAAGTATTTTTGTCGAAAAGCTGACAAAAAATCAATATCACAACGTTGGTAATAGACACTTGCGACTATGTTTTTATAATCGGCTGAAATGTTACTTTCACCCAGAACAGACTGTCTAAAAACAGATTTCGCATAATTAGATCATCGAAGTAGGTGGCTTAAAACTAAAGAGTGAAGAGATCAAGTACATGTCGACGAATGCCGTATGCCACGCGGATGAATTAGCGTACAGAGGAGCATAGCAATGTGTCAAAAATTATCAAAGACGAAACTGCAACAAAAGCGTCACTATACCATTCCATTGGCACAAAAAGGGATCAAAATAAGAAAACACACACTTTTGAAGACTTTATCCTTTTTTATGGAAAACGATTTCACTCGCAAGTTATAGTGGAAGCAATTAAATAACCGTAATAAAAATAATTACATACCTGTGTTACACAAATATATAAAAAAAGTGTACTATCTTCGAGAAGAGGCGATACCACTGACTGATGCTTGTGCGAAGTTCGCTTTCAAGATCTATTGCACCATACTGCCTTCATATTATGTGAATATGTGGATAAAACATTACATTACATAATTGCACAAAAGAGAAAAAACATAATTAGCATTAATAATTAAATGGGGTAGTGATGAATTTCAGCAATCCCAGTGGGCTGAAAGCTGGCAGAATCCAATATATATGGCAGAATCCAATGCCTTTCTCTAACGCGCTCTATACAACTACGTGCTATTAAAGAAACAAACAACATTACAAATGAGGAAATACAATACATAAAAAACCAAGTAAAAAAATTAAGAGAAACGGAAATATCAAGCACTACTGGATACCTATACAGTGTGTTCAAAATAAAGTCGGTTTTTTAAACAAATCTTTCTTCTATATCACGCACATATCGCTCTAGATCGGATATCTTCCCCTTCTCAGGATATTGAAATATTTCTTCTGGATCATCTTCGTTTGATATTTCTGCATTGTGTTCGGCAATTGAAACTTCCAAGAGCCTATTATTTGCTGCACTGAGCCTGTTTTGCTGCTTCCCCATGTCTTGATCCTTATCTTTACATTGTAACATTGTTTTCATTTATGTATACCGCTTTTAATTCTTTTTGTAATCGCTGTATTTCGTCAGTGCTTCGTCTCTGGTGTTCTGAGTGTTCCAGAATTTGGTCTGCGGCTTGTTTTAGTAGATTTTTCAACTTTTCAACACTTTTTACACGGATAGCTATTAGACGATACAGATCTGTTTACGGTCGCCATATTACTATATACGATAGGCTTAGGTGCTTGCTATTATAGATGTGAAAGTTTGTAATGTTTTTACTGACACTTCTTCGGAAATGAGTTTGCTATATATTCGAGTGAATCTCAAAAGGCTTTTACAACCTTAGCATAGTAAATGAATGATAAATTTAAAATTTCGACTCATTATCTTGCACGCATTGATTTGTTTCTTCATATCACATTTGATGCTTGATTTATCGTATAAAATTCTACAAAGAAATGGCAGGCTAGGCTAAATGAGAAAAAAATAAAGTAAGAGCAACAAACACAGGAGCTGGTATAACATGAATGATGTAAGTTCTTCGAGGGGATTTTTCTCACTCGAAATAAGTGCCTGGATCACCGGTACACATACAATAGTTATTTGTTTGTATCACTAGATCGGAAACTACAGTTTTGCGAGTATGAGTCTATGAGTACGGTTTGTCGCGCAAGTACAAATGCTCGCAAAATAGCTTCTGGCCGTGTGATACCCATTACTTTTTGGCCGATAAAACTTAATTTTGGCGTGAAAATAGAAAAAAAAAAAAATTACGCTAGGGAGTTAACAGTACATCAGGTTGAAACACATGTATTATATAATAATTGTTTTTCTGTAATGTTATTTGTAATTTTATACCTATTCGTCAATAGTAAGTGCAATGAAGACACCAGTTCAGGTTAGTAAGGCTGCCAGTTTATTACACATCTGTCATGTCGAATGTAGTGTGCCAACCTTTAGTGACTATTTTGCGTTCTAGGGCGGATAACGGTCAAAGCAATCCGTTTTCCGACCGCTTTGAGATAATGCAATAGTTATTTACATTATGAGGTAGGTGACTTGTAACAGTATGAGTTAATATTAATGACGAGGCGACGAAAGGACGAGTAAAATTAGTAAAATGAAAGTGGACAGAAGTTCAAAAATTAAATTGAATAAATAGTTTACTGTTTTCGGAGGATCCGCATGCAGAAATCTCTATTTTTATGATAATGATTCTATTTTTTGATATTTGATTTGTTTCTTGCTGTTCTGCTATTTAGTGTTAATACTCGAATTCTACACAAGATACATATGTACTCTTAACACAGCAGATTATAGCAAATAATAAATAGCCGTCATTTTGAGCTGATATTTTACTTCCCTTTTTGACAGACGATTAGTGTCGATTAAAGAAAAAGAATGAGGTATTTGGTACAAAATAATGAAGAAGTCGATTCAGGAGGAACCGGAGTCCGCATCTGATACCTAAAATATATAGGTATAAGGAAAGAAGAAGAAGAACATTAGATTATACTTTTTCAATGTTCTTCATTATTTGGCGTACAATTTGCAAATATGTGCTTTTTGTGAGCATTAAACATGTGAAAAATAATGATTGCAGCAATAATATTTACTGATAACTAGAATTTATTGTAATATTATTGCTGCAATCTTTATTTTTCACACGTTTAGTGCTCACAAAAAGCATATATCTGCAAATTGTACGGTAGGTAAAAATTATTCCGCATTTTGAACGCGTTAATAAAAGAGTAATTTTGAAAAATACTTTTGAAGGTGGGTCTATAGGAAATCTTACAGCAAATCGAGAATTTAATTCTACACTCAGAAACATATAGAGCGTTCTATTTAAAAAAATCGGTTATACAACTTTCAAAATTCGTTGATTGGAAAGTAATGTTTTATTGCGTTTTAGTGAAACAATTTTAGCTACATCGTTCTAAAGTCGAGAGCTCTGGCAGTTAAAGCAACTAAAAATTAATCATTTGCGTACAGTAAGCATAAATGGTTAAATTTTCAGAAAAGAAAAATACCTATATTAGACAGCTGAGGGGATAAATGTAAGACATTTTAGTTAACATGTAATTATATACACAATACTTTAGAAAAAGCAAACCAGAACTTTTAAAGCTAAAGGGTTTCCTTAAGCCGGTGAACTTCTAATTAGTCAGTTCCGTAGATAATCCAGTGTAATACGAGTATTATACTTCTACAAAAAGGTATTTATTTGTAGATCAAATTTGTTTGTACAGCTTTCTTTCGTTTTAGGGAACACATAAAGAGGAAAACATCCCACATGAAAGAAATTCATGATAAACTCCCTTAGAGATAGCGATTGTTTTTCAGCTATCGCTTGTGTTCCTACGCACGCTTACTAATTTACTGTGAGAGACGGGTTTTCTCATGTAAAAAAGAGAAAAGAATAAAAAAGCAAAAATCGTTCGGACGAGAATTAAATTACCGAAGTCAGCCCCTAAACTCCGGTTTTCTTGATTCCCGCTGCCACACCATCCACCCCCTGGCTATAGTTCGCCGCGGTCCTTTGATAATAAATCACCAATTTTCCGATTCGAAAACAGCAGGAACTTAAAAATGGAACGATTCGTTTTTCGCACAACTGGAGTACGAAGAAAGAGGAACGCAGAATACGACGAAAGAGAAAAAAAAGAAGGGCGTCATTGGTGGCGCCCTCTCGTTCATCTAACAGAAGTTGGAACGCCGGCGCCTAGTTGCGTGCGATTCTGTTGTTTTCAACGGGGAAAATAAGCGTTATCTCTTACTGTCTTGATAAACATGTCTTATATGCATGCCGGTCGGAAAATGTATAGAACAAATCTAAGAAACAATAACTCATAGAACTATGTCTGGTACAGTTTTTGTCTTCCTCTAGAGTCATTCATATTTTCAGCTACACAGAAGTATCTTCCGGCAAGCATAGATAATGCTCTGTGCTCAAAATGCATGTTGAAATATTTCTTCTCTGGGCTGATTTAGAAGGGAAGATTTATTAAAATTACAATAATATTTCTTCTTATAATTTTAGTATTATTAAATGATTGTTATTTATTTTTATAATATTATTAATCTGTTTTATACAAGTATAAATCAATGGATGTTAATTACCGGTGAAGTATTTGATGCTCTCTCCAAAGAGATGACATAGTCTGGCTAACCAGATCTTCAATTTGAAACTGCGTTTACAGTATATCTTTTGTCCTCGCAGAGCAGATCATTGATTCTAAAAAATAGAATTCTTTTGATTTTCCTTAATCTCATCAGTGTGATATGTTATTAGACATTCATATTTGCAACTTACACTTACCTAATTGAACAACGTCGTGATTACACTTTTAGTTTAACTTTTAATAATTTTTGAAACTATACAATTTTTCGCTCATCGTCATAATGTCTTTCTCCATTATTGTTGGTTTTTTTGTAATGGATAATCAAAATAATAGAATTAAAATTGTAATTAAATTTGCGTTGTTAAATATTAAGAGCGAATATTGACCTAAATGCTTAATTTGCAGACATATCCAATTTAAAGTAAAAATAAATTCTAGAAGTTAGAAAAACAAAGAAGATAAAAATAAAATAAGAAACACGTAAATATAAAAATATTATGAAGATTTAAATAATAAATAAACATTAACTCGGGAAGAAGAAATACTTAAGCATTAGAAAATTTGAATTTTTCTGAAACAGGTCCACAAATCCTGATTTTTTTTGGGGAAACCTCCTCTTTTTATACATTTTTTATAGCTACACAGCTGAACAAATTTATTAATAAAACAAGCCTGCAAAATTTCTGAGCAAACATCGATCTGATTAATGAATAAGGAGCTGATTTTTCTCTTGAAATGTATTTAAATCTGATGATGACACCTTTTTTTGTGTGAAGATGAAGAAACTGTGACCGATATGCTATCATCATTATTAATTGGTAGAAGATTTGAATTCGAAGTTTACTAGATTGTACCTAGTTCTAAAAGAGCGAAATTACCTCATTCATTCAGAAAGTATGTTATAATGGAGATATATCCTTCATTCATTCATTCATTCATTCGTTCATTCATTCAAGTCAGGGTGGGCACTTGATGTCCGGACACTTGAGTAAGGTGCTCATTGTACCATCCCTATTGATTCTCTTATTTCCAATCGAGCAGCTTGGTGTTCTCTATAAAGCCCAGTATCTTGCCTAGTGGAAACTTGAGGACCTTCGAGGACTCCAATAGATCCCTCCCGCAGTACTTCTGCCTAAGTACCTTAAGTTCCTCACATGTGCAGATTACATGTAGACTAGTTTCCTTCTGTAGTTCGCATCTTCTACACGGTTCGCTTACTCGGCCAGTGTTGTATAGATGCTTTTTCAGGATGTCCAGTTACCAACCCAGTAATGGTCTTAACTTCTTTCTTACTGCGCCTGAGTAGGTTATCAGAGAAACTACCATCCTCATCCCTTATCAGCGTTTTGGTATGGAGTTGACCTTCAGTCGACCTCCATTTCTTTGTACTTTCTTTATCTAACCAGGTTCAGATTTCCCTTCTTGCGGAATCTTTAGTGATCCCACATACGGGCTCTGGACCCATGAAGTGTCTCGTAGAGCCCTATGGAGATATATCCTTATTAGTATTGGTAATTAATATAATGAGGTCCATAATGGCTCATAGCGTCACGGGTGAAGACACTTCTTTAAATAATAGTCATTGTAAACCAAATTATGGAAGTGCCTAGGGCATGTAAAAAAAAGTTGTATCTGTGTGGAATCAACCACGTAAATATTTCCTTCCAATTTTTCAGCATTCATGAATATTTCGGAAACGGACGAAAGCGAATTAATTCTTTAGCACTATAAACGCTTGGACACCCAGGTAATTCGCAACATCAGTAAATCTCAGGTGTATCTATAAATATTTAACGAATATATTAATCAAATCCTGTAAATTCACTTAAAAAACAAAATACTACTTATGTTTTGAAGAGCACAGAAGACGATGTTTCACACTATTAGCGGACAACTACAACTGTAGAATGCTAGCGGCCTTGGAAAATTATAATAAATGCAAAAAAACTGAAAATGTTCCTAAAATTTCCACCAATATATCAATTTAAAAATGTTTAAGGTTAACGTATATTCTGAAGATTACCTTGTTTGTAGCAATAAGTGTCAACATTAGTTATATAAGCTGCAGTTGAACTTTTTGCATATCAATAGTTGATGAGCCTGACTTTAGGAGGTATCTTGTTTTCTGACTACTTTCGTTTGTTTCCAAGACCGCCTTTAACGCCAATAAAATATTTTCATATTCATGATTTGACCTTTTGACAAAGAGGGGAGCGTAATTTAAAAAGCAAGTAAAATGCCTACGAAACATTCATGCCAACACATGTAGCAATTATGCGATATAATTTTTGCGATAATGGTAAGCAGTAGAGAAGCGCTACAATTACAAACAATACACAAAAACATAGAATGTATATCTTTCGCAAAGCAAAATCCTTCGAGATTTTTTCAACTTTTCTTCCTATTATTTCCTTGGTGCAAATTGATGTCGTTGTTTATAAGAATCACTGTATCAGAAAATCTTTTTGGGTATCTAAAAACAAAATATTCCTGTGATAGACTTCATAACTTGTCGCAAGAATTGGAAGCAGCGGTATCTGAAGAAATAAATAACATACCGGCTGAAATGCTACAAAATTTGGTCGAAAGTATGCGGGCATGGGCAAGCCTGCGTCTCGAAAATGATGCTGATCACTTTGAACATGTATTGTGAAAGTGTCTTTTTCTTAAATACCTATGTGCTTAATAAATTGAACTGCATTAAATACATTGTACTATAATTTTAATAAACAATATCACAATTATATCATCAAAGTATAATTGTAGTTGTATGATTTTAAAATGTTTCTGTTGACCATAATTGCTGTTTTTTTAAATCAAAAGTGTATAAAAAATGTGACTCAATTAAAAATGATATTTTTAATTATATAAGGTTAATAGATAAGAAGGCTATGGATTACTAAATAAATTGTAAAATACACCTTTGAAAAAGACGAAATTCCGTTGAAACGTCAGGAAACTGTGTAATTTGAATTAAGAGGAATTAAAAAACATAATTTTATTTAAAAATGTAAACCCTATTTGGCCGAGAAAGCAAGATTATTAGAAAATTAATAAAGTTTCTTTGTTTAATCCAAGTTCCAAAAATCAGATGAGGTAACTGTTCAATGGCGCTAACGTAAATTTTGTATTACTAACTTCAATCACTTTCAATTAATCACTCTGCATATACAACATTAAAAACTAATTTTGGATGTGAGATAATGCTAAAAAATATTTTTAGTTTTTTGGCGTTTCCGTCAGTTGGGTTTAGAAATTATTTTTCTTTTAAATGGAAATAAAGTGCTTCTTTTCTGAAACATTGATATCACCAGCAACTTAAAGATGTGTACAGTTATTGAAATGAATTTTATGTTAATCCACACGGAAAAATCAATTTGTTCCGGACAACAAAATAATTTCAACCAAATTTTATCATGAAAATTTAGTTAATCCAAGAAAATATTTCGTTATTTCAAATAAATAAAGGGTTAAATGAAAAAATAATTCGGTTGAATGAATGGATGAAACCAAATCATTTGTTTGCCCATATTTAACTCAATATTTAGTTAACTTAAACAAAATTTGGTATTCAAATATCGGTTTTTCAGTGCATATCTTATATGAAATAAGCAGTTAAATGTTCAACATTTCTTAATAACTGGTGTAAATGTGTAATATCTACTATTCAAATCTGGAACTTATTTATGATTTTATCGCCATAAAACTATTATGGTTTAATGTTACTTCCTCCTTAGATTTTGCGGGTTCCAATGCAAAAAGCTCTTCTTTCAAAACAAGGTCACGATAGGTTACTATCTCGTTCTCCCTTCAACGAACGCTTATACCTCTTTCTTCGTCGTGTACTGCGATATCCCTGGTAGAGAATCCCTCGGAAAATCGATAATACGGACGCCTCTTACGTCAGCGTCGTTCCAATGACGCGACGCCTCCCGGACTCGACCGGAAGCGCACGAAGTCGCAGGTGGTGCTCTGATTGACATATCTTCATATGTTTCGTCCAGTTTGAAAATTTGATATTTTAACATTAAGAAAGGTGTACAGCAGTGGGAAATAATTGAAATTAGGACCGTATGGTATCACAGATTGTTTCGCGGTAAATGTCAAATCCGACTTACATCGAAATTCTCGCAGAAAAAAATGGGCAGTGTCAAAATGTGAGGTTAAGTACACAATAATACCTTGAAATAAACACGACAAGGAGAAATTCGACCATCACATCATTGTTTACGACGCGTTCGATTCTGAAGACGCATCGATCTATTAAGAGAGACGGTACGTACATACGCCAATGTTTTTGTTTGACCTCATCCGCAATATGGCAGCTATGGGCTACTGACACCTAAATACCCAAATGTAGGTCATCTGTGCAGAGGCGACGGAAAACCTCAACAATGATGATACTACAGATAAATAGCAAATGTGATATGGTGCAATAATTCTCAGCAGGCGAGCTAATACCTACTTAACCCCGTTTCCATCATATATCTCTACCTTTTTCCGCTTCGCCACGGACCAGAACTTTTTAGTGTAGTGTTAAGGACAACGAACAGATCAGAAGGATGTGTTGAGTGTAGGAAAATTTCAACGTTCATCATGGTGTAGAGGGGGGCCATGACATCAAGGCAACCCTCCACTATCAGTGAAAATCAAGGGGGCCTTTCCCCACATCTCGGTGCACAAGTAAGTACCTAGTCGTCGTATGTAATTATTATAAGATTGCATGCCAGATTAATCCATCCAGCTAAGCAGTAATTATCCCACATTTAATAGAAAAACATAATAAGTTTATTGCTAATAAAACGTAGCATGTAAAAAGTTATGAATGGCGAAATGTCACTTGATTACCTCACCTACATGCGCATAAGCGTTCATGATGTTAATTTTTACATCCATAACTTAGTTTTGTATAAGGTTCTTCATTTCTTATTGCTGGATTTTTTGTATGCATATTCACAGCAGAGTTAAATATTGAACTAGTATAACTTAAATTTGGCATATTTTAACCAACTCCAAATTAATCAAAAACGCACATTTTAAATGGTCTGTAAAAGTAAAATAAATTGATGAAAGGCTCACCGGTGTATTTAACTGAATTTTACGAAAACCGAAGATGTATATATTACGTAAATACACTTTTAATTTTATTGTTAATGCAATTCTGGAGAATCGGAAAGGATTGGACAATATCTGAAACTGCTCTTGAAGTTATGAAATATGTGTATTTCTTGTTTTTTTTTGTACACCAAAACGTAAATGTCTGCTCACCGAATGTTAAACTTAGGTTGAATTAGAAACAAAATTATTCGATTGCCGCCAATTTTGGAAATATGCGGACTAATATGCGGATAGAATTTCTTTGTTCAAAAAATTTTAAAGTTCTTTTTATACATTAAAAATTAAAGACGGTGACTGTACTTACAATAATGTAGTTATTTTATATATACTGACGATATTGCTATATTGTAACTGCTAATGACAAAGTTAACTGGAATAAGAAATTCTAGTACGGACAACATGCAATCTAAATGCGGATTATTTTCTGTTGTTCTTCTTCTAAGTAGGATCCGAAAATTACAGAAAACCTTAATTTTTAGGTGTTAAATTCAAACTTAAAACAATTTCGTTGTAAATACCTTAAATATTGTAGTATAAAATCGCTGTTTTACATTTGGATTATACCTCGAAAAAAAATCAGTAATTTTTGTACGCACTTAAAATTGCAGTAATCGGCAATTAAGTCACATACTATCCGTGCCGGAATTCCTTGATGCTCTGTCCTTGCTGAAAAATTGTGACGTAAAGTTCTACTGAAACAAATGTGCAAGTAAGTTGCATTATTTAAAAGTTCACGTCTTAGAACCTGAATGTGATAATAATTAGGTCCTCAATTTTCTTATTTTCGGCTACATATAAGCGTTATCTAAAATTTTAGAGATGGTGTTCTAGCATTAACAGGTAGAATAATGCAATAATTGAAAATATTAATTTCGATGGAACACCCGTCCAATTTCTCTTTCTATGTGCATTTTTTAAGCATATCTAATGAAATCAATTTCGATTTTTTTGAATTAATTATATAATATACATACATACTAAAAACTTAGTTCTTTGTTTTAACTTTCTTAATTGTGCAAAATTTGTCAAAATTGTTTGAGTATCAACCATATTCAAAGATTTACTTCTGTAACTGAACTTAAATAAAAAAATAGAAATGTGTGTTGTGTGATTTATTTACAATATATTTGAAAACGTTTATTTTTTAGTATATTGTCAAAAAATTGAACGTTGGCTCAAAAATGAATACTGAACAACTCCTTCAAATCGCTTTTTTGGATATCAAATTATTTAAACCTCATTTTCTATCAATTTGTTGCATATCTTTAAAATTTATCACAATAGTTGAACACTATAAAAACCAGTACACGATTGGCAGTCATTATGACACCCTGTGTATGCAAAATGCAAAAAAGACACACAGAATATATTAAATACACTCCCAGCAAATCTCAGCCTTTTAATAAAGCTCACATGATGCTTGCTACATTCTTGCACAAGTAGGTATATCTGCATATTTTAGAAATATGTATTTCTAGGAAGATACGAGTGCTGCGAATCGAAACCGGTTTTGGATGTGGCGATTAATTGCTTTCAAAACAAAAACGGTAAACGGTTTCAAAACTGGATTTCAAAATCGTTTTTTAAAATCTTTTTATTTTAAGAGATTTAACAGTAAAATCGTAAATTATTTAATGCATATTATACCGCTTTCAGAGACAATCGTGAATAAGGTGAGTATTCTGTCTTGACACACATCCAATGTTGTTAATATTATTTTTAATAGATCTTATCATCTAAATAAATTGCCAACTGGTAGAATAAGTAATCGTTTGTTCTTATACTATTTGGTCAAATTACATATATATTATTTATTTTATATTTTTCTAGCTTAAAGAACACTAGAGTTGTAACTGTTAACTAGAAATGCTACGTTAGTGATATTTAACATTAACCCTAATAGTTTCTGCCATCAACCAAAAAAAATCATCAGCTTTCATAGTTACCGATATTTCCCAACGAAAAACATTCCAACAACCTGTAGTATAGTAGGGTGAAGTTTAAAAACCGAGGCAATAATTGAAATGAATTATTATAAACCTGCTTTCTTGATGCTATAAAAAAATAAAATAAAATTAAAAAATAAAACAAAATTGTGATCTACCGCTTCTATTAATATACTTGTTTTTTCCTTTTTTAAAGTATGTATTCATGCATAAATGAATATAATAATAATCTAATCGAATCATAAAATAGAAAGAAAATTATATTTTATATCTATTTATGTAAAAATTGCTATACCGTTCAATTTAAAAAAATCAAGTTATCCATGATTTTAAAGTTAGAAAATTACAGATCCCTATTTAATAACGCTGTAATTTAAACGCAACAATTTTGAAATAAAAGACGTGTGCTGTTTCATGGTTAAGCGAAAACTGAAAACCGCATCTTTCTAACTTTCGTATTTCTTGAGGTATTTCCAAACACTGGAGACCCTGCAAATGTCTTTTTTTTTTCGAAAAACATAATGTAATTCGGAAACGGTACAACTTAGCTCCAATGTATCCCTAACGTATTGTTTAACAAGGAATCCAAAAGTGCAATAATATACCGGGTGTCCCATTTAAAATAATAAAGTTAGTATCTACTTCTAGTACAACCCGAAGTCCGCAATTACTGAAACTAATTTTAACATGTGTAGAATATAATTCGAGGTAACATTTACTTGAAATTTTTTTTCAAAAAGACAATAATCAATTGGCTAGGGACCGGTGCATCTTAGGTTGGACACCAGGTATGTCGTCTTCCGTTTGGTAAACATTTACTTGATCTCGTATTAAATTCTCTTGGCAATGTTAAGTAAAAAAACAGGATTGATTTCCGCGATACATAGTCTAATTACATTTTCCAAGTGGTGGATATTTCTAAACGGTCGAAATTTGTAAACGTTGTTTTTATGTATTAGCCCCAAAAAAAGAAGTTTATTGGGGATAGGTCTGGCGATCTTGGTGGCCAGATATTTTTTGAATAACTTCGAAGAGGAATAGAAAGAAGCATTTGGTAGTTTTGGGGTAGAAAAAACATTGGAAGTTTGGTCTATGTTGTAATTATTTTGTTTTATTTCAAAACAAAACAAGTTGCGCACAAAAATAATCCTCATTTTGAAGTTTTCCTATTCGAGGCTATACATTTTTTTAAACTATCTAATTTGACATGGCATGCATGACTTTCTCTCAGAAATTATACAATGAATGACTTTTTAGCAATTACTAAAAACTAAAATTTCAATTAAATGTTATTATTTTGTTTCATTTGAGCATTTGTGCAGCAAAAATAATTCTGCAAGTATATACAGAATATGATATGACTGCAGTAGGATCTCAATCAATTTTGTATACAGAATAATTCCCCAAACACGATCAAGTCCCATTTTCTGCTAAAATTAAATGAAACTTCATTTTTTGATATATTAGTGTTGAATTTGAAACAACATTTATTAATAAAAGACTCTTCGAAACTGAGATACTCTTTTTCATATTTTTGACTTTCCTCGTATACAATTAAATGTTCGGCAAATTTGATGAGGATGTTATTCTAGTTTCACGCCATGCAGAGGTAGGTAATTTGTAAGAAAAAAAATTACTAAATTCAAAGACAAACAATATAAATATGCTGCGCACTTTCTGTCGGTCACTATGTATTACAGGAAAATTGTAGGCCTATGTTGCACGAAAATCAGACGTAATTCTTCTGTCATTTACTGCAATGTTGACTTAAATGTAGGCATGGAATTTTTCAATAAACACGCAAAAAGCTAATGGTAGGTAATCTGATCAAAACAGAAAAATGACCATAGATCTCCACATTAGAAATTTTATAATGCGCTGCATGTAATGCGTCATAAATATCTTTGCTTCCATTATATGTATTCATTAAAACCCATTATATTTTTGTTTTCGCATAAGATATGATTTCGAATAAAATACATGTTCGTAATACATAAACACTAAACATGCATATGCATACGCTCACAGATTACGATATGGATGGTTTATTAAAGCATAGCGTTCGCTCCGTTGGGTAATACGATTATTTTTAATGCTAGCCAAATAAGCGGTGCTATCGTTATCGTACATACATGGCACCACGTTACTCATGGTGCTGCACTTGCACACTTTTACTTCCAAGCAGACTCAGGAAAATTGTACAGTTCGCAGTTGTATAATGGTAAATAGAGGAAATACGACATACGCAGCCGCTTATTATATACATATTTCGGACCGGCCCATAATTGGGGACCGGGCGAGGACGAAATATAAATAGAAAGAGATGCCGCAAAAATGTAGATTTGATTTACTTACAAGGTCTCGGGATATTTACTCCGGAAACGTAAGACTTCTTTATCGTAATTTTATCAATATTTTTTTGGCGAGCACGTACAAAATATTTCACATTAGAAATTGTTTGTTTCATTGTGGTAAATGTATGGTTTGCATCGTATGTAATTAAATATTTCCATATACATAAAGAGTAACTGCATAGTACGTATTTATATATTGTATCAGATGTTCATCGTGAAATAAGATTCCACGATTTTTCCACATATTGTTTAATTAAATTACGTATTTCCATTTTTTTTTCGTTTTAATTTGGTTGACACTCAAATAATTTGACAAATTTTGGATAATTAACACCGAAAACTGAAAAATAAGTCTTCACTATGACAGTTGTTGCTGCAAGCACTGTATCCAGTAACAATAAATAAAATTTTATATACATTTGCATTCTAAACCACTTAGCAAGCATTACTTTTATTGAAAATGATGTATTTCTTGCTTTAGAAATAGAAAATCGTCGTGAAATTTTATGTTGAATTCAAAAATGTAATAGTATACAAGGTGTTCTATCTAAAATAAAAAGTTCATGACGACTGCCGGAAGTGCAAAAAGTATTTAACATTAAAATGTTTCTGTTACAATTATACTTATCCCAGCAATGCTCTTATTTAAACCTATGTATTATAACAAACTGTTACACCATTTGTTATTTTTGTAAAATATAGTGTTGGAAGGTAAAAATTGTTGACACAGCTCCTGGCAGGAAGTGTTTTAATCATTACTACTGTCTACTCTTTGTTGCAGAATACTTGCTAAATTTTAATTGGGTACCTTTAACAGCTGTAGTATAGCCGATAAACACGTTTTCGATTCTTAACTCTTCATTTATGGCAATACATTTAGTGAAACCGCTTATCGAACGTTTCATTATTGATAAATCTACTATTGCCATATGCCCTAGTCTAGTATAAACAAATACACACCACATGTGGTAGGGTAAAGTAAATGTCAGCACTAATAATATTATGTTTGCGGTAGGTTCAGCTGGGCATACCTGTAACTAACAATAAGATATTTATATCGTAAGGGAGCTTTTGTTAAATTTTACTATACATAGTTTCACTCATAGCAATTTTTGGTTGTTAGCATTAAAATATGACAGAGCACCTTTTTTTGAAACCTTGAAAATTACTATATTTTTCTTGATATGACAAGTTAATAAATTTAACTTTTACAAAAACATATCTCCATTAATGAAGACGATTATTACCTTCACGAGCAATCATGAACGTATTGATAAGTGATCAAACTTCTTAAATGTTAAAAAATAGAATAACTCAACACAAAAGTGATAGTCGTATATAGGCAAACGTTCGCGTGCTTTGTGTATACATTATCAAATTTAGACCACAATTTTAATTATAACAATAACATTCTTGACCTCCTGGCTAGTCAATGTTCCATGACTTGACTGACAGGAGATTCCTAGAAGAGCTTCCCATTCTTCTTGAAGATATCCCCTTTAACGTCCGTAAAAGGATGTGGTTTGTCCATGACGGGTGTCTGGCACACTATGCAAGGGTGGTAACCACTTTTTAACAACTGCGTTTTCCAAACCGCTCTGATAGGCGGAATTGGAGCTAGTCGCATGCCCCTCGCGCTCGCCGGGATCTGACCCGTCTCGACTTTTTTCTCTGGGCAATGTTAAGGACTATCGTTTATGGACAAGAGAAGCCGACTACGAATAGAAGAACGTGTGGTAGGTAAAATCCATCGGCATTTCAGGACGTTCGTGGAAACATGAAAATGTCAACTGGATGGGAAGGACTAGATCAAATAGCAGATTGTGTTTGGCATCCAGGTCGCCTTTTGAGCAGCTTAATGTTTACGCATTATTTGTGCATTAAAATCATTAAAACTTAACCATTTCTGCTTATTATTGTAGAAGTAAGACTGTAATTTAAGATTTACCAATCCTTTTACATGAATATAGCGTACAAAAACAATGGATATATAACAATAAGGTGGAATTAGAAGAGCATGCCTAATGCAGAAAATTTTAAACAGAATGAGGAGAGCGACGATTTCTTGAAATATAAGGAATTAGTGGATCACGCAAAAGGTAAGAACTACCTTACATATTTAAATTGCTATGGAGATACTAAGATTTACCAATCTTCTTACATGAATATAGCGTACAAAAACAATGGATTATATCTGAAAGAAAGATTAAGTGGAATTATCCAAGTTTAGGTGAAAGAAGAATTAGGTAAATTTACACGCATATTTCGTTTATTTATTGCAATGCATCAACAATTTACCATCAAATATACGAAACAAGGTATTCTTAGCAAGATTTAAAAGTAATCAACAAATACATAATGATCATGAAAAGAAAGTTAGAAGAGTTATTAAAGTTATTATTTGAAACATGGATGCAATAAGTAGAACTGAATATCACATATTGGAATAAGAAATAAAAAGTTAGAAATATGTGAGGACAATTGAAATTTAAATTTTTTTAAAAAGTTTAGTAGTTGATAACGATGTTTACTGCAGATTTTTGAAACCGAAAGAATATATTTGCGTTAATTTCGATAATTTGATATATGTACATATCAGTATATAGCAAATGAACTTGCATTTAGAAGATTAAAGCCTGAACAATACTTTTTTATGTTACTGAAGCATAATATACAACACATAATAAATGCAGAAATTCTGTAGATTGATTATTCATTAATCCTTTTCTTTTCTAAGCAAACAGTAAAACTATATATAAATGGTATAAACTATACATCTAGGCATAGTTTAGAAATACCTAGAAAAATAAACGAATAATGCTTTCCCTTCTAGAGTTTAATTGAATATTTACGGTGAAGTTATTTTAGTCTATCGTTTATGCTTAAACAGCAAGAACATCGATGGATCGGTAGTTGCAAAGAATATATTTATTAGCAATAGAGGATATTAGTGATCTGTTTAAAATATCTAACTTTACACAATATAAATAAAACTTAAGTATACATTAAATGCTGTTTTTTAGTGCAGATTTGTGATTAGTATAACGCCTGTGTACAATTTCAAACACTGGATCAAAACGCAAACATATTTAAACAGCCATGTAAACTTATGTATAAAAACTTACCGTTGTTACTAATTAGTCCCGCCTTTCACTAACATATATGCAGTCGTTCCATACAAGCAGCATTGCGTCCATATTAAGGGGGTTACTACACAATTTGAATTCAATGGAGAATCATAGGGATAATCGCCAAGAGACAAGGGACATTTTCTCATTGATGCGCAAACCGATTTGCTTCAAAATTTCTGAGCATGTTAAGTAACGTTATTTGAACACACTGAATGAAAAACTCAAAAACTCAATAAGAGATTTAGGATTTACTTGTGTTGCAGTTTTTGGATTCCTGTCCAAGTCAGCAATAATCATTGTTACTAACCCTGTCTTAGTGTATTTATTCCGTTAAGTATATGAATTTTATACAAAAAATTTAGCTACTCACACTAGGTACACAGTTAGCATAGTTCTTCAGTGGATCCGCCGAACAACTGTCTCAGTAATTGGTCGCGTCTTCTTTTTTCGCGGGCCAAGTTGCTTTCCGCAATCAACTGTTAGATTTGATTGTATGTATTCTAGTATACACAATTGATTATAACAATCTCTAAAATCATGTACGTTGAATTGGTATTGTGTTGTGTTGTATTGTGTTGTATTGTATTGTATTGTGTTGTGCTGTTTGTGTTGTGTTGTGTTGTTTTGTGTGCTAATTTTCTTTCATAGTTTCGTTTCATTGTATTTTAAATATGCTCATTTCCTCAACAAACTAAAAAAAAAGAAGAGGTTTCATTGGCAATAAAATCAGCGTGAAAAGACACAAAATCTGATGAAACGCCTATACCTGCGAGCTTGAATATTGTCCAGCTTCATCAGATTTTACTTCTTCTTCCAACCCTCGAAATATATGAAATAATTTAGAGGAATACAATTTTTTCTTATAAGATTACAAATTCGACCTTGTCTATGTCAGAAAGTGCGGTTTGCAAAATTTTCCGCGGAAAAAATTGTTTATCGGTAATGGAAAGAACATTGCATCCACTATTGAAATTTGTTTGTCCTTTTTGTGTCTCTTTGGATGAATCATGGCAGAAAAGAAGTCACACAAGCAAGAACGGGATTATCAGTGCTGCCAGCGCAGACAACGGAAAAGTGTTAGATCTTTCTATCATGTCAAAGTATTGTACGCTCCCAAGAAGACTTGCGCCCATATTCATAAAGACTCGCTGTGGCAAATCTCATCTCAACATTTTACTGGTGCTGTTGGTATCCAATAAAATTGAGATCCGGTTCTCTGATCCGGATCCACTATCCGGTTCTCAGATCTGGATCCACTATGCGATTGCCGGATTCAAATCTGGAAAAGATATAAATTGTCGACCAACTTAATATTAGTGTACGTACTACATATCGACACATTCACTTTGCATTAGGTGTTCAACAAATCTTAGTGATTATTACACCAGATACGATATTTCAGATAACGGATCTGGATCCGAGGGTACGGATGGCAAATCCAGATCTGAGATTTCGGATAGTGGATCCGGATTCCAGGTTTCGGATAACGGATTCGAATAACATATAGATCGAATAGTTTACTATTCGATCAAATTTATCCGGACCAAGATAACAGCACTACATTTTACCGTATCGTACATGACGTGGCGAAGTGTTAGCGAAATACTGGCGTACGATTATGAATGTTAGCGGCGCAACAATAACTCATTGGTGGCCCATCCACCTATAACTAGTGAGCCATCTGTTATGATAATCAAAAATAAAAAAAAAAAAACATATTTTTTTGGATCCAAATTATGAAATGATCCTCCTAAAAGACTTGAAAGGACAAGGCCCTATGTGTAACAAGTATTTGTTCAAGCACATTGTTAAAAAAAGGTCTGACACAATCCATAAACATAGCTCAATTCTGTCAAACATCCTGCAGACGCACCAACCAAGCGCCAAGGACATGCGCTAGCAAAAGTTATTTTGTAAACCGTTCATTTAGCTCTTGTGTTGGCACTTCCTCTCCTGAACGCACCTAGTGTACATGCATAAGCATATCTTAGACCACAAACTAGTTTATATTTCTACTTTAAAAGAAACTACTACAAGTACCTACTTCTTAACTACATTTCGAGTACATTCAAAATTCTGTTGGATATAGTACACAGGGACAGATGTACTCATAAGTACATGTTGCCGAGTACATTTTACTCAAACTTGGCCTAGCTCTGGGCCAAATTCGCGCACTGGAAAAAATTAAATATTTCTACGTAATATATTATGAGAGTTGTTTTTACAGTTTATAAGCGCAGAGCCCTTCAGGATTCATGTTACACTGTAAAAGCACCGAATTACATCTATATTCATCTAATTCCTTGAAAAAAATATTCTTGACCTTTGCACTTAGAAATAGAAAAGAAATATGCAATATTGGGCTATGTACAAACAACAATAAATTCTTCATCATCGTGTGTGATACAGCATATTTATTTCAACAAATATACCAAAGATTTTGTCCTTTTTGTTTGTTATGTATATACATAAAATCGTCATTGCAACTTTTATGATAATTTGGTGATCATTTTAAGCTACATTTATGTCAATATGACGACATGAGGTCAAATATACGTAAAATAACAAAAACCGCGTTTTTTGTTGCACTCAACCGTAGAGCGCGTCTTCTCTGCTACAGTGCTGATGGGTTAGCGTGAAACCTTGCATGAAACCAATACATTCACTTGGCTGAAACAGGGCGTTCATTGCTCGAAATTTTTTCCGAATCTATTAGAAATGTTTAACATGATTTGAGGGAAAAATGATTTTTTTATCAAATCTAAAATTCTGAAAGGAATATTTCTTTTAGATATTCAGTAATATTGAACTAAATCTAGTGATATCAGTTCAGAAATTTGTTCGTTTACACCTAGGATCTTGGATTCCTTTTCGACAATTATATTATTATTATTATTACCTACTTTAAAAATAATTTTGGTATATAAATTAGTTTCTATTTTTATTTGGTAAATAAAAGGAGTACATAATTTATAGCTACATAATATTATAGTATACCATGATTTTTACTGCAGTTGGACTGAAGAAATAAGAAATTAATATTATCTAGACTATTCTGACTCTATTCACACAATAAAGTTCACAGCGATTCTTAGAATAATGAAGGGTCAGTCTAACGAGTCGTATGTTTATATGACTTTTTTACGATTTGGTTTCACGTGCTGTCACCAGTCAAATTTACCACCCGCCAATCTATCAAACGTAATTGACATCCGAAAAGGGATAATAGACGATCTAATCTGAGTACTTACCCCGAACTTTACTCTTGTCGATGTTATTATGCCACCTTTTCCCTAATTTGTAAAAAAGTCTAGCCTTGCACCTGTCAAAGTGCATATGTTATTTTTCTGTGGTGCTATTTGTAAAAGAAAAAAATCCCTCCTTTTTAATTTCATGGGGGGCAGGTGGTGCGAACCCGCCGCTTGCCACTGCGGCGTTATACACGAGTTTTAAATTCGGGAGATTTCGGTCCTCCTTATCTCTACATCGGAGCACGACAAAGGTGAACCGTTTTAAAATTTTAATTGCATCTTGATGTCGCAAACTGACGGCGTATAATGTGATGCGAAGGAATTCGTTAGGAGAACGCGTATACATCCATTATGTTATGTCCGGGAACTTAATGTTATACGAGTTAATAACCATAGCTGAAATGTATTAGATATGCAGGCATAATTCATGCAAAATGACCATAAATATTCCTAATATATTGTGGTATACGTTTAGTTACGCTAAAATGTTCCGAATATACACATCGCTGTACTAACAAGTAAAGCTCTTTAAGTATCTAATTCGGATTCTTTAGAATATCTTGAGATATGGAGACGATTTCATGCAGACGACGGAAATTCGCTTTGAAGAGGAGAAATACCCCTTTGAAAATTGATTGATTTTAAGTGTTTTCTATATAATTATTGAACCGCAAGAGATAGAAGTGACGGCTGAATGTAAACGTTATTTTACATCGGCACTTTTGAGAAATACACAGAGTGTTTTATTTAAACACACATATAATAAGTATACAGGCTGTCCCACCGAACTGGTTCGTTAGATTTTTTTGAACTTCTAGCAGGAATTTGATTTTGAAACTTACAGTATTGTCATGGCCCACTGTGGTCTATTTAAGGAAAATATTTTCAACTTTGTAGCACTTTCGATATACAGGGTGTTGATATCAACTTTCTTATTTTAAATGGAATGGTCCAATTTTTATCGGTGCAATGAATGTATCGAGTCATTTGCAATTAGTTTATGTGGGGGTTCCCTATCCCTAAACTCAACTGTTTTTGAGATATTTGCAATTTTGTTGATTTTTTGACGTTTGCACTGTTTCAAGTGAAATTAAATAGCTGGTGAGGTATCAGATATTTAGTGGTTCTACTAATGTCGATGTAAGTACAAAAACGTAGGTAGAAAGTGTTATGGCAAAAATGACCGAACCACATACAGGGTGTTTTAGTACATAAAATATTTTTTTCCTAAAAACACTGTATATTATTTTTTAGAATTATGCCTTATCTTTTTTTGCATTGTTTGGTTTCCATACTTGGGATATTTATCACTGGAAGTTTTCCAATTATTAGCAAATTTTATGTAATTATAATTATAAAATATTAATAAGCCTTAATTATTATGCGACAGCAAATTACATGTTAATATTTTTGCCTGCTTATTAAATACATCGAAAATAAGTCAAATTAAAAAAAAAAAACTAAGAAACTATTATTCTGCAAGAATATTTATATTGGGCATTTTCGAAGACATTTAATAGTTTGTTCCTGATTTATGTTAATTGTCTGTATCCCTTAATACCTAGTTTAATACAAAAAGCCAAGAGGCTGCATTGTTTTCGGAGATTCCATGTCAGGCGGCTACCCTACAAAGAAAATACCTGGTTTAGTAAGTGAACAATATTTGAAATATTATGGGTGTATTTAGGATATCTACTTTAATTTCCCTTTGTATTTTATTTTTTTTAGGTTTTTATTCATTGCAAATAAGTGGAGGTATCTATTCATTGTTACATTCTTCATGAATGTAGAATAAGTCTAAAATGTTATTTGTATATGTAACTTTCAATGTTTTTCTTATTTCTTTCGATTTACAATATTTTACTTGTTAGAAGAAAATGTGTGAAGGAGTTGACAGCGTTAGAACTTTCTATAAAAGATATGACTTTTTAATACTGCATAGGTTTATCACTACGCAATTTGGTAAATTACCGACAATGGATATCACTTGTTTGTTAGCACATCTCATGGCCTACTAATATCTAACAATTAATGTACGTTCTCTATGACTAAAAGACATTACTGTTAGTGAACGTTAGACATCTGAAACATAAATATTTAAATAGGCTAGCCAAATAATGTACAGAGTGTTTTGTAGGAAAAAACTCATTTTATTTGTTTGAAACTTGGAATTTAGGCATGTTTTTAGCAATTTTTTGCAAGAAATGCTAATACTTCAAAAACTATTAAGAATATGTATACCAAACCCTAATATCAATCGATGTAGAATTTTGCGCTGCATTCAATGCTGTAGTAAAAAATACCATGTTCCGTTTGAAAGAAAAAAGTTTTGTTAGCTAAAAGGTATCCATATTAGAGGCGCGTTTTTGAACACCCTGTATGCGATTCAGTGATCATTGCTATAACAGCTCATAGCTACGTCCTTGTGTTTACATCGACTGTAGTAGAATCACTAAATATCTGCCATCTCATAAAATATTATTTTATTTGAAAGAGTGCAAATGTCAAAAAAATCAACGAAAATGAAAATATCTTAGAAATGGTCGAGTTTAGGGATAGGGAATACTCATATAAACTAGTTGCAAATGACTCGCCAAATTCATTAGACCGATAAAAATTATACCATTCCATTTAAAATAAGAAAGTTGATATCAACACCCTGTATACCGAAAGTGCTATAAAGTTGAAAATATTTTCCTTAAATAGATCACAGTAGGCCATGTCTACACTGCGAGTTTCAAAATCAAATTTCTGCTAGATGTTCAAAAAAAATCGAATGTCCCAGTTCGGTGAGACACCCTGTATAGTGCTTTGGAAATAGGTTTTTTAGTAAAAGTTGCTATGTTTAAATCACCTCAAATCGACTACCTGCATATTTTCAGCTATATAAAGCATTGTAGAAGTAAGTAATCTTTAGCAATATACAGTTTCCAGTGGAAACGCACTGCCATACATTTTTTGGAACCAATGTATACAGGCTAATTCATTTTCGATCCTCCCCATTGGAAAGTTGCTAAAGTTTTTGGTTATGATGATACCGAAAAGAAAATAGATTTAGAGGAAATGACGTGCGAGATTAAAAAAAAGAATCGGAAAAATGCGATTTTTTCATTTTGTCCATAGCACTTTTATTTGGCCTTGCAGAGAAAAACTAAAGACACATTCTCAAGGCCACTTTTAATCGTATATGTAATGGTCAACGTGAAATATTTGTAGGTGTATATTTTATACGACGTTTCGGTTATATCCGGCAATCATAAACTTTCTTATTTCGTATGCACGTCATATTGGACTTTGACACCGCCAGAAAGAGTTTTTTTTTATTTCGACCATGTTTACAAAAGTTTTTGGTATTATGCTTTAATTAACAAAGAATCCAATTTAAGATTAAATAAGGTAGCCATGAAATTTCGAACGGTCAATTACTTAATACTAATTATCGTTACCTTAGTACGTACCAGAAAAATGTCGTATACCAATGAAGAGAAACGAGATATGTTATGTATTCTTTAACCATCGAACCAAAATACAACAATAGCGAGTACAAGATATTTAGAATTATATCTTGAACGACGACAACCATATCGCATGTACCATTTAGGTAACAGCTGGTATCTTTAACGTATTCTTACATATTAATGTCTTCTTGGTTTCTCTTTATCGTCTAGCATTGCATCAACCCGCTCAACGTAATTTTCTTTATCTAAGGTGACCACAGTGTTACCTTAGTCAGATTTTATACAGTGAGGACACGTGGGTTGGAACAAATTCATTTAAAATTCAAAGGTTTGTTTTTTTTGAAAAACGCTGGGGCACTTCGACTTTTGTTTTTAGCTGGAGATTTTTTTTTATGGTACTTTCATGTATACAGCGTGGCCCAAAAAATAAGTTACGTCCCTAAACTACAGTTTTTCAAATGGGAACATCTATTTTCTTTATTCTTTGGAATTCTGCATCGAATTATAAGTATGTTTCCTGTACCATATCCTATACCTAAACTCAACAGTTACCGAGACATTCATGATTGAATTAATGAAGTCTATATCTCTGGGGATTTATTTTTGTATCGAGCAGAACATGCCATTGTGTATTTATTTTTTTTATTATTCTGGTATTTTCGATAGTTGACTTGTAACTTGTCAACGTATAGTGATACTTCAAGTAAGTAATTGTCAAGTGCAGTTGTAACGTTTAACTGTGAAGCAACGTAGTGAAATTTTGATGATTGTAGGATATGGTGACAGGAATCGACACAATTCCCTCAAAAAGTAAATGTATGGGCCGGAATTGCGGGTACCTCAATTGTAGGCTCCTTTTTTATTGAGGGAATACTTAATTCTGAAAATTACTTAAATCTACTACTAAATTCCATAATACCAAGTTTAAATTCGCTTTACCTAAATTGTGAGAACCCAAATATACCGGTAGATATGGTTGCAATAGGATGGAGCGCCCTCACACTATTCGCGGACTGTAGAGATTACCTACATAATGACAAAAATACTCCGAAACTGTGGTACTGGTAAGCTGCAAACTTCTCCCAGATCCCTCACCACAAACTGCACTAACCTGAAACGAACTGAACTGACTCACTTCAGTGTATCTGCTGATGATGATAGCTTTGCTATCGAAACGTACGTCTAGTTTAGTGCAGTTTGTGGTGAGGGGTCTAGAATACCTACATAATACTTTCCCAAACTGATGGATCGGAAAGAGAGGTTATATCGAATGGCTAGCTAGGTCTCCGGACCTAACCCCATTAGATTTTTATCTACGGGGTTATCTGAAATCCAAAGTATACCTCAATAAACCAGAAAATATTGAAGAACTGAAGAATAGAATAGTCGAAATACAACAAATCCCGCCACAGACTTTAATTGAAGTTAACGAATTAATGTATTTCTGCTTTAACTGAAGTGTTACAAGAAATTGAATATCGACTTGCCTTTCTTCTGTTTTTTTTAATAAATTTACAAAAAATAAACCCCTTAATTTTAAATGAATTTGCTCTAACTCACGCGTTCTTACAAATTTTGAAAGAAATCAATCGTAAATTCCTCGATAATTGAATTTGGGTATAGGAGAGAATGCATGAAATATACTTGGAATTGGCCGACCCTTCTTTCGGCATTACCAAATCGCAAATTAAAAAATCCATCAATTAATGGATACATAATCAGTCCAGAGAGTGGTGGCAAAAATCACCGGGACAAAGACAGGCAAAAGAGTTCTTAAAGGAGCAGAGGCCTGAATTCAGGAGAGATCTACTGAATAAAGACAGGAAGACTGTCAAAATGATTGTAGGTCTGCTGACTGATCATCGTAGACTGAATAGGCATATGTGCAACATAGGCCTGGTAGATGATGCAAACTGCAGATACTGCCAACAGGAGGAAGAAACACTAGTTCATGTGCTGTGGCAATGTGAAGATCTGGCGAGGACAAGGTTTCTAGTAATGGGGGAGGAGAACCCCACAACTAGTAGCTACATAAAGAAGCCGCTCTCAAAGATGATAGGCCTAATTAAGAGGGCAAAATTAGAGACCGTCCTCTAGAAAAAAGGGGCTCACAATAGATTTGAAAAGGTCGCGGTGAAACAGGTTCATGGGCCACCCCAATCATAATCTAATCTAATCTTAATCTACTTGGAATTGGATGTAGAATTCAAAAAAGAAATAAAAAATAGGTGTTTTTGTTTAAGAAAATTTAGTTATTCGTTACAACGTTTTTTGGGCCATACTTTATACATGAATTCCTCAAAAACAAAACCTGTGATGTTTGATGAATGAATGAATGAAAATGAATTTGTTCCAATCCACGCGTGCTTACTGTATAAAACAATTTTTATCTTTAACTTCTTTAGCGATGTTAATTTCTTTGCGTGTAACATTTGGACGACAACGTTGGCTGAAATTTGCGATCATCAAATGAACTGATCGCCACTTATATGCCAGCTTAGTTTTTGTTATCAAATAAAGATTACAATTTTGATAGTTTCTTTAAGCTCATTAATATTTCGATCTTTAGATGATGAAAAATTGTAAACAATGGACCAAAATGTTAATAGCTACACTGTATATTTAGCATTAAGTTAATTCAAGTTTCAATGAAATATTTAAACGTGAAAGTCGATAATAATTTAGCATAGTTAGCACATTGAACGAATTTTCTTACTATTGTTGCGATTTATGACACAACCCAAATTAATTGAACTGGGATGGAAATCATTCATTGGTGCTTACCTTATAAAGAAAGCTAGTAGAAAACAAAAATAAAATACACTTATTATTTTATGATGTATTGCGAGACATCTTGACTTTCTAAGGCAACTTAGGTGAATTACAAAAATGTGTTAGTTTCTATCGAAATATAAAATTTAATGGAACATTCATTAGAAAATGTTCGGAGTATTAAGTGAGTTGACATAAATGCTGGAACACTGAAAACAGTCGTTAGAAAAAAAGAAATTTTTAGGTGTGTATTAACCCACGTTTTTACTATTATTGAATTGAGAGGAAAAAGTATCGTATGCGAGATACATTTACAAAAATTAGAAATTTGCGCAATTAATGTCGCCATATATCTTCGTTGAAGCGTCTATAAATATGTCCATAAATAAATAGAAATATAGAACGTTTTTTAGAGATTTATCTTGCGAAACTCCGTGAACAGTTAGTCAGTCACATATCAACTATTTCTCTTAGTTACTATCAATTAATATTCTCATGAGCATATATCCTTCCTTTTCTAGCGTTTACGAGATAGCCGTTTCGGAGTTTAAATTCATGTAAATTAAATTGCCGGCATTCAAATTTATATGATTTTACCGTAGAATTTCTTGTTAGAAGTTTGTAAGTGCTTTATCGGCAGTTAATTTGGTAAAGCGATGACATAATTTACTTAACACATTCAAGTGTGTGAATTGGAAGTTGCAAATGTTCTAAAATTACAGTTGAATTGAAATAAATGAAAAAGTTCAAATATGATTTTTAAATCGAGTTGAATACCTGCTGATTTATTTATTTAATTGCCCAACAGAAAATTTCCAATTACAGGACAATTATAAATAATACGTGAATCGGTAAGAAACAAATAAAGAAAATATATCCATAATAAATATGCTTAAATAATACATTTAATAAAAAAGAAAAATGAAACAGTTAAATTGATGAAAAGAAATAACTGCATTTTCACGAAGTCTGATAAAGGTAAAGCTCTAGTAATTTCGCTCCTGCATTAGCGGAATGGTTTAATGGAGTTCGACTAGTGCGAGGGGCTGCGAGTTCAAATCTCCGGTCAAGACCGGTTTTTCCCAGCCTGTAATGATGATTAGGAGGGAAATTTGGCTATGCGAAATGCCTGAGAAACACTAAATTCGTAGGCTTTATCTATCCCGAAAACAATCTAAATATGAAAAAATACAGTGCAAGATTTATATAAGTACAGAATGCCTGCAGAGGAAGAGGAGTATATAATATTTCATCTTTAAAAGTGTCCACATTAATTCCCATCTTAAAACGCAGGTGGTGTTATTACATCCATCGATGGCAAATATACTGAAGTGGGAAGAAAAATGTAGGGCAATATACAGGGTGTCACTACATTCGCGTCCTTTTATATACGAAAAGTGTGGTAACATATTTTCAATTTTGTTTTATTAAGGGTTATATAGGTTCAGAAGGACCACATTTCAAAATTATTTGGAAGTATACAGGGTAACTCAAAGAAAAGTTACACACCGAAGTTGTGAAAAATTAAATGGAACAGCCTGTATAGTATGACATATTTTGATAGTACAGACTAAATAAAGGCAAGTAATCTAGAACCTTTCTTTTGGAGCGGAGTAACCTTGGACAACTTTAATTTTTGGGGAAATATTCCAGTTTCAAAAGATAAATTAATTAAGAAGGTTAAAGGTTTAAGTATTGAGTTCGAAACTCTTTTCAATAAATTACATGGGACATCATCATAACCCGCTGATGTTTTATTTTTTACTTTATTCAACAATTTTCAACTTCTGATTCATGGTATGGAATAGCGCACATACTATTTAAAATGTTGTTATCACTATAGGAAATTTGACGGTTATAAGAAATTTTAGAGACATCTTCTACAGACTGAATAAAATATTTATTAAACAATTCAACAATTCAATTCAAATATTTCGTATGGATCACTTACGTTATTCCCATTATTTTCTAAGGTATTATTTTCGTGTTTACTGTAATTACCTGTCATCTCATGTATAATAGCCCAAGCTGTCTTTATTGAGTTGTCTGAATCAGTTATTTTTTTTGAATAAAAGTTGCGTTTTGTTTCCTGTAGTAATTTTCGATGTCTTTAAGAACAGTAAATTTCTTTTGCAAAATATACAAATCATTAATACTTTGACTAGAACGCTTTACCTCATCGGTGATCCATTTGTTTTTATACTTATCTCCCATAATTCTTCTTACGCATGGAAAGCAGGTATTTAAGCATTTCATAAAAATCCCATAGAAGTAATCAAAAGCGCAATTCATATCGTTAATAATAAATAGTTATTAACTAGTATGATTAGATTATCATTTGTTTCCAAGTTATTATCTTTTGTTTTTTATATTTAATTTTCAGTTAATTAGGTAGTCTTTAAAGAGAGCTTTTCAACCATGTATAACATAGTTGAAGTTGTTTTATTTATAGCGGATATATTGACAAAAAAGAAAATTATCTCTAATATAAAATTAGTAGGCTATGAAATTGATCACCGATGGAAAATGAAAGCTGAGAGATGTACTAATTGTAAGTAAAATACTGTAAAATAACTAAAAAGATACTAACAGTTAGTTTCAGACAACAGAACAGATTCTCTAATAAAATCAGGAAGCAATGGAATTAAACGTCATGACGTTTAATTTGACAGTGAAATTAGTAGGCTATGAAGCTGATTACAGATGGAAAATGAAATAGACACGATATGTTAAATAATACTATAAAATAACAAAAAGACGACAAAAGTTGCAAATTTAAAAAGAAAAGAACAGGTACTGAAAGTTCAATTAAAGAAACTCTTCAAAATGACGACCATTCTATTCCACACACTTTGACACCTTATTCTAACAGAGTTACAAATTCTTCGAAGTGTGTTTCTGTTTACTGATTTTAGCATCTCTAATACTCGTTGCTCTAAAATTTCCCGAATTTCCGGCGGTTCAAAACTAAGTACTTCGTTCTTAGTGGTGCCCCATAAATAAAAATCAATGGGAGTAAGATCAAGTGATCTCGCAGGCCATTGCATTGGTCCATTATTTGATACCACTCTCTCATTAAAGTTTTCTCTCAAATAATGTTGCACGTCACTAGTATTGTGGGCCGTGCAATCAGGTGTTTTGCATGTCGTCAGGATTAATAATTTGCCTCAAAGCAGGCATTATCTCGCTGGTTAGTAGCTCCAAATCGTGTTTCATCTGTCCACAGTATTTTGCTAGGAAAATTAGCATCATTTTCACAGTTTTGTATGTATCACCTGCTAAACTCTAGTTTCCGGTGATAGTCTTTATCGATTAAACCTTGTGAAATGGTTGCTTTGTATGGATGGTATTTTATTTCTGGAAGTGTCAATAGATAAACTTAAAACTATGGACAATACACATATACATACGCTAAATAAAAAATTGTATGTGATATATATGATAAAATGAAATGTAATTCCTTAAAAAAGGAAAATATGTAGAATAAAAACGTTGTTTTATTTGTTGTATGTCGTGTAGTATGTCCAATGCACCCGAAATGTACAATCAGGCATATAAATTAATAAACTTTTGTCAAGAAGGATGTTATGCTTTTTAAATTATCCAGTATATATTTTTCAATTTTATAGCAATCAATGCAAAGTTCTTTGTCAGCTAACCAAAACCACAAACATATTTAAAAACAAAATGTTTTAGTTACAAAAAACAAAAATCTTATAATACACACTAATTCAAAGAGATTTTTTTAATTTAACAGTATAATAGAATATAAATTTTAATTAATTACATAAATAAAGTTAACAATTGTTTTTTTTTTACAAGTGGAATTTTTAATCAGGTAAAATTTATTTACACTCAAGAATAAAAAATCCATTCTCAATCAAAACATTATAAAATTGTAATTTAAAGTATTGATTGAGAATTATTGTTTTTACTATTTTCGCCAAAAAAATATTTAATAAGGCGAAATAAAAAAATAGAAAGAAACAAATCAAAATGTGAACCCCTTAATGCAACTAACTTAATCGAATAATCTTACTTATTTATATTCCCTGATATTTTGGTATTATCCGTTTAGCAAAATAAAAGTTTGCGGCTATTCTATTGTAGTATTGCAGTTGCTGCTTGTGTGGGTATTCTTACGAATGCACTGTTCTTTACATATGTTCATATTATACCAACATTCGTTAACCACCATCATATTACTACTATGCACGCTATCCTTTAGCAGTTCTGTATCATTAATTACTTCTTATTCTCTTCTACATCATCAGCGAAAAAGGAATCAATCAGTGATTAAAGAAATCGTTAAACTCGGTTTAATAACTTATACATACACATGTTTTATAGCAAGACAAGCTGCATTATTATTCCTTTTTAGGAGGTATAAGTTATGTATATGTTTGCGTTGGTTATTTAAAGTAACTACAGTTCAGTAACCTTCAACGTGCATATTAAAACATACTGAGGGCTTGAAATGATATGTTATAAATTCATTATGTTTTTACGCTGGAATTAATTATGTGTGTATGGATACTTTGCATTAAGTATTTTATTTAAAGTTGTGTTAATTATTTCTGGCGACAAATGGCTATTTTCGAAAGGAAAATTGATACAAGCTCACATAACATAATCTAAGTTAATATCCACATGATGCGTGTATACCGCCAATGAATTCAATTAAAATGGTAATGAAACCAGTGCTCAATTTGCTATATATTTTCGCACAGAATAATGACTTTGTATAACATAATGTTAATTTTCTTATATGCATACATTGGTGCTACAAATTGTTTAGTTCGGATTCTTGTCAAAGAATATATCTATAATTACTTGTCACTTTGCTTATAAGTTATATTTCTGTAACATCCTCTTAATTATTAAAAAAATAACAAGTTCCAACTAGATTGGATATCCATCATTAAACAGTAGGTAGTAAAAAAATTATATACCTTTTTTCTGAGGGAAAAGCCATCAGAGAGTATATTCATTTATTCGACAGATATTATCTAAACTTTCGGTTAAGATGCATTCCTTTAACTGTAATTTTTTTTTTTCATCCGATAGATTAATAGTCAACGGCAAACTTCATTAGTTGAATCTGACAGAAGACGAAATATCAGGTAAATTTCTGTAAAAGGTATTCTTTACATGAAAATCCGGACGAAACTGAGGTGAGGTAAAAAAATAGTGCGTTTATTGCCTGTGAAGATCGAAGGATGTTCCAAGGCCATACGAACCATGGGTATAAATTTTGTGATTTTATTACACAACAGGAATTCCACTAAAAGTTCAAATAGATGAATCAAATGAATTCATTAACTTTATGAAAATTATGCTCATGTATAGTGTAGGTATCAACTAAAGGTAATATTAATGAGAGTTGTAGTAATTTGGTGTTGGTCATTAATACTATAGGTGAATTAACATAACGCTGCAAAAAATATAATTTATACCACCGCTAAGATCAGGATTTTGGAAACCATTTATGACATTTATTTTATTAAAGAAAAAAAATGAACCGTAAAGTGTTAATTGACTAAAAAGATATACATAAATCCCACCATTATTATCTGGGACATTAACTGTAATCTACCTATCGGAAACTAGTTAGCAATGCGTACTGATGAAATATATATCTAGTTTAAATAAAAATTAAAAACTAATATACTTAGTAGCGGTAAAAGTTAAATGTGACGTATTATCTATAAAACCGTTACTTACAGGAAGTAAGATAAACGAAACTGTATCGATCATTTCTCGGGAATATGCAAATGCATAAATTAAAAAAGAAAAAAAAAATGGGATTAAATATATCATTAATTTCATTATTATATATGTTGACCACTTTACAATATATCATAGGATTATAATTATAACCCTTTTCTACCTTACCCTCGTCCTGAAGATTAGGTATTATGGTGGTAAACATTAGAAGTGTCAGGGGTTGAAGCGAGGGGGTACGTAACCAGGTATGCAGGTAAATGCAATGACAGGGCTGCACCGGTGTTATGCAAGAGGTTACTCAGGTATTATAAGCGGGTGAGAGTCTTTGGGACTTTAGGGAAGTTGCGCCTGTTTTTTTTTTTGTTATCTGCCCTTTAGGGGTGTAATTTACGCCGTTCTAAAACAGTGGCGTAGTTAGCCACACGGCAGAAACGACTGACCTAATATTCGATTTCATTTATGTTTAATAAAAGTTGCGATTTTAATTACTTGATTTAGATATATCTTCAAAAAAAAAATCACTAAATTAAAATTGGCTTAATAAGTAAACAAACAAAAAATGAAATTAGAATAGGGAAATAGTACAATAGTAAATCTTTACCAAAATTCAACACTGATGTGTACTGTGGATGTATGTATGTCCACATGATATTTGTATGTGGACAGGTCTCTAACACATAGGCAAACACAAATTACAGGGAACGTTGGGGAATATCACCCATCGCAACAAAACCGCAATAAAGCGCAAACGTTTTTCATGAAAAAATGTTGGAGATTTGCTACCATGATCTTCATATTCATTCTTCAATGAGCATATCAGTCTATTATTGTACACCATTTTGACATCTGTAGTAAGAGAAGTCGGTAGTTTTGATAATTAGTAATCGCAAAGAGACTCTATCAGGTTAAAATTAAGGGAATTAACATTTTAAACTTTTACGTAAACTTGTATTTCATGGTAATTAATTAAACGTTTGTCTTGGTGCTTCAATTTTAATGGTTGCAAGAGGTTGTGGCGTTGCGCGATGAAATTCGACAATATTTACTACAAATGATGTAAAAACGTATAATTGCGTAGGAGATGATTACTGCATAAAAACTAGATGTATAAGTACGGTTTGCTTCAGGCAGGATTCTTACAATTAGTAAATAGTTGTTAATAAATGGAGCGATGTTAGGTTATTTGTACATTAAGATACCTATTTTGCAATGCATAATCTCCATAATTACGATCAATTTAGATTGATTAAACTATTTGTTGTATTTAATATGAAATTCAAGCATTTACAACTTCAGTTTGAAAATTGGCGTAACAAATATTTGTTAGTTAAAATTCAATTTTGTTATTAGGTCCACAGTAATTTAATTATTATTATTATTATTAATGATTAATAAATTTTATTACTGTATATATTCAATCTTAATAAACAAATTGTATTAAATATTAGAAAATTACATACAAAAAATACATATATTCTAGAATAAATAAAACTTCTCCATCTAAATTAAATTGACAAATAAGAGCATAAATATGGCAACGAAAAAGTCCTTTTCAAAGTACAATTTCAAAATAAGAACTCTGGGAACATTTATTCTACAGCATTACAAAAAAGAATTCTTAGTCACTAATATGTTAAAAGCCATTGTATATTTCAAAGCCAAGTATCATGCAGTTTATTTACTAAATAAAAGATTTGATCTACAATGGTCCTGTTGATTCACTCGATTCCAGCACATAGAGTAATTGTTTAGGGAAAGGATTTCGGAACCTAGTATGTATATTCCAGGTATTCATTGAACGTTTTCGTGCCACATTTATATTTGAAAAGTTTTATCAGTAATAACAATAAGAAGTAAAATAAGCAATCAATATAAAGACACAAAATGTTGATCTCAATCATCTGTGTCTCAACCCCCAAAGTTTATAGTATCTTCGGTAAAACGAAAGATGCATCTGAAAATGTATTTTTTGTCTAAAAGTTAGTCTAGTCTAAAAAAAAAAGTCAATTTGTTTGAATAATTCCATTTGAAGTTTATTGATCCGAATTATTTGGAATATATTTAAGTATTCTACTGCTATACAAAGTGAGTCAGTAGTTCGATATCGGTCGATATTTACTTTAACATCTCTCATAAAAGATTTTTCAATGTGGCATCCTACATGACGGAAAGAAGTGCATGTTCTAAAAATATTTTCACGTTCACAGGGAGTATCAATTTTCTAGGACCGTACTCAACTTAATTTTTTCAAATGAAACCATACTTATTTTTTTAGGCATGCTGATTTGTTGTGGTGAATGTTACAAATACATATGTTCGTTTCAAATTTCGAATGCAAGATTGCAAGTTATTTGACTTTTTACATAAAATTTTCAAAATGCAGGTGTTCATTTAACATTTTTCCCGGCATTATCATTAACAATTGAACTCTAAAATTTGCTGTGCTGCTTAGGAAAGCTTAGATCTTTTTTATGAATTGAATGTCATTTGATAGAATTATACAGGGTGGTCTCCAGAAGCAATCAATTTTTGTAATATTTAAACGGCTTTTACTTTGTTATTTTAAATTGACCACCGTATATTTTTTATTTCATCATATATGCACTTTTTTATGATCTTTCATTTTTGTTAGCAGTAGGGCATATCTAAAACTTATACTTTCTGAGATAATTCAACATTTTTATAAATTGTCCCACAAATAACATTTATTCATAAAAGGAAGACGGTGATACTATTTTTTATGACATTACCAAATGTCAAACACGCTGTGCTAATTAAATTTTCTTTATCTAGTGTTAATTAAAATGAATTTCAATCGCGTGGAGCTTGTTGATATGGTGTATGTTTTGTGTGAAGGAGAACGACATTATATGCTTGCTTCCCGAATTTACGGTCAACGATTTCCTAATCACAGACATCCCACTGCTCTGACGTTTGAAAAACATCGAAAAAGGTTTAAACGTACAGGAGAAATTAAATACGAAAAAAAAAGAATGCGAAAAGCGCATTACGCCATGAAGAAAATTATCACCTTGTATAATTTCACTATATAGCATTCAATTCATAAGGAAAGTCTAAGCTTTCCTAAGCTACTCAGCAAATTTTAGAGTTTAATTGTCAATAATAATGCCGGAAAAAAATGTTAAATGAACACGTGCATTTTGAAAATTTTATATAAAAAGTTAAATAACTTGGCAACCTTGCATTCGAAATTAGAAACGAACATATGTATTTGTAGCATTCATTACAACAAATAAACATGCCTAAAAAAATAAGTATGGTTTCATTTGAAAAAATTAAGTTGAGTACGGTCCTGGAAAATTGGTACACCTCGTGAACGTGAAATTATTTTTAGAACATGCACGTCTTTCCGTCAGGTATGAAGCCACATTGAAAAATCTTTTATGATAGATGTTAAAGTCAATATCGACCGATATCGGACTATTGACTCACCCGGTGCAAGTATATATCGTTATATTATCACTCAAATTATAAAATTTCTGCCCGGATTATAATTTTTTATTCATATAATTTTTTGTACATGACATCTCAATTGATAAATCAACACAATGTTTAAAACAAACAGTCAACAAAAATCTTGGTTGCGTGAGTTCACATGCTAGATAAGAATATATATCAAATTATCAAAATTAATCCTGACATTTATTAATGTCAAGTAGGCCACTTATTTCTCCTATTTCCTAAAGATTGCCGAAAAATCATGGACTCCAGCTATGAGATTTTATCTTACAAACATTTTTCTTCCCGATCAAAAACACACGCATTTAACCCCTAAATAAAATCCGTGCTGCAACCAAATTTGAGTCCTGTGTACCTGCTTAATATTAAAAACCAAACATGCCAGAACAATATATACTTTCATAATTTAATATCACGGCTCATAGAAATAAAAATGTACTTATTTTAATTGGATTAAATTATTATTTCAATTTACAATAAGATTAGAATCAACTAATGATTAAAAATTCTGTAGGAAACAAAATCATTTACTCCTACTAACTGTAATAAACCGATGTTGCTAAAACTTACTTTAGAAATAAAAATAAGTCTGGCATAAGATTATTAGACGAGCGTTAAAGAGAAGGGGTAATATTCTGCTTCTTAGCTGTAATTTGTGTTGCCTACGCATTAGAGGATTGTCCAAATAGTTAGTTCTTTAACTGTACATATTTTGAGCAAAGCAAAGGATTTTAAGTATTAAAACACGAAACACTACTAGGAAATTGGTGTAAATGTACTAACCGTTTAAATGATTAATATTACGTTTAATTAGAGCAAACTATCTGGACGATACAAGGTAAAACAGCAGTAATCCAATAGGTCATATGCTGACAACCAAAAAATGAAAACTTGATGAGATTGTTACAATAGGCAAGAACATGAGAGAAACCATATTTTGGTACCAGCAAAAATTAAAATGGAAATTATCAGAAAGAACATCAAGAAAGGGTGCTAGAGGAAATCGAAAGATTGAATAATGCATAAAATGAATAATAAACAAAATTTTGAAAATTATAACCATAACCCGAAGCCATATTAAAGCAGCTGTAATCAACCAAGCAGATAAGATCCTTAATAAAATAATAATAATACCTGTCCTTTCAAAGACAAAATTATTAAGTATTATTATTAACATATTTTTATCAGTATTGTTTCATATCATTTTATATTATTGTAGATTACCTCCTGAAGAAGTTACAAATTAAATGAGAAAATATTGAGGTCCTAAAAATGTAGTTAAATTTTAATTAAATATAACGCATTACCCAAATGATTTTATATCCTAAAGTCCGGTCGGGTCGGTGGTTCTTTTCAAATGATAATAGTATACATAAAATAGATGGCAGCACTTTAATTTTGACAAAATATTCGCCAATTTTGATGAAATAATGCTAAATCCCATGTCCCTATACGAGTGTATTGAAATATTTATGAACATCGTGGTGTAGCTATCAACTTTATTGAAGGTGAAGTGATATTTGAAAGGTTTAATTTATTTTCGGAGCGGTCTTTTAATATTATTTTTTATTACCAGTTTAAATACTCAGTTTGAAATCTTCGGGTAATTGTTCTGAGAAAACGAAGAAATAAAGTATAGAGAAAACACAAATAACATTTTATCGTCGTCGCAAACTAATTAAACCCGGGCAATTAAAGGTATCGTTTCAGGTACTCCAGGTAAAACCTTTGTAAGACTAATGTTTTACCGTATGGTGTGCGTTAACCCAGAAATCGTAGTGCCATATACATATGTAGGTTTCGGTGTTTTGTTATACCCTGTCGAATAGGGACCGAAAAATTTTCACAATATAACAAGCTTATGTGTTAAGTGTTATATGGGTAGTCAATCGCATACAATAGTATTTTTAAATTGTTTTATTCTACAATAAGAATGCGAACATGGTAAGTAGGAGATAATATTGGCAATAAATAAATATACTGCGGATTCTTTGGCTGTACCTTCATAACGCAGGCGATTTTTCTGTATACGAGGTTTAATCAATAAGCACCCGTGTTTGAAGTCAAGTGGTGCTGCTGAGGGAAGTTGGAATACTATACAGGGTATTCCACGTAACTGGTTCATTAAAAGTTTATGATGTTCTATTTATTTACTTATATTTGAGATTTTGCCACCAGTATCTGTTTCGTTGGGAACTATAAATGTAAAATACCTTAACCAAAGTATCACTTCCGGTTGACCGGAAATGAATGTCAACTTTCTTATTTTAAATAGAATGATATAATTTTTTATTCATTTTTGGATTCTACAACTATAAATACGTCAGTTTCCATTAGCGATTCCTATAGCTACATGTTGCCGTTTTTGAGTTATTTAAGTTTTTCTTTTTTTTTAGTCATAATCATTGCATCATTGAGAAATTAATATCTCGGTTAATACTGCAAGTAGAGACTCCAAGTTGCTATGTTATGAATGTAGATATAACTCTAAGAAACGGTAAGCACACTTTACATTCTAACACATACAGGTGTTTCAAAACTGAGGAAAAAGTGACATATTTTCAAATGCAGAAAACTCATTTTTTTTTTAAATAGAACACTCTGTATTTTACTTCGGAATTAGGAAGTAAATATCATCCCCTATCGCTTTATATGAGCATTCCTATACCTAACTTTAATATATTTTGAGATATGAGCGACTTTTTGTTAAACAGACTAAGTATTCCTTTTTAAATAGAACACCTGTATTTTAATTCGGAATTAAGAAGTAAATATCATCCCCTATCAATTTATATCAGCATTCCCTATACCTATCTTAATAGATTTAGATATGAAAAACGACTTTTTGTTAAACAGTACTAAGTAGCCCTATCTTTGCGTGTTTGTAGCTGGCTCTGAATGCGATTTAATGTCAAATTCATTGACTAACCAAAAGTGTTATGTATATCATTCTAATTACACTTTCGTACAACGCAAAATATTAATAGAAATGACTATTCGAACAGACATTCTTGTTATGGTTATTCAAAAATAATACATGAATTTGACGTGAATCCAATTCCAGAGCCAGCTACAAACAACAACAAAGGCTACTTAGTCTGTTAACAAAAAGTCGCTCATAGCTCAAAATCTATTAAAGATAGGTATAGGGAATGCTCATATAAAGTGATAGGGATATATTACTCCCTAATTCCGAATTAAAATTACAGGGGTTCTATTTAAAAAAAATTGAGTTTTCTGCATTTGAAAATATGTCAATTTGTTCCCAGTTTTGAACACCCTGTATGTTAGAATGTAAAGTGTGCTTACCGTTTCTTAAGGTTATATCTACATTCATAACATAGCAAATTTGGAATCTCTACTTATTAATACTTTATTAGTATTAACCGAGATATTAATTTCTCAATGATGCGATGATTATGACTAAAAAAAAGGAAAAATTTAAATAACTCAAAAACGGCAACATGTAGCTATAGGAATAGCTAATGAAAACTGACGTATTTATAGTTGTAGAATCCAAAAATGAATAAAAAATTATATCATTCTATTTAAAATAAGAAAGTTGACATCCATTTCCGGTCAACCGGAGTGTATTTTGGTTAAGGTATTTTACATTTATAGTTCCAATCGAACAGATACTGATGCCAAAATCTCAAATATAAGTAAATAATAGAACATCATAAACTTTTAATGAACCAGTTACGTGGAATACCCTGTAGTATTCCACCACCTATCAAAGGACTCTATAGGAAATTTCAGACTTATTTATAGGCTAGTTTCGATTTGAAAGCGCTAAAGGTATTTGGTGTATTCTGATACAAAGGAAAAAGAACAATAGGAATACGTAGTTCGTTTTTAATTATTGGGTGGAAAGAAGTACGAAGAAATAAAAAAGTTAGATTCTATCGATAGGAACTCTTTACCATCTATGATAACTGTGGGATGTTGGTTTAGGATGGAATTCAAACGTGGCCGTACATGTATCTTTGATAAGGCCTATAAGCCCCCAGGTTGCCTAGCAGACATGTTACCGAGGAAATCGTTTTAAAGCTCAATGATCTGATTACTAATCCGTACGTCAGACATAAACAGAATTTGCGTTTTACAAAAAGTTTGTGCGCTGCGGAAAAAACCGATTTATTTAATACCAAATTTTGTTTAAACTAACTATATATTGAGTTATTGAGAATTTAACCTTTTATTTATTTTAAATAACAAGATATTTTGTTGGATTAACTAATTTTTGCTTGAAATTGGTTTTTCCATGTGTAAGGGCAGTTTTCCGGCTGAATGCAACGGACTTTTGCAAAGCAATATTTAAAGACAATCGATTGTTGAGTTTACCTACAATTTACCATGGCGTGATACTAGAGGAAAAATAAACGACCTACTTTTACCACCCAAAACCCATTTGTAAAAGCAAGTAGCGTGGCAGTGTATTAAAGTATTTAATCGCCTCCCTTAATTAGTAAGGCTGATGCCAGTTGGTAAATTGGAAGAACAACACACAAAAAATAATACATTTTATATCATTAATGACTTTTTCAAATTATCCCATGTATTCTAATTTTTGTATATTTGCAATAGAAGTTTCCTGTTGTTTGTTTTACTATGCCTCTTCACTTGATTTGTTATTTATTTATATTTTATGACGTGTTTAAGGCTTTTTGCATTTTATTGAATAAATAGTATGAAAATAATATGAAATAATAGTGCTGTTATTGTAATTATTATTAATCGCTGAGCAGAATGTGCGCAAAGATGTAGGATGAGAAGGTGGTTCGAGATAAAAAATTTAAGCATTCCGAAAAAGAAATAAGAGATACTAACTTAAGGAGATTTTATTGCTTAAAGAATGACAAACAATGTTTCTGCATAATTTGCAAAAAAAAAAACTTCTTGAAATCGATCTAGATGTTGATTTTTGAAATGTTGAAAAGTTGCTAAGTTGATTAGACAATTTATTCATATATTCACATCTCAAAGACTAAGGCGAATGTACTTAAATCCGTTTACAGTTTTTCTGACATTAGCTGGCCCTTTCGTATGATATATGGTTTATTTAATTTTGTGTTTCGTAAATCTTGGCAATATCTCATTGTAAGTTCTAAAAGATCCTATTTTAATTGCAACTGCAGCGTATCTCGTTTTGAACCAACGACAAAAAAATGAAACAATGAAGGTGATGAAATAGACTATTGCTTGTATAGGCCGAAACTTATCACAACAACATTTTAGTTCTAGTTGCAAGCAAATGATGGCAATGCTGCGCTGGGCTTCTATTTTCGTGTCTAATGGTCAGATTCTACACATATCTGTAGTGCCTGCAAGGTTATCTGTAAGCGTGTAATCTATAGATGCTTACAAATTTACAAATAACCTTACAGATATTACATATATGCATTGAACCCTATCTTCAATCTCTAATACTGCATTCATATTTCCCGCATAGTATTCTAGAACGATCTAACTTCGTTTGTATCATTTTTAAAATCCTTTAATCAGTATCAAAGTATTTCGTAAATTCATTTCATCATAACAGTTTCATCGTCTTACCACTCCACATCATTAAATCAAATATCCGGAAATCCAAAATCCCACATTAATGTTGCTTAGTGGCATGCTACATCTTACTATTGCCAATTTTTGTTTTGGTGTGCTTTCATACTTATTTCGTTCTTTGAGAGACAGGAGCATACTACCTACTTTGGTCCACATATGAGATATATTCTCAAATAATAAACTGATGTTGCTGCAGAATAGAGATAGATGTAAAAATTACATTTTACACTGGTTATATAAACAAATACGTAAAGAAAGTCGTCATTATTAACCACATCCACTTAGAGCTTTAATTAATAGTATTTGTTAAAAATTTGGAACATTTCTTATATAACATTACTAAAGTAGTGATAATATATGAAAATGTATTTTAAATGTAAACGTATTTATTGTTAATTTTATAAACACGTAAAGTTTCAGTTCTGTGTTCTTGATGTTAACTATGTCAGGTGCGTTGTATTCTTATTAACCCTGTAACAAATAAATTGTATGAATATAAAGGGTACCTTAAATCTCATAGATGACGCTCTTTTCATCACTCCAACGTAGTAAAATGAGAATGAATGTCCTCAATGCTTAAAAATACTTAAATACAGTTACATTTTGAGAATCTTCCATTTTTTTTTTCGTGTATTTCTTTAGTCAGTACATTCGACATTAATAACAACATTGATTCTTCGTTTGATAATAAACGAGTCTTAACCAAATTATTTTACTATTTTCCAACGCATTTTGAGAGACTAAATTGTTTTAACGAAAATCCTTGTTGGCATTTGTTAATTCAAACAGAAACTACAAGGACTTATGTAAAAATATGTGAAATTTCCTACACGCAATTTTAGATTCAGTGACTAGCACCTTATTGACACGTACGAATTAAAAATAAAAATCACACTGAACTGTATTTTACAGCTTCTTTTATATAGTTAAATTAGATTTAAGCATCTTATAAAGTACTCGTTTATTTTTTTCGTCAAATTAGTATTTTGTATGGTAGCCCTTAGTCTGGATAACCGCCTTGAGTCGGTTTGGCATCCACTCCTCAAGATCTCTTTGAGTTGTGGAGACATTTTCCGCCATTCTTCAAGCAGCGTCTTTTTTAATTCCTTTTTGTTGGATACCTTATGCTCACGTATATTTTTGTCCAACAAAGCCCAAACCGTTACGCTATCAACACTATGCTTCATAGTTGCTTTTAAATTTTCTTTGTATTCGGTTTTTCTCAAACAGGACAAACCATCGCAGCCAAAAATACTGAATTTCGAGTCGATGTAAAAATTACTTTATTGCAGAGTTCTGAACTTTTCGAAATGTGCTCCTTTGCAAAGGGAAACAGGAAAGGGTGATCCCTTTTGCTAATGAACGGCTTTTGCGAGATACTCGGCCATTGAAACTGTACTTGCGGAACACGTGGCAAACAGTTTCAGCAGTACACGACCTCCCTAATTCTTACTGGACCTCATATAGCTAATTTTGTAACTGACAATTCAGGATTCGCCTTGATTTTCCAGACAATATATCGTTCGTCCGTTAGGTTGAAAATGTTGTTGATGCTGCTCAATCATTATATGACGCGCCATTTTTTAAGACCAAATAACAGCACGCAGGTTTGCGCGATGAGACTAAAATTTACCAATTTTGGCTTACAATCGATTTCTGACATAACCATGGTAAAAGTAACAAAAAACGATCAAGGGAACAGACAAATAAGCCTGTGAAGTAGCAAATATTGGCTTGACGTGTAATTACTGTTCTCTTCTTGCAGGAGTATACTTTCGTAACTTCCGTTTTGGGCAATATATTCGTTGAATATGCAACTAGATACCTACACTCAAATTTCATTGATAACTTTCTTAGTTTTCAATTTACAGCGATCTATGTTTTGAAACGGATGCTGCATCAAATAAGCTGTGAGCCACTGTACCCTTTTTTTTAACAGAGTTGCATGTAGTAAGATGTGGTGACTTATCTATCACCTACGCCATTGGTAGTGATCAAGGACGGTAAAACGAAATTTTTACCTGCATTGTACATATCCGTATCGCAGGTTAAAAGGCATTCGAATCGTATTCTCGTTTGTCGCAATGTACACGGTCAGATATTATGATAATACGACCTATTTCAAAGTGATCATGACAACACGGGCTCTCGTGGCTGGAGAATGCGTGCCCATGGCAGCGCCGAATGTTTGCCGGCTATTGTACCTGACGTCGTCGAGTGCGGACCCCAATTTGAACTTGGGTGGGGGGTGCCTCTGCCAGAATTAATTTTAATTTTGTTAGAGCTTTTCGCGTGTGCGTTCGTACGTGATTTATGTCTGGGAACAAGATGCTGCGGAGGTAGGAAAAGAAGCAGCCGAAATGATGTATAAGATACCCGTATTAACCGTAAATAAGAATAGAATTTTAAAGGAAATATCAAGATAAAGTGAAATTTGTCGTCTTAAGCAACTGTATACAAGGAAAAATATGTTTCCAAAATATAACGTAGGTTTGAAAAATAGAAATTGTTCAATTTTTTACTCAACAATTATTAACTTACTTAAAAGTCTATACCATTATGCGTAAGGCTGGCAAAGATGAGTACCATTTACTGCGTTTTCTTGAACAGCTTTCTCCCTTAATTTGCATGAAAATTGACCTCCATTTTTTCTTCTTTTATTTTAGTCCATTCTATTCCTCTTTTTACCGCTGTTTCCTTTACACCCCCACTACATATTTTTCTTGGTCTTCCTCGTGTATGTCATTGCTCATACAGCAGATATGTCTGAGCCATCCCAGCTGTCCCTATTATGTTTCTTCTTGTCTGCTCCTTATGTTTGACTGCTGTCTAAATACTTCATTTTTTCTTGTTTTATCCTTTTAACCCTATATTTTGCGTAGGAATCCTATCTCCAATTATTAACCTAATTATAAATTATAAAACTTTGTAAAGTTGAAACTTTATGAACCTTGATTTTATGTCTAAAACTACTTTAAAATAAAAATAAGCAAATTTTGTACAAAGATCGGTTTCTTCAAATTACTATGAGTTTTGTATTTAATCTTCATCTTGTGTACAAAAAGTGTTTCTATAGTTTCCCTTTACACATACTATATATAGTCCAGTTCATGTTTTGAAAGAACCACTATCCTTATAGGGATTCAACCCAACAATGTCAAATTTATTTGAATACTTAGTTTTGCGTACATTGTCGCTCTAAATAGCTTGACAAATTTCATGTTGGCGAAATGTCAATCCTTTTCCTTGTATTTATGGGTTATGTTCTATTAATATGAAAATTGATAAAATAACACTGATTGTATTATTCTTTATCCCACATTAAAAATGCACAATAAAAATAATTTGTTTTATTTCCTGCTTTTGTATTTCCAGGAAAAAACATACATGGGTTCATATAATAAATTTAAAGATGATGGCGACGAGATCAATGTTAAATTAATAATAAATTCATTGGGTTCATCTTGCATCTTATCCAGTTTCCACTTTAACTAAAATTGATAAGATTAAAACCACTATGCTAAATATAATATAATTACTACACCTTTGATGACATGTTTAATGTAATTCTGGCAAATCTCCACGCAAGCATTGTTACATCCTTTTGTGGATAAGCGGACACATATTTTGTACCTTAAATTTTTAATTATTGTGTCTGATGTAATCTTCGCTAACTTTCTCTACCATTCCAATGTAGCAACGCGTTTGTCAAGTATATATTTACTGTACTTGTTTTTTTTTTCTTTGTTGTACTACAATTTCAAGCAAATCACATTTCAATAACCTTTCCTCAACTGAAACATTTTTCTGTGTCAACCACAGTATAATCCTTTTTCCAGCTTGTGCTAGATATTTTTCTAATTCGCAACTATAGTAGGGTGCATTCCAGGATTTATCAAAAACTATGACGAAATGAGCAGGTAAATATTGTAAATACTGTTAAAATCATTTTCATGTACTTCCGTAAAAACTTCACCGTGGGCAACAAGAGTATTTTTTCACATGGAAAATTTCATTCAGCACCCAGAACAAAGCTCTTTTTGTACAACATTGGCCACGACCTGTTGGTGCTCTTAGACCAGTGCTTAGATCTTGCAGAAACGCGTGTTTAGACGTACTTACTGTGCTATCAGTTTCCGCTATTTTACGAAGTATCCAGTATTTTACCCACGATTCACAAGCAAAAACAATGTTTTTTCCTTTGCTACGATATTTCCTAATAGCACGTAAATAAACATGGAATCATTTTAAAATACTGTCACGGTTCATCAACATTACTTTCTTCCTAAAAAAAGTCAAAAAGAAACACAAAAAAACACTGCAATAATACAACCAGTCAAATTCATGGTAAGTCTTTATTGAGAAACCATAAGACAGAAGATTCAAGAACTATTGCTCAATAGGAATCATCTTTGCAGTGTAAGAGATCTCCTAAAAGGACACTGTACACTGAAAGGACAGCTACAAAATAATTAGGATCTACACTGGAGATACCAACTGCAGACTGTGTAATATGATTTCAGAGAATGCTTACCACATTCTGTCTGAATTCGAGGCTCTAGACGCAAAAAGACAGTCAATTTTTAGAAAGCCAAAAATGAACGCATTGGATTACTTCAATCTACCAACCAACATCTCTACGGATTAGCACAAAGTATTGAAATACTGGAATGGTTGGCATAATTTAATCGATAAAAAGGAATTGAGGACTAAATACAAAAAAAAAATGTCGATTAGGAATCTGTATAGCGTTCTTCTTGAACGATTGGATGAATCTACTTTGCCATTACGCAGCTAATATCATATGCATCGTGGGTGGAATATTTTTTAGAGAAAAATCCGTGAACTTTACGTCTGATAAGTATTTATACGTGTTATCATATTCCTGCAAGCGAGATTCTTGCGAGTAGGTTTCAATATATCTTCATTTGTAACCTATGCTACTGAATGGTTTCCGTTTTCTTCGCACATCATTCATTTGCCACAACCAAGTGCTTTGTTTGTTCTCCCCACCTTCCCCCCGCGCGTATACAGGGAGGGGGGGGGGGTAATTACCCCTCCCCCTCCCCCATGAGCCAGCGAAACCTACTTGTAAATCAAAATTTTACATGTAAAGACAAACATTCATCCTTTTTTTTTTCCTTTTTTTGTGTAATTACCCCTCCCATGATGACACTATTTAAATTGTATCGAAAAAGAGCCGACCTTTTTTTTTAGTTAAAATAAAAATATCATCTCCATTACCCCCCTATAAACTCAAGTTGTATACGCGCCTGACAGGAACAGTGAACAATGCCGATGTTATTATCTAGTTATCATTACCGACAGCCACCAAATGATCTGGCAATCTCCAGCATATGTCGATTTCGGTATATTATACATTTCTCGCATCTAACCTTCCTGACTAATTTACCTAATCGGCATTTCGGCATTTGTCAGAATTTTGCTCATTAAAGATTTCATTAAACTGATTCTATTGTTTGAGATAGGTATAACTAACCCACCTTTTTTGTGAAAGTACGCTCAATGACATGAAGTCTTAGGATATCACATGAGGTGAACTTATTGTGCCCTACGATAGCAATGGCTTCGGGAAGGTTTAACTCTATATTGATATTGTAGGACGTCTTCTCGTATGTACTTGTATGTACACTTCTCGCAGGAAAAATCGGGGCACCAGCAATCGAGAATTTTAAGATTTCTTGGGTGTAAATGCAGCTTTAAACAGAAATATAAATAGAGAGAAAAAGGTTCATACATTAAATAAACACATTGGAGTTTCGGTGGCCGCGTTTCCTTTAGAAGTACCGAATACGAAAATATTCATGCAAAAAAAAAAAACATAACAACAAAGGCCTCTTGAATAGAGAGCTTCATTTAGAAATATAGTATTTGTATTTAACTTGTTTGATGTTATACAGAAATAATTCTTTTTTAAGAAAACATATGGTGATGGGATTTTAAAATTATATTACTTGTTAGTGCTGCTTTGATATTAGTTACTTAGTTCGATTTATGCTCCCGAGTATTACTTCAGCAATTAGACAATATATCAATCAGCCTACTAAGTTTCGGGAAAGTGTGATTTTCATAGATTTATTGATTACACAATTATTGATGTATTAACTATTATTGTTGGTTAATATTCTTAAATATTGCATTACTATCAAGTTTTATGTATTAAAAAATTGCCAAAAATAGTTTTAAAGGTTATTTATAAAATTCTAAAAGCAATTAAGTTTGCCAAAAAATTATTTATTTTATTAACCCTGGGTTTATTGTATATTCAAGAAATATATTTTAGCTATGGTCTGTGTAATCCAATGTCGTTCTATTTTCTTGAAATATAGGCAACACTTGATCTGCTTACAAACTGACAGGTTTATTAACAATTATTTACAATATTATTGCATTTATATACATAACAAACATCGTAAGAAAGCATATTGTTGGGCAATCTCAGTTAGTGCTAAAATATTTGTTTTTGAATTTGATTCATTTAACACTTTCTCATGTCTAGTGCCTGGAGCTGTGCTACAGACCAAAAGTGTTTCAATACAATCGAATAAAAACTTAAAACTGTTTTTGGTATTTTTTTAATAGATAGACGGAAACATTAAAGTAATACAATATTTAAGAATACTAAACAGTAATAATAAGTAATTGCATCAGTAATAGTGTAATCAATAAATCTGTGAAAATCACATTGTGCCAAAAGTCAAGAGTCTGATTGACATATTGTCTATTGCTAACGTAAGTAACTAATATCAAAGTAGTACTAACAAGTAATATAATTTTAAAATCCCACAACCCTATGTTTTATTAAAAAAGACTTATCTCTGCATAACATCAAAGTTAAATACATAATATACTATATTTCTAAATGAAGCCGTCTATTCAAGAGGCCTTTTTGTTGTTATGATTTTTTTTCCATGAATATTCCGCATTCGTTATTTTTAAAGGAAACGCCGCCGCCGAAACTCCAATGTGTTTATTCTATATATAAACCTTTTTCTCTATATATATCTTCTGAAGGCTGCATTTACACCCAAGAAATTTTAAAATTGACGATTGCTGATGGTGTCCCGATTTTTCCTACGAGAAGTGTACATACATTCGAAGCGAGCCTGATAGATAATTATTGTATATTCCACAAATTTTGCTTTTGACTCTGGACATGGTAGACTGCAAAAATTAATCGGTTATATCGGTCCAAGTTTTTCATTCGCTAATTTACAATGACTAGACACAAACTAAAACTGACATAATCGTTACTTCATTTACAACATAAAAACCTTAAGGAAGAAAGTGCAAAATAGTGGGTGGAAATGTGCAAACCGCTCTATGATACTCAAACTTATGACGTGAAATACTTGACAACGGATTACTAGAACATGAGTTGATGTTTGGGCTGTTTCCGTCGTCTGTTGGATTGCTTAAATCCGACGTTTCGGCAATGTTTCTACTGCCATCATCAGAGTATATAATATACAATACAGAACAAACGCATAGGTAATTAATATCTGAGAATACATTTCTATCGCAAGCAATGGAATTGACAAACTATATTCCTTATCAGGGCTACCCTGATGACGCCAGTAGAAACACAGCCGAAACGTCGGATTTAAACATTCCAACAGACTATGGAAATAGCTCAACTAAAAAAACTCATATTACCTATACTCAAGCTTACATTTTGAAGCAAGTTTGAATGTAAAACTAAAATAAGCATACTGATTGATCATAACGGTCGGTGGCCAAATATACCTCAATCCGGTCCTTAATCTTATTTGCTGATTTACTCACACACAGAGTGAGAGTTTGATACACAGAAATTTATGTCATCTAATTGTAGAACAAATATTTTACACTGCCATAATATTTCAATTATTGTTTTCTTTTGACTTATTCCGCCAATACGCTGTATCTGTAAGTTGCAGTATCCTCAGAACAAAGTGGTTAACTAACTTTACCAACATAAAGTGTGGTTAGAAATTGGATGAAATGAAAGAATTAGATTTTCTAAAAATAACAAAAATCAAGAATGCGACAAACAAATTTTCTGTCATAAACGCCTTCTCAAAATAAATAAAAAAGAAATGTACATTCACGAATCGGTTGAACTGCTGAGGTATCCTAATACAATACGGGCTCTTAAAAAAAAAAAGATGGAATTTTACATGGCACAAACGCACCTGTTTTCTATAAAGATAGGAGCAAGAGTGGGCCCGTATATAAAAAGGATCTTACGGTAAAATGCCAGTCAGATGAAATAGATGTACAACATTTATCATTTATACGCCAGACAAGGGCTACAATTATTTAGCAGAATTCATAACCCAACTAACAATAGCACTTGAGTATATCGGAGGGACGAAAGGGGAATCAGGTGGTCAGGAAGATGAAGGGAAAAAATAACGATTTGACGTGGGGGTGCAAGGTGGTTGAAATCCATGAGAGAGGCTGACCACACCCCTTAAAGATATACGAAATTTAACTTTATACTCTTAACACAGCTAGTAACGGCAGGCGGTCCAAATTTTTCAGATGTCTCGCCATAAACACGAAAATAATTACTAACATGCGTCATGTAGATGAGGGACCGAAAGTGAAGAAGGGACGAATCGCAGTTAAATGCTTGTCATAAAAATTAAATAAAAGTCTGTAGGCAATAAAAAATACCTACATAAATCTGGAATGTCAAAATTTAAATTAGGGATTCGAGTTTGCGGATATTACATGTGCTTGTACTAATGAAGGCAACCACATTTAATAGTTTTTCTTGGAAAGTAGTTATAAGTAATTGATAAAATCAAGATATTTGGAATTAATAGTTTGCATACGACTAACATAATATATAATATCAATATTATGTTAGTCGTATGCAAACTTTTTTATTGTTACAGTTTTCTTTTCTGTTTCTGAAACCAAGCCCATATTCCATCAATCACAATTTAAAAACTTCCTAAAACCAAGATAAAATAAAGACAATGTCAATCACGTTTCAGAGCCTACCGAAACTACTTAACCTATATCAATCAATAAATAGATCAACAGAAAAGCCCACAAAGGTAAATTACATAGCACAGCTAAATTTTAAATTAAATGACGATTTCAGATTTAAAAAAAAAAAACTATTAATACCTTAAAATCTCTATACGATTGTACGTTGGTTCGGGTGACTTTTAGTTCCATTAGAATACACTGAGAGAAAACACGTTGTGAAATTACATAACTTATCGTTGGCATTTTTTTCCTAACATTAGGTTATGTAATATTACAATCCTGTCTATAATTCTGTAAATTTACAGAACATTATATATTATGTACTTTTTTAAAACAGTTATGTAATATTAAAACCACATACAGGCTGAGTCAGTAGTCTGATATCGGTCGATATTGACTTTAACATCTCTCATAAAATATTTTTCAATGTGGCATCTTACATGACGGAAAGAAGTGCACGTTCTGAAAATATTTTCACGTTCACGGGGTGTATCAATTTTCCAGGACCGTACTCAACTGAATTTTTTCAAATGAAACCATACTTATTTTTTTAGGCATGTTTATTTGTTGTAACGAATGCTACAAATACATATGTTTGTTTCAAATTTCGAATACAAGGTTGCAAAATTAACTTTTTACATAAAATTTTCAAAATGCACTTGTTCATTCAACATTTTTTTCCGGCATTATCATTAACAATTGAACTCTAAAATTAGCTTAGGAAAGCTTAAGTCTTTTTTATGTTATTTTATAGAATTATACATGGTGGTCTCCAGAAGCAATCAATTTCTGTAATATTTAAACGATTTTTACTATGTTATTTTAAATCGAACACCCTATATTTTTTTATTTTATCATTTGCACTTTTTTATGATCTTTCATTTTTGTTAGGAATAGGGTATATCTAAAACTTATACTTTCTGAGATAATTCAACATTTTTAGAAATTATCACACAAATGAGATATTTATCATAAAAAGTAGGCTGTGTGCACGATTATAATAACTAAAATAATATTAGTGTAGACAAAAATGTGTCCCAAAATAGCAAACAATTTTTCTGGACTTTTACTTGTCAAAAGCAATATAGTAATTCAACAAAATTAAATAACATGTAACAAAAAAAAATTACATTAAATGTTTGATATAGCCCCTTATTGTTCAACACAAAACTTAAAAAACTTAAAAATTAAAAATGATTCATTAACATGTTGCCATTGAATGTGCAGATAATTAAAAAAAGTATTTTCCTGGCAATTTTTTTCTGAGGCCGATTCCACAAATTCTAAACGTTTTTGAAAATCACCGGCATCAAGTTCCTGAACCAATTGAATATAAAATGGATGAAATTTATATTTTCGCAAAGTTCTGGATACTGAAGTTTGGCTGATGCCAAAATCACTACTTATTGTACGTGTGCTTGCATGAGGATTTTGCACCACGCTTAATAGTATAGTAAAGTCATTTCCTTCATGGGTAACACGCTTCTCGCTTTCTTTTTTTTTCGTATTAATTTCTCCTGTACGTTCAAACCTTTCTCGAAGTCTTTCAAACGCTACAGCGGTGGGATGTCTGCGATTAGGAAACCGTTGACCGTAAATTCGGAAAGAAAGCATAGAGTTTCGTTCTCCTTCACCCAAAACATATACCGTATCAACGAGCTCCACGTGATTGAAATTCATTTTAATTAACACTAAATAAAGAAAATTCTACTAACAAAGCATGTGTGACAGTTTGGTAATGTCCTAAAAAAATTGCTTCACCCCCCACCTTTTATGAATAAATGTTATTTGTGGGACAATTTCTAAAAATGTCAAATTATCTCAGAAAGTATAAGTTCTAGATATATCCTACTGCTAACAAAAATAAATGATCATAAAAAAGTGCATATGATGAAATAAAAAAATATAGGGTGTTCAATTTAAAATAACAAAGTAAAAACCGTTTAAATATCAAACAAATTGATTGTTTCTGGAGACCACCGTGTATAATTTTACCAAATAACATTCAATTCATAAGAAAGATCTAAGCTTTCCTAAGGTACACAGCAAATTTTAGAGTTTAATTGTCAATGATAATGCCAGAAAAAAAAATGGTAAATGAACACGTGTTTTGAAAATTTTATGTAAAAAATTAAATAACTTGGCAACCTTGCACTCGAAATTTGAAACCAACATATTTGTAGTATTCATCACAACAAATAAACATGCCTAAAAAATAAGTATGGTTTCATTTAAAAAAAAAAAAGTTGAGTACGATCCTGGAAAACTGATACACCCCGTGAACCTGAAAATATTTTTAGAAGGTGCACTTCTTGCCGTCAGGTGTGAAGCCACATTGAAAAATCTTTTATGAGAGATGTTAAAGTCAATATCGACCAATATCGGACTATTGGCCACCCCGTATAAGCTAGTTATTTCTCCAATGTATTTTTAAATAACGTTTTCTTTAAATTTACTATAAAATATATATTGTTCTAATGATTCTTACCTTGTTACTTACCAATGAAAATTATCAATACTATTATAAAAGGCATAAAGACAGTAAAGTATTTCAGCATCTATATTAAATTTTGCATATTAAAGTTTATAAAAATTATAAACTTGTAGCAATAGAATCCTTAAATCTCTTTAAGAATTTCTTTTCTTCAAAATTCTTAAGTTTTCCCAAATTCTGTTGGGTATTGTAAGTTCAGAAAGAAATAAAGGCTCAATGCCACTTTCAGGCTTTCCGAGAAGGTTGATTATCCTTCCTCGTCCACACTTTCCCACTTTACATAAGTAAAATATGTGGTTGATCTTAAAATATAAAAGTGTTTTAGCTTAAAAAAATGTTATATTAATTTAAACGAATATGAGAGTATATAGTATGACTTAGAGTTAGGTACTTTAGAAATATGTGAACAAGTGAAATAGTGCCAAAGTAATAGGTACTTCTAAGAGTGAAATTACCTAAATGAATGTTCTACTTATGTATTAAATTAAATGATATGGAATTGAAATGTGCAGTCATTGATTACTGAATAAAAATGAATTTGCCAAGTTTAATCACACATGGTGTAAGTGGTAATTCACTAGGGTCCAGTTACAAATTGTCTTGAAAAAATACACCTCAAATCAATTTGAATTAAATCATCTAAAGATCTGAGTAGGTTTCTACAATAGTATTCTGATTTTTTTCAGGTAAAAAGTGCTTAGATTGCAGAAATATATTAAAATATATATTATTAGTTAGCAGGTTAACACATAATTGTTTTGTTATCGCCAAAGAAATTTTCAATTGCTGTTACATCTTTTATAACAGTAGATATGTCAACACCTGAATTTGATTCTGAATGTGTTTCTTTGTTGTATTCTGATAAGTAGCCTTGTAACATGAGCTGTAAACTATTTATATTTTTTAAACAATGTCTAACATTTATACTCATTATACAAGGGACATTTCAAAGCTTCCCTATGTCTTACATAACATATATATGCATGGTGATATTGCATATTGCGTTTTATTAACATTTTCAAAGTTGCAACCAGAAATAGTATAACACGAGGTATCTTACATTTATCTACGACAGTTTTTTTTTCGACATATTATGCATAAATATGGGGGTTAAAACCATTGTACGTTTAAACGTCATTCTACACCTACCTACAATGCATTGAAATCGAACATTTTTTCCAATTACGATATACGTATAGGTGTGTATTATATTTAGAAATAGTGGCGCAATGATAATTACATATACTACACCTCATTTTATGTAAGCTATGCACTTATATAAAATAATACTTACCAAATTTCACAATCACACACAAGAAAACGTTGAAACGAAACGACAATAGCTTTGACAATAACCAAAAAACACTATCACAATATAGGTATTATGCATTAGACGCATGCGCAACTTGCAACTACATAGGTTAGCTGTACTATCAAAGACAAAAGTTCTGACTCAAGTTTGACGTAAATAGAGATAGAATCATTGGAGTTTCTTCTGTATTTCAGTATTTCTCTCTTTAATTTGGAGTCAAGACATTTGTTTCGATGGTACATAATTAGTTATGTTTATCAGATGTAAAACGGCATCTAAACGGTGTAATATTACATTACGTTTAAAACATGTGATTTTAAATATTAAAAAATATTTTCATAATATATTGCGTAATGTGGATGATACAGAACAGATTATGTAAAATATAGAGTACTTATTATGTAAAAATACTCCCATTTTTCTCCGTGTATGGTAACATGCACTATTGCCCGATGAATTCTGATATCTATCAACAATTTTTTTTATCATTTCAGGTGAAAAAAAGGAGGTGAGATTTATTTAGAGGAAATAAAAAAAAAGAGTTCCCGCAAATTGTGTTTATTTGCTGTGAATTGTAATTGGTTTCTTAAAGACATATCCTGCATTCTGGAGACTTAGAAATAGAAACGTTAATTGTGAATAAGTTTTTTTTATTGTGGGTGCCGTCAAACAAGAAGTCTGAGAAAACACTGTAGACACTTGGCTTTTTATATTTAGTGTCCCACTTCTTTTTTTTTTACCAATTCATCGAAGTAATGGAAATATGTACGACTTCTGTGTATTTCCCCCAAACAAGATTGAAATTTACATTTCTGAAATATATTGAAATTACAATGAAATACAAAATTACTTCTGGTTTGGAAAATTACATAGCATACAAGATCTAATACATATTTCGCATACAAAAGTGTAAAATTACTTGTTTAAATATTACAAGTGTCCCTGTAATTTTACACTTCAAAGCAAATTTACCCTAGGAATCATTGGTCCAAAATTATCAACGATACCCAGGTAGAATTATATTTTACTTGTTACAGTGTACATAAGAAATTTAAGTCATAGTTTCATTGTAGGATAGTATGTTAACGAATGTGTAATTAACATTGATATACAGGGTTATTCATATTATACGGCACCGAATATTGTGGCCAAAATAGGCGATATTCAAAAAGTTGCACTTTTGGAAATGTCTGGATCTATTATGATTACTTTCTAAAATGATTTTCGTATCACAGAGGGTGTTCTAAAAGCTAAAAGAGTGAAAAGGAAGTTGTGTTTTTTAAAATTGAACTCCCTGCATATTGTTGCATTTTTGGATTTGCCGATCGAAATAAGTGTCTGTTTTAAAGCTTAAGGTTTTTTAAATAAGTTGAATTTGAACCAAATTTTCATATTTTACATACTTATGAATTATCTGATTAAATACTAAAGGATTTATCTCACGTTTCTAAATACCGTAGGCAACCAGATACATTGGAATTATTTAAAAAGTGCGTTTCCTGGCAAATTAATAAATACGTTCTTCTATTTAAATTAATGAACTAAAATTCTTATTTGATTAATTTTAATTTTTGTAGGATGGCAAGCTTATTTTTGAGTTTATTCGTTAGCCAATATATGTATTCTATTATGCGGCAAAGTAGTAGATTTATGGCTTAACGAAAGGCAACTTTCTTGGTTTATTAACAATATAATATTGATTATATAATAGTATACAAGACTTCCGTTTTATTTTCACACAACCTATTGTTGTTTGTCAATTACAAAAAAAAAAAACATGTTAAAATTTGTATAAACATTAACAATTTAGAAGCAAACATATACATAAATACATCAGATATGTAAGTATTGAAGAATCTTATTATAATTGAATTATAGGATATATATTATAATATATTATTATTACACTTCATTCTAAATTTTGTTTGCATAACTTAATACTTGTTAAGTATTTGAAACACGAAAACTAGGTTAGATTTTCACAAAATTCAAATTATTTAAGAAATCTTGAGGTTTAGGTATTGTAAATCTTATTAAACCAGACTTATTTTGTTCTGAGAATTCAAAAATGTAATAACATACAGAGGATTCCATAATGAGCAAAATGCTAGACATGATATCAATAATCTACATTTATTGAATGAATTTTCATCGACAGAACAAAATTGCCATTATTATAAAATATTATTTGCAATTTTTGATTAAGTAATAACAAGATTCATTAGTAAAATAAATTAGTTTTCGTTGTTATAACACGTAATTGTATATTAGTGCATGGTTGTTGTGGTAACCATATTTTCATACGTTCAATAACATGTAATACGTTGTTAATAGGAATATGAACGAATACATATTGTTACTTCTCCGTCCAATTTTCATAAAATTATTCACGATATGAACGCAATAAAGTATTAAATGATACCTTCTTCGTTAGTTCAATGGTTCACAATGTATTGCAATGTATGCAAGAACAAACAGATGGTATATTTAAAGTGTTCGCCAGTGATTGAATTACCGACTTACGCCGCGGTCGCCGACTGAGTGAGAGTTTGGCGTGTGGCCCTAGAGGGCGTGCATCTAAACTCTGATCTCTTAGGAGAGAATCGAAAGCAATACTTGAAACACAATACTGACGAAAGTGAATTTGCTCTTGGAGGAATGCTTAAGACGCTTGGTAGGCAGAACCCCATATTGCTATTCCCTTTTCTGCTTGCATGGTGATTCTTCCACAATGGTCCATGAGCACCTGCCATGGTTGCATTCTTAGGGTTAATTGTTCAAGCATTTTCTTTTGATGTTTTTTGCTGATCACCAATGCTGGACATCAAACTTTTAATATTACTTTTACTGCAATCCAAGTAAATAAAGCTGGAACGCTTACTTAACAGTGAATTGAATGAATGATGTGCGATTATTGCATCTATGAATTAAGTCCATTATTTAATTAGAAGTTTACTCCATAACAATAACTAAAGTTTATTAGGATTATGAATAACATATGTACATTAAGTCCATTCACTTGCGATTAGCATATCAATAAGTAATATTTATTGCGTTGATGCCTTTCTTCATTCTCTACAGGAGTTCATACATAAAATTGATAACTCGCGGTCATTGAATAAACCAAATATAGTTGTTAAAATAATACTGGTGTTCCTAACAACAATAACATATTTCATTGAATCAATCAGGCAATATTTCATGTTCAATGATTTTGGTTTTATTAATACAATGAATGATTTATAACTCAATAAATTCCGTCGCATGTAATACCATCTTTTTCATTGATTTGATGAACTCCTCCTTTGAACCAGTTTTAATGCATTATTTCATGTGAACAATGATTTCTTTCATTGTTTCAGGACCTGTTTTTGGTTTAGTGCATTTAAAAAAAAAACTTTGATACCTTTAAGGCTTTTGAAACACCCTGTGTAATATGAAAATAGTTTGAAAAGGTAACAATAGAATAAAATATAAAACAAATAGACCCCCATATATCCCAAAAGTGAAACCTTCGATGGATTCATTTAATGAATAGAGAATAAAAGTATCTAAACGATTTAAGCATAAACTATTACGTACTACTACTTGGATTCATGGTTTTACTGGTGCTTTATTTCGGTTTGCTGAAAGTCAGTCAACCTGTACCTCCCTATTATATTATAGTGTATAATAGAGCAACAAAGAGCTTGCTCTATTTAAAACCTTGACGACGTTTTATATCTTAGAATCTTACTTAATGAACGTCAGGGGACGCCACAGTTTTACTCTAAAGGCTGTGACCGTTGTTGTTGATGGCTATTAAATTTCTCCAAAATCTCAACCCTAAGAAAGTCATAGTTTTGGCGAAAAAGAGTTGTTTCAATTTTTAATGAAGGATTGTTTTCTCAAAAACTACTTCTTATATTCATTCATTTTTGTATATGCTGTAGACACTTATAAATATCCACCTTATAGGCCTCTTTCATACGATACGGATTTTATCCGGTCCGGTTGTATTGCTTTTCCCAAAATAGTTCGGTAAAACATTATCGTGAAACTCCAGTCGAACCATCCGGCTGGTATACGACAATCGTTTATGATTTTTTTTCGTGGCGCATTGTGTGTAATTATGCATTTAAAGTAATATTTTACCAAATTACCGGGAAAAAGGAATAAAACCGGACCGGGCAAAATCCATATCGTGTGAAAGAGGCCTTATACATCTTTTTTACCTTCAGAAATATCGATACCCGTAAAATGACAACATTGAAAAACAAGCGGTTTACTTACTTAATTCTCATTCAAGAGCAAAATAATGATGGAAACTGATGTCACTACTAGGAGTAATAATTTACGAATGCTTTTACTTCAAGATACACAACAAAACATACTACAACATAAACGCTAATTCATATCTGTAGACTATAGATTCAAAATAATAACACCACAAATCTCACTAGTTTCTTTAAAGTTGAGCTCTCTTAAAAGACATTAAAAATCAGTCCAATGAAATATTTTTTAAAAACAATTTATTATTCAATAATTTAGGTAGCTTCACATTAATAAAGTATCACTTACTAAAAAAAAACTTTATACTATATACTAAATAATATCGTAAATATAAAATGTTACAAAAACGCAAGAATAACCTTAAAAGCAACACGAATTATAAGCCTTTCAAAACAAAATATTGCAACAAGAGCTGATCTATTTGACACCACATACATCAAAATGGCGATGCTTAGACAACCTGAAAGTTTGCGACTGGGCAAAGGTCTAACTCTTTCTAGTAGTATTCTTCTTGTCTAAGGATCTAGCTAGCTCAGCGCTGGCGGCGCCGTAACTCCCCGAACGCAGCCAATATCAAATATTGCTGCGCCGAGCCGCGCAATGCCGCACAGTGGGGTAACGGCGGACAAAATTCCACGCTGCAAAAATCGTGTATTTCTAAGAAATACACTAATTTCTAGTTGTATAACAATTAATATAAGTTAGCTATGATAACGTAGATAGTAGCGCAAAGCGCATAGTAAGTAAATCAGCCAGTATACATAATAAATACCACCTCAATTTGGCATTAAAAAAAAAACTTTATCATGCTTTAAATCAACACCTATTGTGTTTGAATCAAGAAGCATTAGCGCAAACAAGCTGAAAGTATCATCTGCATATTCTTACATATTTAGTAATTATCGGCATACAATGGTGTACAAAATTTTATAATGTGATTAAATTTGTTTTAAAAGAGAAAATGTTTTATACCTATTATGATTTGTATAATTATTATTACAAATAACACATATCAACAAGATAAAGTGAGAACATATTAACAACATACGGTTCTTATTAATTATTGTAATTTTTCCAGAATAACTTATTCATTAATCCATTGTTTTTTAGGGTCTCTTTTGCGCATAAAACTCCCACGCAAGTACAAGCTGCACTCTTCTATAACCCGCACCCGTGTATACCCCTCACCTATGTTACATTCCAAATAAATAACTAAATTGCTGAATGCCATAAACCTCATGAGTTAATATTGTGACAAAGTTTTTGAAGTTTTTATTTTATTTTATTTTATTCATATTGTATAAATACTTTTTATACTAGTGACAGAAATAGTACTACTTTAGTACAATCTTGAGGTGTTAGTTTCTTCAACTATAAATAGTTTGTACCCATTTTAACTTTTATTTGTATTATTATAATATTTATATAATCCGTTTTTGAAAATTTTGTCAATTTAATCTCTTGAGTAATGATATAGTTTTAAAATATGTTTCATTTGCTTTATTATTATTGGTCTTACTCTGGACTTGGTGAATTGTTCTATCTGCTAGTGATATTAAAACACCTTTTTAATACGAATAGATTGACATGAATTATAATTTACATATATCTGTATTTATGCTATTGGTTATTGGTATAACTTCGTTAAAATTCCGTTTTTATTTATTTATTCATTGTAATGTTAAATCTGAGAAATTTTCTTTTCCAATAACATTTTGATGATTAGTATTGAACATATTTGTAGTATAATCTATTTTATCTTCAGATATACAAACAATACAATCACGTAGACAATATGCATTTGTGTAATTTTCTTTAATATTTATTTACAGTTTTCAAATTTATATTGCATTGTGAAGAAAATAATATGCGTATCATTGAAACCTCCAAAAGAAAAGTCAGTGAAATCTTATACTATATATTTCATTGTCCGCTGACAAAGAACAAACTATTTGTGGGTAACATTGTTAATAAAGTATACATTAAACAAGTTAGGTTTTGAAAATAAGTGTCATTGCTAATGTATTTTTTCACACTGAATCTAATAAAATCAACCGCATCTTGATAGAATGATCCATTCTCAAGGTATGGATTTTTGTCCGCTTTTCGGCCGTTTGGCCCCACTATGTGCCGCCCGGCATCGCCCTGCTTAGATGGGAACAGCATCATTTAATTACATGCAAACAATTGGTAGCAGCATTTGCCGCGCTGCGCTGCGCCGCGCCGCGCGGCTTAGATAAGAATCGACCGTACAGGCGCGGGGCCACTGCGCGCGAAGCGAAGCTAAGCACAGCGAAACTAATTTCCTTGAAAATAGTTCCCATGTAATCATGCGCGCATCTTCGCTAGCCTAACTTCGCTTCGCTTAGCTTTAGTTGCCGCGTCCGCGTAAAGGCGCGGGGCCACTGCACGCGAAGCGAATCTAAGCTCAGCGAAACTAATTTCCTTGAAAATTAGCTCCCATACAATCTTACTAGCTAGCGAAGATGCGCGTATGATTATATGGGAACTATTTTCAAGGAAATTAGTTTCGCTGTGCGAAGCTAAGCTGAGCTCAGCGAAAGGAGCTAATTTTCAAGAGAATTGGTTTCGCTGAGCTTAGCTTCGTTTCGCGCGCAGTGGCCCCGCGCCTTAAGATTGTATGGGAGCTAATTTTCAAGGAAATTAGTTTCGCTGAGCTTAGATTCGCTTCGCGTGCAGTGGCCCCGCGCCTTTAAGGGTGCGTTAAGGGAGGTCTTTTAAAAAATAGATGTCGCTGTAGGTACCATTTCTAACGTTCCTAACAAAAAGATATTTATGCTTACAAATGGGTTGGTTATAGAGAAGTATTTGACGAAATAAGAGGGGATAGGGTAGAACGGCAATGGTGGAGTAGGGGGCGCATAGTATATTTGAACCGATTTGAAGTGTATAGCATATCTACTATTTCCGACATATTTCCAGTGTGTCGAGTAGATTTGCAGTTGGATACATTGTACAGAGCAGGTAGCGTAGGTACCCAATTCGTACAGCAAAGGAAAAAAAAACTATTGGGGAGAAAAAAACATGTTTAATTTTAAGGGAATATATGGTGATATGATGAATATTAAATATAAGAAATAATAAAAATAATTTATTAATTGTATCTACTGGTGGGAATATGTTATGTTATTTTCTTTAATGGTTTTAACATCCGATGTTAAAAAGATGCCAAAAATTATTATTTATTCTTAGTTATCTCAAATCTTATTTACAAAAAAATACCCTAATCTAACAGTCAGCAGATGGAAATATATAAATTCTTATTACTATTTTTTATATCCTGTTATATCTATCTCTATTCTGTAAGGCCAACCATTTACAATCCCACAAAAATTGTATACGCAATTTTCCCCCACAAGCAGACACGGCGGATAGTTTTTTTCGTTGTTGTACTAAGGACATCGTAGGCAAATGTGCATATTGTGACCGTTTTCTTCGTCTGTTCGACATACCCACATATCTACGTAGCTCACTCGTATGCACTGGGAACACTGTGGTATATAGTACTATTGCAGTGTTTTTATACGTGCTGTGTACTGACTGAATTTGAAAAATGCAAAAAGAATATAAAAAAAAATTAAAATGAAAAATTAACGGATAAAAATTAAAAAGGGACGCAAAAGAACAATTAATGTCAGGGTTACCCTCGCGAATTAAAACTTGAATTTAACTACGACAAGCAACATGTGGGTGAAAGAAATCTCACTTTCTTTAATACCCTAAAAATTGAAAAGGTTTAATAAAACAAAAGAACAGTATTTTGAATGACGTTAATTAACAACCAAAAATTTTTATAAAAAAAAAGAAAAAAAATGTTAATTACAAAAATTTTGCAGAAAAAAAAAACCGTGGACAAAGGGTCCTGGCTTAAATCAAAAAACTGCTATAGAATTTAAATTACAATAGGACAATGCTAAATCTTATATTAAAGCAAAAAAATAAATTAGTTCAGGAAGATTTTTTTTTTTCAATACAATCCACGTGGTTTCAAATTAAAAAGCGAGGAACACTAAAAATTTACAAAGCTGAAAACTAAAAGCAAGTACAAAGCTTCAATTCACCCAACCCGGTGATTAATAAGAAAAAATGAAACAGCAAACTAGAAAACCAAAAATTTTTTAAAATTATAATAATGAGGGAATTACAACTAAAGTCTTCCTGCACGAAATAATAAATGATCTTATATCTAAAATTTGTACACAACAATATAATAACAATTATTATTAAGCGAGTTCCTTGATGGACAAAACAAAATTCAATATAAGCGAAAAAAATCTTTAAATCAAAAGTATTAACAAAATGGCAGCAAACAATTACAAATTACATGTACTCACGCGCTAACGTCTATCTCGGAACTAGTTCTTATAATCTCGACCGCTGCGTACAGCGAAGCCGCACACAGATCAGTCATAATAACAAACATAAAAACATAATAACATAAACAATACCAGCGAACGCAAAATATTAAAGAGTGAAATTAATTTTAAAACAACTGAACACTTAAATAAATAATTCAAACAATCAAAGCTTTAACAAAACCTTATATAAAAATAAACATTTCATCTGTGAAAACTTTCCCGAAACATTGACAAAGGCTGATCGGAGTAAGCAAGAAAAAAAATCTGAATTTGCGAAAACCGGGGTACCAGACCACAGCAGTATATTAAATAAAATATAAACGAAACTAAAGAATTTATCTTAAAATGTAATAATATTGCATCATTTATTAGATGGATATTTCATATTTCAATATTCTGTATACGTTTACGGCTCCATCTTACGGCAAAAGGACAAAGGTGGTGTTTTCTATGTAGGGGTCCAAATACTTCTTTGTATGTACATGTAGTTGTGAAAAAATTGCCGAGGTCCATTTTTCGTTTTGTATAGGTTTTGGTATAACCACTATACGATTTTCTTTTCTTTTTTATACATATGATGTATGTAACATCATCTGCGGGCTCAAACTCCTAATTCGTATTTTTATATTAGTTTAAAATTAACTTTTATTCTTATTTACTTTTCCAGCAGTTCAACTTGAGGCCCAATAACTAGAAAATGTTTACTTATTACTATATAACTTTACATTAATTCTTCTGTAAAATATGCAAAACCTAGGAAGTTATAGTTATTAGTTATTACCGATTTGCAGGGATCTGTAACAATCTTGCCCAGCCTTAACACGAAAACTGGTAGTGCAGTGGACGAGTACCTGGCTGAAACAGATGAGTTTCGACAGCTAATATGGATATGTGTCTTTCTCACTCGTTTCGTCACTTATCAAATAGACTTACTATCGTAATGCCTTGAAAGTACATGAAATACTATACAACTGACATGCTTTATATGATGCTTTATATTCTAATCGTAAATATTAAACTGGAGTCGTGTATGTTTATTATTAGTTAGTGCGGAATTGATTCCTCATAAAATTATGGTGAAGTATGACAACTTTCCTTTCTATGAACCTTTATATCCCTTCTACATTTTTCAAATTAATATATGTTATTAAAGGACAAATGAGAATTATTTGTGCAAAAAATGGTGGGTGTACAAGTGGTACAAGGCTCCTAAAGAAAGTGTTGAAAACAATAATAGCATTTTTCTATGTATGTTAGAAGAGGTAGAAGTTTGATGTTTTAGCCATAGATACACCTTGTAAGTGTTTACAACATATACAAAAATGAATGAAATAAAAGAAGTAGTTTTCGCGAAAACAATTCTTTAAAAATTAAATTAATTCTTTTTCGCCAAAACTAGATAAATATACTGATGCCAAACATTTGTTCATTGTATTACCTATACCCATTCGTCTATTTAATGAGCTATAAAATATACTCCTGTTCAATTTCTATGCCTGCTATTACCATATGAAGAATATGTTCCCATAATGAAGGCAGGGAAGATACATTTTCGCGAATGTAAAATTCATTTATGCAGATCAATTTGTGCGTATGTACGCTCACGGAAATTATTCAACCGATCGTGAACTTGATCTTCGGTTAGATCAATATCGTCCTTACATCATCATGCGTTTGCATACCACTCTGGTATTAAGGGGAGGAGGGAGCGTCCTTTGCAAAGCAAATGTTCAAACGTCGCTTTGACAGGGAGAAAAACTGTAGCCGACGGCATCATCAGTTTCTGATCACCGATCGTTAAGCATCCTAGCTGAGGCACAGGCGTTTACAGACGGGGAATGGAATATCATCAACCAGAGAGTAACTACTAAAGATGCAAATAAAATCAATTCGCAATTCTGGTGTATGGAAGTGTATGATAATAAATTGCATGCGTAAGCAAACAATTTCATTGAATATGTAACGCGTTTACGCAGTTAACCTTGTGCTTGACATTTTAACAAGTCGACTCATAAATCGCGACTATACCGAAATCAATTGGTCGCATGTAAAGAGACTAATAAAGTAAAAAGTAGAATAAGAACAAGTATCTAAATATATGTAGCTTATTGAGATGTACTGAATTATATATTTATCTTAAAAAGAAATGCGGTAGTTTAATGGCAAAAGTGAGCGCTTACATAATGTCTATGAATATCCCACCAATTTCACTAATGAGCGAAGAAAAATAGGTTTACGCACACGAAGAAAATTATTTGATGAATTCTATATTATAACTAGAGTGGTCAGAAGTGTCTGCTTACACGGGCCTCACTGGTATCGCTCTAGGCAGAACGTTTAGTCATAGTACGTCTTCAAGGCAGTAAAATCACTCCCTCTGTTTCGTGTGTCTAGTATCTAGTGCAGGGGATGGAAACTTAACATTGCGCGCCCTCTCTTGCCGCCGCATTAGAAATAATCAGTATGTGTCATAGTAGAAATCTATATCTTATCTTGGTGTGGATCCGTGATCGTTTGACATGGCGGGTTGTGACGTATAGTTGTTGACGATTGTGCGAGCTAACTTATTCTGTTTTCCTTTGAATTCCCGAACTTTGTTTGTGGTGTATTTAATCCTATTTAACGTTTAACGTGTGTTTGGTTTTTATGTAAGCGTTCTCTGAACTATTTCATTCCGTTTTATATAAAGTTTGTGTACATAGTTTTACAGTAGGTATTGGACACTTGTGCTATTTTGTTTAGTTAAATATCGTTTATATGTTTTGTTTTTATTATGTATATAGTGTTAAGCTTTTAGTTGATTTATGTGTATTTCGAATGTGTGCAAATAAAACAGCCTTTAAAAAATGAAGTTACTTTATTTAAAAAAGAATTTCAAAATGAGTAACAGATAACACTACGCCCTATAATCGAATTTCCCGCCATGAGTGGTTAGGTATTGCTAGTTTTATGTGGCAGCAATAGATGGTGCAATCTAGATCGTGTGGTTTGTCAAGTTTCCTATCTTTCTTATAGTTAATCGTTGATCTAGTGTCAGTGTTAGTGGAGCCTTGATGCGAGATAGTACAATTCTCCGTTAACATTTTATGCATTGTAAATGTAATCAATATCGGGCGTACAAAATCTCAGAAAACGACCATTGTTTCATAATGTAGAAAAGTATATTGGTTAATTACAGGATTTACATTATGATGCCGCCAAAATAGTTAGTACAGTATGGCGATAAATAGCTAGTGTGCTGGCACAAATCGGACTACACATTGGTGGTGGTGCATCTGATCCGTTATCTACTTATAAAGATTATTTTAATTATGCGTGTGTTACCTCCGTAGATGTTGAACGATCTTTTTCAAAATATAAGCATGTTTTATCATCGCGTCGAACGCGGTTTAGTGAGAAAAAAAAAACGCTGTTCTTGATATTGATAAAGTGGAATTTGCAAGATATAGTCCCTCCCAGGACTACTCTGATAATTGCAAGAGGATCATTACCGAAATATCAGATCGAAACAGTCCTACAGATAGATGGTGGAATTCCGTAAAATTTCAATCAATCTACAAGTTGTTTGGAATTAAAGTGAAGTTCAATTTAAGGGAAATTTAAGAAATTCTTATTAGGAAATAACCTTTATACATGAGTCGCTATCTTGATGGGCATACCAAATTATGAATTCAAATTAAGGAGAGGTCGATTTAGAGAGAACCTCTTGCACCTACTGCTGTGGTTTATACAGCCCATTTATCGCTGAGTGTATTTTAAGTTGCATATTATGGTGATTTATTTCTCCGATCAGCTGATTTTCAATTTACCGAGAATTTTCACAATTTTATTTTGTTTTGTATAATTTTAGTTTAAGAGTTTATTATATGATTTTTAATTATGTAGTATTAAGTTTTTTTTTTTTTATTTAACCCAGACATTCAAATGTCTATTGTTTGCTTGTGCTGATTTAATACGTATTCTATTTAATATTGTCGTTGTAATGTTATACGTCTGTGTTGTACGAATTTTGAGACAGGGATTTTGTAAGAAAAACAATTGAGATTTTGTTAAGGAGTTCCTTGTTCGACTATGAACGTGAGTAGACGTATTTCTTAAATATTTGTTGCCATTTTGTAATTCATCTTGAAAATTTAATTTTCTTTTATTTAGTTAATCAAGGAATTTTGATTGTAATAATTGTTTATGTATTAAAGTGTGCACTTTATAGATATAAGATCAATTATTATTTTTTGTTTAGGAAGATTTATTTTAGTTTTTTTCTCTCTTTTATATTTAAAGAGTAAATTTTTCTGTTATTCTATTTTGCTCTATCATTTTCATTTATCTATCACCTCGTTTTGGTGAGTAGAAGCAATTTTCTTTCATTTAGCTTGTTCATTTCTGTAAGGTTTCTTACATTTGTCCTCGCTTAGATTATTTCAATTTGTGAATTCACGTGGATAGTAATTCAAAGGTCTTGGATATTGATTAATCTTTCTGAACAAATAAAACTTTTGCTTTGCGTAGGAAATAGCATTGTCCTATTTTAAATTTACCGTCTAGTGCAGCTTTTATTTTAGGCCAGAACCTTCAGTTCAAGGTTTTTTTCTGCACCTTTGTAATTTCGCCCGTTTTGTAAAAATAAATTGCTTGTTCAATTAGCATCACTGGGTTAAAAATTCTGTTCTTCTATTTTATTTTAAACCTTTACAATTTTTCGTGTTATTAAAGAAAGTCTGGTTTCATTCACTCACAATTTACTTTTCGTGGTTGGATTAAAGTTTTAATTCGCGAGGGTAACTCTGAGATTAATAGTTCTTTTGCGTTCTTTAAAATCTTTTCCGTTGAGCTAGCTAATATTTTATTTTATTTTTCATTTTAAAAATCAGTTTAGTATTTTCATTTACTTCAATTTGTACACAGCACTACGTTTACCTCTAGGTTACCTGTTTTGCGACAATGCAAAGTTAAAGTTTATTGGTATACTATAGGATCACTCTAGCTACTAGTTTCGGCAGATAGTAATTGTCTTCATTAGGCTGTAGCTAAAGTGATCCAATAATATACCAATAAAACAAAAATTATATATATCATTTTACGTTATTTATTACATACTCACCTAATTATGGACAATCAAACATATTTTTTTAAATTCTTTGTTATAGACGATATCCTATTTTTATCACTTACAGTAAGTGACAAGGATTCTTTGTACCTACAACTTTAGGTAGATTCTGTTTTTTGTATTGTTTCTCTTTTTTATTGATTATAAAGGTTTCATTACCATTTGAAGTTAGTTATACCAATTTATACATAACTGAGGCTAGTTTCGGACATTCTTTCCGTGAGTTTTTGCTTCCATAATCGTACCACGAAGCAGCGCCCATTGCGGTTCGGTATTGGTGCCGTCATTATCATTAAATCATTGGTTAATTCTCGGTATTTCGCTCATCGTTCCACAACAGCAATAAACAACGATGTTCTACGATTACAAAGGAGCCCTCTGCTGAATAATTCGTCCTGTTTCACGAATTAACATATTTTTTTGTTTGGTTTTGCCGTTCGCACAGGTACAGAGGAGGAAAAATTCCTAGAGTCTCAAGGCTGCGCGCTGTGTATATGTATGTACGAATCTTTGTGCTCTTTGTTCGGAAGCAAAACGCGTTTTGGTGGCGGTCTTGTTTCTTTCTCTTTCGATTGACAGGAACCACCAGCTCCCTAAACCCTATTATAAAAATTGGGAATTTGATATGTTTTCGCGTTAACCGCGCATTTTCTAATCAGACATAGCAGGTTTTTAGTTTGTAGAACGTGTTTATTTTCTATCTTAGGAACCGTGCAACAACTGTTGGACTGTTGGACGAAAAGGTATCAAATGTATTGCGAATTCGTACATTGATTGCTTTATTTCAAGGTAAGTCCACAACTTGTTAATTAATATTCACAAATATTTCTGTTATTATACATAGCAAAAACTGAAATATTTCTACGTATTCGTTTTAAACATACCTACGAAAGTTTAAATGTCCTGATTAATCATTAAGCGGGTATTAGCAATGGTTTTATTATAACGGATATTAATTTAGCAGGGGTAGGAATCAAATAAATATTTAATTTTATACTTTATCAATCGAATACTTCCGATGAACAAAATATGTGTTCTGAACTTTTTTAATGACAGTACTAACACGAAATTAATGTAATACGTATGTAATGTAGTAAATGTCATAAGGTAAAGAATAATGGGACAAGTTGACCGCACTTTTGCTCTTAAATTTCAAATTTTTGTAATGACCTGATTGGAACCTTAAGTACTCCGTATGAAAGTATAGCCTTTTATCCATCTATTACCTAATTTTGAAATGTTACTGTTGTTTAATACCCGCATAAAAATTAGCATATTTTATTAAAAGTGATTAAAAACTAATTATTAATTTAAACTGGGGTAACCTTGCACAGTTGACAGGGTAAGTTAGCTAATGTATATTTTCGTCTCAAAAGTCGATAGAATTATCATAATTATTACATTATTTTATATATGTACTTACTAGTGGTAAGTGTGTATTATGACTACAAATTGTGAAATTGTAAAAAAGCAGCATCTGATGTTTAGCACCACAATGTAACATGACCCTCACAAATAGTAGAAATCTTAAAATTTCATGAATGTATGTGTTACCATCAATAGAAGTTGCATGAACTTAAACGAACATATATTAAGATAATTGGATATAAAAACCAAGTTAAACTGATTGTTATCAAAATAAAGAAGTAACAGATACACTACAACAAGTAAAATACACTTCTAATCTAAAAGGATTGTTCTGGATTTGTGACTGACAACCCTGGCATAACTTCACTTCAAAATATAGAAATAATCAGATATTCAAACGAAAATGTATATGTACAGTTTGATTTATGTTATGTTATGATTGTTGTGCATTTTTCAAAATATATAATTTTGATATATTTTTAATTAATGGAATTTTAAAAATGATTCGAGAAAAATGCGCAAGAGCTGTAATTTCTCACATTTTACTTTGTAAATTTATAATTCGTAATTCATTGTGAAGAGAGAAAAAAACAACAACATGAAATAACTTTTCAAGTGATTTTTCTTTAACAAATGTGAATTTGGGTTCTTGTTCTTTTATATTGCTAAAAAAAATTGAATAAAACTTATATTGTGTGCGAGTTCATTTCTTTTACTTTTTTATGTACTTACTAAAAATTATAATTCTTCTTACAGCGAAAATTAATAGTTATGTTTGAAATTTTGAAATAAAAAATTTACAAAACCTAACACATAACCCGTAAAGATAGTTAAATAAAAATCTGAATTTTATAATATTCAGTCAATAGCACAAAATTATTGGCTTACTAATTTCGGCGAAATAGTCAGCTTCAGTGCCAGCTAAATAAGAAGAAATAAGAATATAATAAATGTAAAGATACAAGAAGGTTAAAACTAATTACTCACGTTCAGATCATAGGCGAAAAACAATACAAAAGTCGCGGGTAAAGCTCAACATATTAAAATTAAAATTATAAAACTTTAAAACACTACAAAAGCATAACGAATACAAGTTCAGAAACTATTTCGTGAGAAGAGAAAAAACAGACTAAAATCACATATGTACATAATATCACGGGGATTTAGTAAACAACTATTTACAAAGTTGAACGTACACTGAGAAAAATGAAAATGTCGGTACAACAAAAATTATTATTTTGAACTTTTTGCATTCACTCAACCAGTTTTCGTTTAAATCATTGAAAGAAAACGCATATTTTAGTTGAATTATATGTGTTAATTCAAACAATTATTTGCTTTAACCGCCAATGGAAGTATAAAATTAGTTAACTGAATGCATGTGCTGCCGATTTGAACAAACATTTATTTTAATCCAACATTAAGATTATTGAATGAACTACAATTGTAGATTGATTCAAAACATTAGTGCAACTAATTCTACGTAATTGATTTATACATTCCGGTGGTTTGAGCATATTTAAATACAAACATTTGTTGAATGAACCAATTATTGGTTGAATCAACACATTTTTTTTTTCTCGGTGTATAAAGTGAAAAAGGAAACGAGAGAATTTAAATGATATAACTAAAATTAAATTTGGTTATTCTAACGTTTGTGTATGGTTAAATAAAATCTAGGTTCGGAACCTGGGTGAACAGTGAACCTATCATCTCAGCTAGGGTGTGAACCTGAGGTTCTGTACCCTTTCATCTCTGATATTATAAAAGCGGCACGATCAAGCCGCTGGGGGTGGGTGTTTGGAAGTAAGTTGTGATAAGTTACTCTGCAGGGGTGATTGGTGATCGTCTTTTGAAACTAACACAAGAACTAACTATGTATTGAAGTTTTACCTCATTTAGAAGGTGTTGAAGATCATTTAGAAGGTGTTGAAGATCGCTATTGATAATGACTTGATACTCAGATGAGTTAAAGGTAATAAAGTTAATCAGGGAAACGAGGCTGCCGATAGGTTGGCGAGACGGGGTTCGTGTTCTCCTTATATGGGACCGGAGCCTGTTCTTCCCATTTCTTCGGCTACACTCAATACCCTAATAAACCAATGGACCACTACGCTACACGAGGAGAGATGGCACCCATAACCACCTGCTGTTAGACACGCAAAGCCATCCCCAAGCTGTCATCCAGGACAACAAGATACTGTCTGCAGCTCTCTCGCAGTAAACTACGTCAAGTTGTAGGGCTATTGAGGCTACCTAAACCTAAGGAGGCGCTTAAATTTCGCCCAACAATATGACAATCAGCCTCCCGAGTTTCGGGACAATGTGAGTTTCACAGACGAAAAAGTTTTCCAAAGTTGTTTTGACGGTCCGGTTAGAGTCTGTCGACCAGCAAATAGCAGATACGACCAGCGATTTAATGTTAATGTTCGGGGATGGGTAAGCTATCGAGATCTCGGCATGTGTTGGACAATTGAGAGAAGACTTAATGCCGAACATTATATTAACATTTTGGAAGATATAATGAAACTATCAGTAGAAAACTTTTATCCAAATAACAACTACGTTTACCACACAGTTTACAGGCGATTTTTAAATAAACGAAGTAATTTTGATCTTTTATTGTTGTATTTACTGTATTAATTAGAATTATTAAAACACTTTTCTATTTTTTAAACAATTAATTATTTCCTCTGTATTAATTAGGATAATTCTCCCATATACACGGCTAAGGTAGTCCAACAATGGTGTAGAAACAATAACATAAATGTTCTGCCTTGGCCCTCACGCAGCCCTGATTTCAACGTCATTGAAAATGTGTGGGCACATATGGTAAAGAAAATATATGTTCGGAAAGGTGATGGCCAATTCTTTCAACCTAAAAATAGGATAGATCTGACAGAGACAATTAAGCGTGCTTGGGAAAATCTGGAAGTGGATTATATTCGTAAACTGATGCGGTGAATGCTAAACCGTTTAGAGGAAGCTATTGAAAACAACGGCGGACATACGCATTACTAAATACTCATTAAAATAGTGTTAATATTATTTATAAAATTCTTAAAGCAATTAAGTTCGCGAAAAAAATATTTATTTCATTAACCCTCCGTTTATTGTATTTTCAAGAAACACATCTTAGGCCAACACTGGGTCTGCTTACAAACTGCCTTTATGTAGCACAGGTTTATTAACAAGTATTTACAATATTATTGGTTTTATAATACATAACAAATATTGTAAGAAAGCATATTCGTCAATTTCAGTTAGTGCTAAAATATTTATTTTTGAATTTGATACATTTAATACTTTTTCGTTGCTACTGCCTGAAGCTGTGCTATAGACCAAAAGTGTTAGCTATATTTCAATAAAATAGAACAACGACATTGGGTTACACAGCCAATAGCTAAGATATATTTCTTGAAAATACAATAAACGGAGGGTTAATAAAATAAATAATTTCTTTGCGAACTTAATTGCTTTAAAAATTTTATAAATTATCTTAAACCGTTCTTGGTAATTTTTTAATATATAGAAAAATATTTTGTAGTAATACAATATTTAAGAATATACTAAACAATAATAACCATTAATACATCAGTAATAGTGTAATTAATCAATGTGAAAATCACGTTGTTCCAAAACTCATCAGGAGTCTGATTGACATATTGTCTATTACTAAAGTATTACTTGCGGGCATAAATCAAACTAAATAACTAATATCATAGTAACACAAATAGATAATATAATTTTAAAATCCCCTCACCATATGTTTCTAAAAAAGAATTGTTGAAATGGTGCCGCTTACTCAAGAGGCCTTTTTGTTATTATGTTTTTTTTTTTGCATTAGTATTTCCGTATTCGGTATTTCTAAGGAAACGTCGCCACCGAAACTCTAATGTGTTTATTTAATGAATGTAAAAACCTTTTTTTCTCTATACATTTATATTTCAGTTTAAATTTTTAGTCTTTACCTTTGATCCCAATAACACACAGAAAAAAGGTGATTTATGGCTTTGATAAGTGTATATATCCACTGAAAGTTGCATTTATACCCAAGAAATTTTAAAGTGTACAATTAAAAAAAACTACGTTTATCATTAAATCTAAATAAAAACACCAACTTGATAAAAAAAGAAGCAAAATATATCTCGTTTTAAGCTAATTTACAGGGTTCAGTGTCAGACTAATCATATACAACCCTTTATTTTATTTCACTTTGCTTCTATACGCCTCATATTACTGTCACTTTACACGTTATCTGGGGCATTACCTTCGAATATATGAGGGGGCAGTTGGGGTATGCCGCCCTCGCGAGCAGAAGATCTTATTTCGTATGCGATGAGACAGGCTCCACGACAAGGTTTTTCATCATGTGAAATTTATGAGCGGTACGTCACATTATGTCACAATTCCCGGTTTCATAAAGTGGCTTATCTCCGGGGATCGACAAGAATCATCCAGTGGCCGATGTTGCGCCGACACTCTCATACTGCTTCCGCGATGGCACGTGCCCGCCAAGTAGTTTAAAAAACGCAGTAGCAGATTTCCCCCATTCAACGCGATCAGTACGTTACGATGTTCGATACGGCAAATAAACAATTTTGTTAATTGCACTTATTAAATTTAATCGATTTTGCCTTATAGTTCGACAAGAGAATTGATTAAAACGGTTAATTATTTACAAAACGATGAGTTAAAATACAATTCTACGTTTTTAAAATATCCTTCATATGTTTCACATCATATTTGACCTACCTAAAGGTAATCCCATTCTATTTAGGTAGTTTGCTGCGATAGAGTTTAGTATCGGGAATTGATCAATACTAATTCATATTTGCCTATTTTCGTATCTGTGTGATACTGGGAGAGCAATATTCTAGGCTTAAACATTGCTTTTCTCATTTTTCACATGTCAGTAAAAACTTCGTATCTAGGGAAATAGTTCCGACGGTAATATAATTGACTCCAATTGTTTTTGTTACAGGGCACTACGGAAAGTGGAGGTGCCAAGCAGAAACAACGACCGCGCAGAATTCACACTTCTGGTAGTTTAAGCGATAGTTCCTCCAGTGCAAAGAGACAGGTAATGTGTGCACGTTACACTGAAGATATTCTTTTTTTTTTTTACTTATCATGGGAGCCGTTTGACATGGAGTCTCCGGAAACACCGCAGCCTTTTAGCTTTTTGCATTTAGACACTGATTTCTTTTACGCATTAAATTGTACCAGCCGTTTCAGGATCCTAGTGCCCTGCACTAATCTGTACAGATCTAGCTGGTTAATTGAAGTAATCCTCTGGGTTAATTTTTGGCTTACCAAAAATTGCCTGTCTTCTTGCATCCAGAGTCTCGCATTCACACAGAATGTGGTAAGCATTCTCTGTCCTCTTATTACACAGTCTGCACTTGGTACCGCCTACACTGAATTTTACAGCCTAAGCCTAAAGTACACGTGACTCATTCGGTCATTCATGCTGTATACAATCTCTTTTATTTGAATTAATTTGCACCTTATAATTGTTATATCCATTACAAATTTTTATACAAATAAAAGCACACAAAAATTCATATTAAGCTAACATTGGGAACATTAGAACTCATCTATGTCTGTAATACGCATTTCCTTTGCTGACGACATTCACTTTGAAGGAGTGGAACAGTCCATCGAAAATTGGTGAAAAAAGACAGGGGTAAATGCACCAGTTTCGCAATATGTAGAATATGTATAAATTGCTGAAAGAATTATATAGTGCGTTATACAGTATACCACAGGCGCGCTAAGTTCTGGAGCAAACGACACTTATAATGACATGAAACAATACTATTCAATGCAAATAATCGTATGCGGGTACTAAACTACTACTGTAGTAATGCAATGTATAATTGCTATTTTATGGAAATAAAACAATTTAAAGACAAATAAATATTCTCACATGGATAAGAGAAATAAAGCCATTGACAAATCTAAACCCATTTTTTTTTTAAAGAAACTCATTTCTAAACATAAACTCCTTCCAGCAATACGGGAAATAATACTAAATATATTCCTTTCAAAAAGAAAAAAAAAAACACTTCCAATAATAATAAACTGCATTGAGAAAAAAATCAGATATATTATTTAAAATATAAAAAAAAACAAGATTCTATGGAAAACCAGGATAAAAGGAAGCTTAAACTTAACAAAATTTCTACGGACAATGTTCCGGCTGATATATTTCGCATGCAATCTGCAACCCTTTCACGTAACTTTTAAATAGAATGAGCTTCATTTTCAAAGGCGTAAATTAAGGACTTAACCTAACCCCATAGAAACAAATATTTCGATGACCTAGGAGGCCAGCGAAGATATTCTGTAGGTACAGCAAAACAAAAAAGTTTCCGCGTAGCTTGGTAGTAAAGAAAAATATGACGTAAACACAATTTTTACGGGATATATTGTAAATATCGGGCTTTATTAGTGAAATAAATGAAAAGAACTTAGGTATATATTTTTTCAGCTCGCACAAATTGATACGCGGAAACTTTTTTCTCTTGCTGTACCTTCGTACGATAACTGCATTATTAGTCGGACAGCCGTCTTGCTCAAACCAAACATCGCCCATTATGACGTTTTGAAAGTTTCCTATGTACGGTAACACAGTATTTTGTAAAAGATGTAAATATCTTTCGACATTTAAATTTCTTTCAATAAGAGAGGGGCCAATTATGTGGTCTCCTAAAAGACCGGCGCACACATTCATCTTTTGGGAATATTGAGTGCAAGCGTTGTATGTTTTGGCCTTTTTTGTAAACCAAAAGCGCGAAACAGAGGAATTGTGACGTCCGTGCGACACGAAAGAGGGTTCATCTGTGAATAAAATATTTTTTGTGAAGTTTGCGTCATTGATGTTCGTTAACTGCTTTGCAAAAGTCAAATGTGTCATACTTGTTGTTAAGCAATATTTCATTGGCTTTATTCAATTTTTACGATCGATATTTATTTTTCATTCAAACCCTGTACACCGTATTATGTGAAACGTTCAACTGCTCTGCAATTTTTCTGCTAGATGGACGTGATGTTTGTTCTACTGCAGCCCTAATTGAAGTATCCCTTTCCTTATTTTATGGGCCCTTTTATGCCGATGTTGTTATAAACAACCATGCATTTTATTTTTTTATTTGCGCCTTGTACAGTTTCATAACCACTAAGTTTTTTTTTAAATTTACCTAAATTTACCTGAAAATTTACTACGACGTTCTTACGAATCATCAAATAGCAATGCAACTGAAAACATTTGAAATAATTAGTTATTCTGAATAGAAACGATTAGGTAGCGAAAGGAAACAAGGAATAATAAATATAAAAAAAACCCTAATGCACAGAGATCTTGAACTAAACAAATATCGACTGTACTCTAATGCGGCTCTAATACAATTGACAAAGTAATGGTCCGATAGCACGCTCCGACTATAGCCGACCACTAACATCGATCCTGCATGCAACGAACAATCTGTGTATATCGACGTTCTTCGTATATTTTTTAACCGAAAATCTTAATTGTGTGTCTGTTTGTTGAAAATCTTAGTCCTGCGTTCGCTGATTTTAAAAAGAAAAATCTTTTGTGGTAACACTGTTGCATGGTACTTAGTTTGTGTTGATCTTTGCAGTAATTAAGGGTGCACGGGAAACCATCGTATGGAGTTTGGTATTTCTAGTACCAAAGTTAATTTCACTATAGAAAAAGGCAAAAAAAAGCTTTTCAATTTAACACCAGAACTATAATTAGTAAAGAATTACATGTACTTTAGAGTTTCTTTTATTGCATTAAATGTTGAATTTGAAAACCGGTGGTTTCAATACAAAGTTGCAGCCTTTGCTAGTTCATCCGCAACTAATATTTCTGGCACAATTTCCAACAATGATGGCATTATCAGTTCCTTCACTTGGCGTGCGCTTGACGGAGGCGCGGCATATACTTTTTCTTTGATAAAATCAACACAAAACAAGAAAGTCTAATGAATTAAGATCGGGTGACCTAGCGAGTCATGATGTTGGACCACCACGACCAACCCATCTGTTTGGAAAATGATCGTTTAGTGAGTCTCTTTTAACATTAACTACATAGCGAGCGCGTGCTCCATCGTGCATGTACAGTCGCCGACATTATTATTTAGCACTGGAACGAATGGCTCAAAGCTTTGATGGTGCTAAATATTAATGTCGGTGACTGTACAGCATGTTGAGTCGAACATCCAATGGTATGTTATATACAACTTCTCCTAAAACATTGCAGTATTCGGCAACATTTAGACAGTTCGGAAGGAAAATTGGCCCAATAGATAGATATAGATAGATGTTTTATTGTGTGTGACAGCTTTTAGTTGTATACACTCGTCAATTGTATAAAGCTAAAAATTACAAATACATACACAAGTAAAGTACAATACATAAAAACATAGCACAAACACATTATACATCAAAGCATTTAATCTCAAATTGTGGAGTCAACAAACTCTTGGATATCATAAAAAACCCTCCCCTTTAAATCTTTTTTTACCGTACATTCAATATCACTATGCGCTTATGTTTTCCTATCATTTGGTATTTTATAAAATTTAATGGAACTGAATCTAAAAGATCTCAGATTCTTGGTAAAACGGAAATATGGTGCGGCCACAGGTCTCCGGCGGGTGTCATATTGGTCTACTAAGTTCTTATCTATTCGAATAAGCGTACATAATGCACTCATAAATATAACTCACACACGTCAAAATGCTCATACCCTTTAAAAGTGGTATACGCGTCTCCCGAGGGAGAGCATTATTCAAAATCCTAACTGCGCGCTTTCACTAAATTAAGGCACTATTCATATGCGCAGATCCCCCCGAAATAAAGTACCATAATACAACACTATGGAAAATATCATAATGTGCTAACAACAGAACTTCTTTGGTGACTGTTTCCGCTAAGTTTTTATACCATCTCGATTAAATTACTACAGCTACAAAAGAGTAAATTCGATGATAACGTGATAAATAAATTAAAAGATGTCTTTTCAGAATGCTGAAAATTTTTGTCAGAAAACACGCCATTTGACACCTTCGCATTCAATTTATTCTCTAAGTAATGGGATTAGGGCTTACAATAGTAACATCAAGTTTGCTATATCTCAAATTAAACGGGCTAGCTGAACGAGCAGCAGGCATATGTAAGAACACGCTTACGAAGCGTTTAAGATGATGTTATGGATATGAACAATGCATTATAGAATAGAATACACAGCAAGTCGTTTAAGAAGCTTAAACATATTATCGGCAGGACCAATAAATAATAGACTGCCTTTTCTTCAAGGAAGTTAGATTTTAAGGAATTTATTGCTTATCAGGTCCCCTACAGAGTCAAATCTGACTGCTAATCATCACTACGGCCCTAGAAAAACTGGTTACCATAGATGACACGAACACAAGATCGAGGCAACTCGCACTAGTTGAAACCGCTTAAGGTATTGAGCTAATGCAAGTGCAGAACATTGTCGATATCAATTAAAATTAATTAAAAAAGCCCAGAATTGATTTGTAATAAGTACGTAATCAGCGACAAAAAGTAAAGAATTACTATTACAAGCAAGCACATCATAGAAATGAATTTCAAAAAGGGGAAGGCATAATGTTGATGAAAGAAAGGATAAAGATACCATAGGCAAAATAAAAAGTCCAGATTCATCCTTTATTCGTCCTTCCTCAAACTTGTATGTTCCAGAGAATAATGCATCAACAGAATTTGATGCATATCACTGAACCTCATAATGATACCCAACGATCCAGAATCACAATCTCAAGCAATCGTCAAAACAAAATCTGGTTGAATTATTGTTAAGCTACTTAAGTATAGATATTAATTTATTTTAGAATATTAGTTACTTCGTATGTGAAAAAAAATGAACTCTGTTTCAATCCATGTATTAATTTTTAAAGATATTTTGAGATGACATGTTTTGGCTATAAATAGCAATATATGGTTTAACCCTCTGAAGGTTGCTAGCCCTCACAGGCACCATTTAGCATGCAGTCTCTTACGCTACTACTGAGGCGTGTTCGCTCCAGAATTATTGTTGGATAATATATAGCTCTTTCTTGGTTTCCTCGTCCTTGCTAGCGCCGGACCAAAAGATTGCTGTAACACTTCAATCACAAAGAACTGCTGTTATCGACGCTCGGCGAGCTAGTTGAAGAAATTGATTTTAGGGCCTAGCTTGACGGCCTCTTTTCATGTCTTCGTGGCCTGTCTGAACCTCCTTCTATTCACGGCTCCATCCACAGTCCTGTCGATGATGTTTCGAATTTTTCTAACTATTATCTGAAGTGGAGGTCGATCCTAGCGCCCCACTAAGTATACTAACAATAGATTGGAAGGAACGCTCGCCTTCAGCTACGGCGACAACGTTAGGTCGAATATGAAGTCGCGGAGGGAAGAAATATTTAAGTCGTTACAGAGTACAATCTGCCGCAAGGTGCGACTGACTGACTTCCAAAGTTGTGATCACCGCAGAGAGGGCAATGTATCCAGCTGGTTTTGCCCGGATAGTAATGGCTTGAATTGAAACTTCGCAGTCTGAAAGCGGGTTTGGGCACTACTGATGCTACCGAAAAGCGAGTGTACGATCCAGAACGAATCTCAGGTACCTAACCTCATCAGGGGATGTAGCCCAAATTAGCATCCGAAAGTAGGAGGAAGACCACTTTTCCGTGAAAGCCCACTTTTCCGTGAAAGCCCACTTTGCCCAGGTTTCGACCGCGTCGATGATAGTCTGCACACGGCGTGTATATATATGTATATGTATATAGCGAGGGTGATGTTATACTGCGCTCTAAAAGATCTATTGTGTCCCCTATCCTTGCTGTTTTACAGCTAGGCTTCCAATCCTATCCCTTTCAAAGAGTGTAGGATATCAGGAGGCCCCAGATTAGGTAAGAGTCCCACTACGATTTCACGTGCTCCACCCTTGAGTTGCACAGTGTTACGCAATATGAGAGGAGATAGATGAGTATTTCCTCCTGTTCCCCAATCCGCTCCAGCTGTTTTGCTCCTTCCTTTGTTCCTTCCCTGTGAAGTATTTTCACTTTGGAAGTGGAAGGCTTCTTATGAAGCTCTTGCTCCTTCCTCCGTGGTTGATCCCACGAGTAGCTAGGGAAGAAAAGGTTCACCACCACAGAGCCTTGCATGCACAGGTAAGGCTAAATACAATGGGATGCGCCAAGTGCCCCAAGGTTGGACTAGTAGACTGGTCTTCTATCCAGCCACGCATCTCATCAGCTTAGTCCGCCACCTCAGGATTTAGGTTTTTGTTGAGATTGTCTCCTCTCGGTCCGTGCAGTTAAGCCAAGACGATCCCATCCCTTTCGGGACCTGGTTTAATAGTTGGGCTTTCGGTAGCCGAAAGCAACAACTGGTATCGTTGTAGAACCCTGTGCAAGCCCTTAGCCACGACACGACAGCTCGGGCGAGGGGGAAATGGTTCACGATAACGGTCTTCATTCATCCTGCCCCGGTTTTAAGCAGAGAGGACGAACTTATAACCGTCACTAACCATCTCGTCTTGAGCGAGCCCTGACAAGATGACTTTTCCCCTATCCACCACCCCGGGGACGCGCCTGGTAGGTACTCCCAACCCCCAAGCACACGGCATGTAAGGATGGACTCATTTCTGCACGTCAAAAAGATCATCCTTTCGTCGAAGCTTCATATAAACCTTTGGGCAACACCGGCCTTAGTCACACGAGGCATATCTTCCCCCGTCCGCACCTAAAAAGAGCAAAGCAGAAGCTATGGGCGAATTAAACGGATTCAGCCGGCCAATACCGGCTATCTAAAACAAAATTATATCATGCCACTTCAAGTCGAACGCTTTCTCTGTGCCAAGAAAGATGCTCGCGGTAATTTTCCCTGTCTGAAAACTATCCCTTATGGCTTTGGTGAAGCGAAAGAGCTGGAAGTTCGTTGATAAACCAGCCCGAGAGCTAAACTTTTCGTATGAAAGCGGATTGAATTTAATCATCTCATCCCGAAAACGGGACAGAATGACGGCTTCGGGGATTCTTATAGATCTTGCAGAGATAATATCAATTGTTTTATTTCTAACAAGTGGTACTATTTATTTTTATCTGCGTTTTTTATTACACAGTATGGATATTCCAAAGCTTTCGAAATAATATTTAGTATCTAACGGTTATAACATTACTGGTAAACATATCTTTATATACTCATGCACCAATGAAGTAGTGTTTAAAACTACGAATGTAATTAAGAAATATTGTAGATTGATGCAGATTCACTTAGCTAATGTGCAGTTTTTATTGTATGTCAAATTCCAAAATTAAGAAATAAAAACATAGGTGCGGTTTTACTACGAAATTGGAAATAAACTACACTGACATTTAAAATTTCGCATATTTGTGCATGACGCATTACGACGATTTAATTTTATGCTGCGTGAATATCTATTCGTCAATAATATGGACTAATTTGAAAAAATACAAACTTATTGAGATTATGCGCCCACGTATACTAAATACCCTTCTTAAAAAATGTCAATATTCTATCTATTTCCGGCCGCTTGTTTCTCCGCATAGGTCTTAACATGCTAACTAATTGACTAATTAAAGTGAGAATACAAAATCTTGTCGACAACGTTAGTTAGCTCTTGTTCGAGTGAAAGTTATATTTGGGTTCGAGCCACTGGCCGGTGACCATCGAACACTAACAGATTTACATAAGTCGCCTCAAGTGACCATCCGCATCTAGGTGGCGTCGTATCTCACGTGTACCGTACACACAAAGGTATACAGTACTACATGCATATGTGATATAAGCACCGATACACTCTTATTAGGCATTAATACGCCGTAATAAAACACGGCCGTGGCTCATGAATAATAACATGTAATAAGAGGAAATAATGAGTGGTTGTGAAAGTTGCTCTCTATATTTGTGTATCAGAAGTGATTGAGTTCACAAAATCATAATTTAAACGGTCTCTGCGATAGTACACTTTTGTATACAATCTATGATTGTACACTTCTAATTTGAGTATTATGTGAACATTTTGGATCATGAGGTACCTACGATAAATTAAACATTGTGCAACGGTCATATATTTCGGGAAAAGAATTATTGTAATTTGTATTGCATAGAAGGAATCTGGTTTGTCCACGTTACTATGAGGAATTACACATAAATGAATACGTATATACCTATGTACATAATACATGTGTACATATATATCTACATATATAACATGCATACATTGGCTGTATATGTCTTGCTGAAATAGACCGTACCTAATCGTTGAAATAGATTGACAGAACTCATGAATGGGTACAGATATAGATGTCTTGCCATAAAGATCACGTCGTTATTTTATGTATTTATGTCATTGAACCTATGCATTGCAATCAATCAATTTTTGAAAAAGTAGTAGGTGTTTATGGTAAATGAAATACGATTTGTCTTTACTTAGAAACTTCTGTTTCTCTATTGTTCTCTCCTAATTCACAATAAATTATACTTGGCGCAGATACGTGCTATGTAGGATATAATTTTGCATAATAACACTCATTGTTTCCATTATTAGTATATCAATAAATCAACAACTTTATTGTGTTGACTCATATATTGATAAAAGCTTTAATCGTATTTAACATATCAACTCACGCAACGAAAGCCATACACAGTAACTTGGCAAATTACTATCTAACAATAATAATTTTTGTAGGCATACACTTACGTGTTACTCTTTTCTTTAGAAAGTAGGGGATATATCTTAACATCGAACTTCCGACTAAACGAAGATGCCGAGCACCGAAATGACTTCCAAAACGGATTAAACGAAAGTATTTCCTTTTTATGCCTCATTTCTGTCCGGCTGATGGGCTAGTGGCTTGCACGCTTGGCTATCAGTCACGGGACCTCGGTTCGAGCCCGATGGACTGCCCTCAGAGTGAGGTTTTCGTGGTTTTCCTCACTCCTTGGCGAATGCTGAGAGACGAACATCTTACGTCGCTCCACGGGCGCAGGCGTAATAATAACTCATGGCTGGGCCGATGCCCCTGTAATTGGCGAAAGCGGTTGGGGATGCCAAGGCATGAATTATTGTTATTATTTCTCAAGTTATATGCTCAATGCCTTTGTAAGGCTGGTATTACACTATCAAAGATTTGATAAAAGATCTTTTATGAAATATTTTTGTCAAAGAATTTTTACAACGTAATCGGCTATATTTTATTATAAAGATTTCTTTTAAAAATACATTTTATCAAAGTTAGCTACATTGACGAGATTTGATAAAAGGTTTGACAATCACTTTACAAAATGGCTTCAACTAAGTTCACGTAGTCACTTGATGCTACTAAACCTTTAATTTCTGAATATGAAAGTTATGAATTTTCGTATAATATTCAACATAAAGATTACAGAAATAGAAAAAAAAGATTAGAGGCGTATCAAGAAATATATTCCAATGTGATCAGCAGTGGATGCACACACACTGATGCTAAAAAAAAAAGTTACATGAGCTGAGAAGCCAATATTTAGCAGAAACAATGAAGGTGAGGATATACTGCAAATATTTTTTTAATGTGAATATTAGATTAAGACTTTATTCAATGTAGCATCATCCGTTCTTAAATAATTTTTATAACATGACATATCTTCAACTCTGAGTTCCTTCAATAAGTTTTGATATATACCAAAGATTTTCACGTCTCGACGCCCATGGTTTAATTCACTCACGTCTTCTTTGCTTTTTACTCTCAATTGTTCGTTTTTTTTTTAACAATTTTGCACAAATTATGACAACTGAACTATCCATCACAACTGTGATAAAATATTTTATGTAGTGTAATAATACTAGTTTTCATGTCTTTTTTTAATCTTTGAATCAAAGAATATTTATTAAGATCTTTTATAAAAGATTTTTTATCAAAGCTTTGATAGTGTAATATTAGCCTACTATACGCAGCCTGCAATTATGTTCTAGTTGTAGTAACCATTCCAATATGTGTTTTCTGTTAAGCGTTTTTCCCTGCGAGTTTCCTCTGACCTTATATTGGTACCATTCTCTCGACACCTAATTAATTTATCAATATAATTTTTTGCTGAATATTTAGAAATAATTTCGTTGAAACAAGATGTCTGGGTGACGCACCACAATTACGTCTGTTTATATACGAAAAGGCGTAACGATTTAAAAAAATATTATATAGATACAAATATAAGAGTGATCCAAGAGTACCTATATATTATTATACATTACGATACCACGGTCCTTCCAATGTTGTATTACGCGATTGAAATCAATCAGAAAGCCAGGGGATACTAAGGGTACTAGTGCACCTTAAGATACAATCAAGACTGGTTTGGAAATGTATTTGAGAACTGAATAGCCTGACAGATCACAATAAAATCACTTTACTGTGGGTGCCTGGACAGTCGGCAATCGAAGGAAACGAAAAAACCGATGAGTTAGCTAGAAAGGGATCCACTACATATATATGCTCAGAACCGGTTCTACGAGTATCTAAGAACATAGCACGGGAGATATATAAGGAACACAGGAATAATACAACCAGAAAAATTCATAGAAAGATCTTTATTAAAGGATCATCAAAAAAGAAGACCTAAGAACGGCCGCAACTCAGTAGCAACCATCTTCGCTTCGTAATAGGTCTCCTAACAAGATACTGAAAGAACGCCTAAATAAAATTGGAATCAACACTGCAGATACACACTGCAGACTGTGTCATGGGATGACAAGAACGGATGCTGCATTCTGTGTGAATGCGAGGCTATAAACGCAAAAAGACAAACTGCCTTTGGCAAGTCAAAATAAATTCAAAGGATTACTTCGATCGCCAGCTAAAAACCTGTACTAATTACGGGGTACTGAGATCGTGAAATGACTAGTATACTTTAATGGATAATCGAAATGGTAGACTAAATAGAAGAAGCGAAGAGGCTAGTCTTTCCGGGGGACTCCATGTGGGACGACTCCCACAAACAAAGAATACGACATCCGGTATTTATTATTTTATTAAGATTCTGATTTTAAAGTTCTTTAACTTTGTGTTGAGGTTCCTTATATCTATCTCTTATGGTTTTTAGTAATTTAGAATTTTCTATTTTAAATATTCATTCCTAAACATTTATTCTTCAAAAGTAGGTTTGAATGATGCTGCCGTTATTAGTCACCATAACCATAGGTAACTTAACTTATTATACTATAAAAGAGAAGCGTTATATAACAGCTTGACTTGTAAATCGTATATTGATCCATCTTACGCGAATGGAGCCATTAAAATTGAAAGCGCGTGTCATTTAAACGTTGACACCTTAGATTAGATTGGTCTTTGGACCTGTGTCACGCTTTTCAGATCTATTGTGATCTCCTTTTTCCTAGAAGATCCTCTCTAATTTTGTTCTTTTAATTAGGCCTATTATTCTTGAGAGCGGCTTTTTTGTGTAGCTGTTAGTTGTGGGGTTCTCCACACCCATTAGTAGAAACCTTGTCCTCGTCAGACCTTCATATTGACACTGCGCATGAATTTAGTCTTCAGTGACCAGTCAGCAGAGTTACTATGTATCCACCCATTGATGGTTTTTTAATTTAGGATTTGAAGTGCCGAAAGAAAGGCCAGCTTCAACAAATGACCTTGACGAATTTCGCCTGGCCAGCTCGTTCGCCGCCTCATTACCTCTCACGCGGGAACCCAGGCTAATGTTAGTTCCTTTTGGGTGTCCACCGCATTTAGGGCGCTTACGCAGTTCCAAATAAGCTTAGAGTCCACACTTACGGAACTGATCGTTCTAAGTGTGGACTGACTGTCAGAGAAGATAGCGACGCTTTTACCTTTCTATTTCTCGGACACAATCGTGAACTGTAGCAATCTCAGCTTGGAACACCGTTGTGTTTTTGCTGAAGGTTACCGAAAAAATCTTTTTAGGGTTCTTCGCGTATATTCCAGCTCCGATATCTTACGTTTTATATTTTCCTCCCAAAGCAGTTTTTCACTACAGAAACAACGCCAACCATTTTTGCGCATTAACTGCTTGTTGTAATGCACGACCGCAAAAGAACCAAAGGACAGCCAAATAGGGCTAAATGACATCTACTGTCATCACATGCTTTAATACAACAACTGTATCAATTATTTATTATTGTATTAGTTACTAGATATTACTTATGGATATAAACGAAAACGTTACTAGGTGACTGATACAATAAAATCAGCATTTTTATTGTTTTTACTGAGAAACCACTCTTAAGAAGAAGGAATTGATGTGATCATAGTAATTAGAGAATGCAAAGTAAATTGTTTGCTACCATCTGCCAGTTATTATTAATAATTGTTTTACTTCTGTACGTGACCTTCCGCAGCGATAATATAACGGATAGCGGTTGTCAATTCAGTATTCCGAACTGCAACAGAAGCGCTCTTGACTAGCCCTCTTCCAGTGAGATGAAAGAGGCTGTGCGGTGCTTAATTTACCTCTAGCGCGCTGTAATGATCAAATTTACTAATTTAAATCAAAAACTGAACGAAAATAAGCCAGCTTAAAAAAATCAAATTCGAAATACCGACAAACCTAGTTATCTTGTCAATCATAAAGTTACCTTGCTTTATGGCGTTTATGTATAATATGAGTGCGTGTGAACACAATTTATGCTATTTACACTAAAGCCCGTTTTACATTATACTGAATTTAGTATAGAATTTTATATCAAATTTCATTTTGAATTTAAAGGGAAATTTATTTAGTGTCATATGCAAAAAAAAGAAATATATCCGATAGTTAGTATCAAATATTTAGAAGTTAATGAATATGCCTGTTTGATATTTAAAGTAAAAATTTAGCACAAAAAATTTTGTAAGTCGATTAATACGTATTCTCGTAAAATTGCTGACCAAGAAGTAATAGCTAGTAGCTAATCCCTAGTCCCGTAAAATATGGCGTAAAATTGGATAAGTATGCGACCTGAAGGAAGAGATATTCTAAATTTTTTAAATTCCGGACTAAGGATCGACTAACTATCGATCCATTGTCGTTTTACTTAGACTGCTTTGTCAATAGGTGAATAGCTAATCATTGCGAAACGATTCGATGACCTTTGGCAATTTTCTCATGTATATGTAGGTGGTCTTGGGAGACCTGGATGTACCCGCATCTGATATAGATTCTACTTTTCTAATTATAAAAGCACAAATAGTCTAGCAGTGCTTGGACTTTCAGGTGGTGATTATTAGCTTATCTATGTAAATGTTGTACTAAAAACTTAAGCTACATCGATATAGATGAAGTTGCAGCACAAAATAAAATTTAATTCGAAAGCTACGCAATTTTTGTATGTACCTATTTTTTTTAGAGATTATAAAATTTTTAAGAAATATATATAATCATAGAGTGAATATGTTAACAAATGACGTTTTTCATTAAAAATTACTAGAAGGTTAACTTTTGGCATTATCCGCAAAGCAGTAATATAGTTTTAAGTTGAATTTTAGGATTTCACGAAAGGTGTGTATATCTTCAATGGACTACATTTATAAGTTGTATTAAGAAGGCATTGCCTGTCCTTTACGATTTACCTTGACAATGAGAGTAACTTGCTCTGACAAAAGTTCATTGCGCGATGCTCAGTATTTTAATTCCACCTACTGTTATCAAGAATTGGTGAGAGAGCATCACCAAAAGATGAGCGAAGAGTTCTAAGACTATTGACCGATTAACAGCTTTGCATTCCATAGATTTGGCACATTATGATAGTTGTAGTTTTTGAGAAGATAAAGATGGCACCTCAGATCATCTTGTGCGCCATTATATTGGTTTAATAAAGACAAAGCTGTGGCTTCTGGGTTCAGGGAACCCAACACAAGACGCTCCCTATAATTATTTATCTAATTAAGAAGACAAACTTGGAAGCGCTTCTTTAGCTAAAAGGCATCACAAAATATAAACGAACAAAATACATGAATACCTGCTTAAATGTCTACTTCACCGCCGATGTTGGTACATATAACATAATTCAAGTTCTACATCGAGGCTAAGCTAATAATATTTGTTGATGCCTTACATGGCTTTTGTCAGGTCCACTTTATTTTTATTTTTATTTTAATTTATTTTTTAATGATAACTACTGTCCTATTATACACCTTCTACTCCATGTAAATCACCTACACATCTACTTTGTAAAAACTGCAAGATGTACACAATATGCACTGCATGTTTTTCTTCTTCTATTATTTTGTTTGCTTTCTGTAAACATTATATTATTAAGTGTTAATATTTTTGGAAGGATTATGGACACAAGTTGTGTGACAATAAATAGGTATATTTACTCTAATCATCTCGAAAGATTCATAACCACTTATCGTTCGGAACGTAAGAATGGATTACATGCTTCAATGTACCTATGTGTATGCACATGTTTAAAGAGTCGTATGGTAAAATCAAGCACTAAAAGAAAGACGTATTTGCAAGTGTAGTAATTTTAAAAAGCTGCGAACTTTCATAGAGTTTGTTTGAGTTTCAATGGGTTAGAAGATTGTAGCAAAAAAAACAGTTATTGTTCCTAATACCCGTTATACATTTTACACACAATTAGTGTCAAATTTTAATGTAAAGTTTGTTTTAAATATTTTACCCCAAATTTATTTGTAAATTTTGTGCTAGTATTTAGAATCTGCTCTATTTTCTCATTTTACAAACTATGCATTGACATAGTCTCTGAACATTTGAATATGCACAATATGACACACCTTACGCGTACATATACTTTTTTTTATAATTAGTGCAAAAATAAAATAGGTTGTAAATACTTAGTACAAAATAAAGCATACCTAATATGAAATGGGTTAGGTTAATATTGTTTTATAATATTTCTAGAATTGCCAATATATTTGTTGTTGGATTTAAACGAAACTACACTTGCAATTTAGTGGACTGTATTTACTTAAAAGTTTAATGTTTATTCGGTTGAATTTTGTGAAGAATCTGTGTGTGGCGTCTATTGTGTTTACATGTCAACTAGGTTGTGTCTCTTTTGCGCATGTGTAACAATGTGCATTTTTGAATGGGTGAATGTGTTGGATATATGTTTTGTGTTTGTGTATATGTGTGTGTAACGGTATATATGTAACAATATTTAAATATAATATAAATTAAAATAATGTATTTTACAATATATTATTGCCAAGTTATTTAAAGTGGAAAATACCAATGAACATTTTGCTCTTAAGTACAGGTATTATTCATCTTTACAGCAGAATTTTAAAATTTTCTAACAGACTGCCAATAAAAGATGATTAACGGATTCTTGCCTTTGCCTATACACCTTGTCGCCAGTGTCTCTTAATAGCACGCATAGCTAGACAACACCAAGCATTAATTTTATTTATATATTATCATTTATTGATACATTCTTTTCACTAACAAAACACCTCATATTTCTAAATTGCTATTCGAAAAATGTTTAAAACATTAAACATAAGTATACATTCATAATATTTTCTTCTTGAGGTGTGTGTCGTTTATAATACAAGAAGAAATACATTTTAAAGAAAGTATACAAATAGCTTCCGACGTTCTTGTTTATTTCACTAATACTGTTGTAAGCATTTGTAAATGTGCATGACGAAATTTTTGTCTTATGTATCGATCATTTAATGATCCGAGAGTTTGGGTGAAGTGTCGTAATGCTATACCGAATTTTTAGTAATAAACCATGTAAAGTAAGTAGTTGTTTCTATACTTTCTAATAGCAGGGTTCTCCTAAATGGCCGTAAATAGAAAAGGCTGTCTGATACCGCTAGCTGAGTTATAACCTGAAAGAAGGTAAATTATTATTAAAGTTATGGCATAGAAATTTTACATTTTAGAAGAGCACGGAATCAACTTGTGAATAATAGGGTTTATATTTAATTTTGAGGCAAGCATAACGTTATATTATATTATAATTAATAGATCCTTATTATATATGTCATACTTACCAACCAATATAGTGCAGTGTCAGGTACTCCTATTAATAAGGATTAGCTAAAAGGACACCAATCCTAAACAATACCTTCACCTACAGTTTATAATATATCAATTGGTATATGATAAAATGTTGTTATTATGGGAATATTTTATGGGATATAGGTAGGTATGTACCAATTTTTTTCTTTTTGCAAATGTTTTGTGGTCATTAACGGTTATTCAATATTTTTAGTGGAGACTTTCTACCGTAACTTCACGAAATTCATATTAACTTATTTGCTTGATGCTTGCTATAAGATTACTGAAGCTTTATTGCTTGTAGACTCGAAGCAAGAGAAGAAATATGAGTTCCTAGTAATGTAAGGGCCCCGACATCTTCTCTCTCGCTCGCTTAGACTCGCGTCGTTTGGTTATTTTTTTCCTCAAGTCTACCATGTACGTATATTTGATAAGATCTCGATTTTTTCTTTTAGTTTTATATCCGCATTAATAGTTGAATTAATGTGCTAAATACTCATAGATTATTGGAAATACAAGAATGTTTCTCACTTGTAATGATTAACGTAAATCTTTTGATTACTTGTGACATTGTCCTTACCTATAACATGCTTATGTTCTTAAAATTTGCAGTTGTGAATGATTTTTATTTCTTTTAATTTGGCAATTAAAATAGGTCCAGCAGATTTGTTGTTAGTGGATTTAATTCTAGAACATTACTAGTTAGACGTCGACATAGCTACTTACAAGGAAAAATTTCGCATTATTACTAGATTTGCTTTTATATTTCTGTGAAGTAGTATTTGTGTTCCTACAAACATTTTACGAGCGTTTGTTTAGAACCAACCAATTGCATATACTCGTGATTCCTTAATCAGCTACATTCTTCACTAAGCTATAAGTTAGCTTTCTGTAATTTCTTAAAAAAATAATTGACGTCATAATGTGAACTACCAATAGGGATCCAAACTTTTACTTTTGGTACTACTCTGGTTTATCACCAATGTAACATAATAGATTTTCAAGAACTAAGTTGCAGGAAAATGTATTGTGTGGAGTACTGCAAGAACGATTGGCGTAATCCCTATAATTGGCAAAAGGTTTCTTTTAATAATAAGATGCACCTAACCAAAATGATACAGTTTGATCTGTGGACTTTGCACAAATATACAGTATCTCTGCTGAATTTGTTTACTATAGTAATTCAAAATTATAAAGCATAGATTTTTTTAAGCATCCTTAGTGTACACTACATGATAACTTGTGTGAAATAAATCAGTTGCATATCAAAAAGTTGTCATTAGAAGAAGAATCTTTTGGTTCGTCTGCCTTGCAATTAATTATAATAATTTAGTGTAGGAATACTAAATCATTATAACTTAAATTGAAAAAAAAAAATAATGATTTCTAAAATTATATCATTTTTTAATATCAGTTATTAATCATAAAATTAATTATCATAAAACCTCCTTCATTCATAAAATTATTTTCTTTTTGACACATAACCTTTTCAAATTTAAAAATATTAACGCGGAGAATACATAAAAAGTCACTTACATTTCGGTGGAATGTTCTTTAATTTTGTAATAGCAATATTTATTTATTTTATTCCCGAAATTGTTTATTAGTTTAAGATCTTCTGTGCACATGGGAGGGACTTACTTAACCTGGGGCCTTCTAATATCCTACAGTTTTTGAAAGGCATAGGATTGGAAGGCAGGAAAACCGCAAGAATATGGGACACAATAGATCTCTTAGGTCGCAGAAAATCTGGTTTTCACCGAAATTAACTTCCGAATCGCATTTCATTTGTAACAGAACTGCACTTTAAGGTTTATTTATTCAGTTTTAAATTGGCATCACCATGAGCAATATAATAAAAGCCAAAAAGCGTAAACGTATTGTTATAAGTGTTCAGGAAAAAATTACTGCAATTACATTTCTTGATAAGGGAGGGTCATTGTAAAGTGTTGCTAAAGATTGTAGCGTAGGTAAAAGCACTGTTTCCGAATGGAGAAAAAATCGACAGAAAATTGAACAGTGGTGTAGTGTGTTAGCACTGCACCACAGCGAAAATCTATGAAAAAGGACGAATATTCCAATTTCGGGCGAATTTCCATAATCGAAGCTCCTGATACATGTACAGCAAGTGACGGTTGGTTATCTACGTGGAAAAGCCGCCATGGAATACGGCAACTAAATATTTGTGGCGAAAAATTATCTACTAATCAAGCTGAGGTTGAAAATTCCAAACAAAAATCTAAACAAATTATGGAAGAAGAGGAATATACGCCAGATAAAATTTATAACTGCAACGAAACTGGTCTATAAGATGTTGCCATCAAAAACTGTAGCTGGAAAAGATGAGAGCATGCTGCAGCCGGTTTAAAAAAAAAAATTAGGACCGGATCATAATTCTTGTTTCTGGTAATTTTTCAGGACGGCATAAGCTGCGGTGGATGTGTATTGGCCAATCGGCAAAGAGCTTTTAAACATGTGCTGGCGAATGTGTTACTAGTTTATTACCGAAATCAAAGAAGTGCTTGGATGAATTCAACATTATTCAAAAATTAATTCTATGAAGAGTTTATTCCTGGAGTTCAGAGGTTCTTAAGAAAAAGTGGTTAATCTAGAAAAGCTCTTCTGTTAGTAGACAATGCAGCATCTCACGAAAGTGAAAATGATTTAAGAAGTGAAAATATCAAATTTATGTTTTTACCGCTGAATGTAACTTTGTAAATGCAGCCTATGGGTGTATTAGAAAATTTCAAAAGGCATTGTCGACGAAACTTACTGCAATCAATTCTAGAAAGGGTAGACGATGATGAAGAACTCGTGGATTGTTTAAAAGGAATAAATTTGAAAGACGTGGTTTATTGGGCAGCAGATGCATGGAACAAAGCGAAAAGTTAAAAGTTACAAAAGTCTTGGGCAAAGATAATACACCAAGAAGATCTTCCCTCAGAAAATAACGATGAGGAACAGGAAGTTCCGCTCTATGAAATGATGAGAAATTTAGATGGATGTGAAGATATTAGCCAAGAAGAAGTTGAGGAGTTAACACTTGACAACAAAGAACAAGAGGACTATGACGTTGACCTATTGAACTTGTTAATGAAAGAGAAAAAAAAAATAGTGATAACGAGTCAGAAGGTAATGAAGAAGAAACAAAAATTTCACATGCGTTAAACACAGCATCATTATATGTAGAGCAACAGCCTAATGCCACAGTACGTGACATTTTACTTTTAACGAGAAGGAGAAATATTGCATCCAAAAACCGAATGAGTTCAAAATTAAAACAAACGAGAATTGATTCTTTTTTAAGATATACGACAGTTTCCTTTATAGAGAATGTGATTTTATTTCATATACATGATACATAATGTAATATTTTTATTCTATATATGAATATATGCATTGAAATGAAACTCCGTATTAACGGAACTTTCATTTATCCGAAAAGGCTCCGGACCCGGCTGTTTCAGATAATCGGGAGTCTACTGTATAAATTTTATAAGGGTCTTTAAAAACTAACTTAAGAAATGAGAAGGGGTCGTTATAATCTCTTTACTTTTTATTAAATACTTACACAAATAAAGGTACAATTACAACAATTTTCCCATCTACCACTTCTAATTTTCTGTTATTCGCCGTAACTTCACTTTTAAATTTGCCCAAATTACTTTGATAGATTTTAGAGTTTTACAGTGGTATAGTGGTAATCTTCAGACATTTTATTTTGTTTTTTTTTGATATTTCTTCAACAACATAATTATTGTATTTATCCTTGTGTTGTTTAGTTAAATCTTATAACACCGATTGACACAAATCTGGAAGAGATCGTATATTTTTCTTCTATAGCTGGATTCGTAATTGAAAAAAGATAGCCGGCGTTTTTTCCTTTATTTTTTAGTTATATGATAGAATCATGCGTAGGTACATAGGTATGTGAAATGTATTCTTACCTGCTTTTAAACTAGTAATTGATTGAAGTGAAATCTTACAAATAGGTTGACTATATATATAGTCTCTAATAATAACGAATTATTTTTCGTTTAAAATTAAAATGGATTCTTTCATTAAGCTTCATTAATCATAATTAGTATTTGGTTTATTAAGTCTCGGATAATAATTGAAGTATATGTAATTTTGATAGAAACTCCAAGCCGTACGTCTCACTTTAATCTAACCAACAAACAACCATTTTTCGTATTGCCGCTGTCTCAGTCAGATAATTCGAAGATGTATAATTTTTGTAAACTTGATAAAAGATCTTATTAAATGCCAGCTCTAAAACATTCTCGGTAATTATAATCCTAATACTAATTTAGAAAACTGGTTCTACTGGGTATGAGCACATACATACACATAAACGCGCATGCAACATGTATCTTAAAATAATACCCGAGTTACTTCATCTGATAAACGTAAGAGTGGCGAAGAACCGACCAGCTAGTGAGAGAAATGGAGTCTTAAAAATAATTCGTCTGTTTGAGCGCGGTTGGAAACATACACCAAAAAGAAATGAGCGTACGTATCGTATAATGGCTATCTTTTTCTATTCAATGTCAGCCTCTGGTGTCCAATTAAAAATTTTTAATAGTCTAAGCAATGCTGGTTTAATGCCTTTTATAACTAGTGGACTAAGCGGGTATTTGTACTTGTACACGAATGCGTGCATGCGTTTGTCTGTACTACACATAGATATCTACATACATCAGTGTGAGAGAGTACTGCTTTGGCTAGGATTCATTGAGCGTAAATTAATCTCGAAGTATTTGGGTTACATACAAGGATTTTAATTTCGGTACGTGCACTTACACGGGCGACCACTATATAGAGATTATTTAAATTTCATCATGTCGTTCTCTTAGTTTTAATTTGTGTTTAATAAAATCTTATCGTATTCGTGGCTTCCTAATGAGGCATATTTCTGACCAAGCCTACAATTCAACTTTCTCTAATTTCATTAAACAATAAATTTACGTCATAATTTGGACTATTAGTATTATGCAATCGTCTATTTGAGTTGTTATTGATATTTCTAGTCCCAAGTATCTCTCTCTAGGCATTATTTTCGATTATCACCGGTGTTACATGAGGTGGATTAAATCTTCAAGAAGCAGCCTTGATAATAGGCATATTTTGAGGAATATTGTAAAAACTGGTGCATTATCTAACTGTAAGTGGCGGTGCTAAGTTTTACTGAACGAAAGCGTTTTAATTGTCAGAAAGTTCCTGTAATAGATGACTGCAGAATATAACTGAATCCATAAATTACATGAAACTATGCAGGGTGACTGGTAATCGGACGTAGTTCTTTCAGGACATGATATCACAATACCTACACCGTATTTGCAATGAATTTATCCTAATAGCAAAGATCTTTATTTCTAAGATTTTTAATACATTGTTTTTTAACTGAAATGAACGTTCTTCCACCAGTAATAAATGGTTGGCTGCTGGTTACTTTGACACTGGCAGCTATTTTGCGCTCAAAAAAGTTGCAGAAACTCAGTATCATATTTCCGTGGTATCAAATGAATCGCTTTTCACTTGAACAACGTTTCGAAAAATTGAAAACTTACTTCCAAAGTGGATGCTGTCTTGCCGAAACAAAAATTTCGGTTGACGTAATGCACCAACCGCGCCTTGTGTTTGTAAGTTTATGAAGAAATTAAATAAGTTAATCATAGATTGAGAAAGCTTTTGTATACATCTTTTTCTTCAAGTTTCTGTATTTGATCGATATTATTACAATTCCCTCAACCTCAAATGTGATTCTCATTCCAGCGTACACATATGTTGTAGCGCAAGACCTGATATGAAAATGTAGAGATGTGGTTCATCCATCTTTTACTGAAATATTGCGAGTGCTTGTGAATTTATATGGATTTTCTATGAAGGTGGGCATATTGGAGGATTGTAGACAGAAATTCAGTGTTTTGGAATATAATTAATTATGGAGGTTTTCATCTCATAGCGCAACAACTGATTTACCTGCGTTTCCTAGCCTTAATGTTCTTTAAGCCTTATTTTGCTATGAGATTTAGTGATACATCCTTTAAATTTCAGAAGGTAGCAATTGTTCTAGAAAGACAAAACTGCTTCCTGGATGTTAGGGTTATTAATTAACGAGGAACGTACGGTTATAAGGTCTAATGGAAGAATGGAAGAAATGAAACCTATATAACTATATAACTATATACAACTATATAATACTAAACTATACTAACTGATAACAACTATAAAACTTTAAAACACCTTGCCATAAACTTCACTGCTCTAAAGCCCAGCACTTCTTTACACTTGCGTATAGTCAAGTTTGCTGAAAGGTGTTTTCACATGCATGTGATAAAAACAGTCTCAATTAAAACAATATAATTACTTCAGTAATTTTAGAATGTTAAATTGATTTAATTTGCTATGAAATGATGAGATTAATGGAATAAGTGTTGAAGCTTTTATATTTTCTCCGTATACGCAAATAATCTATTTTGCCCTACATTGTATCATATGAAACTAAGTGAAATAGTTGTTTTCATGATCACAGCAATTGCAGCGATACATGTTTCTGGTCCATTTATTTTTTTGGAAACTTGATTTTCCATTCGGGAAAACGTTCTTGTCAAAGCTAATAATGCCCATATCATTTTTACAAGGAGAAGCTTCCTCAGTTATATCAAAATCTTAAAGTCTTGTAAAATCTCCAATTTCTTTTTACGTTTGTCATCGTATTTAGAAATTTCATGTGCTTTTTGTTAAATCTACAACTATTCTTACCCTTTTTCATACTCCTCCCTTTAAATTGTCGTAGGTTTTTGGATACATTTTGTTTCAGGCACGAATATTATTTTATTTAAACGACTAGGATTTATTATTTGTTCTGTGCCAACGTTTTGTGACTAGGAAATGCGGTCATGACAATACCCTTAAAATCTTTTAAAGTTTCTGAAGTGCCAGTAAGATGGCGTAATTTATTTTCTTTTTACATTTATCATGTTTTTCAATACTTTTATTTTTATTAATTAATATGCTTTCCATGTATTTTTATTTAAATGCTCATGATTAGAATAGTTATTACTTAGAGAGAGCCAAAAGTTTAAAAAAATTGCTAAAATCTAATTATCTTTGGAATATCAACAGATACCAATTGCGTTCTCATTTTTCTGATTGATTATACTAATACTGTTCAATTTGTTTTTTTCGAGAAATTAAATGGGTATGGTATAAATAGGCTAAATTAGCAATCTCTTTAGTTAGTCACTTTACTCCAAACAATAAAGTAAACAATATTCCTACGCTCTTTACCTACTTGATATTATTTTCACAATTACTCCAACTTTTTGAAAAGCCGTTAACGTTCACTTAAGCTATATGGACTTTTGTTTGATAAAAGGTATGCTTCCTCCACCACTTTATAAGAAGTGTAATCTCTAAGGATCATAAACCAAACTTAGACAATAGATAATTACGAAAAGTTTATTTCACATTTATTTTTCACATATCTTAATAAATGAAGATTTTATTAGAAAAAATGTAAAAAAAAACGACGCCATCTTACGAGAACTTGGTAATATTTTTAAGAATGTTTTCACGATCATAATCAATAGTATATTTCTTCTCCAAGCTCCAGGACGAACCGTTACAGATATATGGTCGGTGACCAACTTCAACGAATCACTCCATACGTTCATCGCGTCATATTATTAATTTAACATGTAAAATATCCAAACGGGATACTATATAGAGATGTACATAGACGGTCATGCAAAGATTGCAAGCTACTATAGTATGAAATCATTAACCCCATTTTTCCCAAGAAAATTTTTTTCGTCACGCAGGATTCCTACCACACACTCTCGTTACCGGACGAACGCTCTACTATTTGAGCTAGCGAGGAGTGTATGTATGTCCGTGAAGTCGATCGATGTGGAAAGTCAATGTGTTAAGACTGATTGTGGTCTCTTTTTAATTGTCTAATGTATTGTTTCAGTTTCTGCTTCCATTTCCAGTTCAAAAGGTATTGTATTAATGCGATGTGCGATGCACTGCTGCCGAGAATTGCTTAGATTTCATAACCTTGCAGCAATATATTCACCAAAAATAGAAAATCGACCATCTTCCTCCAATTTCTTTCTCAGCGTCTTCAAAACATCGCCAGCTTCATCGATTGGTAAATTATTTGACTTCTTAACTCTTTTCGGTACTACTGATAGCTTTTTGAATGAAGTGGTGTCCTGTTCTGCATTCTTATTTCTATTCATGTATTATTTTTCTGGGTGAGTTAATTATTAAAATGCATTTTGTATAACTAGCTGATACGAACCATGTTCATTAAAAATAATAAAAATATTTTATTGTATGGTAGTAAATGTAAAATCAAGAAACATATGTCTGTGTCAATCCATACTAAAGAAATTCTAATGCTACCGATAGGTTTTAACAAAAAAGAAAAATGTTTCTATTTGTTTATATCTCTATTGGAACCAAACCTAGGCCTTTTATCAAATCTAATATTCCTTATTGATATAATTCATACTAATTAAGACATTCATTTCATGTACTGCGATCTTTCATAAAAATGGGCGATTCAGTAATAAGGCTTGGGATATAAGATCAACTGCGTGCCTATACTATATAAACGTCAAGGCATCACATTATCTCGTGCTAAATGTTCCCTCAAAATTTTTAATGGTTCCTTCATATAAAATCGAACAAGGATCAAAACAATCTTTACCGATTTCTCAAGAGAAGTAAAGGGAGAAGGAGAACAACAATCGTGTACGTAATTTCAGAGTAACTTCCATTTAACTGAAATAGCGTGACCTACTGAGATTATGTATCAGAATTTTGTATCTCCTATAGTCTGGAAAATGTTGTACAAACCGTATACACACAGCAATAAATGAAAAGCGCGTAGGAGGGAGATGCATGTAGGAAAACATAATCATGCCTTTGCATGACTTAAAACTTACGCTCGTTCGAAACGCAGGATTATGTGAATTTATTTTGGACTCGAAGTCACGATAAGCTAGTGCCTATTATTTAAATTCTCTATGCCGATGTCTAATTTGGACCGTATGACGGGTTGATTGTTCCTTGCGTTTATTGCTATTTATGTACGACTGTGAAAGATGGAATAGTGAAGGCAAATTTGGTGGGAACTTTACAATTGGATGTACGAAATAGCAATTTATTTTTTTTTTGGTTCGAATACTCAATCTTTGATCGTGTGGGTCACTATACAATAATTAGATAACGCGTGTTAACATACAATTTGGTACCTTAAATATTTAGAGCTAGTAAATTTCGTTGAACATACAGCGCGGTTCAATTACTTGTAGCCTTTATAATTCCTATTTATGTATGAATATTTAAGTAGAGCTACATAAGAAGAATCGTAGTATTTTATTTAGCGAAATTCTTCATTTCTAAGCTCAGTTTAAACGATGTTTATTATTATTTATTTTCGAGTAGTTGTAGGAGTCAACTGCTTCGAAAACAGCTATGATCCGATATTTACGATGCAGATGTAAGAAGATGCATGCAGCATGCTTCAAACAATCGTAAAGCCGCGTCCAGACCGACCACCGAACCCAATGCCAAAGCCAACGCCAACGGCGGGTGGGGCGTATGCCGTTGGAAAGGATTCGAGAGGGTTTAGTCTTGCTGTCCATACCAAGATTCAATTGCGAGTTCGATAGCGTTGGGTGCGGTTCGGCGATAAAAATGTCGAGCATCGAAGATGATGATTTACTAATAGCGAGTGCGGGAGTAATCTTTAATGCTTTATTAAGAAAAAAAAAAACGTCGGGTAGTGGATGACAACACCTTTTAAAGAGAGAAGCAGGTGTAGCGGAACTCACGTAACTTCGAAGTGAAGACGGTGGACATTTCCGAAATTTCTGTAGAATGACACCACTACTATTTGATGTTTTTTCTTTCATTTGCTAAAACCAAAGATTTCGAAACATAATACAATTTATGAAGCATATGAACTCAAGAATTTTTTTTTTAGTCACATGTCATCTTTATCAAATTAAATGCGAATCTGAGCCCAATATATTCTTGATTATTTATGCAACCGAAAATAGAGAACACTTAAATGTTAATTAAGAATGATGAGTCTGAATTACATATCGCTAGGTATAGAGCAATTGTAGTTTCGGCTGCATAAGCAATCGAAGATTTCTGATAGAGCTTAGATTCGCATCTAATTTGAGAAAGATGTTACCTTAAGCGCGTCAGACGAAGTTTCAACGCAAGCGCAACACATGTGGCGCATGACCTTGGGACAAGTATTTGCTTTGGTGTGTACGGGGTAGTGTTGCGATGAACGTGGTTTCATTCGCCTGCATAGCTATTAGTAACATATTAGTAAATATTGCAGTGCGAAGCCACATAACGAATGAAACGAAGGCTCAAGGTTGCTTTCACGATATGAACCGATATTTTGTGAAATGCAGGAGCAAGCGACGTGGCTCTTATAATAGGTTACAATTTAGTTTTTGGACAAATACCTTATTGATGATAACTTATTGATAAAATAAATAGTAAATTGTTTACATAGAAACAGATTGCTACGCGCTTATTCTCGTGAAAGCAATGTGAAAGATTTATGTCATACACAAGCTCTTTATTCCCGCAATGAATGAAGTAAACTGCTTGGAAGTGTATTATGAAGGCGACAGACTTTATCCGTGATGATATGAAGTTTCGTGCCCCACATAGTACACAGAATAAAATAGCGGAGTTGAATCTAACAACGTTTTCTCTTTTCCGGTGTTCCTCAGCGACATCCGTTCAAGGAGCTCCATTACGGAGTTAAATGTTTTGCTAATAAACTGATAGAATGCAGAGATAATTTTGCTTTCATAGGGAAAAACATCTTTAACCGAGGCAACCTAATCTTTAAGGACAATTGTCTCTCTATGCAGTTTTACTATTTTGCAATAAATGCAAAAGTTTCCGAAATGGAGAAATTTTAACTCCTACTACTTTGGTTTTAGTAAATTAAGCAAAATATCAAATAGTTCTGGTGCCATTCTGCAGAAATTTCGGAAATGTCTACCGTCTTCACTTTAAAGTTCTACGACTAGGTGACTTCCGCTATACCGGCTTCTATCTTTAAAGAATGTTGTCATCCATTAACGCGCTGCCTGACGATTTTTCTTCTTTTTAATTAAGGATTAAAGATTGTGCCTGCACACGCATTAATAAATCATCTTTGTTTGAACTTGTGCCCACTATTATTCTTGATTTATATGTGTGACGCGATTGATTGCGTAAAGTTAGTATTTGCAATTATTAATACTGAAATTATATAAAGAAATTAGATGCTCAGAAGATTGCGTTGTCTTACAAGGATACATTGACAAGCTTTTTACCTGATGTCGAGATAATGAACTGGAGATGAATGTACAGAAATGTAATATATATCAACCGGTGTTCAACTGTGTCTTCACTGCACTAGATAATAAATTGTAGTATTTCATTAGAAAAGATTTCACCACACAACATAATACAAGTGGGAGGTCTCTATTTAGTATTATCATTAAGATTGAATCGAGATACTTTTTAGGAATATAAGAACTTTCCATTATTATTATTATCCGTCTCCTCCACCAAAATTATATTACGCGCTTGTTTATTGCTGCACTATTGAAACTCATACGCAGCGCTATTTTTAACAGCAGATTATAATGTATAACAAACTGATAAAAATGAATGAGACAAAAATTGTTTGCGCCGAACAACTCGTCCATTTAATATATATTTTCAAGAGTTTGGAGTTCCAATTCAAAGATTCGGAAATGTTTGAAGTTACTATCTAGATGAAAAATATATGTTTCTTCGTTCAACTACCTACTTTGTAATTTGCAGCACAAGGGCCGAATCAAATTAATCTCTTCCAACAAATGTATGAATAGTTTCAATAAAATTCTCGTTAAGCGTGGAAGGAACACTGAATGCACTCTGTTCTATCTGCAGCGTATATTAAATGCTCTAAAATGCTGTTTCAACGCAATAAATATATTTCCGGAACTAGGTAACAGTTGGAGGTACAGAACACTGTCAGGTAGTAGCCCGAATATAGAAGCTGTTCTACAGGGCTATGCTTAAGTTTATCAAGCTTATCCGACTCGGTAAACTGATAGTTTCTAGGAACTAAAGATACAACGGGTGGGCCAATAGTGTGGAAAAGTAATATAATACCCTTTCTAGAACATACAACAAAATATAACAAAATACCATATACAATAATTGTAATGGATCGGAAGGCCTTTAGTTTAAAAGTATCTGAAGATATACACAGTGTTCAGTAGAAGAGTAGCGTTATAAGATCAATTTTTTGCACCCTGTAGATTTTTAAAGATTTAAATATTGCATTGAAGTAGCTTCAGGAATATAAAAAGCTTTTTGTTTTTGATTGCTAGATTGCTAAGTTATTCAAGAAAATGTTTAAAATGTCGAGATCGCATGTATTAACAAAACATATCACGGTAGCTGTGGTGTTAATTTTCCAGAAACAATATATATTTTTAATTACATATTGATGGTAATGTATTAGCATCCACTAACACAGTTGGAATCATGTGTTTGTGTTAATTAAAAAATGTTTGAATTAAATTAAAGATGCTGCAAACTTGGATGTTTTTTCACATAACCAATTTCTTTTTTGCAATTGCAACAAATTGCATTGATTATTTAACAAAAGAGTAGCTTTGCCTTCTTTGTACTTACTCTTAGTTTAGTCACAGAATAGAGAATAAACAGAAGTTGCACTCCGGTAATTAAATGGACAGATTTTCTATCCTTTTCAATTAAATTCTGGCAATATTTAGATGCTTTTTCAATCAGCTCTTCGCGATTTTTCGAAGCGATTACGCATTGCTATGTTTCTGTACGCAGACTCATGGCGTCGCATAAACAACAACAAAAAATAAAATCGTGACCATAAATAGTACCATGGGAGTGAAATTTCTATATATTCTCTATTCCTTGGTTTAATTTGATATGATATCTAGTTAAACATATTTTAACATATATATGTAGGTAAACGGTTAAAAATGATATGCTTATTATTTCTATGAGGAGTGATTATTGCCTAATTTTTAAGTTTTCTAAATCTTATTTGATACGTACAATATTAATAGGGTCACTTTTCTATATCCAATGTAACATTTTGTGCTAAATGTAGAATTCCCATCCCATAGATATTTAAATTCCGACTATAACGTGCAAAATATTAATCGTATATCCTAGAGCAGCGCTCCGCAACCGTTGCTTAACTTCGGCACACGTAAACCGTTTCCAGTATTTTTGCGGCACACCAAAAACGATAATAATAAAAAAATAAAAAAGTAACATTTAGTTAGATACACATTCGTTAGATACATTAACTTATACATAAAATTAAAATATTTACATATAATAAACAATATGTAAATTCATAAGTTTTGACTTATTATTTTCGGTTTACGATACCTTTAGAGTCAATGATTACAGTTAGTGTGATACCTGTGGTTGTTTCAAAGAGCACAATAGTTTTTTTATGTGGCTGGATATTTGAGACAGTAACTCGAAGTTCTTGGTCTAGGTCCTTCAGGCACGATCATTTTTCATTAAAACGCACTGAAAAAATTTGTTCGTACCGATGAGTTGAAGAAAATGCCAACAGGACTTCTGAAAATTTCAATTTTAGTGCGCCGTCATGTTTTAATGCAAGAGACATCTCCCGAATCTGTAAAATTTTTAGAAAGCATTTTAAATCCACTCATTGATCCTTGCGCTAACTCTATTTGCCATAGTTCAAGTTTCTGCTTAAAACCGTTTAATTTGTCGTAGCATGTTAATAAATTTTCAATCCGACATTGTATTTTTTATTAAGTTTATTGAAGTGCTTTTGGTCTTAGCTCAAGCCCACCTGGGACGACTCGACGATTCTTTAAATTTTGAACGAAAAATCCGACATGCCGTCTTTTTTGAGAAAGCCATGATTTTTTGTTGTCAATAACCCTTTTTAGTAACATATTGGTACGTTGTGAATGGAAATGATACTTTACCTGTGGCAAAATTGATAAAATCAAAGTAAACCGATTGTTCTGTAATTTTTCATAACTTCATAACTTTTCATTCCGAACGATTTTTCTTAGTATATACTAACTAGTATCTAGTAATACTATGAAACCTTTTCTGTTGCAGCATACTTTACCTGAAACTAAAATAGTTTTTGCCCATCTGTGAACCTGCTTGATTTAAAAAATCAAAAGTAAACTAAAAGTAAGTTTTAGACCAAACAGGGCTTATTTCCCAGATATGAAATTCCTACCTATTTTTTTTTGATGATTTAAATAATATTTGTAACCATATAATTATAATGTCTTAAATTATATTCTACATTCTCCACTAATACCAAGTAAAACTAATCTACGAATTTGAAATAAATGTTACACAGATTCATGAATAGTTTTTTTACTTTTGGAATATATAGGAATAGTGAAAATTTGCACAAGTTATAGGTCTTGCATCGCGGCACACCTAGAGTGACTTCATGGCACACTATTGTGCCGCGGCACACCGGTTGCGGAGCACTGTCCTAGAGAGTGAGATATTTGTTGAAGAACCAAACATTGACTTAGGCACTTTTCTTGCAACCGAGGCAAAATTGAAATGTAATCCAAATCGACCCAACCAGATGCTCTTTTTGAGCATTCAAAAATTTTTGTTGCCAATGTCCAACACTCACCTTTTTAGTATTATTGATTCTTCCATAGATTGCATAATTTTTCCTTACTATATACGACAAAATACAAATTCATTTCCAATTGTAGAACCAACTGTTTTATTACAGTAATTAGCAGAAATACATTAATTTGTTAATGATTAATTTTACGTATTTCATTGCTTGTTTTGTTATTTTTCTTCCTTTGAAGATTTTATTGTTACTTTCCATTATGATACTAGGAATATTCACGCATTAACCAGGAAACACATTTGACAAAAGCAGAAAAGCAAAAGAAAATAATTTTACGATATTAATGTCAAGAATAAGGTAATGTATTGCTGACATTATCATATATCCAATATTCATCAATATGATACCATCTAATATAATTATATTAAGCTTTACAAATACTATGAAATTTGTTGTAACCATTTTTGTTAGCAAATTTTTCCCTAATGTTTTAATGTCAATTATATAATCTGTAACTTTTGTTTAGAAATTAGAGACTATATACCCGAATCGTAAACTTCTTTTCAAGCTGTACACACATAATACATGCTACAGGAATTACATGTGTAAACAGTTTCGTAATTTCATTTCAATAATAATAATCACAAGGAAAAAGGACGTCCGACTGTTTGAGTTCAATTAAGACAAAGCGTAAATACCATTAATAAAACCTTGTTGTAAATATCTAGCACTTTTTACTTTAAGTTGAAATAGAAATACAAACAATACTTACGCGAAATTATAAACATTTTTTTATGTCAGTTCCTATTCTACATTTGGACATCCGTTCTTTTCGATAAGCATCGGATGAAATAAACGGAAGTCGCGTAGGCGTTTGTAGGGTAAATATATTATTATCTAAAATTAATTATAAATGTAAACAATTACAAAAAATTATTTACCCCTTGAATTGAATAAATGCCCTATCACTTGTTATCATTTCTCACTTCAAGAGTTGTGGCGATGTTTAGGTCAGTTCTGAAATATGTTTGACCTAATTTTAACTACTACCGAAGTATTGTACAGATATTTTATAATTTTTTATCACAATACAGTATACCTATATATCTCCAAGTCCACTTGATACATAAATATTTTGCCGCATTTGATTTAGGAGAAAATGGTTTTTTTCTGAAATATTTAATGAAATCAGGTATTATAAAGGTACTTTCTCAACAAAAGACAATTTTTTTTTTAGATTTGTTCCATTATAAAGAGAAGATATATTTATTTAAAAGTTAGCGGTTAAGCGAAAAATGTTGTACTAAGTGGTAGTAACCAGTATCACAGAATATTTGATTGATTTTAAGCTATTGTGGTAATTGAATATCTTTTGTTTGGAGTTTTCATGTTTTTGGTATAAGGTAAATAGGTACAACATAGTAATAAGCTTTAATAAATTTTGTTGTCTATACACATCCACAAGCGAATTTGTAAAAATCCTTTAAAAAGATAAGATAAAGTTTACAATATATTTTGTGAAAATCACCTAACACCTCAGTTTTGCAAAATTTTATATGAAATTAATTTTTTTCTCAGCAGGGAACAAAGTGTGCACTTTCCTCCTTCATTTGAGGAGGAAAGTTATACCTTTCCTCTCTAGGGAGGAAAAGTAAGTGACATTGACATGATGAAACTGTACATCTTATAATATGAGACATTATTGATAGATGACATTAGAACATTCGGCCCAGTCTGAGCCCATTTATGATATAATTACTAAATGATTACACTGCGTAGGCTTTCACGGCCGGTGTAACTATAACTAAAAGCTTCTTGCGTGTTTCGCCGTGTGTCAAAACTTTCGCTCGACGTTTCGCTGATCATACTGACAGCTTCTTCAGGATAACTGAACTTCCTGAAGAAGCTGTCAGTATGAACAGCGAAACGTCGAGCGAAAGTTTTGACACACGGCGAAACGCGCAAGAAACTGTTAGTTATACTAAATTATTAGCTATTAAATTTCAATTAAACTATTATTAAACACTTTTAAAACGACGCTAACTTGACAGTTCTCAAAAAAATAATTTACAGATAAGGCCTACTATCTATCATTGTCACTCACAGGTATGTCTTTAGACATTTGAGGTTAAAATTGGAACTTGCGTTGGGGCAAAAAAATAGTAATTCCAACCACGTGAGGAAAGTGCTACTGCAGGTCTTGGGTAAATATTTGCCCGCGGCCTGCAATAGGGCACTTTCCTCCCTTGGTTTGAAATATAATATATACTAATATATGTATTTATTTCAAACCAAGGACTCTATTGCAGGCCGTGTGGACACTTTCCTCCCTGCTGGGAAAAATATATTATTACGTTAGTAAGAATTTTAGAAGCTTAATAAAAGCTATTTTCAGATATATAGCTAAAATATCGATAAACAGATTAAGTAGTCACGCGAAATGATTGTGTGTTTGAAACTATTATGGAAACCTATGACAAGATGTTAGATAAATTATATTTTTTCCCAGCAGGGAGGAAAGTGGTCACTTTCCTCCCTCCTTTGAGGGCGCACTACTTACAAAGTCTAGAAAGACATTTTTTGTAGCTTAATATGGTATACTGTTTGCCTATTGCTTGATAGCAAGAACATGCAGTTGTATAAAGCCTTCAAGGTTTATTTTTTGAACAATATGGCTATCTCAAGACAAACAAAAATACAAATCAAACAAAGCGTTTAGATATTTATTTCTATCTTTTTGAATTGTATATAATTAGTTAAATAGCAGCCAATTTTTAGAATGAAAAAGTTTTGTCACGAATTAAGATAAAATATTTTATGTATTTATATGTAGGTAGTAACAATTCACAACACAATAATTAAACATACAAATTCGATTGGTAAATTGTATTATACAGTAGTTTTATTTTCCCGATGACAGCTGTCATCTCAGGATATTTCTTATCTACAAGCATACCTCCTCTCAAAAAAATGTACATTGTATAGTTGTGGTTAAGCAATACTTACATATTCTCTTAAACCATATTGCAAAGCTTCGGCACGTATGAAGATCTTTTAAGTGGGAAAACAACCTTTGCTATACTTGGCTGACATCAAATTTATAGCACCTGTTTTAACGCTAAAATTTCTCCTAAAACAATTTACTTATTGTTAGTTAATGAGAAATGCTTTCCAAAACTCTGCCAATCTCTGTTCCATGCCAGGATAAGAAACTGGTAGGAAAAGGAATTATAAAAACAGGTTTGATCTACCCCAGATGCAAAACAACTTGTTAAAGGGCCTCAATTTAGAAGTAGAGATATCCTAATCAAGCGGAAGGCAGAAGCCAAACCGCAAGTGGCAGGGAAAAAGATATACCCAGGGTGGGAGACGTAACTGTCACTGAGGGTAATAAGGAGAGTATATAGGATTAAAAAGACCTGACCAAGAGTCAGAAACACCACCAAGGACGTCACAGAAATCCAATAAAAGTTTTAGCAAGGCTAAGTCAAGGATTTCAGATGATGATAATAGACAAACGTCATCTGGAACAAACAATGAATCAATGACAAATGGATCTGATGCAAAAACAACTCGTGATTCCGATGTACGATTGATCCGAGTAAAAGCATCAATTTCATGCAATTCACGAAAAATAATGTTCACTGGAAAAGTATCATAGATGACCTTCCACAGCCAAGACACAAGAACCTAGTTCAAGACAATGGGATGTACAACGAATCTTTGAAAAGATACGGATTTAACTACTGTTGCACCCAAGGACCTTCCAAAGACGCCAAGGACAACTAGCTCTGAATCTAAGTCAGCAAAAAACAGCAAAAGCAAAGTAAGGAGGCTAGTCAATGGAATGAAAACCGGTTTGTAGTAGAACCTCTGAAGTACCTAGAAATATTTAAAAATACTGGCGCTAACCAATTTTGGTTGCAGACGAAACAGGCCGTGGGACAACGATATGTCGAAGGATTTAACTATCGCATCGGCATATTTAACTTGGATTCATGACCATGACTTACCACGAACCAAGGACTGATTGGGGTATTTACATTTATAGCAGAACTAGACTTCAGTCTAAAGGGCACGGAAATGGGAAAATTAAATACATAAGTCAAGAGGTTGCAGTGTTTCCCGAGACTCTGTGTCAGACTCCCACCAAGCAAAAAAAAAGAAATGAGAAGAAATCCCTTCTCTGTGCGAGGTTGCCTTTTGTTACCTGTATAATATAATGAATTTTAATGTAATATTATATTTTCAGGATACCGCCAGCTCGCTAAATTTCTTGGCTATACGTAATGGTTTACATCAAGCAAGTATTCTGTCATTTTGGTTACTATCACGTAGCACCACATTTTTCGCTTAAGATAATCTTTTAAAAATACATCTTCTCTTCATTTTGGAACAAATATAAAAGGAAACGTGTTATCGAGAAAATACCTTTCCCGATTTTATAAATTCAATAAACGGCTATTTTCTCCTAAATCAAATGTGACAAATATTTTAGTATCTAGTGGATTTGTGCATACATACAAGTTTTTTCTCTAAGCCTATAAAATATGTATACTATAACGAATTAATGTAGTGCCGCTAATTACTGTAATAAATTTTAAGAGGAACTTTTCCCACGAAAAAAATTTCCCCCAGCATTCGAACCTGCGGGCGAACTTCTTAAAATTCATTACTGTAATTAGCAGAAATACATTTATACGTTAATGATTTTATACTGCAAGAAGCTTGCAATGCTTACATATGTGTACTATACTTTGGCAATAGTAAAAATTAGACGAAAAGTATGGAAGAGCTGATCTAAAAATCGCCACAACTATTGAAGTGTGAAATAATTGTAATTAGTAGAATATTTATTCAATTCCTGGCATAAATTCAATGTTTGTAGTCGTTTACATTTCTAATTAATTTTAGAGAATAATATATTTACATTACCAACGCCTACGCGACTTCCGTCTATTCTTTCCGATGCTTGTTTGAGAGAACGGATGTCAAAATGTAGGATAGGAACTGTTGTAAAAAGTGTTTATATATAACTTTGCGTAAGTATTATTTGTATATTTATTGCAACTTAAAATCAAAAATGTTAGATACTTACAAGTTTTATAAATGGTGTTTGTACGTTGTCTTAATTAAACTACGAACCCCGGGATGTCACTTTTCCCAATCTCAAAAACTAACATATATGATTTCACATACTCTCCCTGATTTTGTAGGTAAGGAAGTATTTATTGCAGTATTAGCAGCCTTGCAAATTTCAAGAGGTGTACATCCTATTTCCGCATCCGAATGCCTATTTTAGAGAAAATATTTATGAATATTTTAATATACATGGTTTCAACTTTCAAAATTTAATAAAGTTTAAATTAAATAAAATATCAATTGACATATGTTGCCAACTTAAAATCTTTAACTCACACAATGTTTAGTTTAGTTTAGTTTTTTTTCATATTGTTTGGGCCAGTAGCACTGGATACAATGTGTCAAAATACAATGTAAAATACAACAACAAAATTTTGAGAAATAATAATTTACAGAAAACAAATAGAACAAACAAAAACAGAAAAAATGTGTATTGTCAGAAAAAATATTCATTAATGGTTGTAATGATTTTTCTATTAGGAGCGCTCTAACCTGTTTTTTTTATTGTTTAATGCAGTCTGTGCTAGTTATTGTATGTGGCAAGTATTTATATACTCTTAGGCATTGAATTATTAGGCGATCTCTTTGTAGCTATAGGTAGTGTTGGGTATCGTCTGTTGCTTCTATATGGGGGTGGTATAGGGTGATGTTTTTGTATTTATTAAATATTTCAAAGTTTTGTTTCACATAGACTGCTGATTTTATATTATTAAAATGCTGGGAAAAGTTAAAATTTTATTTTTCTTTAAAAACATCCCTTGCAACTGTCGCGGTTCTGTTAATGTAGAAAATCAGTCTTATGAGCCGCTTTTGTGTAATGAATACTCTCTCCCAACCAGTTGCTACGCCCCATATGATAACATTGTACGAAAGAGCAGAGTATTGCCAACGCGCTAGTAAATATCTACTAGGTCTTTTCTTTCCAATGTATATTTCAACTGATTAATAAATAATAGCTTTATTCAATTTGGGTGCACACATTTGCTATTTGTTTTTCCCATTCCAGTTTATCATCTATGGTAACCGTAATATTGATGCACCTTCCGTACCAGCACTATTTGTGGAATATCTGGCGTTTGCTCTATGGAGTTTAATATTAGTTTTATTTTTATTTAAATTAATCGGGTGTTTTGCACCCCCTGCCATCTGCACGACTTACCTTACATCATAGCAAACAAATTGTTGACCTAATTAAAGTATGGGGTAGTGTTTATTAATATAAGAAAATAGGGGGCCCAAACCGACCTTTGAGCTACTCCCAGTTCACACGCACACCTGGAATACACGTTCCTACTTGACGTCAAGACCTTACCGTTCGGAAAAGATGCCACCAATCCAGCGGCCGTCCCTAAAGCTCATGGAATACAGTTTTTCAGCCAATATATTCATGTCAACACAGTCAAAAGCGCGCGTTAAATTCGAAAATAAGCCGGCTACGTATTTATTTGCGTCTAGAGCTTCATATATGATTTCTAAGCTCTGAAATAGTGCTGTTTCCGTGGATTATGATGTTCTATAAATTTCACCATTTGATCATATGCAACGCGTTCTACGACTTTAGAACTTGAATTCAGCAAGGATTACTGGTCTGTAATTCTCCATGTTAGCAGGGATCTTGTTGAACAGAGAGGTATAACTGTTGCTTTCTTTAATTGTATGGGAAATTTACCATCTACAAACGACTTATTTATAATATATGTGTATATATGTAATAATGAGGCAAGACATAATACATCATATTCCAAAATATTATTATTAAAAATACCTGTTATTCCTGCAAAAATATTGTAAGTATCTTGTGTGTGATACATTTCGCAAATTCGTACTCATGTTTACGAAAACTATATATTATTAGTAAGATACTAATAATCTTGTACATATAACTAAACTCTTATAGAACAAGTAAAAAAGTTGGTATTATTAATTTTTCCACCAACACGAATGATAAGGTAAGTCAGAAAGCATTAGACATTTCCAAATCAATCTGTGAGCCAACTTCAACAAAAGACTTCCTTCAATTAAAACCAATCAGAACACCGAAGTATGTGACTAAATTTTAATGCCTAATAAATGTTAATCTTTATGTAGCGATACCTCTATCTACTAACTACGTACTTGAATATCTAAATCGTCGCCTAAAGAGCATCAGTTTCGTAATGTCCAGGTATGCATAGTGAATTGTGCAATGGTCAACATCTCATAACTTTGTCCCGTAAATATGCCTTTTCTATAATTAAACAAAAAATATGTAATCTCCTCAATAATCGTCTAATTGCTTTCGTAAGGCATTTTATATTATTAATCCACAATCGTAAGAAGGTTCATGCGTGTGACATTAAACGACACCGAAAATCCTGGTATTATTTCTCGCGCTCGATCGTATGAAGAAAAATATCCATAACCACTGGAGAATCATTGAACAGCTATGAGAATGTATTCGTGGAATTCCTGCAGCTTAGTCTGTCACAGTAATTACAGTCGAAATATTTTGTTTCTGTTGCAGTATTAGTAGATACTGATTTATATTCCTGTATGAGACACTCAATGACAAAATTAGCATAGAAAAAACATTAAACGATTAAATTGGTACTGAGAATGAAACAGCAATGTAATTAGGCAGCAGTATTTCATTTCGTTCCGATGTTTCTTTTAGAACAAAGAATATGACGATTTAAAACCAGACTATTTCTTGGGTGCTTTTAAGAAGTAAAATATATAATACTTACTCACATAACCAGCAGTTCGAAAAGCGCTTTGAGGTATTTACCTTTTTAGATTAGATCAGATTATATTGTATTACATATGAACCATCATACTAAAGTCATTTTATAATGATTGCTTTTTATTATTGAGTATGTGTTAAATCACATTTATTTCTTATCAAGGGCGCAGTAAGATGCAACTATGCAGAAACGCACACATCACATGTACAGTCAAACACATGGTACTACGATAACGTACTTGAAGGGGAAATATAGTAGAGATGGGTAGCAAAATAGAGTGCGCCAGTACTAAATGCTACAAACAAGCATACAATCATATACTAGCGTTTGATTAACAATCCAAACAAGCGCTTATCAGTCGATGAGAGTTACGGAGTTATGATGGATACATATGTGCTGATAACTTCAGCGTACCTGGTCAGAGTGCAGCATTATTTCAGTGGTCTCCTAGCTATAATTGCGTCAAAATTTATAATAGATTGCCACTGGATGTGAGGTGGGCTTTGGGGGCTTTTAAAAAGTAAATTAAGAAAGCACCTACTGGACAAATGCTATTATAGGGTGGATGAGTTTCATGCCTACGATTATAACTACTTTTACATATTCATTTTGTTGAATAATTATTTTATGTAAATTATTGTATATATATTTATCACAATTGACGAGGTACATTTGTTTTTGCAGATCGTATTGCCAATAAAAAAATATTGCTATTATATGAAAGACGAAAAGGTGCAAATAATAAGGTGGCATTACAAGGTCATTCGTTGACATCAATTATATGCCTGTTTAAAAATACTTTTTGTAGTCGTCCTGTTATGAAAACTACAAACACTTACTTTTATAATCGCGTACTTTATTAAAAATAAATACGCAAATGGTGGAACATATAAAGCTATAAAAAGAGCAATCATTCCTAAAACTAATAAAAAAACAAGAAACTTTCTAACACTTAAGAACAAAAAACAATAAATTGAATAATGGAAAAATAAATGAAGAACAAATCTAATATTATTATGTAATTAGTGAGTATGTAAATACTAAGTTTGTATAAATTATAGCAAGCTTAAAATTTAAACAGATATAATTACTGTTCTGGTAAAGAAATCTTCTAAATTATAAAAACTATGCCGCAGGAGGAATTTTTGCAAAGTATTGTGAAAGGTCTAAAAAGTTAGCATCACTGCAATTTCACGAGGTAGATGTGTACTTTAATTCCCATACTTTTCGCCCTTAAGCTTGTAATGTTTATAACATTACATTATTCAATCTTTTAGATAAAATATTAATGTTTACTTTAATCTTTTGATTTTGTAAACATTCTGAGATTTATTGTTAAGCACTATTACGCCCACTTATTTGAATTTTCTATTGCTATTTTGAATTTTCAATTGTGCCAGCAGATGACGCTGCCCATACAGCTAAAACCGAATCAACCCCAAATACTAGATACATCGTGAATTATCGGCATCGCAAGAATCGGGAGTGGGGATGTAATATCTATCGCTCGAGTAGGTGAATAAGCAGTAGTCAAATAGGAACTGCACAGGGAGGCAGATGCGTTACCTTTGGGCGGGCGTATTGATGCCATTATTTATTACATCTACTTATTGATGTACTTTTTTTCCTCTATTTTTTCCCTTTCACTTATTTTATAAGTTCGAATCACAATTTAGTCGGAGATATTTTCATTACTTGAAACTTGTTTTAATTTCCATTTTCGAAGCCCTTTCGACTTTCATTAAAAACAATTTCAAACAAACACCAATTATTGTGCTGGCGTTTACTGAAAATGTCAGGAGCAATTACTAGCAGAAGTAGGTATTCAAATATTACTTGAAAAAATAAAAGACAAACAATTTATTAGTGACTATTTCGAATGTTGGATATGCGAATATTTTTTATCTTGAAGTAGACACTACGTAAATTTTCTAAATACGCTCATCCTGAATGAAGAATGCGTTGCGTTTCCCAAATCAGACTACCTCGGTATATTTGGTATCGTCGCTTCAGCCAGCATAAGAGCGGCGCGCTTCGGGAATATTCGGGTGTTCGCATTTAGAATAGCGCGTACGGTATAATGTAGAGATCACACTAAATAGTCAAGAGGTCCATAGAGGGCGCAGTGGTATGTTTCAAACACAGCAATCAATTATGCAAATTTATTTTCTTATTCAATGTTACAATGATGATGAATGATGAAACGATATCGAAAGAAACCAAAAGAATGAAAAGCACTTTTAAAAGTCAGTAATCAAATAAAATAACAACATAGATTCTAAAAAATCTAACAATAGTAAATGAAACACCTATACTCGTCGGTAAATAGTAGGTATATTATCGAAAAAATATTCATGTTTTGGATATTTATTAATCATTAGTTTTCATGCAAGATAATAATCGTCGGGTAAAAGATCTTGAGATGTGTTAATTTTGCTTGACGGATATTTATTCTTATGTAAAAAAAAAAGGTTAAAACGTTTGCACTATCATCACATGCGCGAGCAATTTATTTAGATGTTATACTAGGATTTTATTCCATTTCGATATTCACTGACATTTTTTGCTAGAACATTTTTATTTTTGTTATTTATTAATGTAAACATTGTTTCAAAACGTCGACTGCATTACGAATATAGCCGCGCTAAGAATTGATTTTTCGGAATAATTTACTGCAAATCAATCGTGTGTAACTTCTGCTGAATTGCCACAGTAATTTTTTTTTCACAATAAAAAGTTTTTCCTCGCGCCTATAATATTCCACCTTTTTTTATAAAGTTACTGACCGCGATCAAAATTTACTAGCCGTTATAAAATTTGAGGACTATACCCGTTCCCTAATATCCACCAACGCCTTGTTAAGAAATGAGCGAAATGAATCGAGCGCCGGCTAAACTGAAAGTGAATTTACACTGCGTCTACGTACGCCTAGCTAATCGTTCCCCTCGCCCTCTAGTAGTGAGGCTAAATTGAATTGATTTAAATTGAAAAGATCGATGTGAGAATAGCATTTTGTAGTAGTTGAACAAGGGTAGAGAATAGCAGTGAGTGTTTGCCGTTAGATCGCGATAACATACGGATTGGAGATGGTATATCGAAGCATATATCTGACACAACTGTCCAGCAGAATAGCATGCGTATTTCTCGACTTAACTAATGGAAATCATATTTTCATTTTCTTTTATCATATTACGCGCAATCGGCAGGTCGGAATTGCGTTCTTCGTGTATAAGACTTTATTAAGACTTATTCTCTATTTACAGTAAATACATCCGGATAATCTTTAATTGATATTATTAGTTTGAAGGAGACCAAGTATTAGTCTAAATGTCGGCAAAGAATGCTGATATACAAAAATAAAGGAATGAAGCTGAAAATAGCTGTTCTTGATTTAATTATTAAATAAATATATGAAAATATTGCTTGCACGGACGTAAAAGCTTCACTCTTTATTTTGCTCTTTAATTAAAAAATAAATAAATAAAAAATTTTTTAAAATTTGCCAATTTCAGGGTCGATGGAGCACAGGTTCCCTTTAGCCGATTAATTTAAAATTTTATACTTTTTGGAACATTATTGAAAGTAACAAAACTAGCGGATCTGTTATTAAATATGTTAGCTCTCATTTTTTAAGGACCACCCTGATGCCGATCCAATCACTGCGCACTTCATAAATTTTCATAAATTCAGGAATCCACGAATTGTCTCGAATTTATAAAAACTACGGTAGTTCAAAGTGATCAGATATTTTATATTTCTATTACTTTGACAGTTTAAAAACGCTAAATAATATGTTTTATATTTCAAAACCATATATGAAGAATGAATTAATTCCACATTTGGAATCGAACTCTTATAATTCGCAAACGTGCTCGATTTCAAGATATTGCGTTACATATTTTCAGTTAAAACCGTAAATCAAATTTAAAATAAAATAAGCAAGATATTGATCTTTCTAAATAGGCGTCTATTAAATTTTAAACAAATGCAATTAGTAGACGGAGTAATTTTTCAAGAGATATTAATGTTATATGATATATTAGTTCTTCACTATTTTAGATTGCCCAACGGCGCATTAATTGAACTCGTTTAGTATTTTTGTCGTAAATGTTTCCACATCTTATAGCCTACCGTTGTATGGGTGTACACGTGTGATCAAATTGTGTTGCTCTCCTTTTCTGCCGAATGATCACAGGTATATGTACTTACTTAGTTGTCCTTTTCGCTGAAATGCAAACGCGCACGCACGACAAACTGAAAAGGGAATACATTTAAATAAAATTATGCGGAATTACATAATTGGACAATAAAATTTGTTATTCAATTGCTGAATATACACAGGTAATAACGAAAACGAGCCGGATAACCTGGAGTTTGCGAGTGAGACGTCTATATAATACGAAGCGATCCAGGAAGCGTACATGACGAGGTCTCTCCTCTTCGTTGCCATTATTTTTACGAACGAGAGTGTATTTCGACATTTAATTTATTCACGTTTATGACCGCGATGGTTGTTATTACACTTAATTTATATTTTCTCTTACGTCATCCGACCGAAAATGTTCTTCATTATTATGTACGGGCCAATTATTAACGACCCAGTCTCAGCAACAATAAACTGTCTTGCCTATTTCTGTGTTACTTTATTTTACGATATGCATATACTTGTGAGAGGACGTATTGCGCAGGAATGATCTACCGTCATGTACCAATTTCCATGACTTTTTTAAGCATGTGGTCTTGCTAATAGATATAATGTTTTTGTCTCCGTCCGTTTTCACACTCTAAACTGTAATACAAGTATATAAAATAGTGCTTCTAAATGCAAATACTATGCTCAAATTGTGATCCAAATGCATTGATCTTTTAAGTTACTTTTGAAACAGATTATATATTTGACATTAGTTATGCATGACAAAAATCAGTAAATTGAATAATTAATCAGTGAGATGTTTGTCTCTTTTTCATTTCAGTTACTTATTCAAGTATTAGTGTTGCACATTGTAGTTAGTTTGATAAATTTTCGTTAGCTGAGTTCGCGTGTGATTTGTACTTCACGAATTTGATTTTTAAGAAAAAAAAATGATTCACACAGAATAATCAGCTATCTTGAAAAACATGAATACTTACTAACAGAACAACATGGGTATAGAAAAGGGCGTCCAACAGCAAGTGGAATGACACAAATTCTGAATAACATCTACAGAACTTTCAATGAAGGTTCAATTGGGTTCAATTGCATCTTCTAGACCTCTTGAAAGCATTTGATTTCGTCAGCCATGAAATACTACTACATAACTGGATTACTATGGCATTAGGGGACGGCCGCTAAACCTGCTGAAACCTTATTTGGAAGACAAGTTAAAATTCGAATTTAGAAAAACATACTACGATGTACCACAATGATCCGTCTTGGAACCACTGCTGTTTGCCATTTTTATTAATGACCTCCCATATAACATCACTAACGCCGCCGTATGCTTGTATGCGGACGACACATCACTATTAGTTTAAGCAGACGATGGTGAAACCACAACAGCTAAGTCCAGTAATGCCATAAGTGATACTCAAAACTGGTTTGCCGCTAACAAGCTACAAATTAACCTAGACCAGGCCCAAACTATTTTGCTATCTACCAAACGTAGCACCGAATCATCTGAGGTCAAATTTCTGGGCATTACTGCGGATACGTCTTTGAAGTGGCATCCCCATATAAATAATTTGGCTAGCAAATTGTCATTTGCTTTTTTTGGGGCAGCTTGGTCTATATAAAGTCCAGTATCTTGCCCAATGGAAACTTGAGAATCCTCGAAGGCCCCAATAGATTCTTCCCGAAATGTTTCTGCCTGAGTACTTCCAATTCCTCACATGTGCAGATTACATGCATACATACAACTCGTATCCTTTTATAGTTCGCATCTTCTGCATCACGGCTCGCTTGCTTGACCTTTGTTGTATAGATGCTTTTTTAGGAGACCGTGTACAGTTACCAACCCAGTAATGGTTTTAACTTCTTTCTTGCTGTGTGTGAGTAGATTATCAGAGAATTTAGCATCCCCATCCCCTATTAGTGCTTTAGTATGGAGTTGATCTTTTAGCAGAATCCTTGGTAATTCCACATACCGGCTCTGAACCTATGACACCTATGGGCCTCTTTCAGAACCTTCCTTGGTTAGTTCGTCGGTTATTATATCGTCATGTCCTGACACCCAAGTCAGAGATACCGTGTAGCCTCGTGCCAGTGTATTGAGGGATTGTTTACAGTCTTTCATAAGTTTTGGTCTAGCTACAGGGTTTGAGACTGCCTTGAGTGCAGCCTAGCTGTCAGCCATTACACTTATTTTCCTCCTCATGCAGCCCCTCTTTGTAATCATTTCTGCGCAAGCTGCAAGGGCGAATACCTCTGCCTGGAAGATCGCCGCATGCTTCCCCAGGCTTATGGATATCCTTTCATTAAGGTTCGGTCCACAAATACCGGCTCCTGTGCTCTGGCTAGATTTCGATCCGTCCGTAAACTACTCATCAAGAGCAGTGAAATCACTACGTGCCTGGTATCTGTTTGGTATGGAGATTTTCACCTTTTCGGTGAAGATTATTTCGGATTCCATACTGTCCGTGGGCATTTGAACCTCCACCATATCCCACCACATAGCATTTCATTATTTTCAAACGACAACCATTTTTCTTTTCAAAGAATGCGTCACCGCTTCGTTCACCAGTCCAATAGGGGGCCAGTTTCTTCGGCTACTTTCAGCAGTCAGTCACAACATCTCCTGAAGCAAATGTTTTGGAGCTGCTTCTCCTTTTTTGGTCCAGAATCATTAGTATTCATAACAGGCATGATGAACAGCCAAAAATATCTAAAGGTTTAGCATGACCGCATGGTCGTAAAACTATTAAGGCGCGGGGCCACTGCACGCGAAGCGAAGCGAAGTTCAGCGAAACTAATTTCTTTGAAAATTGGCTCCCATGTAATCATACGCGCATCTTCGCTAGCCTAACTTCGCTTCGCTTAGCTTTAGTTGCCGCGTCTGCGTAAGATTACATGGGAGCTAATGTTCAAGGAAATTAGTTTCGCTGAGCTTCGCGTCCAGTGGCCCCGCGCCTTTAGTGTGAAGTGAAAAAGATATGTGAAACAATTCTTCACTGCCAATAGTACAACCAATTTGGATTGATCTGGTAATTCCTTTGACATCAATCCCTTAATGAATTTATGGTTTATCTACCAGACGAGATTCAAGAAAATGGATTGTACAACCATAATCAAAAGCAGTGATATCATTACGTGCCTGGTTTCTATTCGGTATAGAGGCTCTCACTTTTTCAGTGAAGATCGTACCCGTAGTATCAGTGTGCTCTCCAACACTAGTGTTGGGGTGCCGCAAGGTGTTGGTTTTCAGTCTAAGGATCGCATTTATAGTTCCCGCTTTCACATAAAGCTCCAGCGAGGCCCACGATGAGGCGGTCCCTGTGCTGTTGTTTGCACCAGTGATCCCCAGCAATGCCTGTCTCTGGACAGCGCCAGCGGTTAACAGCTTCACTGCAGAGGACACTTCTGTTCTTCTCCACCAGATTACTGCCTCGTATGTTATCGCTGGTCCCATCACAGCAGTATAGCCAATCGATTACCCTCGACTTTAGTCCCCAGGTTTTACTAGCAACTCTCCTGCAGCGCCGAAATTTATTTTGACTAAGTGATTTTCCCAGCTGAGTTTCGCATCGAGTGTAACACCCAGATACTTTACTTGTCTAGTTAATTGTACCTCCTCTCCAAACAGTCTAATGCCGCCTAAGTCATAATAACTCGAAATGTAGAAGAAATAAATATGAAATATGCTTAATAAAAATGAAGGCATTTATTAATAGGAATTCAATGATAAAAGTATACTGATTGAGCGAGCGTCCTATGGTCACCTAACGCAATCGGCATTCTACGGCAATGCGAGAGCGAAGCAACGAAGCTGTGCCTGCTACGCTAATATATCTAACATTCGCTCACATGCGGTAGTTCGTATAGCATCGGGTGACCATACAACGAAAACTCTTGCTGTATAGATACAGAATGTTCTATTTAAAAGAAAATGAGATATCCTCTATTGAGTTGGTCTGAGGTTAACCTTAGTGACGAATTGTAGTATATATATTGAAATTGAAGTATAGACACATTTGGAACTATTAGTAGATCTATACCAAGATGTTTGGATCATTTAAGCTAAGTGGTAATTAAATTGCACGCGCCTTTTTCAAACAATATAAGTGACGTACATTGAAGAAAATCAAAGACATCTCGGAAATTTACTGCTTTAGTCCTAAGGTTATACCTTAGGCTTAAATACATTATACCTTAAGGATTCAAAATTTACTGATATTTTTAATGATGGGAGTATGGTATTAAAGAATACAAAATTAAAGGCTGTTCGGAAATGACAAAGCACATAAAGGCCGATAATTTTGCATTAGAGAAAAATTATAATCTTACAACTATTTTTGTTACTGTTTGAATGAAATATGTTTATTTCCATGACGCTTAGTTTTCTTGGGAGACGTTGCTCTATTTTTCAAAAATTCCTTGAAAATGCTGAAGACGTTGGGAGACGTTATGGTTGAAAATAGTGTAATACAGATGTTCTAAATGACGCGGTGTGGCAATTTTCGCGATTGATCATATTTGAACACGTAGCATCGTTTTGGTAACTGAAGTCACTTTCCCCGCAGCATTCTATCTGTTGTGAAGTATTGTCGCGTATTGTTTCATCGATGCATTTTCTTTACAAACAAGAGAAGAAAATACATTCCGCCAACCATCACTTTGTTGGAAGAAATGTTATTGCATTAACAATATTGTAATCAAATTGAACAAAATATAATATTGAAAGCACTGCGAAAAAGTGTTGACAGTATTTTGTTACTTCAATAGTTGTGTATTTGTTAGCGGGATCACCAACAAACTCTTTTGTCTGAATGAATTAAAAATATTTTGTTTTAACTAAATCATAATTATTAGAGGAACGCTTCACAGTAGTACATTTTGAAATACATTCTTAATTACTTTAACAAAACTTGTTCTATTAATGTAATTATGTTACATGTTCTGTAATGCTTGTTGAGCTAACCAACGTTTTGGTTGAAGAAGTCTTATAAGAAAAACGTATAATGAAGCCAAACCATATGTTTTATAAATTTAACCAAGTCACTGGGTTCACGTTTTCTTCCATACAGTAGCAAATACGTTAAATATATGTATTTCAGAAATCACCGTGAAGATGGCACTTCTTCTATTTCACACCAAGAAAGATACATAAGGGTCATAAAGCACAAAAGTCAGAGTTTTTAAAGATTAATGCAGTGTGTTTATCAGTCAGATATTCAACAGAAACTGCGAACATTAAAGCAGCGATGGCGAATGGCATTGATGTCAATAAAACTAACTTCTTAAGGGTTTTAAAACTTATCCCTATGCTAGAAATATTGACAAATCTATATTACTTACTCTTTGTTACTTTAACAAACATTTCTGTTCGACTGTACTTAATTATAATTAATATTTGTTTGTTGGATCTCTGGATTGTTTTTTTTTTGTTAATTTAATAAATCTTTTTCTCTCAGTGTATAAATTAGAGCTGAGGTTTTTGGGAATGGTATCATCCAAAAACTACATAAAAACTAAAAATAGGCAAAAACTACCTGCGTATTTGAATTCAGCGTGAAAGATTTTATTCGAATCAGGCACGTTCGTTCGTGTGACAAAAAATGTTTTATTTTGTTAACAAATGTAATCGATCTATGATAATCACTTAATAACAAACTGTATTTTGAAAACTTATTTTGTGACACAAACGGCTTACCTTTTTTGAATAAAATAAAAGACAGCAGTGAAAATACATTATTCGTGCTTACCCTTTGTCACTATAGTAAAAGTGCGCAAAAAAGTGTTGGAAACGTAAGTATTATATAGGTGTATCCACATATGAACCATGTGGATAAAATTTCTTCAACGTCGAACGAAAATTACGTTTTAGATTTCTTATCAGCAAGAATATAATGACACTGGTCAACGTACAAACGAGTAATGTCACTTATTGTTCGTAGATTTACTGCTAAACTTTTGTTTTTATTCTACTTAGAAATTCAAAGGTATAGCTTTCCAGTAATCAAAGACATAGACGTCACCGAGGACCCTGACGTGTACAACCATATTATCACAATGTTGTATCCAATTGCAAATAAATATGTAAGAAAAAGGAAGCGTTGCAATCTCATCTAGTTAGAACGTAAAAATAGTACAGATTGTTTTAAAATGAATTACATCTAGGTGGTGATCAATTTCTCCTATAAATTATGATATTCCGCTTTCTTGAAATGGGGGTATAGATTAAACACTATATATTATATTGCTACTCACAAAATGACAAATGTCAAAATAATATTGGAAATATAATTACTTATCATAGAAGGTAAGCAAGCGACTTATTATAATATGCAAGTACTAGTTACTCCGTACTTACTAAGATGTAATTCATTCTGAAACAGTTTGTATTATGCAAAGATTGCAAGTTTTTTACAGTAAAAAAATAACAAATAATGTATTTCTGCGTTAACTATAATAATTAGGAGTAATTTTTCCCAAGAAAAATTTTTCTCCTCACGCAGGATTCGAACCTACATCTTCCTGCTTGCCGGGCGGGTGCTTTACCAATTAAGCTATTAAAGGACAAGGTTCGTGCGCTCTTATCGAAACTATGTCGATATTAGATCTAGAAAGGCGGGCAGTACGGCAAATATGCAAAGATTGCAAGTTTTTTACAGTGAGAAAATAACAAATAATGTATTTCTGCTTTTAACTGTAATAATTAGGAGTAATTTTTCCCAACGAAAATTTTTCTCCTCACGCAGTTTGTATTATATTTGAGATTTCAGAGCTATTTTCCTATATTTCCACGGACACTAGAAAATTTAATTAGAAGTGTAAATTTTGGGTTTATGTATGTATGTGCGTCATTCTTTTTATTTGACTTACTTTACACATACATCAACTGCAAATCACTACCGTGCTGGTTATAATTTCGGAGAAAAAATATTTTCTTAAACTAAAACTAAATTTATACATTGTGTTTATTTGTTTGTATCCGTAGGATTAGGTACTTCTACTTAACATTTTAACTACGATCCTTTTGCTAAAGCACCAACACCTTATAAATGAGTAATAAAAACAAGCAGCTGAAAGGAGCCATCAAATTATTTGTTAACACACTGGAGCTTGGCATCATTTCAAGTAATTGCAAACGCAAAATAGAATTACGAAAGATGCGTGTGTATGTTTTCCTTCAGTTCTGATTGGTGTAGTTTTCTCCCGGGCATAATAAACATTCTTCTAAACAAAATTTATTAATACCAGGAACGAAATGGCATTGTTTTCAATAACTTCTCGAGCGAATTTATTCGAATAACTGTTGAAAGAAACGACGACTTTTAGCATATATGTAAATGTTTAAAGTTCTAACCGATTTGTGACGGAACCGAACAACGGATTCCGTCTTCTCCTCGCTCCATATTAAAGAAGGATGCTAACAGAAGGATGGGAAGCGAAGCGCGCTTGGAGATCCTATTAAATACTACAAAATTGTTATCAGCATTAAAATTTAGCATATTACAGGTAGGCCGTGATATTTTAATGTCTTTAATGTGGTCATCTCTCTTTTACTTTTTCACCCGGATGAAGTGTATAGAATTAGTTCAAAGTAAATAATGCGTCTAGGCTACTACTTTTTTTTTAGAACTATCATGAAATTAGACGCATTTACATATACATACGCCAAGTTACATAAACGGAGAAAGATAGAAAGGCTTTGAGAGAGTCACACGCTAATCTAATGACACAGAGACGGTAAAATATTGTTGTCCATTAAATATAAATTACCGCTAATTTTATGTGATTGCGAAGGCTGGTGAAATATAAGAAAAAAAGTGTCACCAACCTGAGCAGGTGTTTTTATGCAGCAAACATCTTCTGTACATTAAAATTTGGGACAATCTGTAATTTATGGTTAGCATATTAATGTGTCTTAAATATGTACATCGCATCGCCCATCACCAAATTGGTTACATTTATATTTGTATTATTGATGAAAGTGTAGGGATATGCTTGTATACTAGCGATGGTTCTGATTCCTATGATTCGTACAGTTCATTCGGTTGCCACATATGATTTGTATGATATGAATGTTTACCATTTATACACGGATCCGTATAATTTGTATGTACCGTGACGAGCATCTAAAACGAGACTCCTGAAATCAAACGTCGAGCTTATCCATACTATGTAGAAGTAAAGCAGATTTTTATGCTATATTAGGGAGAGTACATAAATGGTCAGCAGTAAATTTGCCGGTATACGGTCGTCCATCGATGGATTATGTTTAGGTCTTCCGTCGTTGCCGTTGCATTAATAATCAAAGCGCGGCGGTTTTAGGTTTTCGACCCCCACCACATGCCGGTTGCTGTGGTGGGGCAGGGCGAGCGAGAGCGGCAACGGCTAACATGCTATCTCGGTTGATGCAGGTGTATGTACGTACTGCTATGGTATGGCACCCCGGGTTTCGGAAATTCAAATGTGTATTTTTATTTATTCCTTATCAGCCTTGTCAAAACAATGTTAGAGTTTCCGCTGTTCTAAATTTTATTAAGAATTTTTATTTAATTGTTTGCATTATTCTTTTTGGCCAGTTGTGTATATTTAAAATCATTTATTTGTACATTTTGCGTGTACTAGTATTGTTTAGTTTATTTGTTAGGGTTTTTCTTAGAGTTGCGTTCTGCGTTCAACGCAGGAATTGTATATTTCATATATATGCGGGAGGCCTATTTAGGTTAAAAGCAGTTCGTTGAAAGTTGCCCGTAAGTAGAGTTGTTTATTTTCTTATTGCCGCTGAGGTAAATTCATTTTTAATTTTAATGTTGCTCGGTTTTGTTTGATTAGCTTTCAAGGAACTCCTAATTAATTATTGCTGTATTGTTTAATTGTGTACACATTTTGAGTATTAGATCAGTAATTATTGTAAAAACGTTCTAGAGGATTCCGCGTAAGTGTGTTAAATTATCCGTTTTCTTATTAATTGTTTTGTATTTTTGTTAATCACCTCGGGGAAGGTGAAGTGAAGCTTCGAGCTATTAAAATTTAAATTTCAATGTAAATTGTATCTATTTCTCCACGTGTAAGTTTTAGTTTAGATTTCATGACCGCGTGGATGTTTTTTTTTTATGAAATTCCTTCTAGAACGAATCTTCCATTTTGTTTGTTAAAGGATTTGCATTGTCCTTTCTTAATTGTAGAGTCATATGCAGGTTTGTTTTATGCCAGAATCCTATATTCACGGTTTTTATCCTGCAAATTTGTATCAAATGTTTTTTTTTCTTTTTTTTTAAAAAATAAACTTAATGATTGTAAATATCATTTTAAAATCACTAGTTCTTTTATTTTTGGTTTTGCCAGTTCTATTTTTGGAAATTTAAAAGAAAGTCTAATTTTACAATCGCCCACTTTAACTTTTTTAGAAGCTACCTTGAGATTTAAGTATCTCTGGCGCGAATTTGAATTCATTTTTGCTGAGCTAGCTAAATTAATTTTGTCATTTTTAATTTCTCTTAAATTTTATGCTTGGACCATCAGTTCACAGCAGTACTTATATGTTTATGAGTTTATATTTAGCTCTCATTGATTTTTTGATAAAGTTCTTAGCAGGTAGTTTTTTTCTCTTCAGAGTTTGTATTTTCCAAGAGGCGCCCAAGTTTTTATTATAGAAAAGTCTATTGCTTTTATTTTCACTGTCTTTACTGCATTATAATGTGTTCTACCAGTTTGTGGATTAATGATTTTGATTTCTCGTTACTTAAAGATGGTTTGGTACATTGCAATATTTGTGATGTAAATGTACAATGTCTCAAAAAAATCGCATTTGATCCAACATGTTGCTACTAAAAAACAGTCTGATAATATGAAGCAACCTATAAAAGACAACTTTTACAAGGATCTATGCAACGCTTTTGCTGCTGTAAATATTCCGCTAAAGTTCAAAACCTGTTTTAAAATCATTTTTAGAAAGATATACCAGTACGAATGTTCCAGATGAATCTATTTTACGCAGATTTTATTTGCTAAAATGTTTTTCAAGCATAATGGAAAACATAAAATCAGAAGTAGGGGATAGTTATATATGACTATCTGATGATGAGACAATGATGCTCTAGGACGTTATATCGTAAATGTGGTTATTGGAATTTTGCATCCAACAATTCACTACAAACCCTAAATGGATGTCATGTATCCGAAGAAGTTAACGCAGAAATTGTAACTTCTATTGTTACTGATAGTTTAAATGAAATTGTACAAAACAATTATGATATAATTCTGCTATTTGTCATATATACATGATAAAAGCAGGTCGGTTATTAAAAGGACGATATCCGAATATGCTACGTATTACTTGTATTGCTCACGGCCTACATCGCGTATTTGAATTTATCAGAGACAATTTTTCTGTTGTAGACACCCTTATTAATACAGTGAAAAAGATATCTTTAAAAGCGCCACACGGAACAGCCCTCTATAAAGAACTATGTCCACACCTTCCCTTACTACCTAAGCCTGGCATTACGCGATGGGGTACGTGGCTAGAAGCAAGTTTATTTTGTAGTAAAAAGATTAAAAATATAGAAAACGTTATTTCAATTTAAAAGATGACACTTGTAGTACTAGAGACTGTAAGAGTTTTTTTCAAAAATCTACTTTAGGACAGCAATTAAGTTATATTTAACGTCATTTTAGTCATTTACTGGACACAATTACTTATTTTGAAAACCGAAATTTATCACTTGAAGAAGGTATTGGTAAGCTGGAATCTTCTCTCTCTAGTTTACGAGGTATGTATTGATGAGTTTGGTTGTCAATTGAAACAGAAAATTTAAAATGTATTCCAAAAAAAATCTCATCTTAATATATTAAGCAAGTTATTAATAATAATTTAGGAAGAGGATGTAAATACGAATAATTAATTTCATTCTTTCATCATCCACCTTTAAGTAGTGTAGATGTTGAAAGGACATCTTCGCTAATTAAAAATTTATTAACGCCAAAGCGACATAGTCTTACATCGGAACATTTAAAAATGTTAGCGATTATTAATGCAAATAGTTCGACTTTGCATACATAAATATATAAGTTGTTTTACCGTCGAATCGTATCGCCCGACTGCCGTGCGTTTGCAATCGTTATCTGGCGCTACTCTCACTACGTATATACGCTGCCTACTTGGGGGAATGAGTGGAGGCTCTTTCTACGTCCTTGAACTATTTCCGCCGGGCTTTAGTTATAATTTATACCTAATAATACCCAAATTCTTATTTGTACTTATAACAGCATCGACTTTGAAATTTATATTAAAACAACGTATATGACATTGAAAATCACATATATTTTCGTAATTTTCTCTGAATTATGCATAATTATTACAATTGAGCAAATGTCGGTTTTATTCTAATGTGCGGAATAAGTAAAAAACTAACGAACATTAAAGTTATTATATTGTTTTTTTCTAGTCTTTTAAAGTAAGTTCAGTGTTGACACATTAAGTACTCCCATTTTATATGGAAAATTCCTTTGAATAAGGCAATTATCAAAAACATAGGCAGGTACATACATAGGTGTGAGTCTGGAAATTTTAATATGTTTCATTTAAAAGTGAAAATTAGATTAATTTTCCAGAAAAATCGAAAGGAACAAAAAGTTATAAAATATAGGTGTATAGTAAATAATATTTAGGAAATAGAATTTTATTAAAAATATTAACTTTCCTTGAAGCGATAAAACTAATACCTTTTATTCAAATAAATTACCTTAACAGCAAAAAAAATATTTGTGTAGATATGTGATATCAAGTACGATTTTCTTAAAGAAGCAATTTTTTTTATACAAAGTCGGTACATTTACAGACAAAGTAGCAGTAGATTTATGTTAAAATTGTATTACTTAAATCACCACGTCATAATATTCTAAACATATTTATAATAGCAAAGTTTTCTGGCCAATAGTAGCAAATATACGTTAAACATATTCTACAGTACAGAAATTACCGTGAAGATGGCGGTTCTCCAATTTCATTACACTAACTTTCCATACTCGGTATACGTTGTCTTACATGGCAGATATAGCTGCCAAATATTTATTTATTGCTTGCCAGATAAATATTTCTTAGGAACTGTTATTACAACTGTTTCTCCACTGCATACGATTGCCTTTAATTTTTGCGAATTAAGCGCCAATGTATAGGGGCGACGGGTAACTGGTGGCAGTGGTTTTGGGGTAAGCATTAGAAACTTTCATATTTCGTTTTTCTTTTATGCATTAAACTCCAATTAAATATAAACTCTACCAGGGCACTTTCATTTTGACGATATCTTCCTAAACACATAAAACAACCTTGGAAAAATACCTGTATCTGGAAGTATTACTTCTAAAAGTAAAATACCTGTACGCTTTTAGGGGCACAAAATTACCGCAAATTCGTACAGGAAATTTTACCACATTTTTCTAATGTGGACCAAGTACTAATATCAAATTGTAGTAAAAAAAATGCCTGGTCTATCATACAGAACTCCTTAAAACTTGTTAACATATCAAAGCATTTTTAAAGTTGTAAAAATTTTTCAGTAGAGGCACTGTATAATTTGTATATCTGCTGCAATTCGCTATAAAATTCCCTATACCATCTCTAATACTTAGTTTTCTTTTAAATAGTCGTTTTGCTTACTAAAATTTACAAACGACCATATAACTTTTCTCTGGAAGGCTATGGCTTCCATTACAATGAATTATAATATTTTAATCATTGTTCAATTTATAAACCAAAAAACGAAAAATATTGGAGGAGTTTATTTTGATCTGAGCCACTAATTTATTCTTTATTCATGAAAAATGTCAAAAAATTGCAGAAAAATTGTCCATAAATCAATGAAAGATTTCTTTCATTTACTGCCAATAGATCCACATCCAACTGTCAATAGAATTTTCTAATGTAACAAGATCTATTTTCAGAAATTCTAATGACACTTTCTAAACATTAAACAAGTAAATAATAGTTTATTACGATAATATTTATTAACAGCAATATATTTTTGTAATGTCAATGTCAGCCCGCAGTTATTTTTCGGCCATTTAAAAACGTTAATAAATAAAACCAGTAATTTAGAAGAAAACTATTAAAGATGGGTATAGCAATTGTTACAGCTAATCGGTGTAGAAATTAGCTCTGCACCCAAAAGTAATAATATACAGGATGTTCCATTAAAAGAAATTGAGTTTCGCAGCTTTCAAACTTTTTATCGTGACACAAATTCTTAAACAACCTGTATGATACGACAGGGACTTTTTACTACAGTTTGGTGAAAGAATGTTAGTGTTTGGTGGTTTTAAAATAAGCGATCTCTGGCAGTAGTCCTAGTTGTAATCGTCACATTTTATGCTGAATTCAAAAATGTAATAATATATAGGATGTTTCGTTTAAAACAACAGTGGCGACTTCCAGTTAACTGGAAGTGCAATAAATTCAGAAATATTTTGGTAGAAAGCAACTAACCACTTACGTAGCCCAAATTTTTGAAGCTGAAGAACCAACTGTTAACCCGTTAAGCGAACTTTAACTAGCCATTTCCGTGGAAAACCAAGCAAACTAGCAAATATGTAATTCGTTAATCATATTTCGTAGACGTATGTGTTTTGCCCTTAACTCCCATTTCGCAAGATAGGTAATGGATCGATAGTGGTAAAACAACCTCTTCGTCCCTAGCTTTATATATGTATATATAGCTATACGCGCATTTAGGGGATATATATTTTTCTTGTTGTTAATCTATGGTTATTAAATTAGATCCCAAAAAATTAAGGATTCAGAAAATTTTACGATAGCTTTTTTCTCTAAAGCGGAAATTCCACTAAAACGGAAAACGGTTATTTGCATTTGATAGGTTCTAGAAGTAATTGGTGAGCATAACTTTAGGGTATTCTGTTGTAAGTGAAGAAGTACTGTGACGCAATTTTGCAAAACCTGAGAAAAAATAATCTATAATGTTCAATATAAAATTTATCCAATCATTAACATCCATATATCATGTCTTTTATATAGTGATTGATCTAATGTTGAATAAACGGTTATACATATTAAACATTAAGACATGAAGCGTTTTGTATATCCTTGTGTAATCGACAAACGATTAGATATAAGCTGACAGAAGTCTTCCGAATTTTCTAATTTCGGATCCACATCCGCGCTATAATTGGACTTACTGTACGGAATCCAGGCGTTAATTTCCTTCAACGAGCCGTAATTTCGTCGGTTAAAAACTATAAAACAAAAACGATTCGAAAACTCCGTCTAACGGCAATAGAAATTCAAGAACTAGTGCTTAGATGGCGAACTAAACTCTGTACAACATCAATAATCCATTGATTGACAAACGGTAAATGATTATACGATATGTTCTAGGCATACCGGTTAATTAATTGGAATTTCTGGTGTGTAATGTAATAAGTCAATCTCGAACATACGCCCGGTTTTCGGGTATGTGTAATCCTTTTTTTTTGTATAATGCATCTACTCTCTCGATGTTTTATACCGTTATATAATATAACTAGAAAAAAATGTAAGTAGATATACAGCAAGAATTAGATCAGTCAATGTAATGAAATTCAAGAACTACTATATGGTTCCGCAACCATTGACAGATAAATAATATTACTGACAATATCAATTAAAATGCACATTTTGAGTAGCGACTAATATAACGTAGAGAGGAATTGGATGAAAAGAGAAAGTGAATATCTACTCAACTGCTGTACTGCCAAGGAAATCAAATCTTGTCAACCACAAATTATTCGAGTAACAAATTAAATTTGGATCAAAAACTAAAATAAACTACCTAATAATTTCCTAAAATGGGTTAAATTCTTTAAAAGGAGATCTAGATAACAATTTCACTTCACTAAACTTTATTATAAGCTTTCCCTTTATATTTTATATTTGATAGAGTTAAATTGATTAAAAATAACTTATCTTACTTTCTAGAACATAATTGGTACACGTGTGTCATGAAGAGCATTTTATTCTTTTACTAATGAACATAAGCATTCTAGAGAAAAATAGGCAAAATATTAAACAGGAAACAATAATAAAATAAATTACAAAAAACATTTAAAACAATTATATATTATTAATCGTTCGTACTGCATTAAACATTATATTCGGATTTCCTTCTCCTACCGTATGTAAGCGAATTGAAATTAATAGATGTCACATATGTTGTAAAGTTATTTTACAATTTATGTAAGTATATAACGATAAAACGGAGACATTCTTTTCGTGTTCAATCATATATCCGCCAGTTAATAGTTTGAAAGTAGTAGAATATAATATATTTTGAACAAGTATATGATGTACTAATAGCTATAGAAATAAGTTGGGGAATGCATCTGCTGATATTGTGAAATTAGAAGAGCGACAAAATTAAATGGAAGATGTTGATGTACACAGGATATATATTTAGAAATGAAACCCATATGACTTCTTTTACTGATGGAACTTATGTGGCAGTATGGCAATAGCCAAAAATAAAATTCTCATATAGATTTCTATTACATATTGGGAAATAAAACTTGTTTGAAAAACTGTTTTAATTAACGAAAACGTAGGAATAAATTGAATTGGGTAAGATAATCAACACAATATGACATCAAATACTTATATTAAGGTCATCTGTCAAGTATTGGCTTTGTGGTCTCTTAGTTAGAAATTTGCCAACCTATTATTTTTGATTTTCTATCTCAGAAATCATGTAGGCTTCATTTCCAAATAAATGCTCTGTATAATTACCATGCTATAAATTAACACGAACATCCAATAAAAAACCGAGCCAGCGCCGACTAGATATTCAGGCCTACAATATGGGTTGGGAGTAGGTAACGCGTCGCGAATACCTCACAAAATACAATCCTCCCCTCAATATAACAAAAAGGAGCAATTAAAAAGATCTTTTCAATTTTATGATATGTGCCATCATTTTTTATTGCTTATTTAAACCTATTATTTCTTTTGAATTTGGAGAATACTTCAAAATGGTTATCAAATACAAAACTTTTTAAAAGAAATTTTTCAACGTTACAGTTTACAGTTTTTTCTCATATAATTGCGATAGCTATTTACGATATTTAATTGAAACATATGTGTCTTTTTATTTGTGTAATATATTTCAAAATAATTATATCAAAAGTATAAATACTAAAGAAACCTCTAGTAAAAGCAAAAGAAGCTAAAAAACTTGAACCTTGTTATTTATTTTTGTGTATTTATTTATTTCCTCTGAGCTGTACGCTTTTCTTCTACTAGACCTTTCGTGTTCATTTCATTAAACGTAGTTTGCAAGCAAGCTTGCATAGCCGTGTGTAGTCGTGTATAGATGTCATCCCTATCCGTTGTTACGATCGGCGAAATACCCCACTAATTTCTAATTCTTGGAGTATCCCCTTCCTCAAGCACAAGGTTTGTTAGCTAGTCGGCGTTTGTTGAACGGAAAAGAAAAAGAAACTGTTAATTTTTATTTGAAATTGTCTGTGTATTATAGACACTCGCAAATATTTTAGGTATTTGATATGTAAAAAATATAAACTAATAAATTTAACGCCAAATTACTCCAAAAAGTGTGGGGTTAAAGATCAAATACCCATAATTCAGAACCCCACCTTTTTTTGGAGTAATTTGGCATTAAATTTATTAGTTTAAAGTTACGTTGTACTCGTTACTTCTTCTACTTATAAAAAATATAAATACATTTAAATGTTGAGTGTATATTTACTGAAAATCTTAAAGGAAAGAGAAAAACAAAATGTTTCTAGTTTTCGTTTCTCAAAAGATACTCAATATTAACGTTAGATCCTGTTAATTTGTGTAACTGTATTCGTGTAATTTGTCTATCAATTTAATTAACTTTCGGTGCTGTTGACAGCAACTTCCTCAGAATAATATAAATTATAAATTTATTAATTATTGTATACTTAAATCATAATGTTTGTAGTTTAAATGAAACTTAAATGTTACATTAATATACCTTTTTTTTTATGAAATCGAAATTTATTTGGTAGCGTCATGTTTAGGTAATTGTTAGTCGATGCCAGTACGAAATGTTAAGTTACTTTGTTTAAAGTTGACAAAGCAAAATGTTTATTTAAAATTGTTAAGATTTTAAAATCACAAAACATGTGTAGGGATTACGGCAAAGAAATATTAATATTAATTTTAAAATTTTAAGTTACTAATAAGAAATTTTATGGCAGTTTTATCTATTTAACATTGTAAGTTATATAATTGTGAAATAATTACTAACCAGATTTGCAATATACTGACGGTCATTTATAGCATTACTATGGTTTTAAATTTGTATAAAATCTAAGGAATTGCCAATGTGGGTAGTAATAATTTCGCAATTATGTAACTTATAATGCAGAATATATATATAAATCCGCAATAAAATCCTAAAATATAAAAGTTTTATTTTATTTAAAGTCAATATTTTCACCCTTTCATCAAATAGTTTCAAAGTAAAGCAAAATAAAAAAAAATATGAAACCGCTAAGGCATCCTAAAAAACATTGTAGCTATATTGGACATTTTTAAAGACTTTGAACAACTAAATTCTGTTTTACGTGTTCTGCTATGTTGTTTAGTAATTAACTTAATAAGTGATCATTGTTTGATACATTCTTTTTAGATATTATGGCTGTACTTTGGATATTTCTTTTAATTTTCTGGGTTCTTGTTTATTACAAATAAGTGCATGTATTTAATGTTAAATAATCAAATAAAATATTTCTAAAATATTGTTTGTGTTTGTAATCTGCAATGTTTTTCTTGATTTACCGTTTTACTGAAAAAGAATCTATGAAGCTGACAGCATTAGAACATAATATAAAAGATATCACTTGTAACATAGTGTAGGCGCATCAGTATGTAATTTGATAGTTATCAATATTAGGTGTCACTTGTATGTTTTCGCATATCACGATTTGCTAGTCTCTAATAATAAAATTAAAGCACGTTCTCAACTAAAACGCATTTACTGTAAACAGGAAACTAGTAAATTAATACTTGATTACATAAAATACTACATCAGTCTAGTATACAGGTGTATCGATATAGAGGAAATATAATAATATGTGGCAGCTGTAATCATATACAATCAAAAAGTCTTATTGCACAGGGGGTCTATCTGTAAGCATTAACCAGAAAAAAATACTTTGTAAATGCCGTGGGCAAGAGCCGCACCTGTGCCCAACCTAAATGCTGTCCCGAGTATACCCCCACATACCACTATCATTGAGCCATTACCGCTGTTAGTTTTGTGTGGATCGCCGCTTGGAGTGCAAGCCGCTTCGAACATTTTAATTAAATTTTTCCCGTATCGAAAAAAAACGATCCTTTTCAGGACCATCATGATTTCATTTAAAGAAAATCGAAGCTTGATGCATCGACAAAAGTGCGGGAATGTATAGATTCATTTTCGCGCGACATCATAGTAAAAAGGCGTGTTTGCAAATTTTCTGTATCTACATTTATTTCTGTGTAATTTGATTCAATTCATTTTGGGTTATATGATTAAATAAATCCAAAACAAATAACTCACATTCATGTGGTACCGTTTATTAACAACTAACTCTTGATTCGACAAAGCAAAAGAAAAATATTTACGTTTTTTGTAACTACTGAAGTCGCATATCCGGTGAAACTCGAACGTCTTATCAGGATATTAAAAATAATCCTTTGTAGACTTACGTAGAATGCCTTAAACAAAAAAGGAATGTTATTTTATAAAAAGAAGAAATTTAAAATGCCTCAGTTTTGCTATTTTTTACAAGGGCATTATATTATCCCAGAATGACGTTAAATGAACTTACGGCATACATTAAGAATATATACTAAAATGAGTGCAATGTATTTATATATAATACCACGTTTACGCGGTGCTCTTAACATGACGTTTCCTTGCATAGGCCCAGACTAAAGAATTTTTGGCTCTAAATTTTTACTTTTTTCTTATTTTTTTTATAATGAAATGCGGTTTCGGCGAGTTTTGTGCTTTATATGTCGTGTAGTT